>JAJHSJ010000009.1:23212993-23456563 GCA_021015155.1 Magnolia officinalis
TAGAGTAGGGAAACCAAACCACTATACATACTTGTGTTTGGGATTGTATTTGAGTACTTGCTTAATTATGCTTATGTGGTGAATGTTTAAATTATATGTATGTATGATTAGATGAAATCTAGGTGTTGATAGTTAACACATCCCACACACACATGCACACTATCATGTTTATAGACTAGTTGTTTAATTGCCACATCTTTTGTAGTTTATGGAATTGGACCCTTTATTGGCTTGGAAGCCTTAGAGTTATTTGTATTAATTAGTTTAAATTTCATATTAATTTAAGTAGGCAATTGTATTTAAAAGGCATGATTTTTATTTGGTCCTAATCATCCCCCATTATAGGACATAGCCATCATTCCTTAGCTCTGCCAAGCTTCCGCGCACATAGTTGTGGTATACCATTTCACGCAATTTCAGCCTTTGCTTGGTATTCTAATTTGTTGTTAAATTCCATCTATACTTGGCAAGAGATAGATGAGAAATTCTATGCCCAGTTCTTCTAGAAGGACAGAAATTTCTAAGGTCGTCATGTGTGTTTACGATAGTTATCTAGAGAATTGGTTGAAAACTATTACCTAATTTTACGTAATATGTGATGAGGGTCAAATATTGCATATCAGA
The DNA here is from genome assembly GCA_021015155.1 of Magnolia officinalis. Lineage (NCBI taxonomy): Eukaryota > Viridiplantae > Streptophyta > Magnoliopsida > Magnoliales > Magnoliaceae > Magnolia > Magnolia officinalis. Next base: position 23,213,618 of record JAJHSJ010000009.1, read on the forward strand.
CCCCGATTATTACCTAATTTTACGTACATGATAATGTTTAATGCCATATTTTAATTGTGTTTTTGTTGCAGGGAGTAATCAGGAGCATTGACTGAAGAAGAGTATTAAAAGTGTGGATTTGATACTTCAAAGTAACCAAAGCAAGGGACGGACCCCATGGGACCAAGATCGATGGATTTATACGCCAGGGATCTGAGGAAATCAAGCCGTTCACAGTAAAGAGGCCCGAAATTGGTGCAGAATGCAAGATCACATTGTTCCTGCCATCCGATTGGCTTGAAACTTCATACATGGCCTGGGGGCCATAAATTAACCATACACGTAACATTTAAACCATTGGATATCTCGGGAAGTGGCCCAACTGCCAGATCAGCCCCTTAATTCATTAAGTGGGGCCTACTTGCTATCTGGATATGCCTCAACTTCGGCTTCAACGCCTTAAATGAGGAGACCAATTAAATGGATGAATCAGATTTATCACGAACATCATATGTGGACCTCACATGAGACGGGTGTGCATAGTGCACAAGTGCACTAGCCGTGCACGACAAAGGCAGAGACGGTTTGACCGTCTCTGACCAAAGAAAAAAAGGAAAGAAGGAAATTTCCTTCTTCCTTCCGTTTTTGGCAGCATATAACCAGCCGCTGGTCAGTTTTGCGAACGGTTGTGGGTCCCACCCATGGCCCGTACGTCCGATCCAATCCATCCATCTTGTAGAGGGGGGAAAACCCTTCAAAAACATGCTGATAATTTACACCCATCTATGCACACATGTGCGTTACAGAGGCCACAAACGGACTGTCCTGCAACACTCAAAAGTGATTTTATTGTGATTTCTCCTCTGAGCCGCATCAATGGATGTTCAAAACCACCCATTCTTGACTGAAATTTTGTCCTGAATCCAATGGACGGGGTGGATTTCCCCGAAAACACTTTTGTGGGGCCCACCGATCACGACAGCGAAAGAGTGCGAAAGCTTTCGCACATCCGCGAAATCCAGTTTTCCAGGCGGTTGTGGCCCACCATATTTGATCGTATGGTAGATCTGAACCGTCCATCGTGTATACCATCTCAAAACGTCCCAGGAGACGTTGATTTTACTGACGTCAGGCGACGAACACGAGAGTTATGAAGCCTCGAACTTGGCTGCGAAAAGGCTTTCGCTGCGCGTGCGACAGCTTCCCAAATCTGATTTTCACCACTCCAGCCACTCCAGTAGCTATAAAAAGAGATGAAAAACGTGGAGAGGGAGGAGGGAGAGCTAGGGGAGAACGCCAGGAAAAAAGATCTAGAGAGGGAGGGAGAGCTAGGGGAGAACGTCAGGAAGAAAGATCCAGAGAGGGAGGAGAGTTTGGAAGAGAGAGAGAGTTTATTTTTATTTCCTTTATTTTTATGTTTTTCCTAGCTTAATCATGTTTATGTTAGGCTAAATTCATTAGTTGGGGCTGAGATGAAGCCCCTAATTTGAATTACTCTGGTTATATGTTGATTTTACCTTGATTCCATTGGTTTGTTTCTTTCTCTAGTGTGCTTGATTGGTTTAAATTCTGTACTTCTCCATCTATGAACTTGACTAGAGTCTATATATGGATGTTGTCTGGATGCTTATTCTAGGTGCTTGTGTCTGAACATGAACAGGTTTCCTATAGAGGGAGAAACAGGGTGCTTTAATGAATTATACACCCTATGTGCCCGACCAAGGACATGGGATGTGTTATTCATTGCATTGCTTTAGGAGATTAGACATTCTGTATGCCTGACTAAGGACACAGATTGTGCTTTCTTTATATAAGTTATATCAATTTAGATTAGGGTGAATCAACAGATAAAACAAGGGATAGGATAATTAGGGGTGGATTCGAAAGTCGTAGTGCTCTCTCTGATTGAATTTTCTTCCATGTTCTCAATTATTTTTTATAGAATTGTGCTTAGTAATTCACTCCATTATTTGTTGGATTAGTTAAGGAGAATCATAGATTTGAATTGTGACGACCAATTCTCGTGGGAACGATCTCGTAATACGTACTGTATCTACATCTGATTCGTATACTTGTGAGTTTAAAAATCATTTAAATCATGTTGGTTTAAATAAAATATCAAGTTTTTGGCGCCGTTGTCGGGGACTATTTCGGTCCAAATTGAATTTAAGATTCCTTCTTATCATAATTCATAGCTTAGGATTTTTACTAACTTTAGATTAGTGGTTTCTCTTTATTTTAGAAACTAACCATTGCTTAGAATTTTCTTTTCTAGCGTTAGTTTAGGAAGTCGAATTTGTTTTTGTTTTGATTTTGTTTACAGGAATTAAGGAAGCTAATAATAAAATTTTCTTCAAAGAGAAGGAGGAGCTCTCAATTCTTCAGACATCAATCATCTCTTTTTCCGGGTTCTTTCTTCCAATTCTTGCTTACATAGTTTTATCTTGTTTTTAGGAATTCATGCTTTTTATTTCTAGTTTTATTTCTCTTAGGTTGCAGTTTAGTTTAGTTTAGTTTTCTTTCCTACCTTGCAGTAACTTAGTTTATGCTAGGACGTAGATCTCTGAATATAGAACTAGCGTCTGTTGATCCTAAAATAGAAAGAACACTTCGTGGAAGATTGAGAAATAATCCTATTGAAATGGCGAATGAGAATGAAGTTAAAGCTCTCAGAGATTATTCAGCTCCTGTCCAATTTAATGTGCATTCATGCATAGTGTTGCCAGCCACTACGGCAGCACACTTTGAACTTAAACCTGGGGTCATACAATTGTTACCATCCTTCTATGGTTTAGATAAGGAGGACCCATATCATCATGTGAAAGAATTCCTGGACATTTGCTCCACCTTTAAGTTCCAAAACTTCTCAGACGATTCGATCCGCCTACGCCTGTTTCCTTTTTCTTTGAAGGATAAGGCGAAAGCATGGTTGAATTCTCTAGAAGTTGGATCTATCGCTACATGGGACCAACTGTCTAAGAAGTTCTTAAACAAGTTCTTCCCTGTTCACAAAACTAATGCTCTCCGTAGAGAAATCACTAATTTCACACAAAAAGAGGGTGAGCACTTTCATGAATGTTGGGAACGATGGAAGGACTTGCTTCTTAAATGTCCACACCATGGTTTTGAGAAGTGGCAACAAGTTCAATACTTCTATGACGGTCTGACACCCCAGAACCGTCGCATGGTTGATGCCACTAGTGGAGGGTCGTTCATGACCAAAAGCGATGTCAAAGCGTGGAATTTCTTTGAAACTTTGTGCGAAAACTCCCAGTAATGGGACTATTCAAATAGAGGTAAAAGAAGTCCCCAACCACAGAAGAGAGGTAGTATATATGAGATAGGAGTCATGCCAGATCTCTATGCCAAGATTGATGGCCTGACAAAGAAGGTTGATGCTCTGATGTTGCATAATGGACCTCCACAAACAACTCAAGTTGAGGCATGTGCCATATGTTCTAGTCCTGCCCATCCTACGCAGTCTTGTCCATCTAGTGCAGCATTCCCAGAACTTCTCTCTGAACAAGTTCATGCAATGAACACTTTTTAAAGACCTGGGAATAATCCTTACTCAGAAACATACAACCCAGGTTGGGCTAGACATCTAAATTTCTCTTGGGAAAAAGGACCACAACAAGGAGGACCATCTAGAAATCCTCCCATGTAACCTTACCCTCAAGCTGGCAATCAACAACTTCAACAGTTTTTGCAATATCAACAAGGTCCCTCACAATTACGGAAACCATCTCTTGAAGAAACACTCAATCTTTGTATGCAGAGTTCTCTCCAATTCCAAAAAGACACCCAACAAACCTTACTAGCCAACCAGCAAAGCTTACATCCAAATGCGCAATCCATTGCCAAGCTGGAAGTACAATTGGGTCAACTAGCTACCGCATTGAATGAGAGAGAGAAAGATAAGTTCTCTGGCCAACCTGTGGCTAATCCAAAGGGACAGTATGAGATTGGCTCTAATTCTAACCAAGAGCAATATCGTGAGCAAGCTAAATTGATCGCTACCCTTAGGTCAGGCAAACAGATTGACAACAGAATAGAGATGCCTAGGGATGAATCAAATTCCAAAGCAGAAGATCAAGATGAAGCAGAGAGACACACTAATGCATCTAAAGTCCAAAAGCTCTCTGACTCTCTAAGAGCCACTAATGTGCCACCCTATATGCCCAAAGCACTCTTTCCTCAACGTCTGGCACCAATAAAGAAAAGAAACAACTTTGATGAAATCTTGGATGTGTTTAAAAAAGTGCAAGTCAACATTCCGTTGCTTGATGCTATCAAGCAAGTTCCTGCTCATGCTAAGTTTCTTAAAGATTTATGCACTCAAAAGCGTAAGCAGAATGTTCATAAGAAAGTCTTTCTTGCAGAGCAACTCAGCTCCATGATTCAACATAACACCCCTCCTAAATTTAGGGATCCAGGAGCTCCCACCATTTCTTGCGTCATAGGAGATCATAAGATCGGGAAGGCATTGCTTGATTTAGGGGCGAGCGTCAATTTGTTACCATATTCGGTTTATGAGCAGTTAGGATTTGGTGAGTTGAAACCGACTAAAGTAACATTATAACTAGCTGATAGATCTGTCAAGGTGCCCTGGGGTGTTGTTGAAGATGTGCTAATCCAGGTTGATAAGTTTTATTTTCCAGTGGATTTCATCATTATAGATACTCAGCCTGTCCGGAATCCGACTAGTCAGATCCCGGTCATCTTAGGTCGTCCATTTTTGGCCACATCTAATGCTATTATAAATTGTAGGAATGGAGTTTTGAAGTTGTCCTTTGGTAACATGAATATTAAACTCAATATCTTTAATGCTGGACAACAATCCGCAGATTTGGAAGACATATTTGAAGCAGACATGATCGAGAGTCTAGTGCAGGACTCCTTCCTTAAATCTTTTGAAGATCCACTTGAGACCTGCTTAGCACAATATGGCATGGATTTTGACATAGATAGCCCCATCCACGAAGTCAATGCACTGTTCGACTCTACTCCTATATTAGAGACTGAAATATGGAGAGCGAAAGTGGAACCTCTTCATCCCTCTGAGTCTAAGTTGGGCCTATCTATTGAGAAGTCACCTGCGCTTGACCTTAAACAATTACCTATAGATCTCGAGTATGCATTGTTAGGTCCCTCTGAGACTCTACCTGACATCACAGTTTTTAACTCTGAGAAGGCAAGGGAGAGCAGGTTGCTTAATGTTCTTAGAACATATAAGGCAGCAATTGAGTGGAAGATAACGAAAATACAGGGAGTATGCCCCACTGTATGTATGGATCATGCTGCGGAAATATCACTTGAATTACAAAGGAGGTGTAATCCTAACGTGGAAGAAGTCGTTCGAGCAGAAGTCCATAAATTATTAGACGATAGTATCATTCACCTCATTTCAGATAGTACAGTTCATGGGAACTCACATTACTTGTCTGGGATTGGTTAATCAAGGTGTTGAGACAATTCAGTTGGCGGACCCAAGCTATCAAGATTGATTAATTCATGGTCCATGGGTGCTTACATTGCTTGTCTGGCTGAAGACGTTAAACTTAGCGCTCCTGGGAGGCAACCTAACCTTTTATTTTCTTTTATTTCTTTTTCCTAGTTAGTTAGTTCAATGTTTGTGGGTATCATTTCTGCAAACCCTTACGAGACTACAACTCGTCCACTAGGGGTAACCTAGGGGTTTAAAGGCTTGTTGCATAAGCTAAATGCAATCGAGAGCACCTGCGAAAGTGGTATAGGTAGTTTTTTTTTTAATGATTTATTTTTGTTATTTTGTTGATTCCTCTCTTTTGCTGACTCACTTTTACGTTAAGATTTCCTTGGGACAGCCTCTTGATTCTCCGTCTAGGTACTATCTTTCCCTCACTCCTCTCTTATTTTCGTTGTCTCATGTGCATCGCATGCTTATTTCTTTTACATTGAGGACAATGTAGATTTTAGGTTGGGGGTGGGAGATTAGGTTACCTAATCAGTATTTTCCTAGTCTTGAGCAAAATTGTGAAAATTTTTAAATTTTTCTGGAATTTCTTGTGAATTTGAAGTGATTTTGAAGGATAGTTGTGATTTTAAAATTAAACGATACAGAATGTTGGTAATTTATGACTCTTGGATTCAGTTGTCTGTTAGATTTCATTGTTAAATTTGAATTATTAACCCATGATTAGAAGCTTTAAACATTAATTGAGTCATGATTTCGCATATCACATCTCGCTTACACATTAAGGTTTCGGTTCGATAAGTGAATGATTAACTTGGTAATCACTAAGCATGAAAGGAACCAGCCTGAAAAATAAAATTTTAGCATCAGTTTATAAAGAAGAATTGAAAGGGTTAGGCGATCGAACTTCACCATAGGTTTGCTCCCTATAGGTGTAGATTCGATTTCCCATGGTTGACATGTGAGAAAAGTTAGGTGACAAATTTTCACCATAGGTTTGCTCCCTATAGGTGAGGATTTGATTCCCCTCCTTGGCGTTACTATTCAGAAAAAAAAAAAATCAAGGGCTGATAGAATGAAAACTTAACCTGTCAGGCAAGTGTGGGTTTCAGTTGTCATGCATTCTCTTGTTAATTACCGATGATAACATGAAATTGACAATTGGATCTCTTAATAATTGTAAGCCGCGATTACACTATACACTCATGGAACTCAATGTTTAGAATGTTCTAATTAATGGATTAATACTTTGAACTTGATTATGAAGTTTATCGTCAGCTTGATTCCAGGAGAAAAATTCTACTCACCATTCATGAATCTTAGAATTCTCACATCTCAACTATTTGTTCACAGGTCACTCGGGTTTACAGGAATTGCCATTTTATTTCTGAAATTACTTTCGCATGTTTTGCTCGGGACTAGCAAAAAGCTGGTTGGGGGTTGTGATGAGGGTCAAATATTGCATATCAGACCCCGATTACTACTTAATTTTACGTACATGATAATGTTTAATGCCATATTTTAATTGTGTTTTTGTTGCAGGGAGTAATCAGGAGCATTGACTGAAGAAGAGTATTAAAAGCGTGGATTTGATACTTCGAAGTAACCAAAGCAAGGGACGGACCCCATGGGACCAAGATCGATGGATTTATACGCCAGGGATCTGAGGAAATCAAGCCGTTCACATTAAAGAGGCCCGAAATTGGTGTAGAATGCATGATCACATGGTTCTCGCCATCCGATTGGCTCCAAAACTTCATACATGGCCTAGGGGCCATAAATTAACTGTACACGTAACATTTAAACCATTGGATATCTCGGGAAGTGGCCCAACGTCCAGATCAGCCCCTTAATTCATTAAGTGGGGCCCACTTGCTATCTGGATATGCCTCAACTTCGGCTTCAACGCCTTAAATGAGGAGACCAATTAAATGGATGAATCAGATTTATCACGAACATCATATGTGGACCTCACATGAGACGGGTGTGCATAGTGCACAAGTGCACTAGCCGTGCACGGCAAAGGCAGAGACGGTTTGACCGTCTCTGACCGAAGTATAAAAGGAAGGAAGGAAATTTCCTTCTTCCTTCCGTTTTTGGCAGCGCGTAACCGGCCGCTGGTCAATTTTACGAACGGTTGTGGGTCCCACCCATGGCCCGTACGTCCGATCCAATCCATCCATCTTGTAGAGGGGGAAAAACCCTTCAAAAACATGCTGCTAATTTACACCCATCTGTGCACACATGTGCGTTACAGAGGCCACAAACGGACTGTCCTGCAACGCTCAAAAGTGATTTTATTGTGATTTCTCCTCTGAGCCGCATCAATGGACGTTCAAAACCACCCATTCTTGACTGAAATTTCATCCTGAATCTAATGGACGGGGTGGATTTTCCCGAAAACACTTCTGTGGGGCCCACCGATCACGACAGCGAAAGAGTGCGAAAGCTTTCGCACATCCGCGAAATCCGATTTTCCAGGCGGTTGTGGCCCACCATATTTGATCATATGGTAGATCTGAACCGTCCATCGTGTATACCATCTCAAAACGGCCCAGGAGACGTTGATTTTACTGACATCAGGCGAGGAACATGAGAGTTATGAAGCCTCGAACTTGGCTGCGAAAAGGCTTTCGTTGCGCTTGCGACAGCTTTCCAAATCCGATTTTCACCACTCCAGCCACTCCAATAGCTATAAAAAGAGATGAAAAACGTGGAGAGGGAGGAGGAAGAGCTAGGGGAGAACGCCAGGAAGAAAGATCCAGAGAGGGAGGGAGAGCTAGGGGAGAACGTCAGGAAGAAAGATCCAGAGAGGGAGGAGAGTTTGGAAGAGAGAGAGAGTTTATTTTTATTTTCTTTATTTTTATATTTTTCCTAGCTTAATCATGTTTATGCTAGGTTAAATTCATTAGTTAGGGCTGAGATGAAGCCCCTAATTTGAATAACTCTGGTTATATGTTGATTTTACCTTGATTCGATTGGTTTGTTTCTTTCTCTAGTGTTCTTAATTGGTTTAAATTCTGTACTTCTCCATCTATGAACTTGACCAGAGTCTATATATGGATGTTGTCTGGATGCTTATTCTAGGTGCTTGTGTCTGAACATGAACAGGTTTCCTATAGAGGGAGAAACAGGGTGCTTTAATGAATTATACACCCTATGTGCCCGACCAAGGACATGGGATGTGTTATTCATTGCATTGCTTTAAGAGATTAGACATTCTATATGCCCAACTAAGGACACAGATTGTGCTTTCTTTATATAAGTTATATCAATCTAGATTAGGGTGAATCAACAGATAAAACAAGGGTTAGGTTAATTAGGGGTGGATTCGAAAGTCCTAGTGCTCTCTCTGATTGAATTTTCTTCCCTGTTCTCAATTGTTTTTTATAGAATTGTGCTTAGTAACTCGCTCCATTATTTGTTGGATTAGTTAAGGAGAATCATAGATTTGAATTGTGACAACCAGTCCTCGTGGGAACAATCTCGTAATACGTATTGTATCTACATCTGATTCGTATACTTGCGAGTTTAAAAATCATTTAAATCATGTTGGTTTAAATAAAACATTACTATGCTAATAGCTTTAATTTATGCCATTGACCACACACGCATGCCCGCGTCGCGCCATGTCGTATGGCGCTGTGCTGAGCTGAGTCCGAGTCCGAGTTCGAGTCCGAGTCCGTGTCCGTGTAACGCCCCGAATTTCGAAGGCCTGAGTCTTTGCTCGCCTTGTGAATTCTGACGTTAATCCCATTCACACGTCGTTCAAATAGTGTGATTAAATTTATATATTTGGAGTATTCAAGTACCAATTCATGAAAAGCAAATTCTCCGTATTTATTATTCCATTTGAAAAGGAGGAAAAGTTCAATAAATCATCAAATGCTCACTCAGATGGGAGCTTATTACAAAATTAAGTCGCAGCGGAAACGTAAATAAAAACTAAATTATGAAACTATTTTCTTGTTTATTTAGCATAGTCTTCCTCAGGGAGGTGATTCTCTGGGTCTTCAATCTATCCGTCACTTGCATCATCTATACAGTTAGAGAGGGTCAATGCCCTACTCATAGTGATGATTATTCCTTTAAAGTTTACAATGATCAACATAATTCACAAAGATAACGAAGGAAAAGGGCACCGATACTTCTCATATTCCACATATATAAGAGTATCGATAGGTGTAACATTCTATATGGTATGCATGCCTAACAAAATATGTGTGATCCATCACACTTAGCAATCATGATCACAATGTGGAAGACAGTTTAATACATCCGACTCGCCCCGCATTCTCACACTACGGAGATTCGTCGGCGTGTCCCACGTTTGCGTGGATTTACGTGAACGTCTCAAGGTGACACAACAATGTGGTTAAGGGATTTACGTAACACGATGTGTTCATGGAGGACTATTTGCAACATCCAATCCCGAGAAGTGATGTAACATGCATAGTGTTTTACTTACATTGATTGTGTACCACGCCAACCAACCTACGAAATTACGTGCCAACCAAGAGGGCCATTACACGTAACGCATTACGTCCATGATTTTATGATGATTGTCTGAGATGGGATGTCTGACACGATACTTGGGTGCAGGATAACAAAATAATGTGAATTTCTAGGGTGATGATTCATAGGGAGATTATAAGCAGTAAAATACCTTTAAAACAGATAAAAAAAGGCGTAATCAATTAAATTACAAAGTTAAAAGGAAGGATCCTCACCTTATATCATTGAATCATCTTTTACTCTAGTTCACCTGGTTTGGATATCTTAAGTTAGTTTTCAAATAAATCTGAGGCTGTCTTGGTTCAGATTTTACCCTAGATAGTAGGTATTGATACATCCTAATCTATCATGTTTATTTTGGTCTAGTCTTTTAGTTTTTGTGAGATGGAATCTACAAAATTTAGGAAGGAAAGTAAAGAAAAGAATGAAGTGGGGAGGTTGGATCTGAACCATGATCTGGTGATACCGCGGCTTGTTGTAGTCTCGATTCCTCCTCCTTTGTTTGGAGATCGGTTGGACTCGAACCAGCCTTCTTTCTTTCCTCTTTTCTCTCCCTCTTTCTCTCATTTTGGTTTCTTTCTATCTAGGTGATAGGCGTTTTATAGCACGTCTGGAGCTTCTGGAGAGTTCCTACGCAAATTTGACTGCATAGAGGGGTGAGTAACGATAGCGAGATCTGAGGGGCCTAGAGCGCACCGCCTTTAGCTCCAGTTTTCTTGCAATTTCTCCCTCCTATCCAATTCGCCTGGGCCATTAGGAGTTTGATGTATTATCAGCAGATTGTTTTGGGACCCGATCGGACGGTCCTGATGGATTTTATGCTGAGAAGCTGTCCTTGTTTTCATGGTGGAATCGTTCCACTCCATCTTTCTTCCCTTTGGACATCTATAAGTGGGTCGGATTGGCCATCCGATGCCCCCTGGTCCATTAGATCTATGTTGGCGTGAGATCTTCAAGGTGCTGCGAAGGTGTTCTTTTCGCACCTCGGTGTAAAAACTGGCAAAAGTAACAGTGAAATCCGGTAAAGATCGAGATGATTCTTTCCCTTTCTTGTTCGAAAAGATCCGATCACTTCCCAGCTGTTTGCGGGAGTCGTGATACAAGGAGGGAGGATTTACTCACCTTGTTGGAGTGTTCGTACAATCTGTGTGGTTGCCAGGTTGTGGCCACGATTTTTCCTATGCAGAGCGGTCGTTCCGTCATGGACAAGGATGGTGGACGATGAACAGCGATGGATGACGATCAATGGTTTAGATCCGTTCATCGTTTCATGATGGTGGGTCCCATTGCACATTTTTGTTGCAGTTTCAAACTCTCGAACGCGGGAACGTGAAAGGAGGATGATGTCGTGAGTAGTTCGGTCAAAGCACGTTTTGACCGGACTAAGTTTTGTGTGGTCTGCAGCTACAATCAGACAGGTGCACATGAACCTCGTTGCGGGTATTTCGGTGATGGTCTCGATGGATCCACTCCTTCCATTTGAAGCGTGGGACCCTTTCCTTTAAGGATGGGGTTAGATCTGAGCTCCAAGTGGTTACGTTTTGTTGCTTTGGCGGCTTAATTAGTGGTTTGTAATATATTTTTAGTGTATGTTTTGACGGTTCTTTTGTGGTGATGTTCAAGTACTAATTGGAGAGGTTTCGGGGTGTTACAGTTCGTGTCTGTGTCCATGTCCATGTGCGCGACGTGACGTAAATCGATGGGATGGGCTGGGCCCGAGAGCGGGCGCGGGTGTACTCGCGTGGGTGTGTGTGTATGGGTACTTGTGGGACTTTTTTTATGCGAGAGTGTACTCGCACTTATGCCTTTTCGTTTTAAACCAGAGAGCTGTGTTTGTTCGGTTGGTCGCACCTGTTGGGTTTAAACCCAACGGACCAAATCCTTTCGAAAGGATGCTTAATGCACCACTTCAAAGTCTATATAAGGACTTCCGTTCCAATTTTTAAAATAGAAATAATCTTTTCTTCTATTGTGAAAATTCTCTCTGTCTTTTGATTTACAAGTTTTGGTTGCTGAGTTCATTGCTGAGTTAACTCAGCACTTTTGGGTTAAACTGCAAGTGGTTCGAGCCCGCGTACAGTGAGTGCACCGTTGGGACCTAGTCATAGTCATTGTATCCTAGAGGTCGATTGCTCTAGAAACCTGTTGCACTTGGGACACGGTTCAAGGGGAGCAAACTCGATTTCGAGTCGAGTAACACACATCATGCCTTGACTCAATTCAATAAGTTTTCTGTCTCAATTTTTATTTTTCATTTTTAGTTCTCAATTTTAATAGTCTATTTGATTCAACCAAATATTCCAACAATCTTGAAATCGAATTGTTGAATTACATATGTTGATACAAGAATCTAGATTGCCCTCTTTTGACCTCCGAGCACCTACACAAGAAGAAGACAAAAGGAGACCCTGGCTAAAGCAGGGGACCCTCCAATGCCAAAGTCAGGCTAAGAATCTGAGTCTTAGTTGTGTCGGGAGATTTAGAGTGAGAGATTCCGTGTACCTTTCTATGTTAATGGCTCCCCTTATAGTGTTTGTGGGACGAGGTGGCCCGCCATCTCAGGCACAATCTTAGCCGTCCAGGCGAAATGTGTGCGAGTGATTGTTCACAACCTTAAGTGTAGGGTCACGATGTAGTAATAATGTCGGTGAGACCGAGGTCGAATCCACAGGGACTAATCTTATTCGTATTCTGAAAATAACTACGAGTAGAATTAGAAGAAGATCTAATTAAAAATCTTGAATAAAAGGGATAATTGTAAATATTGTTTAAACTATCAATTAAAAGTAGGAACTAGGGTGCCAAGGATCCACTTGTAGCCATTGAGATGCTACCTTGCTTGATTCAGGAATTCCAATTGGAATTAGAGTCATATCTTATCCATTTAAAAAAAGAGATAGTCAAATCTCTGAACTTCTCATTGATTTAGCCTCAATGGAGGAGAATTGTGAAGATTTGGAAGGGATTCCATCACTCAAGCATGCCCAAGAGACAATGGCAAACAACAAGATTTACCAATCCTACAATCTCAAAGAAGAAAAGAAGATACTAAAAGCTATCGTAGATCTACTATAATTTGAGTCACAATAAACCATTAAAAACTGAAAGTATTCCTTAAAATCAACTAGAAATCAAAGAGGTTCAACAAGAATAAGAATCAAAACAAGAAAAATATCCGAAAAATGCCACAAGCTTCACCTCTTAGCCCTAGCTAAGAGGTATAGCCAACCATAGACATGATTGGATCAAGAATCCTCAAAGAAAGCATTAGAAACTAAAAAAGAAAGGAAGAAGAACTCTTGGGAGATGGCTCTATAAGTGCTATAATGTGTAAACCACACCTTGTTTATCAAGTTTTGTTTAGACAAAACAGTTTATGTAAGACCCGTATCCTAGACCGTACGGTTCCGTAGGCTTCCACAGTCAAATTTTGGCAACCTTCGACCTTTATCCGACGTTTGTGCCCAATACTAAGCCGAGACCTACAAACTAGAGTGGGCTCAACCCAAGACTTGTACCCTAGCGACCGCACCGTCGTAGCGGTTCCGATGCTGCGTGTCGCGCGCCGAGGCGATACCCAGGCTAGGAGATGTGGGCCAGCGTTTAGTTCGAGAAAACACCGCGCGTTGCTAAACCGAAGAGAATCTCTACAACATGTCACCTCAATCAATCAATCAATCCCATCAAAAGTTAAGTACATGTCAAGTACACCATCACCTCACACCCATCCCCAAGCAACCCCATAAGTCAACAATTTCTTACACACCCCATACCCTTCTTACACCATCTACCCCTAAAGTCAACAAAGTTCTTACACACGCATCACTCACCACATCCATCACTCCATCACCCATCTCTCTCTCTCTACAACCCTCTCTCATTTCTCAAACTCACTTTCCCAAGCAAAAAAAAAAAAAAAGGATCACACGTCCAAGCTCTTTCAAACCTCCAAGAGGGCTTTGTGTATGGCCCACTTCCTACCCTCTCATCTCTCATCTCAACCATCCAAACTTCATCTCTTCTGTTAGGATCGAAGCTAAGGAGAAAAGGAAGCCAAGGGAGTAAGAAAAATTGGACGGTGGGTGATCTTGGACCCATATTTTTATTATTTTGTAATTGTCTTTTGAGATCTAAGGGCCCACATATGGTGGGACCCACTTTGATGTATGCTTGTATCCAAGAGGAGACCATAGTGGCGAGGCCCCTCCATTATCTCCACTCTCTCTTCTCTCTTCTCTCTTTCTCTCTCTCTCCCTCTCTTTCTATGATCATGGCCCACCTATGATGTGTGTATTTTACCCATGCCATCCAACTAGTGGGCCACCTTGATCCCTGTTTGGGGCCTGCATGACCGAACGGTCACACAGGCCCGGATGAAAGGGAAACACAAATATTAGATTGATCCAATCAAGTGGGCCACGTCCATGTGGGACCCACCATGATGCCTGTGTTGTATCCATACCTGGTGGGGTGTGGCTGCCAGTGAAGTGTGATTTAACGGTGGGAACCAGATCCATAGTTCACGCGGTAGACTGAGTGAAAGATACCTCATTTCAACGCTAAGGTCTTGGCTTTGATTCCCTAGTGCGGTGGCTACCAGTGAAGTGTGGGTTGACAGTGGGGTCCATGGGATCCATCCGCGTCCTCCATCCATTCAGATGGGCCACACCATAGTGTATATGTTTATCCAAATCGTCCACCATCCTTGGACGGTGGGACACACCCCATGTGTGGGGCCCTCTTTGATGTATGTGATCGTCCAGGCCGTCTAAGGGCCTCGACGTTCATGGATATAATATATATGTTATTATTATTATATATATATATATTATGTATACATTATGGTGGGCCCTACGTGGGACCCACCTCTGCCCTCTTTTTAATGCATAAAAGCTGCACTAACAACAGCTATATATAATATATTAAATATATTATATTATATACTTTATGTATATATAAGGGTGGGCCCTACGTGGGACCCATCTCTGCCTCTTTTAAGCAGCAGTAGTTGCATGTACACGACAGCTATATAGCAGTCCTATTGCTGCTGTGCACGACAACAAGTGGATCCCGTCGCCAGCCGCTGTTCACCGCGGCAAGTTCTGTGGGTCCCACCTGCTCCATCCACACCGTCTATCTATGGGACCCACGATGATGCATGTGTTGTATCCAAACCATCCAACCATTTGAGATATCATTTTATGGCATGAGCAAAAGAATGGGTCAGATCTAAAGTTCAAGCGGACCCCCACCATAAAAAATTAACGGGGACAGTGACATCCACCGTTCAAACTTCTAAGGGTCATGGTAGTTTCCAATTAAGCTGATATTATTTTCACTTCGTTTATCTCTATGTTACTTATAAATAGGTTGGATCTCAAATATACATAAGGGTGAGACCGATTTGATATACGTGAGGCCCATCAGTGCGGCCTATTTGATATACATGAAGTCCGTTGGCGCGACCCATATAATGCGGCCCATGTGTTGTGGCCCGCTTGACATAGAAGGCCCATTGTGATGTATTCAGGCCCATGGGCGAGCCCATTGTGATGTATTCGAGGCCATACGATATATTTGAGGCCTAAGTACGAGGCCCACCTGTTGTGTATTAGAGGCTCGATGAGATGTATGTTGGCTCATATGACGAGGCCTATATGACGTAAATGAGGCCATCGTGATTGTACGTGAGGCCATGGGCCCACTATATGTTTGGTCCTATGTAGGCCACTCCTTAGGAGCAATGTTGGTTAGATGTCCACATTGATGGGCAATGATGGTTGGATGTCCACATCGTGACCTTCCCTTAGGCCTTGTTAGGCCCATTCTCATCATTTTCTTAGTGGGTTAACCCAAATAAGTGGGCCCCATTCACTGTAGACGGATTACTCCGTGCTATCAGATTTGATATAACCACGGCCGAGTGCCGATCTTTATACTATGGTTGATCGGCTGATCATCTATGGACCCCGCTTTATTTATCTGCTGATTATCGGTGTCGATTATCGAGGCCGACACCGATTATCGACCCTGATTATCAGTGCCAATTGTCGAGGCTGATGCCGAATATCGACCCTGATTATCGGTGCTGATTATCAGTGCCGATTATCGAGGCCGATGTCGATTATCGATACCGATTATGAGTATGTGACAACATAACATCATAATACATGCCCATGCACATCATTTGTATGCTTGTGATGAGATTAGTGATTGATCATAGCACAGGCCATTGGGTAAATTGTTATGGGACTCCCTGATAAAGGGAGATGCCCACATGAGCGCGCGGTACACGCATGATTGTTGTATGACTGGATTGCGTGATTCATGCATCTCGCATTGTGTGACATGTATACTGTACGCCCTAACGACATCAGGGTGGTCATAGCCTCCACAGGCATATCATGGTGGGCAGGATTGGATACCGAAAATCTTGTTCTATATGGGGGTTATAGATATCCCTGGGTGAAAGTCCCTAAACCCTTATGATACCAGGAGGTTGCTCCAACGCCTAGACCGAGTGGGTGCATGAGCGCCCAGTGTCGATTACTAGAAGATCGTGCTTTCCACTGTGTCGTGGTTAGTTGGAAGGGGGTGCAGCCTTACCCGCCTGAGAGGAGGGGGCAAAGCTAGGCTGAGTTTGACCAGCTCGAGGAATAAGTCCGCTATCAAGGAGTCGGGCCCGATATTGGCAGACTGATAGTGAGGTCTCTTCCATTCACTTTGTTGCGCGCGATGGGGCGACAATTTGGCTTGGAGTGTATTAGACCTCGGTGATATTCTAGAGTTGAGTTGTATTGATATGTAGACTCAGATGAGGATTTGTATGCTTGAGTTGCATCTCGCATCGCATGGCCTTGGTATAGCCGACACATTCATGCCTCGCATCACGTGGCCTTAGTATGGCCGACATCATTCATGCCTTACATCGCATGGCCTTGGTACAACCAATAGTATTCATGGATTCATCAGCATATTCTGCATTACTCTGATATTGCATAATTGTAATACTACCTTGCGCACACACTTTCACCACCCTCTAAGCTTTCCATAAGCTTATGCACGACCGTTGCGTGCAGGTGATGTTGGATCGCAGCAGCGCTAAGGCTTGAGCACGTGGCAGACCATTTTGGAGCTTTTGTCTATCATCATTGTATTTCTCTTTTACGCGCACTGTACATATAAGTTTTTTATCATAGTGGAAATGTGATGGAGTTTTTGGTTGTTGTTTATGGGTTATGCCTTTAGTTATGCTTATTACGAATCAAACTGATGTTGAAAATCCTCCTCGTAGCATCCTAGGATCGGAACCTGGCGAATGGGCGTTGGGTGATGAGAATAGGGTACTACGGAGGCTGTCGGCCCTGGATTCGGCAACCGAAAATTTTGTGAGCCCGGTTTCTGAGTTTGGGGCGTGATAGCTTATGAAGTGGCCTTATAGTGTGGATCAAGATGGAAAGTTCAAGTTCTACTAAGATCAAGATGGAAAGTTCAAGTTCTACGAAGATCAAGATGTTAAGTTGAAGTTCTACTAAAGTTCTAGTAGAAGATCAAGCTCTATTTAGAAAGTCAAGATCTATTGAAGGATCTAGTAGAAGATCAAGCTCCATAAAGTTCAAGCATCTAATCTACTTCAAAGTTCTGTCATTTCAAGTATTCTGAACCCTAAAAAGACCTTAGGTTTAGGTACTTTCAAAATCTACTTTAAATGGGTTTTTATGCTTATAGTTGGCTAAGGTTCGACTAGTCTAAGTTGTGGCTCGACTAGTTTAAGAATTTTTCGACTAGTCCTAGTATAAATTGAAGTAAAACAGATTTTCTGTTACACCTTCGACCAGTCGAGGAAGCTGCTCGACTCGAAGTCCAGCAATTGAATCAGTTCAGATTTTGTGCACCTTCGACTAGTCGAAGACCATGCTCGACGAGTCGAACAGGGCCCTCGACCAGTCGAGTAGGGCCTTCGACCAGTCGTAGATCTGTTATATCTTATCCCACTTAAATTTGAATATTTATTGGAACAGAATCCGGTTCTTAAACGAGTCGAAGACTGTCTTAGACGAGTCGAAGCAATAACTTCTTTGCCTATAAATTGAGGCTTTCTCTCAATCCAAAAATACAATTCAAGTCTATCAAATCCTTCTACAAGAGAGAGAGAGAAGCCCCTGTTATATTCAAGCTATTGCATGGTATTTATTAAATATTTTTAATAGCTTTTTGTTTAATTCTTTGATCTCTTATTCTGTCAATTTCATTTTATAAAGAGAGTAAATACTCTTCTTTTTTAGATCTTAAAGAAATTCAAACAAGTAGCCATTGGTTTGAATCTATTTAAAATCAATATAGAACCTTGAACCCTTATCTATATGACTGAACATTGAACGATCTATATTCAAGAGAAGTGGTTCTACGGCTACATCGATAGATACGTCTTCAAAGGTGAAGAGAAGTATATAATTCTTTTGTCTTTTGGTTTTATTAAGATAGCCAGAAAATCTCATTGTTGGCTTTCCTGAGATAGCCAGAAAATCTTAGTGAGGGTTTTTTTTTGTTTGCGATATCCTCTAAAATCACAACTATATCAGGTTTTAAGGTGTTCCTGTGAAAACCTTATTTATAGTAAAAGCCAATATCACGTGGAGAGTGATTATTGGGAGTGGAGTAGGTGTGGCTATTTGAGAATAGTTGTTAACACACCGAACCACCATAATTCTTGGTGTTGTGGTGAATGGTTGTAATCTGTTTAAGTTAAAGTGGTGAATACTTGTAATAGTTTAGCTTTTATTGACTCTTGGTTGGTTTGAAATTTTGATTCTTACAAGTTTTGTGAAATAAAGTTGTCTTGCCTAAACTTGTTTGGGTGAAGGTTGTCTTATGAATCAGTTTGAATTAACATTTCAATATTAGTGCAATTGAGACCTTTGATTTATTTATTATTTCTGCACTTTACTTAATTATTTGGCATATTCTATTCACCCCCCCCCCCCCCCCCTCTAGGCCTGTTTAAGCTCTCCTTTTCAAGTGGTATCAGAGCTCAGTTGCTTATTCTTTTTTTGGATTAAATTCCTTGAGTTCAAAGATCTAGAGCTTTATCATGTCAAATTTCGATAGTTTGTCTATTACCAGGCCACCACCTTTTAATGGCTCTAACTATGCATACTGGAAAGCCAGTGTAACGTCTCAGAAAAATCCGTACTAAGACCCGAGTACCACCTCAGGCAGAAATCACTAAGGACCAAATCCTTTAGAAATTAGGTGAGAATTAATTAAGTGCTAAACTAGATTATATGTGAAATTAGCACTAACCACTTTAAATACAAACTGAAAGACCCAAGACTAGTAGAATCGTTAATGCTACATTACCTAAAAATGTAGGATTAATCTCAAAACCCAGTCGCTCTTGGGAGCAGCTTGAAACTCTGTTTCGGACCTGGACCGTGTGTCGAAAGTCCGATTACCGCGAATCTATACTAATATGACCGCCTTACTGGGCTTGACGACCATCTCGAAAATCAAGTCCAGATAGTATCCAGAAACGCACAACTTTAGCCTGTAGCGAAGTGTGTGAAAAATGTAAATATCTTTAGAAAATGTACTTAGATTTAAGTAACCTGGGTCGTTCGCTTGCGGGCCAATTCTAAGGTTTCAGACCGTCAGAATCTGACCCAATTACACCCTCAGATCAGGAAAATTTTCCAACACATGTTAGTGTGCTTGTGGCCCTGATCGAGTATCGATGACCGTTGAACTGAAAATGGTCCGCCACGGTCGATCCACAAATTTGATCGGACCAAAAACTTAACTTGACCTAGATCCAATGTAAGGGAGCTTACTCCGGACCGTACGCAGAAAAGGAGCCTCCAGATATGCTCCGTTGAGCCGAAATGGACGGCTTTTGGCTATAACCTAAGTATACCATGGCCCTGGGCCCATTGAGGTCAGTTTTGAGCCTATATAAGGCCTTTAACCTACCCCTCTCTCATTCCATACGAATTCTAAACCCTAGGGGAGAGAAGAGAGAGAAAAGAGAAGAAGAAAGTGAGGAGAAGAGAGAGAGAGTGAGGGTTTGGTCCTGAGATTCAATCCTATCACTCCACGGGCTGAATCAGCCTTTCTGAATTGTTATCCCGGTGATTTCGACTCCGTTCTTGGGTAAGAAATCCTAACCCTAACCTGTTTGAGGGATTCAAATAGAGCAAGTGACGAAATAGCTAACCTATTTCATGTTATAGGTTGTCGTTGTGCCATAGGCGAGGACTTAGTGTTTAAACTGAGTTCATTACGTGTTTACCAGCGAAAGGTGGGAACTATAAATGTTTAGGTTATGGTTTTCAAGGCCTTCAATATCAGTTAATGATTTATGACTGACTCGATTGCTATCACATATGCTTAGATTTGATGTTTCTCGTATATTACATATATATGTAAACTATGTTGTTTTTAATGCATTCCAAGTGTTTGTTGAAATGTTTGAATGAATGTGGAATTATGATTTGTGCATGCCATAATTATTGATTGCAAATACATGATTTTTGTATGCGTAGCAACTCCTTTGTGGAAGGATTTGCTATAATATGTGTTTTAACTAACTTATTACACGTATGTAATATGTGTAGTCTAAGTGTTTGATAATATGCCTGAATGAGAGATTGCTTGATGAAATGTACGTAATGAGGGTGTTGAGATGGGATTCTCAATTCCCTTATATGTAGTTACAGTCTCCTTTGTGTAACCTATCTTACCACTATGTGATTTACCGATGAAATGCCTATGTATGATAACATGTGTACTATGTGTTTGTTGAAATGCTTAAACGAGTTTGATATTAAAATTGGTTGTCACATGCTATCTTTGATTATCACATGTGAATGCTATTGTTTGGAGTGTGATTTGGGGCTACGATGTAGTCCAGGCAATCGGTAATAGTTTACGATCGGTGGCCGGACTGTTTTAGCCACGACGGATACATTTGATGAGTCTGAGTCATACGAGGATTAACGACAGTGGTTAGGCCACAAGGAGTGCGTATGTGCTCCATGTCGATTAATTCAACGCACGCTCGTACCAGTCGAGCTTGTCAAGTAACCCGATTAACTCAATGTATGTTCACCATGTATGGGTGCTACTACTTGCATCTAAGGTACCGAACTAATCAGTGGAACGCCTGTTTAACCTTGGTACCTCGATCCGCCAAGACTCATGAGTCGAGCATGGTGGTATGGGACACCGTGGTCGAGCTGTCGGCCTACGCTGAGACGACGAGCCTCCCCGTAGTGACTAGTGAGTAACCCAAACTCGTGAGCCGAATACGGTGGTATGAGATACTGTATTCGAGCTATTGGCCTACGATCATGTGACGAGCCCATAGTGACCTCGAGTATACACTAGGACTACGCCAAGGTGACGAGCCTTTACGTAGTTGCTTCGAGTATAAGCTAGGCCTGCGCTGATGGTGACGAGCCTCCCCGTAGTGACCTAGAACCTGCCTATCGTATACGATTAACTAGGATTGATGACCCTAGATGGATCATTATTTGGGTCAATGATATATAGGGAGGTACCTTAGCTTCCAAATCCTGCTGTATGAATATGCTAAATTAAGAACTTGGCTAATCACGTACATGCACCGCATTGCATGTGCCTTTAACGTTGGAGTTGAGCATAGCGGAAGTGTTGCATGCTGCGATCGTGAGATGTTGTCGCAAGAGGGAGTGCAGGTGAGGGCATGCATCATTATAACATATTATCCTTGCATTAATCAGAGTACTTAGGAATGCTTGCTACATACTATCATCCCGACTTCACGTTCCTACATAGTCACTTCATTCGCACCGCATATTACATTGCATCCGCAGTACTTAGCATTTTTGGGTTACTATATTGATACACTTATATGGCCTAGATGAGGTTGATGGTATTCGTGGCTCGTCATGATTTGCATATTGCATTGCATCCTTAGTGTCTGTTATTGTCTTATTATGTTTTGCATCGCATAGCCTTGGTACGGCTGATAGCACTCATGGACTTACTAATATATTTTCGCTTACTCTGATATCGTATGATTCATGATCCTGTTAGTATTTTCGCTTATTTCGATGATGTATGATTTATGGGCTTTATGGTATACTTGGCACTTATCTTGTGCACACACTTTCACCACCCTCTAAGCTTTTATAAGTTTATGCATGATAGATGCGTGCAGGTGGCGTTAGGTTGCAGCAGCGTTGAGCTTAGAGCGTGTAGCTGTCCTCTGGAGCTTTGATTTCAATATATGTATTTCCCTTTCAGCATTGTATTCAAATGATTATATTAGTAGATATGTGATGATGATGTTGCCTTTATGATTTGGGTATACTTGTGGTTATGTTCCATTACAAAAAAAAAAAATCATACTGAAAATCCTCCTTATAGGATCCCAGGATCGGAATCTGGCGTATGGGCGTTGGGATCCGAGAATGGGGTACTACGGAGGCTGTCTGCACTGGATTCGGTGATTGAGAATTTTGTGAGCTTCCGAGTTTGGGGCGTGACACAGCACATGCACATCTAGGTGGGTCCATGCGGTGGCCCACCAAAGCTTTGGATCATCTTAATGTTTGTATTTTCCTTCATCTAGCCCTGTCCAAATGGACGGGCAGCAATGGTGGGTCCGGTAATCGGATGGTGTTGATCAAACTCAACATGGTGGGCCACACACCTCATCAACACCATCACCAAACAAAGAGGAAAAGGGAGAGAGAAGAAAAAGGGAGAGAGACGATCGTGAGAGGGGAGGGGGCCCTGCCACTATGGGCCCTCCCTATAAATTCATACATCAAGATGGGTCCCACATATGTGGTCCCTCAAATCAAAAAATCAACAAATAAAAGCACCCACCATTTAATCTTCTCGGTCCGATGGAATCCCTAGCTCCTTGGCTTCGACTTTGATGAAGGATGATGAGGTTTGGAGGGTTAGGATGAAAGATGTGGGGGTAGGAAGATGGGCCACACCAAGCTCTTCTCATGGAGCTTGGACGTTACGCTTTCATGGGTTGCTTGAGAGTAATGAGAGAGAGATGAGAGAGAGAGGTGTAAGAGAGAGAGGGATGGGTGAGTGATGGGGTGTGATGTGTGAGTGAGTGATGGATGTGTACTTGTGTAAGAGAGAGTGTTGACTTTTGGGGAGGGTGGTTGTACTTGGAGATGGGATGGAGTGATGGGTTGTACTTTGATTGATTGATGTGACGTGTCATAGAGATTCTCTCAGAATTGCAACGCGCGGTGTTTTCCTAGAATTAAACGCGGGCCCACATCTCCTGGCTCGGGTATCGCCTCGGCACGCGAGATGTGACGTCGGAACCGCAACAACGGCGAGGTCGTAAGGGTACAAGTTTTGAGTCGAGTCGACCGGAAGGACCGTGGAAGCCTACGGAACGGTACAGACTATGAGACAGGCCTTACACCTTGTGTATAGGACGATTATCAATGACTACTATGAGCACGTGCTAGTATAACATCATGATATAAGCCATTGAGATGGTATGAGGCCCATTATAATTGTATTAGGCTCATTCTCATTTCCCCTTAGTGGGCTAACCCAAATTGGTGGGCCCTTATTATTATTAGTATGATCCCTCTTACCTTATTGGGCTATCCCAATTCTTTGGGTCCTCATTGATGCTAGTAGAAGTATCCAAACCTGGAAGCCCACTCTTAGGCCCATGAGTAGGCCATGTAGCCCCGTCCTTGTTATGAAGAGGATGCATCATCACCTCTGACCATAGGTAGAAGAATTTGTAGTATTAGATTTGGTATATCCACTGTTGAGGACTGATCCTCATGTTATGGATTAGATCTGCTGCCCTTCTATGGACCCCACCATATATAGGCTGATTATTGATTACGACTATGTTAGTATACGCACTGAGTATGTGTTATTATAGCATTATGATTGTATAAGGTCATTGTAAGGTTAATTGTGATTGTATGAGGCTCATTGTGAGTATATGAGGTCCGTTGTGTGATTGCATGAGGCCCATTGTGATTGTATGAGGCCCATTGTGACCATGTGAGGCCCGTTGTGATTGTATGAGGCCATTGTGATTATATGAGGTCCATTGTGATTGTATGAGACTCATTGTAATTGTATGAGATCCATTATGATGGTATAAGGCCCGTTGTGATTGTATGAGGCTCATTGTGATTGTATAAGGCTCATTATGATTGTATAAGACCCAATTGTGATGTAAGAGGCCCATCATATGTGTGAGGACCATTATATGCGTGAGGCCCATTGTATGTGTGAGACCCATCATGTGTAGGTGATTATTACACACCACCTATACGGGCCATAAGCCGTCTTATACCGGCCCACTATGATGTGTGATTATAATCATGCTTGGTATGCTTCATGATACATGCCCATAAGCATCATCTGCATGCTTGTTATGAGTGATTGAGCATAGCATGTGCCATTGGGCTGATTATTTATGGGACTCCCTGAGAGACGAAGTTGCCCCACATGAGCGCGTGATACGTGCAAGTTTAATGCATGACTGGATGGTATGACTTATGCATCTCGCATTTTATAATATGACCACCGTACACCCTAACGACATCAGGGTCGTGGCCTCCACAGGCATGTTGTCGATGGACAGATGGGACACCGAAAATGTTTGGTTCTAGCATACGGGTGCGATAAATGTCCCTGGGTGAAAATCTCTAAACCCCCGAGGCCAGGGGATGCTCCAACGTCTAGACCAAGTGGATATACATGAGCGCATGAGGGCCGTATACTAGTTAGGTTGCGTCTCCCACTGTGTCATGGTCGATTGGGAGGGGGTGTGACCTTACCCGCCTGAGGGAGTAGGCAATGTTAGGCTAAGTCTGACCAGCTCATAAATGGATCCACTATCGACGAGTCGTGCCGATATTGGTAGGCAAATAGTGAGGTCTCTTCAACTTGCCCATTTGCGCACTTGATGGGGTGACAAGGTGGCGTAGAGTGCACTAGACTCCGGTGATAATCCCAGATATGTACGGTACTGCTATGTGGACTTATTGAGCAGAATTGCATACTCAGCATTTTACTCATTCATTTATTCATTCACTTATTCATTCACTATCCACTTGGGCTGGTGGCGCGTAACTAATTTGTTATGTGTACCTTCGCAATGGCCAGGATTTTGATTGGGGCGCGCGACCAACCCGAGATCAGGAGTTTACCACATTGAGTTTAGCTATCCAAATTTAGGTATGGGACTGGTTTGGATAGAAGTCCCTTATGATGGACCACACAGCTTGCGATACTACGTACTATCATCTCTACTTCACACTCTAGTTTGGTCATTTCTTTCGCACTACATATTGCATTACATCCTCAGCACATAGCATTTGGTTTACTATGCTTTTGTATTACATAACTTGAATAAGGTTGATGGTATTATGGCCTCGCCAAGATCTGCATTTGCATTACATCCACGATATTTTGCATTTGGGTTGTTATGTTTCTGCATTTATATGGCCTAGATGAGGTTAATGGTATTCGTGGCTCTTCAAAATTGCATATTGTATTGCATTCTCGGAATCTGATATTTGGCTCATTATGACTCCGCATTGCATATCCAATCTGCATTGCATACTCTGATATTGATGACTTATATCCTTGCAAGTATTCTGCTTACGCTGATATTTGTGTACTTGGCACTTATCTTGCGCGCACACATACACCACCCTCTAAGCTTTCTATAAGCATATGCACGATAGATGCGTGCAGGTGACGATAGGATGCAGTCGAGCTGAGGCAGGAGCATGTGGCAGAGCTTCTAGAGTTTTTAACATTTATCTTGTATTTTCCCTTCATGTATTGTACTCAAGATTGATATGTGATGATGATGCTGCCTTTGTGATTTGGGTACACTTGTGATTATGCTCCTTTATTTACAAAAAAAAAAAAAAAAAAAAAAAAAAAATCACACCAAAAATCCTCCTCGTAGGATCCCAGGATCGGAACCTGGTGTATGGGCACTGGGAGCCGAGAATGGGGTACTACGGAGGTTGTCGACACCGGATTCGGCGATCGGGAATTCTGTAAGCCCGTTTTTCGAGTTTGGGGTGTGACAGGTGTGGAATGAGAAAACGATACTTTATTGTTATCTTGTTAATGGCACGACTATCAACACATTTGCCAATTGTCATCTTTCTTTGGTGTCAGCAACGCTGGCACAACACACGGGTTGAGGCTATCACGAATGAACCCCTTTGTTAACAATTCTTCCACTTGTTAACGAAGCTCTGTTTGCTTTGTCAAGTTCATTCGATTTGCTGAAAGATTTGGTAATGGTGCTCTAGGTACCAAATCAATTGCATGTTGAATGTTGCACATGGGTGAAAGCTCACTTGGTAGTTCATCAGGGACCAAATCCTGAAATTGGGACAAAATGTCCAGAATCTTAGGTGGTTGAATAACAACATTATCAACTGGATCGGTCTTGCATCCTACCAGAGTATACATGATTCCATGTTCACAACTCTCCTCCATGAATCAGGCCATACTCAACACTGTAGAAGTCGACTTTGCCTCTTTAAATTCATCATCCTTCATAGGGTTAAGAGTAATGGGCTTTCCTTTGTATATAAAGATGTATATGTTCTTGCGACCCTTGTGAGTTACATCCATGTTGTATATCCGCGGGCGCCCCAATAATATATGTGTGACCTTCATTGGAATGATGTTGCACCAAAGCGATTCTTAACAACAACCCAGAGAGAAGTTGACTAAGCACCTCTTAGTCACAGGGATGAACGTGTCATTCACCCACGCAATCTTGTATGGCTTGGGATGCATTTGAGGTTTCAGTTTCAACTTGTCCACCATGCTTTGTGAGACCACGTTCATGTTGTTGCCTCCGTCAATAATGACCTTGACAATCTTTCCACCACATGATACTCATGTATGGAAAATATTTGTTCATAACCAGTCTTCTTGGGCTCCTCCATTGGTGCTGTCAGAATCCTTCTGACCTCCAATGATAATTTATTTTCATTTAGGCCATCGAGGCCTTCCTCAAGTTCATGCTAATCATATTCTAGATCTCTGTTGCACATAGCGATGTTGTTGGGCCCTGTAATGAAGCATGATTATATCGCCTAGAACAAGAATTGGTACAGATAATACAGGGAGATTGTACCATTCAAGAATTCTATAACACAATTGTTGTCATTTGGACTGAGATGACTATGATGGACCTTGAATTTTCAGAAAATGCCATCTATATTTTTCAAAGTATGAAAGACTGAACATATGTTCAACAGTTTCTTATGAAACTACATCCTGAGTTTGAACATTGTTGGGCCTTCTTACTTAATTGAAGTCCACTTCCTGCTATGAATATTGTGATGTCTAATTTGTTGGCTGAAGAGCAACATCTCAAAGCTCTCTCTAATATACCTCAACTTTCTTCTGCATCAAATAGTGTCCTTTTGGTATAAGAGAATTCTCCAATTCCTCCATGTGACTCGAGTTATCATAAGGTAAGCCTTAAATAAAATATATAGTTTTGATTTAAATAATGAACAATTTAGTTGATTCAAGTAGTGTTTTGAAATCCCAACAAAAGCCCAACTCCTTTTTATGGGTATTCTAGTTTGAATTTAACTTAATTAAATAATTATAAAATTATAAAATATAAACTATTTAAAATACATATAGGTAGGTAGTATCAAAGGATTGTAGCAGACCTATGCATGTCCTCAGTTTTTATTCATACTTCAAATGAGTAACCCATGGTCCAATTAGAGATGGGCATCGAGTCGAGTCAGACCGAGTTAGGTCTCACCCGACTCGATCCGGTTTTGAAAAAGGCTTGACCCGAACTCAATCCGACTCGGTACCAAGTCCAGCATGCTTGACTCGATCCGAGTCCGGGTCTGGGATGGGCTGATCCGAACCAAGTCCGACCTGATAAAAAATACCAAGTCGGATCAAGTACGACCCTAGTGCTTCTCTTTTCTGACCTAGAAAGGATGCCGCCCACTCTTTTGTATAGCCATATCTCCTCATACAATCCTATGGTGTCCCCCACCCCTGTCGTGCCATCCTACATGCTGGTAGCCCTTCCACCCTATTCCATGCCTATTACTATATCGCCTCGCCTCTCTCTCTCTCTCTCTCTCTCTCTCTCTCTCTCTCTCTCTCTCTCTCTCTCTCTCTCTCTCTCTCTCTCTCTCTCTCGCGAGTGCATTTGCTGAATCAGATTACGTACTAAGTAAACTCAGTTGGGCGCACCTTGAATGTATGTGGTCTATCCACACCATCCATCCGTTTTTCCATTTAATTTAAGGGGTTGAGCCCAAAATTGAAGCACATCCAAAGATCAAGTGGATCATACCACTGGAAATAATGGGGATAATGATTTCCACCGTTGAAACCTTTCTAGCCCCACAATGATGTTTATTTGTCATCCAACCTCTTCATAAGATCATAAAAACAAGGATGAAGGTAAAAAAACAAATATAAGCTTAATCTAAAACTTTTGTGGTCCCCAAGAATTTTTCAACGGTAGAAATTTAATTAAACTATTTCCTGTGGTGTGGTCCATTTGAACATGGGATATGCCTCATTTTTTAGCTCAAGACCTAAAATTATATTTTAAAATGGATGGACGGAGAGGATAAAATACATATATCATGGTGGACCTCACTGAGTTTACTCAGTACGCTAAGCGTAACACTACGCAATCCACTTACAGTTGTTGACTGTTTTGGATCTCTTTGAAATCGGATTACGTACTGAGTTACTCAGTACACTCTTATTGTACTGAGTAAAATGATTTGGGCCCACCTTGAATGTATGTGGTATATCCACGACGTCCATCCCTTTTTCCATCTAATTTAAGGGGTTAAGCCTAAAATTGAAGCATATCCAAAGATCAACTAGATCATACCACAGGAAATAGTCGGGATAATGATTTCCACCATTGAAACCTCACTAGGCCCCACAGTGATGCTTATTTATCATCCAACTTGTTCATAAGATCATACAGATATGGATGAATGGAAAACACAAATATAACCTTGATCCAAAACTTTTGTGGCCCCTAAAAGATTTTCAATGGTAGAAGTTCAATTCAACTGTTTCCTGTGGTGTGGTCAATTTGAACATTGAATATGTTTCATTTTGGGGCTTAATCCCTAAAATTATCTAGGAAAATGGATGGACAGAGTAGATAAAATACATAAATCATGGTGGACCTCACAAAGTTTACCCAGTACTTTAATCGTAGGGTGTTACTCGCTAAGCAATCCGCTTCCAATCTCTTTCTCTCCGAGATTTGACATGTACACCCCCACTTTTCTCTATGGGATTTGACATGTACACCCCCACCTTTCTTCCTGGGGTTTGACATGTACAACCACTTGGATTTTACATATACACCCACTCTATATACTCTACCTGACTATCTGAGTCAAGTCGAGTTTCAAATCGGATCGAGTCTGACGGATTGAGTTTCGGGTCGAGTCGGGTCGAGTTACTGGGTTCGACTTGGTTTGAGTTTGGATTGGGCGAACCCTACTCGGTTCAGACCGACTCACCCATTCAGTTCGGGTCGAGTCGGGTCCA
This sequence comes from Magnolia officinalis, assembly GCA_021015155.1. Classification (NCBI taxonomy): domain Eukaryota; kingdom Viridiplantae; phylum Streptophyta; class Magnoliopsida; order Magnoliales; family Magnoliaceae; genus Magnolia; species Magnolia officinalis. The sequence goes on from JAJHSJ010000009.1 coordinate 23,243,166, forward strand.
AACGAGTCAGACAAGTCGGGTCCAAACGAGTCTAACGAGTCGAGTTGGTTGAGTCGAGTCGGTTCGTGCCCAACTCTAGGTCCAATTGAGGATTGAACCAGCTTGACTTTATTAGGTGGTGACCTTCATGATGGAATCACCCTAGTTAGCAAAACGTATTCTTGAACTTCATATTAAAAAAAAAAAAAAAAAAAAAAAAAAAAAAAATCTTTAATAATTGATTAAATTTTAAAACTCAGTGTATTTTAAAAGATAGAAAAAAAAAGTCATTTCTTTAGCAAACCGTATTAGACATTTTTTTTTTCAAGAAAACATGTTTTATTAAATAAAAACAAAAAAAAAAAAAAAAAAAAAAAAAAAAAAAACTTTTGGAGGAAATTAAAATAGAGATTGGTGGTCACCACCAATTGATAAAATTGAGTAGATGGTGAATTTTTTTAATAGAGATAGACTGATTTATAATAGATTACATGAAAGGAAAGATTTAAGAGAGGTAGAGAATGCCATCAAACTACCTATAAATATGATTTTTCATTTATATAAAAAATTTAATTATTTTAAGGGTTTTACTGATGTTCCTATTGTTATCAGATGTCTTCAATCTAGATGTAACAGGATCTGTTGATGCCATCGACAGACCACTCGATCCCATCAAGCAGATGTCAATCCCATTGAGAGCCCATTCAATCTCATTGAGAAAATTCCGATTTATTCCAATTGCTTGCTGAACTGTTTTTGGGGTGTTACTCGATGCCATCGAGGAAGGCTTTGATTCTATCGAAGGGCCTTCAATGGTTGTCGATCCCATTAATATAAGCGCGAGGTTTTGCAAAATTGCAGGAATTGTTTCCTATTCCGGGTGTAACACTATATATAGGTGTAATTGCGGGATTATGATAATTTTAAGCTATTCTAAGGAGGGCTAAACATTTTGGGGGCTTGGAAAAGGTGAAAACAAGGGTTTTTCAAGTATTGCAAGTGATTCTATCTCTTATACTTTTGCTTTCATAGTGATTCACAGTCACTTTGTGCAGTGGTTTTTTTCTTGCAAGGGTTTTTCTACGTAAAATCATGTGTGCTTTGTGATTATTTAGTTTACGTTTTCTTAATCTCGTGTGATCCAAATTTATGGTTTGCTTTCGTGGATTCCCAACAAGTGGTATCAGAGTGTATGTTGGGATTTGAGTTTGGATTGGCATCATGATGATTAATGGATCAAACATGAAGTATGAAATGGAGAGGTTCATTGGAAAAAACAACTTCGAACTATGGAAAGTGAAGATGAGAGTCCTTTTATGAGCAATGAAGAATGGGAAGAGTTGGATGAAAGAGCGACAACCTTGGTCCAACTATGTTTGATGAATGAGGTCCTTTACAATGTTCTAGATCAAAAGACCACCACAGGACTTTGGAAGAAGTTAAATAGCTTGTACATGATGAATCGTTATCGAATTGTCTATACCAGAAGAAGTAATTTTATAATCTGAAGATGGCAGAGGGGCCATATCTTAATGAACACATCGGCGCATTCAATCAGATCCTTTGCAAAATGATGTGCGTTGAAGTGAAGATGGCGAGGAAGATCAAGCCCTAATTATGTTGAACTCCCTTCTAAAGTCTTACGATAGTTTCATGCCACGGTAGAGAGACCATTGATGTTGAGATTGTCATCTTAGCCATTCAGTGATGGTGTTGAAAAAGAAGGACAATAGCGCAGGTTCCTCCACGGATGTGTTAGTAGCTAAGGGAAGGAATTCAGAACGGAAGAAGGGTAATTCACGCATTCATGGTCCAACTCTAAGGGCAAGGGGAAGATGAAGTGTTGGAACTGTGAAAGACATGGGTATATGAAGAAGGATTGTTGGAATCCTAGAGCCCAAAAAGGAGATAAAGCAAATGAAGCGCCGAAAGAGGTCAATGCAACGAAGTCGAGTGAGGATGTAGACACCAGTGATGTTCTAATTGCATTCAAATCCAACTACCTCAGCAATGAGTGTATTTTGTACAGGGAGCATCATACCACATGACCTTGCATCAGGATTGGTTCACCATGTACAACGAGTATGATGGTGTCCAGGTCCTTGATCGAATGAGTTTGATCGATCGGGATCGCTTAAGGATACCCTCAATCAATCAAACCTAGGATTCCCTTGGTTGAATTAAGTTACGAATTTTAAAAATTGGTTACTAGACAAACACTGACTCTGAGCAATCGACCAAAGTCGGGTAAGTTCAGTTATACAATCCAGTTTTCTAAAAATTTTAAGGTTTCTCTTCTTCTTCCTTAGTTTGGATGGATTCCATTGATTATGGAATTGGGTCCAACCCATCCATTGGTTTTCTCATAGTCGAATTCAAAGAAACCAAAGGATTGCTTAGATCTGAATATCTGGCATAATTGGTAGTTGAAAACTATTTTCGATGAAAGTTCTTATAGATTATACGACTTCACAGATCGTTATGGGATTCTTCAATCAGATCACTCTAGGATTCGAGGTTTAAACATGGTTCATCTTTAGGATCATTAGATTTGAATCTTTTAGACTGATACAACTGGATTTCTTAAAGCCGATCTTCATAATACACAGAAATAGCGCAGGAACTGTTTTCCTTATTCAAAAACTCCTTCATAGATCAAAACGATGGACATAAGCCACCACATCCATTGGTTAGATCTAGGGTTTTTAGATAGGAATTTATAGGAAAATAAAAGTAGAAGATAAAATCCTACCTGTGGAGGCTCTCCTTTCACAAGACTTCTTTCTCTCTTCCTGCTGTTGTTAGGTTTAGGATTTTTTGCACAAATTTCCTGCAAATCCCCCCTTTAAATAGAGTGGGAGCCCAGATTGTAGAAGATTTCAGTAGGGTTTTGTTGGATTTTGGTGAAAAAATATAATTCATGCGGTATGGGGAATCAACCCACTAACATATCCCTCCACCAAGAGTGCTTTTACTAATTGGGCTAAGTGCTTTATTTTTATTAATAATTGAAAATTAAATATTAATTCGTTTTTGTCAAGGTCTGAAGTGGGTCATGAAAATCAGGGTCATTACAGTTTATTTCGGCACTGCCAACTGGTATAGCTTGGACCAAAAGGTAACTAGCTCAAACACATATGAATTGGTCACATCAAAATCTTTATTGGTGAACTAATCGGGATCGATTTGTCACCTAAAAATGGATAAAACACACGGTCATGTCGATCGGGTTGGAGAGAAAAGAAAAAATTCAAGCAGTCGTTCAAAGGGGTAGGCTTGATAGAGACGAAAACTCGTCGCATGCCATAAGAAGAAAATTGATCAATGGGTTTGGCAACTTCCTCACAAGTTTAAGAAAATATTCACAGAGCCAAAATTGAAGAAGCCAAAAAGACCTCCTATCAATCACGGACCTTTGGTTGAAAGGTCGTGGAGACCTCGATAGAGGTGGGAAAGGATAAAAGGAGCTAGCACTATTTTTTTGCCGGCTGCAAGAGCTTCGTCCAAGCTGGTTTGCTTGGTTGACCATCTTGAACACAACACAGGAAACGATAGATCCACATCAAGAGAAAAGCACAATGCTCTTTATGTGAAACTTCACCCTTAGTCTTGGCCTCTTCTTGCATGCAAGGGTTGTATGACATTTGAGCATTAGAATTATCGAAGAAAATCTTAGTTGGACCACGATGATACCTTGGATAAAATTCAAATCCTATAGGTGAAAGACCTGTTAGGGTGCAAACATCTAGAATGGTCGAACTCATGGGACCACATTTGAAATGGAAGGAGTTTGTCGAACGGCTCTAGAAACAAGCCACCATGACAAGAAGGGCATGATTGGGTGTCATTTCGCAAGTAAATAGGTGAATATATTTTGCGATATTGACTTTTTCCCATAGAGACTAGTAACTGGCATTGACTCTTTTATACCATGCGGACCATTATTTAGAGGTTTTGGTTTAATGGAATTACAATTGATCAAAAGTTTTCCTTTTCATTGGCTGGAAAGTATTTGGAAATATTAGTTAAGTTTAGAGAAGAAGTTGGAGGGAAAGCTAGACCTAAGAAGAGTACAAAGTTGGATTGTCAGAATCATATGAGAAAAGTAACTTTGGATTATAAGAAGAGTGAAGTGGCTCCAATGGGAGAAGAAGAGGAGATGCTGAGATTGGAGATGAAGCAAAAGACTTCTGGGAGCCATGACGATTGGTGAAGAGGAGAGATTTAGTGTTAAGAACAATCAAAATATCAAAAGAGGAAGAAGAAAGGCAAACAATTGTATATACCCATACCACATGCATAACATTAATCGTTGAATGAAGGTAGGCGAGACTTTTGAGGCAAAAGCTGCGGCGATTGATATGGTGATATCTTCTCCGATTGTCACATGGTTGAAGCCTACAAAAGGAATGAAACAATAGAAATGGCGTTCGCATGTTTGATGAATGAGAGCTAGAGCTGTACACGAGTCGAGTCGAGCCGAGTATTGCCCAGCTCGTGCTCGTCTCGCACTGCCCGAGTCCCAGCTCATACTCGGCCCGGCTTGGGCTTCGAACTCGGATGCCCAGCTCGTGCTCTGCTCGTCCGAGTTCGACCCGAGTTCAAGCAGATATAAAGCCGAGTCGAGTCCGAGTTATGAAAAACCTAGAAAATAACTTACATATCTACTCATAAGGTGATCCACACCATAGACACATATTTGTATTTGATAAATAGTAAAAAAAATACAAGTGTGGTCCATTTGTTAAGTGGATATTCCTGATTTCTCCAAAAGGTGATCCCTCAATCGAAGGTATTAGGTACTTATTGGGCGAGCTACGGCGGGAACGACTGGCACCGTGCGTGCAGGGCAGGGATGAGCGGCAAGGACTAGCTACGACACCGGACGAGAGGCAGGGATGAGCAGCGGCACCGGACAGAGGCACCGGGCAGGGCAGGGACGAGCGGCAGGGCAATGTAAGAGAGAGGCAGAGAGAGGAAAGAAGAGGGTGCGTTGGGATGGGTCGGATGGACGCTGAACGAGCGCAGGGATGGGCTGAGAGAGGGTAGGGGCGTTGGGAAGGAAGGACGCTGGATTTTTTAAAAAAAAAAGGGTTTGGGGTTTTTTTTTTGAACGGGCTGAGAGAGGGTAGGGGCACTGGGAAAGGGATGGGCGGGGTGGGTGAGTAGCTCTTAGGGTTTTTTTTTGGGTATATATATACCCCTGGTCGAGTACCGAGTTGAGTCCGAGTCGAGTCGATTTCAAGTACTACTCGAGTCGAGCCAAGTCGAGCAGGGTCAAGCTCGTGCTCAGCTCAAAATGATTTCGAGCACCAAAAATCAGCTCGTGCTCGGCTCTAACTCATTTCGAGCCGAGTCGAGTCGAGTTTTTCCAAGTCGAGTGAGTTAACGAGTATACTCTGCTCGTGTACAGCTCTAATGAGAGCCTTGCCGTGTGGTTGAGTGATAATTGCTCATCGAAAAAGCTTCATGTTTCTCTCTATTGTTGGCTGAATAGCAGGAAACATGGGGGACAATGTTTGGACAAGATTTCACAATACTAGATTAATAGCGTAGAAGCAGCCACGTGGCATGCTCGATACCCTCATAACATGTGCTAAATATAGGGAGAACAATATATTAATGGTCATATCTTCAAAGAATCGTGGCGCTTGGGTGACTATTGGATAAGGACGAGTAACCGTTAGGGCCACGTCAGTGCTAAAGCACATTCAAGAAGTTGTTGTTGTGATAAGATCACATTCGACGAAAGCAAGGCACAATCGAGAGAACGTAATCGTTACTTTACAGATGGTGCAGTGTCTGGCATCACCACACAGGCAAGGATTATCTTCAAGGCATCATTCGAAAGTCTATAAATAGCATAAAAGAGTTCAATGCAAGGGATCTCAGCATCAATCCAAAACCCAACTATAAACAATCGATCAATATAGCGCAAACATCTTTCTCCAATGCTCATTAGTCATGGGGTACGTAGTCTCTAAGATTAGCTTAGTCCATCTATGCTTCAAGCTAGACCGACTTAGTGATAACCAATAGCTATAATTCCATTCCATTTGCGTCTGCGTGTCGAATCTAAAGGAAGATCATAATCTTAGGAATCGTCCACCTATGCAAATACGCTGGGTCGACATTAGCTTAAAAATCTCGGCATTGTCCATTCCTCGCCTGTCAGCACGCTACTTGACGAAGCACCCTACTTCTCTTGGCCAGGTCGGTGATCCCGTTTTAGTGATAAGTCTTGCTTTTCCGCATCCATATTCGACTTATATTTTTTTTTCAACCATATAATGTTCCACCTTTGAAACTTCTTGATTTTTAAGGCAGAAAAGAACTCATTAGAGGCAGAGCTCCAACCGCAAATTACTTGATTAGCGTGACAACAGTTGGTCAATCAAACGGTCAATCTCCAGACCATTCGATTACACCAATGATCAATGATATTTGGTTTGAATAGGAACTCAAATCACTTCCGATGTGCCCCAAAATCTATCATGTATACCATGTGACCGAATTGGTATAATCTGTGGTTCACCTGGCAGCGGGAAGGAAGGTTCGGCAAATGGTCGACCCACGTTTACCATCGCATGACATGACGCCTATGTTGCAGTTGCTAGTACCCTGGTGGGGATTGAGATGGCATTCAGGTAATGTGATGTGGAACAGTGTTGACTAGTCGGCTATAGGTAACTGCTTAGTTAAGTTACAGCAATGCCATCGCTTCCAATGAAAAGACTTAATTATCTTTTGCGAGCAAGCAGTACCTCTTCAAGGCATCCTTTCAGGCAAGATGCTCACTCAAAATGTCAATATACATGGTCTAGGAAAGTCACAAAACACCAAGAATACATCTATTACTGTTATCTCTCTCTCCCAGGTTTTCTTTCAACAGTTGTTTTAAAAGGTGCAGGTGTTTGGCTTGTACAACAGTACTTGCAGGAGTAGGCCTAGATTATCCTAAAGGCATGCTGCTTGAACACTTTACAATACCATCTCCGTTTCTTTTACTCACATGAGTGTCCTAAATCCCAACACACATGTACCACATTGGCACATTTGTTAAAATTGCCGCATCAAAAGTCTTCACATGTGAGTTGCCTTCTCATTTCTCCTCTGTCTCCATAAAAAATTACTGGAGTAGTTGTAAACGTGTGGTTTTGGTTGCTGACCATTTCAACATGTGAGAGCTAATTACATTTTTTTTTTTTTTGTAGCGTCGATCAGGACTTTCAATTGGCCCACCTTTCATGGGTCACTTTTGACTGTAACATACCAACCGGACGATCCTAAACATCAGGTCAATAACATGGAAAATCGACAACTGAGATTTTTTTTTTTTTTTAGTAAATAAAACCTGAGAATCAATCCATTTGATGGGCCCCACATTGATTGCTTATGGTTATAAATTCTCAATTTGGTTAGATGATGTTGCCAGAACCCTTCAATTCGATTTTTTGGGTTGCTCGACTGGTCGTGAGTCAGGCTCGACCAATCGAGGGAGCTGCACGACCAGTCATGCACTGCTCTACTCAAAGTCCAGCGAGAATCAGTTTTCTGGGTTCCAAGGTGCTCGACCGGTCGTGGCCCATGCTCGATCAGTCGAGGTTACGCAGATTCATTTACGGATTTGATGCGGACAGCGAAAATTTGAGACAGTTTCCGCAAAGTGCGAAAGAAAAGTTGCCTAAACTAGCTATAAATAGGTGTCCCTAGGGCTTTTTTAGAGTATGAGAAATAATTCTAAAGCTTTCTAAAGGGGTTCTAGGGTTATCAAAGGAGGTAGCAAGGGTGAGATTCGAGGTTGTTCGAATCGGGTAAGTCCTCTCTTGTAATTTCTTTTCATAGTGGATTTCTGTCGCTTTGTGTCTTGGTTTTTTCCTGCAAGGGTTTTCCACGTTAAATCTTTGTGTTCTTCTATGATTGTTAGCTACTATTGAATTGTTATCCTAGATCTAGATCTGTGTGATTCTGCAACACAAATTCCCAACAAGTGGTATCAGAGAAATCGTTGGGGCACAAATCTAAATCTGCGGGATTAGTAATAATGGGAAACGGTAAGTTTGATATTGAGAAGTACTCAGGCAAAAATAATTTTGAGTTATGGAAGGTTAAGATGATTAGCCTGTTAGCCAGCAAGGCGAGATTAAGGCTCTTGAGGAGCGAAAATTGTAAGACCCGTATCCTAGACCGTACCGTTCCGTAGGTTCCCACGGTTTTTTCGGTCGAATTCTGGCAACCTTCGACCCTTAACCGGCGTTACGCGCGAACTTGATTCACACATCGTTAATCTGATTCGACTCAACCTGAGACTAGTATCCTTGCGACCGCACCGTCGCCGCGGTTCCGATGCCGCGACTCGCGTGCCGATCCGATTCTTTGGCCAGGAGATGTGGGCCAGCGTTCGGTGCGAGGAAAACGCCGCGCGTACGAATTCTGAGAGAATCTCTACGAGATGTCACATCAATTATCCATCAATCAATCCCATCATGTTAAGTACACATCACCTCACACCCTTCTCCAAGCAAGCTCCAAAGTCAAAAAGTTCTTACACCACCCATGCTTTTCTTACACAATTTGCCACAAAAGTCAAAAAGGTCTCTTACACACCCATCACTCACCACATCAAACATCCATCACTCTCTCTCTCTCTCTTTACAACTCTCTCTCCCCTTCATTTTCAAACTCATTCCAAGCAACTCCAAAGCCTCACACGTCCAAGCCCTTCCCTATCTCTCCCAAAAACCACAGGTGTGGCCCACCTCTTCCAACCCTTCCATCTTCCATCTTAACCATCCAAACCCCATCTCCTCCGTTGGAATCGAAGCTAAGGAGCAAGAAGGAGCGGTGGGTGATCTCGGATCTCCACTTATTTTATTGTTTGTTGATTTAAGGGCTCACTTATAATGGGACTCACCTTGATGTATGCTTATGATCAAGAGGGGCTCATAGTGGCGGGGCCCCTCCGATATTGCCGATCTCTTTCTCTCTCTCTCCCTCTCTCTTTCCATGATCATGGCCCACTTATGATGTGTATGTTTCATCCATGTCATCTACCGGTGGACCCCATCTATGTGGGACACACCATAATGTTTACATGTCATCCCAACCATGCATGGGGGAGGCCCACCTTGTGATGGCTAACGTGGGGGTGGCTGCCAGTTAGGTGTGACCTGACGTGGGACCCAACCAGATACATGGCTCAGGTGGCATACCGAGTGAAAGACACCTCGTTTCATCAATGGAGGTCTTGGTGTCGTCCCTATGGAGGTGGCTAACATAGGGTATGTGTACTTACATGGTTACAGCGCACACCAGCAACATGGGTTTTCTTTTGGATTTTGGGTGGTCACGTGTGCAGGCTCTACCTTGATATGTGTAGAGAATCCACGCCGTCCATCCTATCCCTCGGCTAATTTCAGGCGTTGAACCGAAAAATGAGGTCAGTCCGATCCTTCGGTGGGCCGTAGCATGGAAAACAATGTTTCCACCCTTGAAATCTTCCCCGATGCCCCTATGCACCTAAATACCTTCAATATTGGGCTCATATAGCCTGTCATGAACCGTGGAATCCAACGGTCAGGGTAGATTCACCTGATGCGGGGCCCACACGAGAAAAACCCTGAGAAAACTGATTTTTCAATATATATATATATATATATATATATATATATATATATAAAAGAAGGTAGCAGCGCCTGCTGCTGCTGCTAACAACGGCCAGAGGGCGCAGGCGCTGCCTGCGCCAGCTGACGGGCGGACGGTCGGTAGCGACCCACAGCTCCTGCCGTGGGCCCCACCATGATGCTTATTTTTCATCCAAACCGTTTATTTGGTGGGCCACCTCCTGAGGTGGGCCCCCTCCAAAGATCAGGCCGATCTGAGTTTCAGATGGCCCACACCAAAGGAAACAGTGTGAATTGAACCGTCTGCCATTGAAACATTTTTTTTGGCCCACAGTAGTTTCGGATCAGGCTAAAATTTGTTTTTACCCTTCATCTAGGTCTGCGTGACCTTATGAACGGGTTGGATGGGAGGTAAACATTACGGTGGGCCCCATGTGGTACCCACAGTGATTTATGTATTTATCTCCACCGTCCGCCTGGACAGTGGAGCCCACTGTAGTGCATGTGTTCTATCCCCACCATTCAGGGGACGGTGTGGGCGTGGGTGCGGGTGCATGCATGTGTGTGCGTGGGTGCATGCCTGTGTGGGTGCGTGCGTGTGCATGCGTGTGTGTGCGTGTGGTGTATATGCACGTGTGGCTATATATATATATTATATTATATTGTATATTTTATATATATATATATATATATTATTATGTAATATAATACATATTATGGTGGGCCCTCAAATGGACCCTCACCATGATGGTTATGTTGCATCCAATCCGTCTATCCGTTTTGAAAGATCATTTTATGGCATGAGCTAAAGATGAGCCAGATCCATAGTTCAAGTGGACCCCACCTTGGTATGTTATGAGGCCCATCTTGATTTATCTGTGGTAGTCCATTGGGGCCCACTTTGATGTGGATGTAAGGCCCATGTTACGAGGCCCATTTTGATGCATTCTAAGGCCCATGGGTTATGGCCCATTGCAATGTACATAAGGCCCGTTGGTGAGGCCCATTAATGCGACCCATTTGATGAATGTAAGGCCCATGTGATACGGCCCATTTGATGTATTTAAGGCCAATGGGATGTACCCAAGGTCCATTGCAATGTGTGATCCCAACATAGTTTATGTAATGAGGTTTACGATGGGCCATACCTTGGGAGCAATGTTGGTTTGACGTCCACATTGCAGTATAGTGTTGGTTAAATGTCCGCATTATGACTCTCCCTAAGGCCATTGATAAGTCCGTACTGGTTGTGTGTAGGTCGTCTATGTCTAGGACCATCTGCGCTGTAAGGACCGTTCACTGCTTTATAACATGTTTAGTATAGTTCCATGACTCAAGATCATACACATCATATGTATGCTTGATATGAGAGGTGACTGATCATAGCATATGCCTTCGGGCAGATCGTTTAGGGGCTCCCGGTTAAGCGGTGTTGCCCCACATGAGCGCACGAGACGTGCAGGATTGCTGCATGACTGGATAGTATGATTCATACATTTTGCATTGTGTGACATGGTTACCGTACGCCCTAGCGACATCAGGGTCGTAGCCTCCACAGGCTTATCGTGGTTGGTAGGATTGGATACCAGAAATCTTGTTCTACATGGGGTGCTATAGATATCCCTGGGTGAAAGTCTCTAAACCTTTATGGTACCAAGAGGTTGCTCCAACGTCTGGACCGAGTGGGTGCAAGAGCGCCGATTGCCGATTACCAGACGGTTGCACTTTTCACTGTGTTGTGGTCGGTTGGAAGGGGGTACGGCCTTACCCGCCCAAGAGGAGGGGGCAATGCTAAGCTGAGTCTGACCAGCTTGAGGAATGGGTCCGCTATCGACAAGCCGAGCCTGATATTGGCAGGCGGGTAGTGAGGTCTCTTCCACTTACCTTATTGCACGCGATGGGGCGGTAATCTGGTTTAGAGTGTACTAGACCCCAGTGATATTCCAGATTTGAGCTGTATTGATATGTGGATATAGATAAGGATTTGTATGCTTGAGTTGCATCTCGCATCGCATGGCCTTGGTATGGTCGACATCATTCATGCCTCGCATCGCATAGCCTCAGTACGGCTAACGGTATTCATGGATTCACCAGCATGTTCCGCATTACTCTGATACTGCATATCTGCATTACTACCTTGCGCACACACTTTCATCACCCTCTAAGCTTTCTATAAGCTTATGCATGACCGTTGCGTACAGGTGACGCGAGGACGCAGCAGCTCTGAGGCAGGAGCGCAGAGCAGATCTTTTTGGAGTTTTTTGTTCATTCTCATTATATTTCCCTTTATGCTCATTGTACTTGTAAAGTTTTTGATCATAATGAAAATGTGATGGAGTTTTTGGTTGTTGTTTGTGGGTTATGCCTTTAGTTATGCTTATTACGAATTAAACCGATGTTGAAAATCCTCCTTGTAGCATCCCAGGATTGGCGCTGGGAGCCGAGAATGGGATTCTACGGAGGTTGTCGGCACCGGATTCGGCGATCGAAAATTTTGTAAGCCCGGTTTTCGAGTTTGGGGCGTGACAGAAATCTACCATGAAAGATGATGAATGAGAAAACCTTGATAGTAATGTTTTAGCCTCTATCCGTTTATGTCTCACGGATGAGGTTCTCTATAATGTTTTGAGGGAGAAAACTGCGGCTAGTTTGTGAGCGAAGTTAGAGAATATTTATGCAAAGAAGTCCTCTGAAAATCGCCTACACTTGAAGCTACATTGTTATACCTTCAAGATGGCAGAGGGTGGAGATCTAGAAGCCCATATAAGCAACTTTAATAAATTGATGTGCAAATTGCTGGATATGGAGGAAGTAGTCAAAGATGAGGAACAAGTATGTATATTGTTGAATTCTCTTCCTGCATCATATGAGTCTTTCAGGGACACGATGTGCACCGCAAATAAGACCCTAAGTGTTGGCACCATTATCTTAGCCCTTCAAGGGAAGGCTATGAGAAAGCTAAATGGTGACATGGGGGCATCTTCCGATGCACTGATTACGAGGGACAGATTTTGAGAGAGGTACAAGATCTTCTAGACCTAGATCCAAGTCCAAGGGCAAGGGCAAAGAAAAATTAAAGTGTTGAAATTGTGGGTTGTCTGGACACATAAAGAAGAATTGTAGAAATTTTAAAACGAAGAAAGAAAATTCAGCGACTTCTTTCAAGGAGGTCAATGTGGTCACATCTAATGAAGAATCAAGTGGTGGTGATGTTGTCTGTTTTCATGATTAGTCACTTACACAACAATCATAAAGACGAGTGGATACTCGACACAGGAGTGTCTTATCACATGACTCCTCATCAGAGTTGGTTTACCAGTTACTAGGAATGCGATGGTGGACAGATTTTTATGGGCAATGACAATGCCTGTAATGTTGTGGCTATTGGCACGGCTAACTCAAGATGTTTGATGGGATGGAGCGTACCTTGACTGATGTCAGGCACGTTTCTGATATGAAGAAAAGTTTGATTTCTCTCGGTGCACTCGAGGCTATAGGGTACAAGTTCACTGGTATTGATGATGTCCTTAAAGTTTCAAAAGGGGCACTCGTGGTTATGAGAGCGCAAAGGCACGGAAACCTTTACAGGTTGATTGGGAGCACTTCAGCAGGTGGAGCGGCAGCAGCTATTGCAGACTCCACGCCTCTACATATGTGGCATACTCGTTTGGGCCACATGAGCGAGCGAGGCATGAAGGTACTTTCTGATCGATGTTTGATTCCAGCTTTTAAAAATTCTGATTTAAATATATGCGAGCATTGTATATATGGTAAACAATTTAAACTATCTTTTAAATCTGGAAAACATGTTTATAAAACAGTGCTTGATTATGTGCACTCTGACGTATGGGGGCCATCGACAGAAGTTTTCATTGGGGGGTCGTCAAGGTTTGTTTCACTCATTGACGACTACTCCAGGAAAGTTTGGGTTTACTTCATGAAACGTAAATCCGAAGTTTTCACCATATTCAAGCAATGGAAGGCAATGGTGGAAAAACAGTCAGGGTGGAAAATAAAGGTTTTAAGGACTAACAATGGTAGAGAATTTACTTCCACTAAGTTTAATAAGTATTGCAAGGATGAAGGGATCATCAGACATAACACATTGCGCCACATGCCTGAGTAAAACGGTGTGGCCGAGCGAATGAATCGGACTCTCCTGGAGAGGGTCAGATGCATGTCAAGTAATGTTGCGTTGGGCAAGAACCTATGAACAGAGGTCGTTAACACGGCTTATTATTTGGTGAACCGATCTCCTTTAATGGCAATTGAATGTAAAATCCAAGAGGAAGTATGGAGTGGTCAGGAAATCGACTACTCGGTTCTATGCATATTTGGTTGTGATGCTTACTCTCATGCACCGTCAGTTGAGAGAGATAAGCTAGACCATAGAGCTAAAAGGTATATCTTTGTTGGCTATGGCATTGGTGTGAAAGCCTATAGGTTATTCGACAAGGTCACACGCAAGGTCATCACTAGGCGTGACGTCAGATTCGATGAAAGCTCCCTATTTCGCAAGAATGATCAAAAGGAGCAAGAGAAACCAGAAAGGATGATCGTAGACGTCCAGATTGACACAGATGATACTCAGGCAGAGATAGATGCGAAGACAGAGGTACAAGATCAGGTGGAGCAACCACCTGTGAGAAGGAATCCACCGCGTGATCGCAGGTTACCGGCAAGATACAGGGACAACTCTAATATTGCATATGCCCTCATTACAGATGAGGGGTACCCGTCTACTATTCAGGAGGATCTTGATGAGCCTAATGCAAAAAAGTAGAAGGCGACTATGGACGATGAGATGGACTCGTTGCACAAAAATCACACATGGGAGCTGGTGGAGCTTCCTATGGGCCGGAAAGTGATCGGATGTAAATGGTTATTCAAAAAGAAATAGGATAAATACAAAGAAAGATTGGTAGCAAATGATTATGCTCAGAGAGAAGGAATCGACTTCACAGAGATATTCGCGTCAGTGGTTAAGCAAGTGTCTATCTGATTCGTGTTGGCGCTGATTGCCCAATACGATCTCGAGCTGGAACAGATGGATGTGAAGACTGCATTCCTGCACGGGGAATTGGAAGAGCAGATCTACATGAAGTAACCAGAGGGCTACGAAGTTAAAAGGGGCAGAGAAAAAGGTTTGCAGGTTAATGAGGTCGTTGTACGGCCTGAAACAGTCGCCTAGGCAGTGGTATAAAAAATTTGATTCCTTCATGGTAAGTCAAAAATTTACTCAGAGTGAATACGATCACTGTGTCTATTACAAGACACCGAGTGATGGAAAATTCATCATCCTAGTACTGTATGTTGATGATATGTTGATCGCCTGTCATGATATGTCTGAAATCAACGTACTGAAGACTCGATTATCAGAGACATTCGAGATGAAAGATCAGGGGGCTGTAAAGAGGGTTCTCGGCATAGATATTCATAGAGATAGGAAGATGAGTAGGCTTTGGTTATCACAAGCAGAATACCTTGAACAGGTATTGATCAAATATGGGATGGGCCAAGCCAAGCCGGTAAGCGTTCCTCACGCTGCTCACTTCAAGCTTTCCTCAGAACAATGTCCTAAATCAAATGAGGAAAAACAAGTTATGTCTCATGTGCCTTATTCGAATGTGGTTGGCAATTTAATGTATGTCATGGTCTGTACGAGACCGGATATTTCACAGGCTGTCGGTGTTGTGAGCAGATACATGTCAAACCCCGGTAAGCAACATTGGGAAGCAGTGAAATGGCTACTTCGATACATTCGAGGTACGAAAGACTACGTTTTAAATTTTGAAAAAACAGGGACAAAGTTGGTAGGGTATGTGGATTCCAACTACGTAGGCAGTATAGATTCCAGGAAGTCTACTTCAGGATACTCATTTGTACTATCGGGTGGAGCAATTAGTTGGATGTTGAAGCTTCAGTTTATGGTGGCTCTTTCCATGACCGAAGAAGAATATATGGCAGTGACGGAAGTGTTTAAAGAAGGTGTTTGGCTCAGAGGCATGATAAATCAGTTGAGACTTCAGCAGGAGGCCGTGACGGTTAACTGTGATAATGAGAGCGCTATCAATTTGGCTAAAAATTCTATTTATCATTCACGTACTAAACACATTAATGTTCGTCACCACTTGACAGGTGCTTGAGGAAGGAGGCGTCACACTTGAAAAGATTCACACCAGCGTGAATCTAGCAACATGCTCACCACCAAGGTCGTTCCTACAGAAAAGTTCAAATTTTGTGCAACTTCTCTGGGCTTGGCGATTGCGTAAAAGGACGGAGTGTACACGAGAAGCGTTGATTGAAGCTATGATGCGATGAAGAGATAAAAGAAGAGGTCAAGGAGCTACATGATAGAAAATTGAAGCTTGGTGGAGATTGTTGCAAGAAGCCTTCAATCCGATTTTTTGGGTTGCTCGACCGGTCGTGAGTTAGGCTCGACCGGTCGAGGGAGCTGCACGACCAGTCGTGGATCGCTCGACTCAAAGTCCAGCGAGCATCAGTTTTCTAGGTTCCAAGGTGCTCGACCGGTCGTAGTTCATGCTCTACCGGTCGAGGGGTCCTCTCGACCAGTCGAGGTTACGCAGATTCGTTTCCGGATTTAATGCGGACTGTGGAAATTTGAGTCAGTTTTCACATAGGTGCGAAAGGGAAGTTGCCTAAACTATAAATAGGTGTCCCTAGGGCTTTTTTAGAGTATGGGAAATAATTCTAAAGCTTTCTAAATGGGTTCTAGGGTTATCAAAGGGGGTAGCAAGGGTGAGATTCGAGGTTGTTCGAATCAGGTAAGTCCTCTCGCTTGTAATTTCTTTTCATAGTGGATTTCTGTCGCTTTGTGTCGTGGTTTTTTCCAGCAAGGGTTTTCCACGTTAAATCTTTATGTTCTTCTGTGATTGCTAGTTACTATTGAATTACTATCCTAGATCTAGATCTGTGTGATTTCGCAGCACAAATCCCCAACAGATGATGCTAACTTCCACCATAGAATCTTGAAGATCAACCCATGAATAACCCATGCATGAATAGATCTGAAGAAAGTATATTGGCCCACCTGCGACCCCAAGTGAATGTTTAAAGTAAAGGAAGGTGAATAAGATTGAAAAAAACAGGCCCATGATGGGATAAACCAGGAACCGCAAGTCCATAATCGACTGGATCTAAAAGAAAGTAATAAAATAAACTAAGAAAAATACCATGCTTCAGAATCTAAATACAAGTAATAAAATAATTAAACTAATCAAGACCGGTCAATGGAATCTTTAACTGTAGTAGAGGATCTAATCCAACGGCTTGATAACAATGGATTGGAGCTCAAGTCTCAACAAACACATAAAGAAAGGGAGCCTGAATATCTTAGATCTGACCCCCATATTTTACTAACTTTTCAATATTCAAAGAAACCAAAAGAGAAATTTCCAACTGTACGACCAGTATATGGGCCAAAAACATTTTTAAGCCCATTTCTTTTTAGTTGCCAAGAATACTCCCCAGGCGTACGGCCCCATTTCTCTGGTCGAAAATGCCCCTGCTTTCCTTCCTGAGGCGGATCGCCTGGTGCTCGAAGACGAGCGCTTACGCTCCTCGAACTCCGAGTTGAACGAACGGTTCAAAAGAGATCAACGTTATATGGGCCCCACAATTATGTATTTATTATATCCACAACGTTCATCCATATTTTGAGATCATTTCGGAGCATTATACAAAAAAAAAAATCATATCCAGAGATCAACTGGACCACACCACAAAGAGCAGCAGAAAATTGATTTTCACCGTTGAAACTTTTGTAGGGTCCACCATAACATTTATATTCCATCCAATCTATTCATAAGGTCACAAAGACCTGGATGAAGAGGAAAAACAAATTTCGTAATGATCCAAAACTTCTGTAACCCCTAAAAGGGTTTCAATGGTAGACGTTCAATCATCCACAGCCTTTAACAGTGTGGTCCACTTGATAGCTAGATCCGTCTTATTTTTCGTCTCAAGCCCTAATACGAGTTCGCAAAAAATATGGACGGTTTGGATATAACACATACCTCATAATAGGACCCACAAAAAGCGATGGGATTACAACAGCAAAAAATTTTTAAAAAAAAAAAAAAAAAAAAAACCGTCGATATATCGAACGTCTTTCGATATATCGAAAATGGTCCAGAACTGTCCAGTGAGTTTTTCTCAAAAATCCAACAATTTTCGATATATCGAAAGACCTTCGATATATCGAAAAAGGTACTTTACCTTTTGCTACGGATTATAACCGTAGCCAAAACTGTAGTCTGTGCTAGTTTATGAAATTTTTTTTTTTTTTTTATTTTTTTTATTATTTTTTATTTTTTTTTTAATTTTTTACATGGAGATATTTATTCTACCTACAATTTTCTCTAATACATATTTATAAAAATACATATATATAAGCATATAAAAAAAATTTCCCTTTTTTTTTTCATTTATTTCTTTATTCATTTAACAAGAATATCTTCTAAACCAAAATTAGTTACTTGACGTACCATATATGATTTTGGGGTAGGAGAAGCTACTTTAGCCAACTAACCTAGTTATTTTTCAAGATTCCATCAGTTCGATGGTCGATAATCCATTTCATTCACTTTGCGGTTAATTTCATTCACGAAAATTCACGGTCATTTTCGTGCATTTTGCGGTTCATTTCGCTTCACTTCACCCCCATTTTCATGCATATCACGGTCATTCCCGCATATTCCGTGTTGATTCACGGTCATTTCGACGCAATTCGCGGTCATTTCCCTTCACTTCGCGGTCATTTTCATGCATTTAACGGTCATTTCGCTTCACTTCACAGTCATTTCCATGCATTTCACGGTCTTTCGAAACAATTCCGTGTTGATTAACGGTCATTTCCACGCATTTCACGGTCATTTCCCTTCACTTCGCAGTCATTTCCATGCATTTAACGGTCATTTCGCAAAGTGAATGGAAATGACTGCGAAATGCGTGGAAATGACCGTTAATCAACACGGAATTATTTGGAAAGACCGTGAAATGCTCGGAAATGACTGTGAAGTGAAGCGAAATGACCGTTAAATGCATGGAAATGACTGCGAAGTGAAGGGAAATGACCGCGAAATGCGTGAAAATGACCGTTAATCAACACGGAATTGTTTAGAAAGACCGTGAAATGCACGGAAATGACGGTGAAGTGAAGCGAAATGACCGTTAAATGCATGAAAATGACCGCGAAGTGAAGGGAAATGACCGTGAGATGCGTCGAAATGACCGTGAATCAACACGGAATTGTTTGGAATGACCGTGAAATGCACGGAAATGACTATAAAGTGAAGTGAAATGACCGTTAAATGCATGAAAATGACCGCGAAGTGAAGGGAAATGACCGTCCGTGTTGATTAACGGTCATTTCGACGCATTTCGCGGTCATTTCCCTTCACTTCGCGGTCATTTTCATGCATTTAACGGTCATTTCGCTTCACTTCACATCATTTCCGTGCATTTCACGGTCTTTCTTAACAATTCCGTGTTGATTAACGGTCATTTCCACGCATTTCGCGGTCATTTCCCTTCACTTCGCAGTCATTTCCATGCATTTAACGGTCATTTCGCTTCACTTCACAGTCATTTCCGTGCATTTCACGGTCTTTCCAAACAATTCTGTGTTGATTAACGGTCATTTCCACGCATTTCGCGGTCATTTCCCTTCACTTCGCAGTCATTTCCATGCATTTAACGGTCATTTCCATGCATTTAACAGTCATTTCGCGAAGTGAATGGAAATGACCGCGAAATGCGTGGAAATGACCGTTAATCAACACGGAATTGTTTGGAAAGACCGTGAAATGCTCGGAAATGACTGTGAAGTGAAGCGAAATGACCGTTAAATGCATGGAAATGAGTGCGAAGTGAAGGGAAATGACCGCGAAATGCGTGGAAATGACCGTTAATCAACACGGAATTGTTTAGAAAGACCGTGAAATGCACTGAAATGACGGTGAAGTGAAGCGAAATGACCGTTAAATGCATGAAAATGACCGCGAAGTGAAGGGAAATGACCGCGAAATGCGTCGAAATGACCGTGAATCAACACGGAATTGTTTGGAATGACCGTGAAATGCACGGAAATGACTATAAAGTGAAGTGAAATGACCGTTAAATGCATGAAAATGACAGCGAAGTGAAGGGAAATGACCGTCCGTGTTGATTAACGGTCATTTCGACGCATTTCGCGGTCATTTCCCTTCACTTCGCGGTCATTTTCATGCATTTAACGGTCATTTCGCTTCACTTCACAGTCATTTCCGTGCATTTCACGGTCTTTCTAAACAATTCCGTGTTGATTAACGGTCATTTCCACGCATTTCGCGGTCATTTCCCTTCACTTCGCAGTCATTTCCATGCATTTAACGGTCATTTCGCTTCACTTCACAGTCATTTCCGTGCATTTCACGGTCTTTCCAAACAATTCCGTGTTGATTAACGGTCATTTCCACGCATTTCGCGGTCATTTCCCTTCACTTCGCAGTCATTTCAATGCATTTAACGGTCATTTCCATGCATTTAACGGTCATTTCGCGAAGTGAATGGAAATGACCGCGAAATGCGTGGAAATGACCGTTAATCAACACGGAATTGTTTGAAAAGACCGTGAAATGCTCGGAAATGACTGTGAAGTGAAGCGAAATGACCGTTAAAGGCATGGAAATGACTGCGAAGTGAAGGGAAATGACCGCGAAATGCGTGGAAATGACCGTTAATCAATACGGAATTGTTTGGAATGACCGTGAAATGCATGGAAATGACCGTGAAATGAATCGAAATGACCGTTAAATGCATGGAAATGACCGCGAAGTGAAGGGAAATGACCGCGAAATGCGTCGAAATGACCGTTAATCAACACGGACGGTCATTTCCCTTCACTTCGCGGTCATTTTCATGCATTTAACGGTCATTTCGCTTCACTTTATAGTCATTTCCGTGCATTTCACGGTCATTCCAAACAATTCCGTGTTGATTCACGGTCATTTCGACGCATTTCGCGGTCATTTCCCTTCACTTCGCGGTCATTTCCATGCATTTCACGGTCATTCCAAACAATTCCGTGTTGATTAACGGTCATTTCCACGCATTTCGCGGTCATTTCCCTTCACTTCGCGGTCATTTTCATGCATTTAACGGTCATTTCGCTTCACTTTATAGTCATTTCCGTGCATTTCACGGTCATTCCAAACAATTCCGTGTTGATTAACGGTCATTTCGACGCATTTCACGGTCATTTCCCTTCACTTCGCAGTCATTTCCATGCATTTAACGGTCATTTCCATGCATTTAACGGTCATTTCGCGAAGTGAATGGAAATGACCGCGAAATGCGTGGAAATGACCGTTAGTCAATACGGAATTGTTTGGAAAGACCGTGAAATGCTCGGAAATGACTGTGAAGTGAAGCGAAATGACCGTTAAATGCATGGAAATGACTGTGAAGTGAAGGGAAATGACCGCGAAATGCGTGGAAATGACCGTTAATCAATACGGAATTGTTTGGAATGACCGTGAAATGCATGGAAATGACCGTGAAATGAATCGAAATGACCGTTAAATGCATGAAAATGACCGCGAAGTGAAGGGAAATGACCGCGAAATGCGTCGAAATGACCGTTAATCAACACGGACGATCATTTCCCTTCACTTCGCGGTCATTTTCATGCATTTAACGGTCATTTCGCTTCACTTTATAGTCATTTCCGTGCATTTCACGGTCATTCCAAACAATTCCGTGTTGATTAACGGTCATTTCGACGCATTTCACGGTCATTTCCCTTCACTTCACAGTCATTTCCATGCATTTAACAGTCATTTCCATGCATTTAACGGTCATTTCGCGAAGTGAATGGAAATGACCGCGAAATGCGTGGAAATGACCGTTAATCAACACGGAATTGTTTGGAAAGACCGTGAAATGCTCGGAAATGACTGTGAAGTGAACGAAATGACCGTTAAATGCATGGAAATGACTGCGAAGTGAAGGGAAATGACCGCGAAATGCGTGGAAATGACCGTTAATCAATACGGAATTGTTTGAAATGACCGTGAAATGCATGGAAATGACCGTGAAATGAATCGAAATGACCGTTAAATGCATGGAAATGACCGCGAAGTGAAGGGAAATGACCGCGAAGTGAAGGGAAATGACCGCGAAATGCGTGGAAATGACCGTTAATCAATACGGAATTGTTTGGAATGACCGTGAAATGCATGGAAATGACCGTGAAATGAATCGAAATGACCGTTAAATGCATGAAAATGACCGCGAAGTGAAGGGAAATGACCGCGAAATGCGTCGAAATGACCGTTAATCAACACGGACGGTCATTTCCCTTCACTTCGCAGTCATTTCCATCCATTTAACGGTCATTTCGCTTCACTTCACAGTCATTTCCGTGCATTTCACAGTCTTTCCAAACAATTCCGTGTTGATTAACGGTCATTTCCACGCATTTCGCGGTCATTTCCCTTCACTTCGCAGTCATTTCCATGCATTTAACGGTCATTTCCATGCATTTAACGGTCATTTCGCGAAGTGAATGGAAATGACCGCGAAATGCGTGGAAATGACCGTTAATCAACACGGAATTGTTTGGAAAGACCGTGAAATGCTCGGAAATGATTGTGAAGTGAAGCGAAATGACCGTTAAATGCATGGAAATGACTGCGAAGTGAAGGGAAATGACCGCGAAATGCGTGGAAATGACCGTTAATCAATACGGAATTTTTGGAATGACCGTGAAATGCATGGAAATGACCGTGAAATGAATCGAAATGACCGTTAAATGCATGGAAATGACCGCGAAGTGAAGGGAAATGACCGCGAAATGCGTGGAAATGACCGTTAATCAATACGGAATTGTTTGGAATGACCGTGAAATGCATGAAAATGACCATGAAATGAATCGAAATGACCGTGAAATGCATGGAAATGACCGCGAAGTGAAGGGAAATGACCGCGAAATGCGTGGAAATGACCGTTAATCAATACGGAATTGTTTGGAATGACCGTGAAATGCATGAAAATGACTGTGAAATGAATCGAAATGACCGTTAAATGCATGGAAATGACTGTGAAGTGAAGGGAAATGACCGCGAAATGCGTCGAAATGACCGTGAATGAACACGGAATAGGAGAGAATGACCGTGAAATGCATGGAAATGACATTTAAGTGAAGAGAAATGACCATGAAATGCATGGAAATGAATGAAATTGACCACGAACTTATTAAAATTGACCGCAAAGTGAATGAAATGGATTTTCGACCATCGACCCGATGGAATCTTGAAAAATAACTATGTTAGTTGGCTAAAGTAGCTTCTCCTACCCCAAAATCATATTGGGTACATCAAGTAACTAATTTTGGTTTAGAAGATATTCTTGTTAAATGAATAAAGAAAGAAATGAAAAAAAGAGAGAATTTTTTTTTTATGCTTATATATACATATTTTTACAAATATGTATTTGAGAAAATTGTAGGTAGAATAAAGTTCTCCATGTAAAAAATAAAAATAAAAATAAAAAAATAAAAAATTTCATAGATTAGCACAGAATACAGTTTTGGCTACGGTTATAATCCGTAGCTAAAGGTAAAATACTTTTTCGATATATCGAATGAGCTTCGATATATCGAAAATTAAAAGAATTTTGAGGCAAACTCGCTGGACAGTTTTGGACCTTTTTCGATATATCGAATGAATTTCGATATATCGAAGTACATTGCTGTTGGGCTATAGCTACGGCTATAGCTACGGTTATAATCCGTAGCGAAAGGTAGCCCCAGCACTATTAAAGAGCGGAAAAGCAGGGGCATTTTCGACCTGAGAAATGGGGCCGTACAGCTGGGGAGTATTCTTGGGAGGTGAAAAGCGAGTGGGCTTCAAAAGGTTGATGGGCCATATATGGGTCGTACAGTTGGAAATTTCTCAAACCAAAAGCATCACGGAATGGGTAGAGAGAGATGATCATGTACAACCATCTTTGACGGCCAACATGTCATATATGTAGGATATCCAAGGCGTGCAAAAGATGGGACACATCATGATACTCATTTGATATGAAAAATCAGGCCAATCCACTCATTGGTTGGGCCACACCCATATATTTAGTCTGCTATTGGCTATTTGTTGATTTTGATTTTGTGTCCTTCTTGATAAGTGGGGCTACCTGAATTTTATAACAGCTAATCATCATTGAGTGGCCCACCGTTTTCCTGGATTGGATATTGTGTACTTATGCCATGATGGTGGGAAAATTTTGTTGTATTAGAAATTATGATACACCTGCTGTATCAGATTGTTTAAATGTAAAAAAGAAAAAGAGATATCGCCATCCCTGCATTGCGTCTTGGTTGACTAAATCAACAAATTAAAAATGGTTAAGTATGTAAAATAAACTAAGCATACATGAACTTATTTGCTGTGTTTGTAAAAGAAAACTAATGATATACAGAATTTTATATCAGCTAATCATCATTGTGTGGCCCACCGTTTTCCTGGATTGGATATTGTGTACTTATGCCATGATGGTGGGAAAATTTTGTTGTATCAGAAATTATGATACACCTGCTATATCAGATCGTTTCAATGTAAAAAAGAAAAAGAGATATCGCCATCCTTGCATTGCGTCTTGGTTGACTAAATCAGCAAATTAAAAATGGTTAAGTATGTAAAATAAACTAAGCATACATGAACTTATTTGCTGTGTTTGCAAAAGAAAACTAATGGCTGATATACAGAATTTTATATCAGCTAATCATCATTGTGTAGCCCACCGTTTTCCTGGATTGGATATTGTGTACTTATGCCATGATGGTGGGAAAATTTTGTTGTATTAGAAATTATGATACACCTGCTATATCAGGTCGTTTCAATGTAAAAAAGAAAAAGAGATATCGCAGTCCTTGCATTGCGTCTTGGTTGACTAAATCAACAAATTAAAAATGGTTAAGTACTTAAAATAAACTAAGCATACATAAACTTATTTGCTATGTTTGCAAAAGAAAACTAATGACCAAGTCTAAGAGGCCTCGAGGCAAGATTCACTTGCCATCGAAATATATATATATATATATATATATATATATATATATATATATATATATATATATATATATATATATATATATATATATATATATATATATATATGGTGGGATGATAGGCAAGCAAGATGGTCCACTTAAAGCGATCTTAGCTGGTGGTAAAACTTCACATGAATAGCTAGTGTGGCTGCAAGTAAAGTCGTGTTCTTGCATATAACTCGATTTAAACAAAGTTGTATTTGATCAAAGATGTAGCTATTTAGGTCATGCTGTTTTGGACTACTATATCTTTTATCTGTCAAACACTCTAGAGCATGAGCAAAGATGGCCTAAGGACCTATTTGGGAGACCCCCTATATTAGAACCCTGTATTTAGAGGTAGACATCGAGCCGAGTCGAGTCGAGGTGGGCCAAGCTTGGCTTGGCTTGTCCATGATGTACTCGAGTTCGAGCCCAAGCTTGTTTGCCAAAGCTGTCGAGTCGAGTTCGAGTCGAGCTAGTGGTTCGAGTCGAGTCGAGTTTACCTCGAGTCGAGCTCGAGCTTGTTGGGTGAGAGAGTAATAGATTCTGTTCTTGATCCTCCTCCATTGATGAAAAATTCAAAAATCTTAAGAGAATCAAAGCAAAACCCGATGAAAAAACCAAACAAAGCTTCGAATCAGATGAGTGACGCAGGGAAGGACGTGAGGTCGAGCACCGTCTTCCTCAAGAGGATAACTATTCCGAATCCACGGAACTTCTCTGGACTCCTCACAGAGACTTTCTCGAATCTACGAGAAAAGAGAGCAGAAAATAGAAATAAATTCTATTAAATTCGAAATAGATTAATGAATGCATAAAAATGAGTTCACAACCCTTTAAATAAGGATACTAAGCAATGGGAAAGAAATCATAATCAAACTACAACTAAAACTGCTAGAATTCGCGAATTACTATAAATAGTAAACTTACTATTTATAGACGGTAGTGATGTCTACTAGTGCGCAAGGTTTTCGGCCAAAAATAGTAAGTGTCCTATTTGGCTTCACCAAACCGTTCCCCTAATTATTCTAAGCTCTTTTCACGTTGGGCGCAACTTCTAAAGCCCGACGGATGAAGAGTTATAGTCAAACTAAAACTTACTATTTATAGTAAAAACGAAATTGAAACAGAAAAACGAAATTGAAACAGGGAAATGAGTGTCGAATCAGGGGTTTTTCGCAATTCTGAGCATCGTAACCCAGCATAGCGGGGTTGGTTGGCTAAAGTAGCTCGTTCTACCCCAAAATCATATATTTTACGTCGGCTAACTCATCCCGGATTGCGAGATACGCCTGATTGAAGGTCTGATGGTCCAGATCACTTCTGTCGCCGACCGGGCCTTTTCTGATCCATCTTTGCCATGTAATTGTCCGCGACCCACTCTACATCAATGAGGAAACCTGTAAGAACCGATATGTTCTTGATCTTCTTCCACCAGCAGAAATCCAAGTACTAGAAAAGAAACAGAGCAGAACACAGATCAGAAATCCAAATAAAGAGCTCTAGCCAATCAGATCATTGGATTTCCTTGAAGCTCTAACAAATCTGAGAAGAACCCACCTCGAATTTCTTAGGTTTCTCGCCTAAGAAGTAGATCTCAAAAGATTGAAATCATACTATTGTGGAGATGAAATGAAAACTGGTGGTGGTGGTCGGGGCGAGCGTGCGGCTGACAATGGGCAGAGAAAGAGAAGAAAGGGAAAGGGAAGGGGGTGCGTGCAGTCGGGTAAAGACTCTAGGGTTTTTTTTTTTTTTTTTTTGAAAGTTTAAACTTAAAACTTATATTAATATTTTATATATATATATATATATATAGATATATATATATATATATTAATATATATATATATATATATATATATATATATATATATATAATCGAGCCGAGTCGAGCTCGAGTTCGAGCTTCAAGTCGAGTTGAAATACCCCATGGTCGAACTTGGCTTGAACTCAACTCGAGTTTCAAATAATTAGCTTGGTTTGGCTTGAATTGGCCATTCAAGCCGAGTCAATCCGAGCTTACTCGAGCCGAGTCAAGTGAGCTTTTCGAGCTAGCTTGACTCGTGAACAGCCCTACCTGTATTTGAAACCCTCCTATTGTGTTTGACACCCTAAATTCAAAATCAACTTTAATATGAAAGTAGTTATGTATAATATATTTACAAGGATTTGAATTTAATTACCAAATCAACTTTAATATCTTTAATTAGTGAATGTATGTAATGTTTGACACAATAACTGTAATAAACCCATTGAAATATATATTTTTCTCGAAAATGATGAAATTCCAAGCTCAGATGGGTCACAAGCACAGGATCACGTCCGAGTGACTAACCAATGATTTTTAACGATTGATTTACATGGACAATGTTTGGATGGTACTGATCATCATTTTAAAGTAATTATAGTGATGCATTGATAATTTAAGTATTTTGTGTTGAAATTTGTGTTTTTTCGAAAAAAATAATTCAAAATTTTAAAATTTCAAGATTTTGCCGCCAAAATGATTTTCAAGAATTTCAAACAGGAAAAGTACAGTGTGTGCTTTTGTCCCACATTGGAAATGATAGAAAGAGTTTTGGGGTTTATATGTGGATGTGTGTGTAATATTCTTACTTGCAGCTTTGGAGATTGAGACGCTCGGGTTACGTGTCGTAGCACTAGAACACACGCACACACGTGCGCTCGGGAACGGACGTGGGCAATGTGGTTGTAGTAGCTCTAGTTGGCGCACTTCGCACATGCGCATCGTGTCGCAGAGTAGTCGTTCCCTCGTGACCTTATGCGAGACGGTGCGAGTGGTCTCATAGGAGCCTAGTTGCGATGGATCTGAAATGAGTCAAGGTTTTATAGGCGACTAAGGATAGTCGGATCTTTAATCCGAAACGGTCAGCCATTTCTGAAAATGGCTAGATGCCTTGAAAGCCATAACGGTCCAAAAATGAACGGACCATGATGATCCAATAGTCAAATCTTCTGATCCGACGACCAAAAACGGCTGAAATTAATGATCAACGGTCAGAAATATTTTTCAAAAGTTTTGAACCATTGATGGCCACCTAGCAATGGTCCACTCCCTAGTGCCTATATAAACTGGACCATTCTGGTCCAAATTCATCATCTCAAACACCAATCTCTCCCATTCCATCAGATTCTCCAGATAGCATCTCCTTCATAGAATACTGTTAAAATACATCCACTGTTTAATTTTGCCAAATAATCTGCTGCGTTGAATTGTTCCTGAGTAGACCCATCATGATTGCTACATGCCGGATCCAGACCGGCTTGTCTTATCCTAGAAGCAATTCGCCTATAACCCATCAGCAACTGATAAGGGGGCGAATCATGCTTTAAGGACAATGTATAAGTTTACATGATTCAACCTAGTGAAACGAAACAATCGAAGTTTATTTTATTTCGTTTTTTATTTTTGGTATATCCAACACATTTTTCTAACATTTTGGAATATCATTAGTGGGTCATGTGTCCAATAGATTGATAGTCTAGTGAAACACATGTTAAACATGCAACTCTTGGAAGCATTTTAGAAATCCAAGCTTTCACCATAGATTTCAAACTCCCTCTTTGAGTAGATTTGAAACCCTTAAATTTGAAACTCCCAGTTACTTTATGGTGCCAACAATAAGGGATTTAAAATCCCCCCAAATCTATAGTGCCAAACAACTCGTAAGGCACTTGTGCACATGTAGGGTAGCTTTAAGATGGATTGTAGCATATGCAATACTAATACATGTACATACCAACGTTGGCCACGTATTGTTTGCTTGAAGATTAATTAATTGTAACATGTCTAATCCCATATGAGGTGCTTGAACATAGATAATTGTTGAATTAATGCTTTGGTATGAAAACATAGTATTCTCTATCATGTGTCGGATTAGAAATAAGTTTTCTTCATCTTTATTACACACTTATTTCTTTATTCAATCTTATAGGACAAACCATCTTTATGTTTCTCATTTTTGTTAATAAATGGATTAGACAAGGCAAGCTTTGGATAGATTATCCCCAGCTTTACTTGCATTCAAACAGGACCAAAGATGAGACATTATATAAAAGAATGGTCAGATAAGAAAAATGGTCAGACCCATGAACACATGACTTCTATTTGAAAATCAAACACTCTAGCTACTTGGCCAAGAGATAATTTCACAAATTTATATTAAGCAGATTTTTTTAGGTTGAAATATGGTAGAGCAGGTTTAAGCGGGGAGCTGTCCATCCATAAAATAGGTCAAGCCCAGCGCGGGTTTTAAAATTTTGATAATAGGTGAGAACCGTTAATGGACCATGATGATCACTCCATATGAAATAAATGTTGTCATCTTGCCATGTTTAGAATATAAACTCTAGATAAGATTAAAACGAAAAATCACCTAAAGGAATATGAGATTTTGGTCAATTTTATTGGTTTTCGAGAGTGAGCTTTTGAATGGTGGTGGATTAGATAGAATGCGGATTACGGCGCAGATTTCCTGCGAAAGCCCTCGGCAGAAAGTTACTGCCCTGGGAACCTAGGTGAGGCCCACCGTGATGTTTGTCAGAAATCCATCCAGCCCATTCATTTTTTGAGCTCATTTTAGGACAGGATGGCCAAAGCCGACAGGATCAAATACTCAAGTGAGCCAAAAATGTGAGGATTGAATGTCCACAGTTGAAATATTTGTGGGGCCACAGAATTTTTGAATCAGAATAATATTTGTGTTTTTAGTTCATCCCAGTAGGAATTACATTATAAACGGTATGGATGGCATGTAAACATCACTGTCGAGCCCAGGGAGGTTTCAACGGTGGGAATTTTCCTACTCACTTTTTCCTTTAATACGGCTTACTTGAGCCTTTGATCTTGCTCACTTTTGGTATCATTTTGGTATCATGTTCTAAAATGATCTCACAAAACGGATGGAATGGATAGATTTCCAAACATTGCAGTGGACCCGAACTAGATTTTCAGCGCACGAACTTCCTACGAATGGCTTTACCAGTAAATCGGCGTCCGTGGATTACATTCAGTGCCGGATGCCCCTCGTCAAATGACGATGAAAAATTAAAAATAAATAACCGCACAAAAAGTAAAGATTTCGTGCATGAATCGAAAGATAATGTTACATTTTTTTTTATCTTATATCGTAGGTCCCGACTCGTATAAGCACATGTGATACTTTTTCATGAGCGATGTATATGCATGTGAGACCTTTCTATATGAGATGTACGTGACACTTTTCCATGAGCGGTGTAAAATGTGTGACTTTAAGGTTTAAGGTTCAGAGTTTCAGGATTTAGGATTTACCTGCAATGCAAAACAGAAATTTGTGATTTAGCTCGGCTCTGCCTGACCTATCATTTTTAGCATGGGGCATCGAAACTCTACTTTTGTGATGTAGAGCGGGTTGCGGACAATTACATGGCAAAGATGGATTAGAAAAGGCTCGGTCGGCGACAGAAGTGATCTGAACCATCAGACCTTCAATCAGGCGTATCTCGCAATCCGGGATGAGTTATCCGACGTAAAATATATGATTTTGGGATAGAACGAGTTACTTTAGCCAACCAACCCCGCTACGCCGGATTGCGACGCTCAGAATTGCAAGAAACCCCTGATTCGACGGTCGTTTTCTTATTTCAATTTCGTTTTTACTATAAATAGTAAGTTTTAGTTTGTCTATAACTCTTCATCAGTTGGGCTTTAGGAGTTGCACCCAACATGAAAAGAGTTTAGAATAATTAGGGGAACAGTTTGGTGAAGCCAAGTAGGACACTTACTATTTTTGGCCAAAAACCTTGCGCACTAGCATACATCACAACTGTCTATAAACAGTAAGTTTACTATTTATAGTAAGTCGCGAATTCTAGGAGTTTTAGTTGTAGTTTGATTATGATTTCTTTCTCATTGCTTAGTACTCTTAAAAGGTTGTGAACTCGTTTTTATGCATTCATTAATTTATTTCGAATTTATTTCTATTTTTTGCTCTCTTTTCCGGTGGATTCGAGAAAGTTTCTGTGAGGAGTCCAGAGAAGTTCCGTGGATTTGGAATAGTTATCCTCTTGAGGAAGACGGTGCTCGGCCTCACGTCCTCCCCTACGTCATTTGGTTAGGTCGCCGATCAGGTGGCTAGGATCATGCGGTTTACCTTCACTTCAAACCATGTTCCACCCATGGTGGGTAGAAATATATATAGACGGTCTCAAATGATGGGTGCGGATTCAGTAGGGTAGGGACCTGACCGTGACCGTGGACCACCTTGATGTTTTTTCAGATTATTTTATAACGTGGAACTGAAACTGAAGCAGATCCAAATCTTAAGTGGACCACACCACAGGAAATAACAGTGTTGACCATTAAAAATTACTTTTGGGCCACACAAGTTTTGGATCAAGCTGGTATTTGTATTTTCTCTTCATCCACGCCGGTTTGACCGTATCAATAGGTTCGAAGGTAAATAATCATTACGGTGGGCCCTATAAATTTTTAATGGTGGGCGTTCAATCGCCAATGCTTCCTATGCTGTGGTCCATCTGAGAGTTGGATCTGCTTCAGTTTTGGGCGCAAGTCCAAAAATTAGCTCGAAAAACGGATAGACGGCGTGGATATACAACACATACATCAAGGTCGGCCCCACTGTCACGACCTGACTGTACCCGCGCCCTTAAAATGAGAAGTTGTCCAGCCACGTGTGCCGCAGAGAAAGAGATCGGCATACCGTATTCCATATTTGCTAAGTATGCAAGAAATGCGGATTAATCAACAAGACTTGAAAGTCTTCGGTTTTATCCTTTAAAAAGCGGATTGAAGAGAGAGAGAGAGAGAGAGAGAGAGAGAGAGAGATGGCAGTCGTCCAAGTGCCGGCGGAGTATGGATACGTGGTGCTCGTGCTGGTTTCATATGTGTTTCTCAACTTCTGGATGGCCTTCCAGGTCGGCAAGGCCAGGAAAAAGTAAGATCAACGGTCTGGATCACCGACATCACGATGGCCCGTGTAATCTAATCTTTTCTTCTTTTTTTTGGGGGTTTTACAGGTATAAGGTATTCTACCCGAATCTGTACGCTCAAGAATCCGAAAACAAGGATGCCAAGCTCTTCAACTGTGTCCAGGTTCGCTCCCAATTTTTGAAAATGACAAAAATGCCCTTCTCTTCTTATCTTTCTTTATTTCTTGGAATTAGTTATTTAATAAGGAAAGGGGGTATTTTTGTAATAAATGTTTTTTTTTTTTTGGGATGATGTGGCAGAGAGGACACCAGAATTCTCTGGAGGTGATGCCGGTATTCTTCACGGTTCTGGTGCTGGGAGGGATTCCGCACCCTCTGATCGCTGCAGGATTAGGGGCCTTCTATACAGTGGCCCGCTTTTTCTATTTCACGGGCTACTCCACCGGCAATCCTGAGAACAGATTGAAGCTCGGGTATGGCCCACCACTCTCCTCCCTTCTTCAATCAAATATATTTTCTATTATATCCGGATTAGTCATCAGTTGCGCGTTCCAAAATGAGGTCTGTCCACGTATCAAGTGGGTCTCGTCGACCCTACATATAAGCGGACTGATCTCAACCGCACTTTTTATGGTACACGTGGGGCCCACCTGCTGATTTCCAATTTAGATTGATTTAGGATTTAATGCCATCTCTCCTCGGGAAGCGTGTAATCTGAGTCACACGTGCGAACGAGGAGCACGTGTGAAGTTTCGGGGCTATCCACTAGGGGGACTATCCTGATGCCCTGGTTCAGAAAAAAAAAAAAAAAAGGTCAGTCTTCGTCAGGTGGGCCACACATTCATTAGAGAAATCGACGGTTGCATTAAAGATGAATATATGTGACCCACCTGACGTTTATATGTTGTTTAATTTTTGGGCCAGGGTATGGTGAGGGTGGCCCTCACATGCTGAGTGGCTAGGATCCGTAACACGTGTGCGATTTGGCACGTATAGAGCCTCTTCAATATCTACCCAGTGCCAACTGCCTCGGCCTCTCGCTGCTCTATGTTGGGGCGGAGTATAGAAGTTTCTCGTATGTCTATTGTAGTCCTGTTTCCATGTATCCGTTTGGGTAGTCTGCCGGAGTATAAGCCATATACTCCTCTTTCTATACAAAGGGATTTGCGAAATACACACAACTGTATTCATATCTGTATTCATTTGCAGTGACATTGCCCAGTATATAGCATTTCAATATGAGGTTTGCTACCTCCACACATAGGCCCCCGACTCATGTTGCAGTACACCCAAGCCATGTATTGTGTGGGACGCACCCTCAAGAGGAGTGTCCAAGAGGGGTGTGGTTTCAGTGACAGTGGGCTCACCTTGATGTATGTGTTGTATATCCATGTCGTCCATCTGTTTTTCCAGCTCATTTTGGGATATGAGCCCAAAACTGAAGTGGATCCAAATCTCACGTGGACCACACCATAGGAAATAGTGGTGATTGAACGCCGACCATTAAAAACTTCCTAGGGCCCGGCCTAATATTTATTTGCCATCCAACCTTTTGAGAAGGCCAAAACACTTGTGGCCTACAGGAAGTTTTTAATGGTTAATCGCCAGTGTTACCTGTGGTGGTGGTCGACCTGAGATTTGGATCTGCTTCAGTTTTAGGCCCATGTCCTAAAATGAGCTGGAAAAACTAATGGAAGGTGCGCATATGCAACAGATACATCAAGGTGGGTCCCACTAGCCTGACCTAACTGAATTTGTGCCCGTGCAAGAGATTTTTATTTTTTTTCGGGACCGTCCATTGCTTCGTATATGTGCAGTCTCTTTAGGAGTTGAGCAGCCTGAGTTGTTGGTTAAATTATCCATGAGGTTGGTTCCACCTGACATACAGCTGGTATATTACCTACAAATGCTAGGTTAGAAATTGGGGCTGCATATGGAAGTGCCTGTGTTGTGTTGCCGGCTAGGTGTGACTTCACATGGCAATGGGTCCGGTTCAGGTTGTGTCTGTCAAGTAGACCATGTTCTGCTTATGCTCTAAACATGACCCACTTCCCATTACCCAGTAGTGCAACCCAACTTGCTTAAATTTATTGAGCCCAACCCAAAGTTCAACACTGCCTTACCTGGCTAGGGCTCTCAATAGTTCTAGTTGGAGTCAGGTCCTATATGCCTGAGCTAGTTGGGTTTGGGTGATGCGGATCTGTGTCATTTTAGTTCTGCTTTTCATCTTGAAGACCCAACCCAGGTCTGATTGGATTGGGTACCTATCATGTTTAGAATGGGGTGTTCGGTCGCTGTTTATATATATATATATACATGATCACAACTTCTTACATGAGAACTCGTGCACATGTTATGGGCACAAAATCAAGGCCCCCAGAGTTTTGGATCAGGCCAAAAGTTGTGCTATGGGGGTTTCATGTGGTGCTGCATCACATGGACTGTTTGGATTTTTTGCCATGATGTGTGCAAAGGTGCATACGAGTTCTCACCTAGGAAGGTGTGCAGGTGATCATCTCTCTCTCTCTCTCTCTCTCTCTCTCTCTCTCTCTCTCTCTCTCTCTCTCTCTCTCTCTCTCTGTATATATATATATAGTAATTCACTTACCAATAAAGAAACATGTTTGGTTCATACTTCTTATTTGGCTTTTACATATTTTTGGGAATACCAGTCCCCAGTTTTTCCTTAAAAAACTTGTCCCAGCTATGAATGGAAATCTTTGAGAATTTAAACAGAAATTTTGATTTTTGTCCTGATGCATCAACCAAAATAATTTAATAATTTCTTAGGAAATACTAAGCTAACATTAATATTCCCAAGGAAACATAAAAATTAGGGAATGAATTCTCCAACGACCAAACAAGTCCTAATAAATCTAGTTTGGTTCAAATAAAAAGCATTTATATGGCTAGGCCCATTCGATGATTGAGTTAGATCACACACACGTGCCACACTTGACACACTTGGCATGTACATGAGCTCTCTCATACTCACATCTGCTGTGCAGATTAGGAAATGTTGTTACATTGCTAGAATAACCCTATATAATATATAATATTACTATAAAATTAATGGACCCAACCTGGACCTGACTTGACCTGAGCCAGGTTGCTTTCAACTGGTCCAAGTTGATGCACACAACCAAAACCTATCTACGCCTGAATTTAATTGGGCCTAAAAAAGCGGTTTCTGGACTCACCCCAATTTCTTGACTAGTCCTAAAAAAAATGGTCCCTGAATACAATACAAGCTTGATGAAGCAGGTAAAGAATTAAAATTTTAATTCTTAATATATGAAGGGTTTTGCTAATGTCCCTGTGAAAGTGGGGACATTAACAATGTCCTCAAACCATCTAAATGGCACACGAGGTGACCTATTGTTGATGTGAATCGTTCATTCATTCATGCAACCAGGAGCAAGCCATGGTGCAAAAAATCATTCCAATCAGGTGATCCTAAGTTTATCAATATCATGAAAATGGATGGTCAAGATTGAACCAGAGAAGCAAAATAGGTTGAAACATGGATAGATCCTACTTTATATTTCTTATGATTCTAAAGTAACACTTTGATTTGATGATTCTAACCATGTGATTTTTTATCGCTAATAAACAACGGAACAGTTGTAACAAATTGGCCTCATTCAAATGGTTTGGATTATCCAATCGGTGTGATTCCTGCACCATGGCTTGCTCCTAGTTGTATGAATAAATGACTAATAGTTTGGGTCAACGATAAGTCACCCCATGTGCTGCTTAAAAGGTGTGGGGTCCCCATGGAGGTAGGGATGTTCGCAAAACCCTTATATAAAATATATAAATAATAACCATAATCCATCATAACTATATAAATAATATGAATCATACCCCTAATCCAAAATAATGTAAAAGGTCAATAAAAAGAGGCCGAGTTCCCTGTTTGTTTTGAATAGGGAACTTCCCTATTGGGCATGGTGTGTCGTAAAGGCCATTACGGGGCCATAAAGGCCGTTACGTAAAGGTAATGATGGCGACCGTTACACGTTACGGGGTTGTAACGGCCGTAATAGCCGTCATGAAAAAAAAAAAATTGACTTGTATTAAGGGCATGTTACATTCCCTATAAAGGCCATAATAGCCTCGTAATGGTCTATCACGGGACATATACAGGTTTTTCATACTTTTTAATCAACATTACGTGGCAGATACAAGTTTTTCAGGGGGGTTTTCAATAAATAAAATAAAATAAAAGAGAGACCATAATGGCTGTTACGGCCGTAATAGTCGTTATGCCCCGTATCGTAAATGTAACAGTGGTGGCCGTTACAGCCACCGTTACCGTTACAGAACACCTTGCTATTGGGAGCTTAGTTTGTAGATGTGGGGCTATGTTTGCTTTATACAAGCCATTGATCTGAGGGCCCTCATCATGAATGGTACCCTTTCAATTGGTCAACTCTAATATTTCTGTTATGGGCATGCAAATATGTGGTTAAAAAATGCACCTAACAAACACATTAAATGGAGGAAAGACCAAAGAATCGATAGCTAGGATCTTTCAATTTGGTGGATTTTGGGGAATTGGTCCATCCATGATTGGGGCAGTCAGATCAATGGCTTGGATAGAGTAACGATGGGCCTCACATCTACAAACCAAGTTCCGAAGAGGGAAGTTCCCCTGTTCAGAATGAATAGAGAACTCAGCCTCTAATAAAAATCAAAAAAAGAAAATGGGCAAGACAGAATGGCAATGGAAAGTTAGAGAGAGTACCGGATAAAATGGGAGATTGTGAATCAGGAGTGATGGAAGAAGAGAGTAAAATGCAGTAGTATAGCAGTAACCCGAACTCAAATATTCTAGTGTTGCTACACATAACTTTCACTCGAACCACTTAAAGGGTGTTTAAGTCCCAGTGACTTGGGCAAGCGCATTTGAATGTTCGAACATCGAAGTGCATTTCGACTTATTCATTGTGTAGGTGACCAGACCGAGTAGGCTCGTCTGCGTCCTAGGTTGACCTGCTGAATTGGTCAAGTCATTTACTTCAATGGTCTCATTTTCCAGCTTAACCCACTCCCTATTTAGCTAGGCCTGAGCTGATCTCAGAAGCAGGTCAAGTGCATTGCTGCCTATGGTTGAGCTGTTCTGAGCTTGTCTATCTTCTGGCTTGGGTGATTCACTAGGCCTTTTTGTAGGCTTAAAGGCATAAAAGGGGTGGCCCATGTGAGCCCCATCCGACTTATTTAATGTTTGTAGGGCTGACATTTAGTGGGCACATCCTTCCCAGGTCCATTTACTTGGTGCGTTTTACTAATAGGCTTTGAAGCCAGCAAGCAATGGCCACTGCACACACGTACCGTTTTCAGCTGGGTCCTTGTCTTTATCTAAAGTACATGTTTTGGTGCTGTGATTGATAGTCTTTCATGATTCTGTTTACACCCAACCAACAATTTCATGTTTGTTTTTTGCATTCTCAGGGGACTTTACTTCCCAGCGCTGTTGGGGCTTATCATTTGCACGGCATCCTTTGGAATCGATCTTCTCCGTTGATCAGATCTGTTTCTTTTTCCCATTTACTCTTCTTGCAGAGTAGTTTGATACCGTTGTATGTGACTTTTGGCTGATGTTAAATAAATAGGAGACGTTCCTTCCTTCGATGCGGTCTAGTTATCATCAATGGCCACCATGATCTTCATGTTTAACTGTGGTAGTCACTTCAAGATCTCTATGATTCAACGGCTGTGGTTGTGGTATGGTTATTGCATTAGTTCCCTCTTTGATGGTAGGCTAGAATTATCAGCATTTCCATTTGGTGTGGATGGGAGGGGAACTGAATATCCAATCATCTATCAATCGTAGCCATTGGCTACACTTTTTTTTTTTTTTTTGTATCCCAACTGATTGCCATAAGTTCTTAACCATCCATTGTTGATTGTTATGATGCGAAAAGGCAGAAGAGTGGAAGGCTACATGAAGATTTTCAGTGGGCCATGCTTACACAGATTCTTTGGGCGGTTAGATTGGGTTGTGTAAAGGTTCAGGCCTTATTAGTACGTGGGCGAGGATTGTGTTAACGGCAATGCCATCCGTTCATGATCCAATGTGAGTTCTTGGGCCCACCTGTGCTTATCTATAAATGCTCCCACATGCAAAGATTGCAGCTTGATTTCCCAACAGTGGATTTTGAGACTAGTCTAATAAAAAATCAATGCAAATCCATGAATTTGACTGGACAACTCATTTTAGGTCATGATCCCAAAAACCAAGCAGATCGAAATCTTAGCTGGATCACACCACAGGAAACATTGGTGAATGAATACTCACCATTGATAACATCTTGTAAGTCACCATAATGTTTATTTTCCATCCAACCTGTTGATAAGGTTACCAGGACCTGGTTGAAGGGACCAAAAATAAAAATAAAAAATCAGCTTGATCTAAAACTTTTGTGGCCCATGAGAAGTTTTTAATGGTCAATCACCACTGTTTCTTGTGGTGTGGTCTACCTGAGATTTGGATGTGCTTCATTTTTAAGGTCATGTACTAAAATTATATGTTAAAATGGATGGACAGCATGGATGCAAGGAAAATACGTCATGGTTGGCCCGGCAGCCTGGGATCACCGAAGCTGCTAGTGATTTGTAAGACTAAGGGCGTGATTGGAATATCTACAAATAAAAGTTTATTGGCTTATTTTTAAAAAGAAAAAAAATAATTGATTGTTTGATAAAAATCTAATTAGAGTATTTATTTATTTAAAAGTAGAAATTTTTTCTGATTTTATAAGTTGGAAAGGGTTTACTTTTTTAAATGGAGCTTATTTGGTTTGGTCAGTAGACATTTTGGAATAATTTTTAATAAGTTTATTCTTAAACTTTTCAAGTAATTCCCATTTTACAATCTTCATTTTATAATTTCTTCAAGGCATGACCTCGTGATGAGTGATCCATATTGAAGGTGGTCTCCACATGATGAATGGTTCACATCAAAGGTTGGCCCACGTAATACACGGTCACATCAAAGGTGAGCCCCAAATGATGGATGACCTGCATCAAAGTGTGGGACCCACATGATGGATGGTGGACATTAAATGTGGGACCACATTGAAGGTTCACGTTAAAGGCGGGCCCACATGATGAATGGCCCATATTGAAGGTTGGGCCCCACATGATGGACAGTCCACAACAAAGGTGAGACCTAGATGATGGATGGTGGACATCAAAGGTGGGCCTCTCATTATGAATGACTCATATTGAAATGGGCTCCACATCAAGGTGGGCCCAACTTGATAGATGGCCTTCATCAAAGTGTGGCCCAGCATGTCAGAACATGCACATCAAGTGGGTCTCATTTGATGGGCAGTCCACATCAAAGGTGGGACGCACATGATGGATGATGGTCATTGAAGGTGGGCCCACATGATGGTCAGTTGACATCAAAGGTGGGCCCACATGATGAATGACCCATATTGAAGGTGGGCCCCCACACAATGAATGGTCCACAGTAAGGTGAGCGTACATAATGGACAGAGTGGGCTTCACATGATCGATTGCCCACATTAAAGTGTAGCCCCTCACATGATGGATGACTTCCTCAAGTGGGCCCCACCTAATGGACGGTCCACATACAAGGTCTCGCATGATGGATGACCCATATCCAAAGTAGGCCATATGATGGATGACCCACATCAATTGTTATGGGGAAAGCTAAACTGGCTTGCTGTACCAGATATGCAACCGATCGTATGACTATCTTAAAGTTGTACCGACTAAGAATAACTTAACGAACACCCTAAGCTAATGAGGCATCAATGGTGAGATGAGCCTTGTTGACCTTAAGGGCCGACAGCGAGCTGAACTGTTAAGGTCAGAGCTCAGTAACAGGACTCACCTCCCGAGTTGCCTAGATTGAGCCCGACCTAAGAGGGGAAATTTTAGAGAGAATTCCACCCCGAGCTAAGAAAGGGAAGATTTGGCAAGATTCTAGCCAAATGTCACGCTGACCGAGGCGGGCTTGACGATGCTTTTGAAAATAGATTCACATTCAAATAAGGACCCTTTAGCATATCTAGCATATTTCATCATGATATACATGTCCGGCGTATCCAAACAAGATATGCAAGTTCAGGAGCTACCTAAGCACCCTATAAATACACTTACTACCAATAGAAAAAGGTAAGCACCAGAAATCATAACTCGAGTCTCGTTTCTACTTTAATTTAACTTAGTCGAGTTAAGCATCGGAGGGTCCCCAGCCATAACCAACGCTCCAGTTGTTCTTTAAATACTACTAGAGTAGGTACCGATATGCCTATAAGTGTAGCCCCTGCCCATCCAGATTCGAGCAACAACAGTCCACATACAAGGTCTTGCATGATGGATGACACATATCCAAAGTGGGCCACATGATGGATGATCCACATAGAAGGTGCACCTCACACGATGAATGGTGGATATCAAAAGTGGGCTCCATATGATGGACAATCCACTTCAAAGGTTGGGCCCACACTATGGACACATCAAATGTGGACTCCACATGATGGGTAGTGGACATTTAGGGGCCCCACATAAAGGATAATTAGCACTGATGGTGGGCCCCACATAATGGATGACCTACATCAAGGTGAAAACATTTACAATTGTGTTTTTAATGGGCTACCACAATTAAAAACCCCACGCTGAGATTTTCTGGCCATCTCAGTCAAACCCGTAATAGAGATTTTCTAGCAATCTCAAAAAACCAAAAGCTGTAAATCAAAATACTTATCCGTAGATTCTGTTTTGATGTAGCCCGATAGAACCGCTTCTTTTTTAAGATGAAGATGTCCAATGATCAATCACACATATGAAGGGTTCTAGATCTAAATGAATTTTAAATTAATCCAACCTCGGGCTACTTTGATTTAATTCCCTAGATCTCAAAAGGGGTAGAGAAGAACACCCTTTTATAAAATCAAGTTTAAGTAAAGAGAGATCAAGAAATTAGAAATAAAAAAGCTATAAAAAGAATCTTAATTTACCGGACAATAGCTTGACAATCACGGGGATCTTTCTCTCAAAGTGGTGGCTTGATTTGGCTTTGAATGAATAAAAAAAAAACTGATAGAAGTCCTCTATTTATAAGCTGAAAAACGGTTCCGTCGACTAGTTTAAGGTCAGCCTCAACTGGTCCTGGGAGCAAGCAAAATTCAAAAAATTTGACGCGATCGGATAAAACCGACCCTCGACTGGTCGAGTGGACTGCTCGACTGGTCGAGTGGGGCCCAAAAAGGTTGCTGGAGTTCGAGTCGAGCCCTGCTTGACTGGTCGAGTCAGTTCCTTCGACTGGTCGAGCCAGTTCCCAGGACTGGTTGAGCAGGGTGCTAGACTGGTCGTGACCCTACCAGAAAAATCCGAAATTTTGAAATAATTCCTAAACTGGTCGAGAAAAACCCTGGACTGGTCAAACATTGACTATGACTATTCGAAATAAAGCCTATAACAAGTACAATAACTTATACAAAATATGCAATATGAATGACATCAACCTAAGGTCTTTTTAGGGTCATTTATATCTGAAATATTGAATATTAAACTTGTAGTTGTAGTTACTTCCGATTGATCTTGTACTTGATGTTCTTGAAGCTTGATCTTATACACTTGAAGCTTCAACTTGGACTTGACCATGTAGTGCATTTGAACTTGAACTATCACATAAACTTGAAGTAGCAATTAAACTTAGTTTTGAACTTAATCATCCAAAAGCCCTTTTTGAAGTAGGCTTGGATGCCCTAGACCATGAGTGTACAGAGAAATTTATGAACCTTAGCAAAAAATCTTCGTTTAATCCCCTAAGGTATCCAAAGCGGATAATATTCACCTGTGGTAGAAAAATTTTCAATGTTAGTACATTGAGGTGAACCAGAGACTACAATTAATTCTGAATTAAATAAAATTTCTTTAGCCAATGTAGTCTCAATACATTCCGAAGTTTCAGACTTTCGTTCAAATTCTAGCTCCTCCACTTCCAATGGTAAACATTCAGGATTTGTGGAAGGGAGCTCTTCAGAAAAATGATTCTCTCGGTCAGTATCAACTACTGAGGTATTTTCTCGCGAGGCATTCACTATGTATTGTATCATATAATCATCAGAATCCTCAAAATGTGCCAAGCAAACTTCTAAAGAGTCGAGAAATTCAGTTGAGAGGGCTCATTCTCTACATCGGAATCAAGCGTGTCATGTAAGTGAAGTGAATCAATGTCCCTATGTTTGAAAATTACTTGCGATTCTTAATCATTAACTTGGACTATAATGGAGATTGATTCCTTAGGAAGTTAAACCGTAAGCTCTTGATCATAATCTAACTCCTCATTCTCAAATTCAGTACACTCCACAAGTGAGTTGGAATTACTCTCCTCGCATCGTGTTTCTAGATTGGGCTGAGGTTGGGCTAAACTAGCTTACTCCTCATCAACGAGACATGATTGAATTCTTTGATTGAAGGATTTAAACATCTCTAATGATGCTCTAATGTCTGTGAATGTTTGCGTGACATGTTGGTTGAATTATTCTTAAGCATCCATGAATTTTTGAAGTGAATCCTCTTAGATTGTTTCTGGTTCAATCTCATAGGCAGGGGATCCAAGGGAATAGTCATTAGAATCGATTGTTGGTTCACCTCTCCAATTTAAGCTTTGATGTTTCCACCAATTAAAGTCATACGGGTTATATGCGGGAGTATGTGATAGTTGTTGGTAAGCGTTATCACCCATAATATAATCACGCATTGTCTTTTTCTTAACTGATGGATGATAATTCTTCTCCCTCATATGATTGCGTATGGACTTCTTAACCTGTGAAATATCATATTCCGGTAGGTTCTCAATCACAATTTTAGTTAATTTTTGAGACATAGGTTGTTTTCTAACATAATCATTTAATAGCCCTTCAACGTATCTCTTGTCTTCTAGAAGTAAATTAGAGTATTCATGTGTCCACTCTTACATGAACATGATAAAAGTCTCATTCTGAATTTAATCCTAAAATAAATTCCTATAGAAAAATCCTACAACAATATGGAAAAGCAAGTAGATGGAGTAAAGAAGGATGTTACTAGAAAAGAGGAACTAGATCTAGATGGTTCTACACAAAAAGCAAACAAACGATGTTAGCTATGTTAGGAAAAAAAAAAAAAGATAAACCCTAAGAACAAAATTCTGGAAACAGAAAAATTCTAAAACCCCTATATTAGAAATTTTCAAAAAATAAGAAAAATCTAACCTAAAACAAAATTCAAACCTAGAAAACCTAAACCTAATCGTACTCAACGTCACTCCCCGCAACGATGCTAAAAATGTATTCACAATCCCAAGTGCAAGGCTGCGATGTAGTAATGACTCGGTGAGACCAAGGTCGAATCCACAGGGAATGAGAAACATGATCTAATACTAATCAAAGTCTAACTTGGTTGGTTAGATTTTAATCCGACGATGTGAAGGAAAATAAATAATAAAGATAAAACACTAAGGATACAGGAATCCACTAATAGTAATCTCAACGTCAATTTACTGCTTCAATATAAAATAACACAATTGAAATCGAAGTCCTAGTCTTTCCAGTCGGATAATAGAGCAGTTAAACCATTCACAAGTATTAAGATGAATATGATTTCGATTGACCGGTTCTTCCATTAAGCACTCGGACATCAATTGCATGGAATCGAAAGCATCCAATGCACCCCTAGGCATCATTGGATCAATCGATTATACAGATTGATTCCTTCTTTAGATCAATGCTAAACAATTGCTAAATATGAGCATTCATTGTCCCGGAGTGCACAATGAATCCAGAAATAAACAACTCAAAGACTTTCAAAGTAAATTCACACTAAACTAATCTACTATCATCATTTAAAGTAATAACATTGAATTTAACCAATTAAACACTGAAATTAACTACCAGCTTCATCTCTTAACCTTAGCTAAGAGATTAGCTAGTTATAGCTAACTTAAAAACAAAAGATAAACTAAAAGATCTACTAAAACCCATGAAGAAATCGATGTAGAAGAACGTTGTCGGTGCTCCACCTATGCCTTCTCTCACTTTCCAAATCCTATAAGATGATTTGGAATAGCCTAGGGATTCCTTTAAATAGTTTTGCAACTCAAACTTTCGCATTGCCTCGGAAAAGCTTGCAAATCACCTCAAATTTACGCACTATGCGCATTTTCGATGGCAAACTTTGATAACATCGAAACTCGTCTAGAACTGTCTTCGATGACATCAAAACTCGTCTAGCGAGTTAAGCCCGAAATTCCTAAATTGTCAATGTCATCGAAGTCTATTTTTGAAATTATTTTCAGACTTTCTCGTTTTAGACCCGAAATTTCATAATATGAAGTCTTTGTGACCTTATCAACATGTTAGATGGCAAATAATATTTTGGTGGACTCAATGAAGTTTTTAATGGTGGGATGCAATCAGGACTGTTTCCTGTGGTGTGGTCCACCTAAGTTTTGAGCATGCTTTATTTTTGGATCATCCTCTAAAATGAGCTTTAAA
Organism: Magnolia officinalis; assembly: GCA_021015155.1. Classification (NCBI taxonomy): domain Eukaryota; kingdom Viridiplantae; phylum Streptophyta; class Magnoliopsida; order Magnoliales; family Magnoliaceae; genus Magnolia; species Magnolia officinalis. The sequence continues at coordinate 23,287,334 of JAJHSJ010000009.1, forward strand.
AATGGTTGGACGATGTGAATTTAAGGCAAATATATTACTTGACCCGCCTTGGTGGATCTGGGGTCTCACCCACTCCGGCTGAACTAGTCTTCAAAGATACATGAGTCAAGGTACTCCATCCATCTATATTAGCAGTTCATTTAAGGCTTCGCGTGGGACATAAAGTTTTTACATCAAGATAATATTTGTGTTTTTCCTTAATTTAAGTCTGCATGACTTCATCAACCGATTGAATGGCTAATAACATTACGGTGGGGCCTAGGATGTTTTTAATGGTCTCCATTCAATCCCCATCATTTTATTTCATGTGGTCCATCAGAAATTTGGATGTGCTTTGTATTTGGGCGCACGCCCTAAAATGAACGGATAAAGTGGGCGGACGGGATATACAACAATACATCAACGTGGCCCCACGGTAACAATACGATGGAATCTGCTCTTGCAATGGTTTTCCTGTACTGCTTGCCTAACACGCATGCAAGAGGTGAAGGAGGCGACGCGGATCACCAAACGTTCGACTAGGGGCTGAAACTCCTAAGAGTCTACCACCGGAGCAAGAGTAAGGGCCTATCACAAGAACCTTTTATTTTTTCTTAACACACGCACACACACCCCCACACACTCACGCCTTAGTGGGATTTCACCACCTATAGATACTCGAACCCTTGACCGGGTGTTGAAACTCCTAAGAGTCTACCGCCAGAGCAAGAGTAAGGATCCCCTATCACAAGAACTTACAGCAATAAAAAGTTAAGTGGGCCAAGTGATATTTGTGAGAAATCTACCTGTCCATCCTTCTTTCTAAATAATGTTAAGCATTGAACTAAAATTTGGCAGGAAGATCCAAAACACAAGGGCTGCACAACAGAAACAAAGAGGATTGTATGTCCACTGTTGAAACATTCTTGGCCAGTAGAAGTTATATGATCATGCTAATTATTTTTTTTTTCAGTTCATCCTGGTTAGAATGACCTTACGAACTAAATGAATGGCATATAAACATAGCGTTGGACCTGGGAGGTTTCAACGGTAGGCATTTTCCTACCCACTTTTTCCTATTGGGTGGCCCACTTGAGCGATCAGGTTAATACTTTCCTGTTTTCAGTTCATCCCAGTCGGAATAACCTTATGAGCATCATGGAAGGCATATAAACATCGCTGTGGACAGTCCACAGGAAAGTTTGAACGGCAGGCATTTCCCTACCCACTTTTTCCATTAGCGTGGTGCAATTGAGTTTTGGATCTGCCTTAATTTTCATCCCATCTTCTAAAATAGTCTTGGAAAAAATAATAGACGGTATGGATTTCTCACAAAAATCACGGACGGTGGACTCTACCTCCGAGCCCTCTCTCATATTCTCGTTGGTACTTTTTTACTTTTTTTTATTTGACCAGACAAAACTTACCGTACCAATCTAGACTTCTATGTGTACAAACCAATAAAGATAAAAATACTCCTATTTTTTTTAGTTACTTTACCCTAAAATTGATAGTGTTTTTATCCAAAACCCTTTTTCGATACCCTAAATTTTTTTTTTTGGTAACACAAGTTTTCGACCTTTCATTGAAAAGCACAAAAGGTAAGCGTCTAGGGTGCTAATTATTTCTATTCTCGTACACAGCAGCCTGATGGATATAGTACGTAGCGACTTTGGCATTATATGGAAATTATTTTACACCTGGCATACGAATACTAAAATCAAACGGTACAAATTACTTTAACTAGTGTAGATTTATCATGAACCAAAAATTAAACTTATTTGATTACCTGACTATCGACTTTGTGGACATTTACTGGACGGTCAAAATGAAAACTATTGAACAGTCCTTTCCCGAATGACAAGCGTCCAAAAATCAGAGTTTAAGATCATTCGAATAATCTCAAATTTGAATTTTAACTCGAAAACAGTGGGATCGACAACACGTGTACAATTCTGAGTGCATGCGTATCAAGCATCATTATCAGCCGAGTATCATGTAGCCGTTTCCTTCATTCGAATTTCGAAGAGAAAATTAGGGAAGTGGACCCCACCTTTTAGCCAGTCGGTTTTGTGAAAGAAGACAAACCTTATTTTGCAAGTTAGACCTCCACGTGCGGAGACCCTTTTTTTGGACGAAAATACCCCTCTTTCCACTGCAAAACGGCAGAGCCTCCCTTCTCATTCCACTTTCACTGCCGCTTTCACAGCCGCTTTCACTGCCATTACCTCACGGCCGTTGCTTTCACCCCCTTTTCTCACTCCGTTTCCACGAGACAGACCAGCGCAGCTCCTTTTGGTGGGCCCCCCTTATCAGCGTTTTGTCGTCTTCTGAAAATGGTCGGTCCAGGGAAGAAATCACGCACCGCAGGTATGATACACCACTCAGCTGGGCCCACACCAGCCCTGTGGCTGGTGGTCGGTGCTCTGTGGGCCCCCCAATCACAATGTGTTTCATCGTTTCCGTTCATCCATTTTTTACAGATCATTTTAGAGGTTTATCCTAAAAATAAGAGGGATCTAAATCTCAGATGTACCACCACACTACAGGAAAAAATAAGAGGTTTCCGTTCATCCATTTTTTAAGATCATTTTTATGGCCCCGAAAAGTTTTCAATGGTCGATGTTCATTAAACACTGTTTCCTGTAATGTGGTCCAATTGAGATCAGGATATACCTCATTTTTTGTATAATACCGTAAAATGATCTATAAAAATAGATGGACGGCATGGATGAAACACATACATCATGATGGGGCCCACAGAGCACCGAACACCCCCCATTGGCTGGTGGTAGGGGGAGTTGTCAATCCGTTTCCTGTAGAATATATACGCCGTCCATCTGTTTTTCCTTCTAAATTAAGGTGTTGAGCCTCAAATTGAAGCATACCAAAATATCAAGTGGATCATACCACTGGAAACAGTGGACATAATGATTTTCGAGTTTGTCCCGCTGATTTTGATGTTTGCCCCGCTGATCTCATGTCTGGCCCGCTAATATTTTACATATATAGTGAGGAACTCATTTACTTGCTAATGAAATAACATGTTCATGTCCACCAATTAATTGACATGAAAAAATCAAGTGCCAAAATGATTGATATTGAGAAAGACTTGTGCTAGCATATGTTACTTAATAAACTAATAGGGAACGGTTACGAACTGGGATTTCTTGATACCCAGTACATGTCCCCATCTTAAGCACTATTCGCCTCGCTGTTTTTGTAGTTTGCCCCGCTGATATTTCACTTTGCCTCGCCGTTTTTCTAGTTTGCCCCGCTGATATTTCAGCTTGCCTCGCCGTTTTTCTAGTTTGCCCCGTTCTCCATCCGTTTTCCCAACTTATTGTAGCGGTTTAGCCCGAAATTGAAGCATATCAAAAGATAAGTTGGATCATACCATGGGAAACAGCGGGGCATAATGATTGTCACCGTTGAAACCATAGTGGGCCCAAGAAAATCATCCATGTCTGTAACAATGTAACAGACATAGATTCCATGTATGAATGGGCTTGATTTGTGTGTGTGTGTGTGTGTGTATGTGTGTGTGTGTGTATATATATATATATATATATATATATATATATATATATATATATATATATATATATAAAGGTTATATGAGGATCTTTAATAGGATTGTAAGGGTCATTTTTAGTTTTCTATTTTGGGATATCGTAAAAAATATGATTTACGATAAGATTTGTAATTCGATACAATTCAACCCCTACTACGATTTGCGACACGATATCGATTTTGACAACATTGGTCACATGACTCACATCACTTGCATCTGACTGTAATGATGCCTTTATAGCGTGAAAATGTAAGGATTATATATAACATCACCTCCATCCTTTGCAAGTGTAATTGACTCTCGATATACGAGCCACATTTTATGTTTAAACAAACACTCAGAAATGGTAATGATGGCTCCTTTGCATTTCATATGAAATTGGAAAATCAAACATGCATTGGGGAGAAAACATTCTAATTGAAGAGGGAGAGTTTGAACAAAAATCGCTGAAGAAGATGTTTGCCCCGCCGATATTTCACTTTGCCTCGCTATTTTTCTAGTTTGCCCCACTGATATTTCACTTTGCCTCGCTGTTTTTCTAGTTTGCCCCGCAGATATTTCACTTTGCCTCGCTATTTTTCTAGTTCGCCCCGCCGATATTTCACTGTGCCTCGCAGTTTCTCTAGGTTGCCCCGCCGGTATTTCACTTTGCCTCGCTGTTTTTCTAGTTTGCCCCGCTGATATCTCACTTTGCCTCGCTGTTTTTTAAGTTTGCCCCGCTGATATTCTAGTTTGCCCCGTCGTTTCTCTAGGTAGCCCCGCTGATATTTCAGTTTGCCTCGGTATTTTTCTAGTTTGCCCCGCTGGTCTTCTACCATTGTACTAAGTAAACTCCGCTGGCCCCACATTGAATGTATGTAGTATATCCACTCCGTCCATCCGTTTTTCCAACTTATTTTTGCAGTTTAGCCCGGAATTGAAGCATGTCAAAAGATCAATTGGATCATACCATGGGAAACAGCGGGGCATAATGATTTTCACCGTTGAAACCATAGTGGGATACAAGATATATTTTTCTTTGTTATCCACAGAGAATCATTCTCAACGCAAGAAAATCATCCATGTCTGTAACAATGGAACACTAATTTAACACGATTTATAGAAAATAAACGGTGATCGCTCTTCGAAATGCTCACCGAATCGAACATGTGAGATATATTCTAGTTTGCCCCGCTGATATTCTAGTTTGCCCCGCAGATATTTCACTTTGCCTCGCTGTTTTTCTAGTTTGCCCCGCAGATATTTCACTTTGCTTCGCTGTTTTTCTAGTTCGCCCCGCCGATATTTCACTGTGCCTCGCAGTTTCTCTAGGTTGCCCCGCCGGTATTTCACTTTGCCTCGCTGTTTTTCTAGTTTGCCCCGCTGATATCTCACTTTGCCTCGCTGTTTTTTAAGTTTGCCCCGCTGATATTCTAGTTTGCCCCGCCGTTTCTCTAGGTAGCCACAAACTACCTCCAAAAAGGCTTTCTCAAAATCAGCATCAATGTAATGTGACCTATCTAGATATGGATGGTCTTGTGGGGCCCATTGTGATGTATATATTTTAACGTCCATCCATTTTGAAAGATCTTCTCCCCGCCTATCCCAAAAAATGAGGCATATCAAAGGTGCATGTTGACCATTCCATAGAAAGTAGTGAGATTGAAAACCTTACCATTGAAAACTTCTTTAGGCCATAGAATTTTTATATATAACTCATTTTTTAGCCCATAATGCTAAATTAAATTCTAAATTCAATGGACGGAGTGGATTTGACACATAACTCACGGCAGGCCCCACAACCCCTACACATGACAACCTTTACACTTAACACATTATAACCACAACCTCGACCCCTATCACATTATATTCATAATCTTGACCTTTATAACATGACAACCTTAACCTTTAATACATTACAATCACGACCTCAATCCTTATAATATGACAACCTCAACCCTTAACATATTATAATTGTGACCTCGACCCTTAATGCATTACAATCATGACCCAACTCTTATAACATGATAACCTCGACCCTTATCACATAACGACTATGAATCATACCTTGGCAACGTAGACCCTTAACACATGACGACCATAACTCATACCTTGACAACATAGACCCTTAACTCATGACGACTACGACCTAGACCTTTAACACATGACAACCATGACTCAAACCCTTAACATGTGACAACCACAACCCAAACCTTTAATACACAACCTCAACCCTTAGTGTGTGTGTATATAAAGGTTCGATGAGGATCTTTAATAGGATTGTAAGGGTCATTTTTTGTTTTCTATTTAGGGAAGAAAAAAAAGGATGATTTACGATAAGATTTGTAATTCGATACAATTCAACCCCTACTACGATTTGCGATACGCTAACGATTTTGACAACATTGGTCACATGACTCACATCACTTGCATTTGACTGTAATGATGATTTTGCTGCATTGTTTGTTTCCACAAATCATGCTTAAAATGGTGGTTTTATAGTTTAAAAATGTAAGGATTATATATAACATTACCTCCATCCTTTGCAAGTGTAATTGACTCTCGATATACGAGCCATAATCTATGTTTAAACAAACACTCGGAAATGGTAATGATGGCTCCTTTGCATTTCATATGAAATTGGAAAATCAAACACGCATTGGAGAGAAAACATTCTAATTGAAGAGGGAGAGTCTGAACAAAAATCACTTTTTCTAGTTTGCCCCGCAGATATTTCACTTTGCCTCGCTGGTTTTCTAGTTTGCCCCGCCGATATTTCACTTTGCCTCATTGTTTTTCTAGTTTGCCCCGCCGATATTTCACTTTGCCTCGCTGTTTTTCTAGTTTGCCCCGCTGATATTTCACTTTGCCTCGCTGTTTCTCTAGTTTGCCCCGCAGATATTTCACGTTGCCTCGCTGTTTTTCTAGTTTGCCCCGTTGTTATCTCACTTTGCCTCGCTGTTTTTTAAGTTTGCCCCGCTGATATTCTAGTTTGCCCCGCCGTTTTTCTAGGTAGCCCCGCTGATATTTCAGTTTGCCTCGCTGTTTTTCTAGTTTGCCCCGCTGGTCTTCTACCATTGTACTAAGTAAACTCCGCTGGGCCCACATTGAATGTATGTAGTTTATCCACTCCGTCCATCCGTTTTTCCAACTTATTTTTGCCGATGAGGCCGAAATTGAAGCATGTCAAAAGATCAATTGGATCATACCATGGAAAACAGCGGGGCATAATGATTTTCACCGTTGACAAATGCATTAGTGGGATACAAGATATATTTTTCTTATAAAATGTTTTTAAATCCATCGGTGCAGGCAATGAAGGAGATGCCGTTATCTCCAAGCCATCATGTAGGTGTACACTGACATGGTGGTTTGACAAGGTGAAGGCTGGAGTGGAGAAGCACGATAGTCGCCTGAATCTGTTCAGGCAATCCCCTTTCGCGTTTTTGTTACATGTTACATCTTTTAGTTTTGTAGCGGCCATATTTCAGCTACTTTTAGTAAGATACAAAGGTGATTCAGTATTTGAGATAAAGGGGAGACAATTGCAGTTTTCCGAGATGGATTTCGCCCTCGTTACCGGTCTTAAGACTGGAGATCTTACTATACCCAAGAATCGTTGCACTACGCATACACTAAGAGACAAATACTTCAAAGAACATACAATATTTAAGAAGCACCTAATGGCCGTGTTTGAGAGATTAGTTGACACCAATAAGCATGATGACGTTGTGAAGGTTGCCCTACTTCTAGTTGTGGAGTGCTTTCTTAGGGGAACTGAACCGAAAACCAGGTGCAACATGGATTATATTCACCTGGTGGACTCGTTAGATGATTTCTATATGTATCCTTGGGGTAGTTTGGGATACATTACAATGTTGCAAGGAATCGAATCTGCCGTTGCCGCATCAAGTTCCCCTCGGTATACTGTATGTGGTTGCATCCTTCCTCTACAAGTAAGAACACCTTTTATTTTCGATATGTTTTCCCTCTATAGTCATCTTTGAATTTATGTTGTTGAAATTTCATTCTAATAGGTATGGGCAGTAGAGATATTACCGGCCCTACAAGAGTGTGTTGTTTCGTATATTCCCCATCAAATTCCACGCTTCATTCAATATCGAGGCTGGAAGTGTTTGAGGTACAAAAGAATACATGCTATTGTCCGGAGTAAAGCTGTAAGTTTATATATGTCCATCATTTACTTTGCTTAACTTGACAAGCTTATCAATTTTTATCGTAATATTACTCCTTGTTCTTTTGCAGACGTCGGTAGTGATGAAATTAGAACCAACGCTACGAGAATGGGAAACGGATGCCGTTCGCTCGGTGCGTGACAATTTCCAGGTGAGATGTTATGAAAAATGCACTATATTTTTTATTTTTTGGCTAAAGTTATCCTTACATTTTGTAGATCACTCAAACACAAGAATATGATGAGGAGGATCGCGAGTCAGAAGATAGCGATGAGAATGGCGTGGAGGGAGAGGGACCGAGGGAGGGTATACCAATGGGGGGTGTTATGAAGAATGTTGTTTTTATGGAGGAATTTCGGATTGAGAGGGAGGAGTTGAAGAAGGAGAGGGATGAATTGAAGAAGGAGAGGGACGAATTGAGAAAAGAGAGGGAAGGGGTGAGACGGAAAGAAGCAATGATTAATGAGAGGGAAAATATGTTACTGAAAGAGAAAGAACAATTGAGGATGGAGAAGGATTTATTTTTTGAAGAGAGAGAAAAGTTAGCATATGAGATAGAGGAGTTTAATAAGAAAAAGGAAGGTAGTCGTACACAGACGGGATCTTGTGTGATGGAAGAGGAGGGTGAGGAGTTGAGGAAGAGAGGGGAAGTAAATGATGGCCCACATACAAAATCCAGACACGGGGATCTGGATGGGCAATCGTATAGTAATGCCAAAGTTGAAGTCTTGTATGCATCCACTTTTCATCCCGTTTATAAAAGGAGAACCAAAAGGATACCGAAGCCGTCATATTACAAGATATCTCCGTACTTGTCTCTGTCTGCAATCGATACAACCCCGGGGCCGGTTCCCGAAACGGAGCAAGTAACAGCTTTTGCAACTTCTCCAATACCATTTCCTCTACAGATGGATCCTTTCAGGATACTATCCACACAGGAGGTGAAAGAGGCAGAGGACTGGTACGAAGCAAACAAGGCCAAGGCAGAGGGGAAATGGTTTAGTACGATATGGCTGAAAGATGCGTGGGTTGATAGTGAGGTCCGCATTACTAATTTATTCTCTATATGTATTGATTGACATATAATTATGTGTTATATTAATCTATGATTAACATTCTACTGCCCACGATCATTAGGCTATCGACACATACATTGAGTTCCTTTCGAGAAGGCATAACGATCTTTCAAAAGCATATCCTCAGGATTGCAAGTTTTGTCCTACGTTTTTTACGGTAACTGTTTATTGCGTTAATCTGTAATCTCATTGAAAATTTAATTTTCTTACTTGTATTGAACTTTCATCATGTTTGTAACAGCAATGCCTTGAGTCTTGTTTGCCTGTCATGAAAGCATACCAGGCCTCCTCCTCGGCCTCAGAACGGTAGGAGCTATTAGGTCATATGGGTACGGCTTATGCAATTGCCAAGCAGCGTGATCAACCACACGCCAAGCCAATTTGGCGTTATGAACGGGTAATGCATTTGTCATAGAGCATCATCCTTTACTGATATGTCTTCTATCGTGTTTGAGTAATATATTACTTTGTGAATCATGAACAGGTCTATGCGCCCATAAATCACGAAAATACACATTGGTTTCTACTAGTTATCTACCCTAGAGCAAGAGAAGTTGTTATTGTCGATAGCTTGTGCACAAATCTAATGCCAAAGTACAAGCAAAAGATGAAGAAGATCATTGATGCACTCCACATTCTCTTTCATGCCACTGGAGACAGCACGGCGTTTGAAGGGCTGAAGTGGACCGTCATAGTCGATGAATCTGCGCCGAAGCAGAACAATGGTTATGACTGTGGTATATTCGTTATAAAGTACATCGATATTTTGTGTAGCGGTCTCACCTTGGCGGGAATAGACATGCAAAAATTCACGGCCGATTGGAGGAAGTGAGTAGCATATGATTGTTTGTCTCTAGTTGGTAGATGATATTTGTCCAGTGCCCCCCCTTGAATTTGGAAAGATGTTGTATACACTGTATTATATACATCGTTGAATATACATTGTAAGTTATGATACAAAGGGAACTTTGTAAGTTATGATGTATAGCATACGTTGATTATCATGGTTTCATACTTTATCCAAATATTTTGTATCACAAATACTTACATAAAGAGACTTCTGCAGTATCATCTTGATCCAAATATTTTGTAGTGCACGAGAAGGTTTTAATGGTTAATTAGCCCATAATAAGGGGTCACATATGAAGCCTTGGGAGTGTATTAGGTGAGACCCTGGATACACCGAGGTGGGTGGAGCCTGATTGTGAGGCTCACAGTGATGTACGTGCCTTAAATTCATGTTGTCCAACCATTTTCAAAGTTTATTATAAGGCATGATCCAAAAAATGAAGTATGTCAAATTCTTAAGTGGATCACACCACGAGAAACAATCTCGATTGATTCCCTAACATTAAAAACTTCATGGAGTTCACTTGAATGTGTTTTTGCCAGCCAACCCGTTGATAAGGCCACAAAAATCTATATGAAGAGACCACTCAAATATCATCTTGATCCAAAGCTTCTATGGCCCATGAAAAGTTTTTAACGATCAATTACTACTGTTTCCTTTACTATAGTCCATCTTAGATTTGAATCAATTTTTTGGATCATACCTAGAAATAAGTTTCTGGATGTAGTCATATATATTAAGGTGGATTCTAGGATCCACCGAAGCCGCACCTAGTGTAACGCCCTGAAATTCGGGGGTTGAGTATGAACTCAACACCCGAGTTCCAACGCATCACTTATGCAACATACACAATGCTGGTTAAATGTTGTCTGAGTTAGCGAAATAAACATGAATGAGATTAAACCAAAACAGTAATTCATACTCCAGTTCAATTGTATGAAAGCAAGCGGAAGACTGAAATTTTTATATTCAAGTATGTAAAATAACCAAAATTTTCTGAACACCAGAGTATGAGTACTAGCTGAGCACCAATATACATGTATTATTTTTAAGTCAAAATCCAAAATACACTCCTCAAAAGAGGCCCCGAGAATCCCGCGATGCAGCCGGCCTAAGCGTAGCCGTCAGAGTACTGCATGAAGGAGAACTCCTCCTGGTCCTCATCAACGTCGGGCTCTGGCTCCTGAACCAAGGCGCCCTCTAAACCTGCGACAGAGTCTGGTTGGTGTGTACAACACCGTCCCGTAACGTGGGAGTGAGTAGCTAACTCAGTGGAACAATAATGCATAAGTTAACATGTTATCAAATCAACCAAGCAGTAATGATAAAGCAGTACAAATCAAGCATTTCTAACTACTCTTGTTAAATGCAAAAATGATATGACATGATGCTGTATGCCCTTGCCAAACCACCCTCAAGCGACATCATCTTACGTTCGCGAATGCTTACTCCCTCAGTGCGCCACATCTACAAGGCACATGCGGTGCGATGATGCTCATGATTTCCAAGTTTTTATTAGTCCATTTCAATCAGCAGTATTGGGAAACTAAGGTACCTCCCTTGTATCATTCCCAACATGATCCATTCTAGGGTCGTCAATCCTAGTTATTCTCATACGATGTTATGGTTTGAGAAGCTTAGTGATGGCATCGCAAAGGGCTCGTCACCCGTCAGCGCGGATACAGATCTCACCGTATGCGGCTCAATTGCTGGCCGTCAGCTCGAGTACAGGTCTCACCGTACTCGGCTCAATCACTAGCCGTCAGCTCAAGTACAGGTCTCACCATACTCGGCTCAACTCACACTCTAGTTGCTGTGACAGACTCGTGGCCAATCACAGACCCTTGGAGTGTACTCGATGATACCACGGAGGACTCGTCGCCCGTCAACACGAGCACAAATCTCACCGTACTCGGCTCTCGCCGAAGTATCGACAGCTCGAAGACAGTGTCCCATACCACCGTATTCGGCTCACGAGATAGTTGCGCAATGGTCACTACGGGGAGGCACATGGCCCCAGCGTAGGCCGACAGCTCGATCACGGTGTCCCATACCACCATGCCCGGCTCATGCGACTTAGCGGATCTAGGTACCATGGTTAAACGGGAATCGCCACTGGTAAGTTTTGGTACCCTAGGTTCAAGCAGTAGCGACCAAATAGGGTGAACACACAACTACACTTCGGTTTAATTGGCGAGTCTGACTAGCTCGAGCGCACCACAAGTTGAGCGATATGGAGCTCAAAAGCACTCTGCGTGGCCAACCACTATCGCCAACCGAAGTACGACTCGGGTTCGCCGGACCCGTCCTTTGTGGCGACATGAATCTCAGCCACAATCACAAGTCTGGTACCGAGTGTTTGGACTATATACATAGTCCCAAACTCAAACAGTTTCATCGTTAGCATGTGAAGTAAAGCATGATAAACAAGCAATACAAGCATGTTAGTAGGCATGTTATAAAGCATGAAGTAAAACATGAAGTAAAGCATGTTACAAAGCATGTTGTGAAGCATGTAGTCAGGCACTATCCACATAGGGATACCATTACATACGCATTACAGGTGAGTGGTTCTAGCGAACCACCGCACGGGGGGAAGCCTACTTGTCTCTAAGGGAGTCGGAAAACCCATATCAGCGCCTATCTAAGGCACTAGTACATACACATGTACACATACATGCACTTATACAAACACTTAGAATACACTTTTCCAACATACATGACGTATGTTAGGCAAGTTCGTGTTTGGGCTGTCCCTTCGCCTCGAGAGTATTTTTTCCGTGTATATCGTAATCATACAGCAAATAATCATCACAATTACATTTCCAAAATCCGCACGTATGCGGAATTTCTGGAATACACAATTTCCACATATATGACATTTACACATGAACATGTATTTTTGCGATCCCTTTCGCCAAACTAGCATTTTATCCACACATGATATAATCAAACATTAAATAAACATGTTAAACATTTTCTCAACAAAAATACGTATACGGTATTTCTACGTATATCAAGAGTATGTAAAATTCCATATTCTTTATCGCTAATCGAAACAGGAAATGGAAAGCACTTTGTACATGTGCATTTGCATGCAGATCATGAATCTATCATTATCTGACATTGAAAGCGTTGAAAACCGTAACTTATACGCTTAAAGTCCTCACCTCAGCCCTTGGAATTTCAACGAATCAGCAAGGGTGTTGGAGCTTCCGTATACGGGAGTTTCCTAGCCTAAAGAGCGCATTCGATTAGTCTTTCCATAACCTATCACTAATCAAGCTCAAATCAGACCTAGGGTTAGGGTTTCTTACCTTCAAATGGGGTGGAAACCGCCGGGAAATCCCCTGGAATAGGGCGGTGTAGGCCGTGGGAGGAGTGGAAGCAGCAGGAGGAAGATCGGCCTCGATCTCCAAAACTTTCTCTCTCTTTTCTCTCTTTCTCTCTAAGGGTTTGGACCCAAATTCGTATGGCTGTGAGAGGGGCTGTTCTAAGCCCCTTTTATAGCCTAGAACATGTCCAAAATAGACTCAGGTTCAAGGGTGGCTGCATATATAGGCAGTTCGCCACTTTCCAAGCTCAAAAGGGGTATTCTGGTGGCCCTCTTTGAGCCAAACGCCAGACTTAAGCTCACCCTCTACGGATCTACGTGGGATTACGTTTTCGACTCGATCGGATTCCCAGATCGCATGTGGCGGACCACTTTCAGTTCAACGGTCCGTGGGCCACGATCAGAATTTCTGAGTACATGTAAATGTTCCTGAAATTTTTCTTAATCCGAGGGTGTAATTTGGTCTGATTCCAACGGTCAGGTTGTTTAATACTGACGCGCAACCGAAAGGTGCCAGATCACTATTCCAGATATTTTCATTTGGATGAAAATAGTGTTTTTCACACTCCCTCGCTCCGAAGTGAAAACAATGGCCGTGGGACATCGGAATCATCTGATTTTTGAGATGATTGTCAAGCCCAGTGGGGCGGTCCTGGTTCCTTAGCTTCGTGTTAATCGGACTCCCGATGTGCGATCTAGACCTCATACGAAGTTTCGTTTCAGTCCCGAGAGCAGACGGGTAATGAGTTTGGCTTTAGACTTTAGGGTAACCTAGAGTCACAAATTCTGCAAGTTTTGGGTCTTGCAGATCGTATTTAAAGCGATCCCAACGGATTTCATGATTAACCGAGTTTAATACTTAGTTAACTTTGTTAAATTTCTAAAGGATTTAATCCTATGTGATTTCTGGTCGAGGTGGTACTCGGCCCAATGTACGGAAATTTTCAGGTCGTTACACCTAGCTAGGCTGGTAGCGGATTGGGTGAGACCCAAGTCGACGAAGGTGGGTGGGACCTGAGTGTGAGGCTCACGTTGATGTATGCGCCTTAAATTTACAGATTGAGTAGTAACCTGTGGTCCGTCTAGGAAGGGGCGTGGACTCTGAGGGGTCAACGTGTTGTGTGGGTTTCATCCAAGCTTTTTTTTTAAAAAAAAAAAAAAAAAAAAGAAGGACAGATGCAAGGCTTAAGTGGACCACACCACATGAAGCAGCGGTCATAAATGACATTCACTGTTGAAAAGTTCCATCTCAAAATCCTTCAAGTAGATCGTATATGATCGATGTGTGTACAACAAACAAATCCAAGATTTAAACATATTGCAAGTAGCAATCGTCGATATAATCGACATATCACCGATTTAATCGACACAAGGCATCGATATATCGACATGTTGTAGATTCCATCGACATATCGCATATAAGAAATGCACCGTCGATGTAACCTTCATATCGTCGATATATCGATTCTAGTCATTGATTATATTTACATATCATCGATGGAATCGACATAAGTTATCGATAAATCGACAACATTTCGATAATATCGAATTCGGTCGTCATTTGTCCAGCAAGTAAATCCCGGAATTTTGTTTTTCATCGATATATCGACACCATGTCGATATATCGACGATATATGGATATCGATATATCGAAAATGTGTCGATAATATCGAATTCGGTCGTCATTTGTCCAGCAAGTATTTTCCGGAATTTTTTTTTTCATCGATATATCGACACAGTGTCGATATATCGACGAGATATATTAAACGATATATCGAAAACGTGTTGATAATATCGAATTAGATTTCATTTGTCCAGCAAGTAATCAGCGGAATTTACGTACTTCATCGATATATCGACAATGTGTCGATATATCGATAGTGGCGTACATCGATATATCGAAAATATGGCGATAATATCGAATTTGGTTTGGAATTGTCCAGCAAGAGTTGGTTCAAATTTCTATTGTATCGATATATCGCTAATATGTCGATATATCGATACTTGTCGATGGGATCGACATATCATCGATATAATCGACATAAGTTATCGATGTAATCTGCATACGATCGATGTAATCGTTATAAGTGATCGAGTAGATCGTCAATTTGACGATAATATCCAATGTTGATGAACAGATTTGATCGATGTATCGACATGTTATCGATATATCGATGGGATACTTTTCGATATATCGACGTTATGTCGATAAAATCGAAATAGGACCGTAAGTGTCCAGAGGCGAAACAATAAAAAAGGATCCTGACGATATATCGATATGTTGTCGATATATCGACAACATGTCGATATATCGATGGATTGCGATTTTCAAAAAAAAAATGCAATAACTGCTTTCACCAACCGGCAGTTATTGCACAAAACGGATGTTTATTTGCTAGGCATTCTTCTCTAGGCTTCCCACAACTTCATCTCCAGCTGATTGCTCGCCCCAAGTTGCGCTTAATCTTTGGACGATTTCCAACTTCGCCACAACTTTATCTCCAGCGGTCCAACACAAGAGTGTGTTCTTCTTCTTCTTCTTCCTTCTTCATTTTTATTTGTTTTCTTAATGCACATGAAAAACATGCACAAAACACCTTGGTGTGGGTCAATCATCAATATTATATTTCTCTTGCATGGCGAAGATAATGTCACGTGGCCTCAACCCTAGGCGTTGTTCAATGCGGCTAATAACCAGATCACACGCTAGCTTACTGCTGGCTTGCCGGTGATCGCTCTTCATCCATGCCATGCCGCACGTGTGTTTTGACGTATAAGTCCGTATTTTAAATATACCTGTATCATTCACCCGAGATGCATGAACCCTCCATTCACATGCATCTTCGAAGCACACCACGGTAAATCTGCTCGAATTTGAGTAGAGTACTCTATACTGAAAATTATTCCGAATTGCAAATTGACTCAAAACATACTGGCACCGACTCTTGTCCTTAAACGTTTGCCCTTCAGCTATATCAGTTGGTTCACAATCCAGATCAGTATATTCCAGCATTTTTGCATTGGTGAGCGCATCATCATCAAATGGCACGAGAACTTGACGAGTCATGAGGTTTGATGTTTCAGGGAGATCTCGAGACGGAATGTCGCTTACACGCACAGATGGGATGGTGGATGATGATGGCAGATCTATTATGGATGCTAACGGCAGTGTCTTGTATTCATAATTACTGTGAATGTCAACTGCACCACTGACTTGTCTAGTCACGAAGTTTACTGTTTTTGGCGGCTCTTCTAATTGATCATTGCTTGCTACCACTTGTATTGGAGAAGGAATGTGTTTGAATTCCACGCCATAATCCTCAGCCACACTGTCCACATATGTTGTGGTATTGATGTGTTGGATTGTTTCGATGACTAATGGGATGAATTTTTCCGAATGCTCGAATTGGTAAGTCAAGAACTCTTTGACGTCATCGTCGTCTTCGATTTCTATTGGAGGCATTGATTTGTTGGTGCAAGGATTCAATACTTTCATCCTAATATCACATTCTTCTGGTATGCTCTTAATAATCTTGTAAATTCTAGATCGAAGCTCCTCGTACGTAGTCTCTAGACGTAGTGTCATTTGTTTTGATGTTCCACCCGTGTACGAGTATTGCTTATTTTCAAATTCTAACTCCCCGCCAAAAGAGCACATGATTCTTGCAGCCATTATCTGAAAACCAATACAAATGATTTCAGTCAGCAAAATGAGAAGAAAACCCTTCGTACTTCTGTTATTCGTTAGAAGAGAGGGCAGGGGAAGCACCTGCTCGTTTTTTTCCGTCAAGGGGAGTGAAAGCTACGCTGACAAGCAGCAGCAGTGAGTTGAGCAAAAAGAAGGGGTATTTTCCTCTAGAAATTCAAAGTCCGCATGTGGAGCTCTAACTTGCAAAAGAAGGTTCGTCTTCATTCATAAAAACAACTGGCTTGGAGATAACGGCATCCTTTTCATTGCCTGCACCGATGGATTTAAAAACATTTTATAAGAAAAATATATCTTGTATCCCACTAATGCATTTGTCAACGGTGAAAATCATTATGCCCCGCTGTTTCCCATGGTATGATCCAATTGATCTTTTGACATGCTTCAATTCCGGGCTAAACTGCAAAAATAAGTTGGAAAAACGGATGGACGGAGTGGATAAACTACATACATTCAATGTGGGCCCAGCGGAGTTTACTTAGTACAATGGTAGAAGACCACCGGGGCAAACTAGAAAAACAGCAAGGCAAACTGAAATATCAGCGGGGCTACCTAGAAAAACGGCGGGGCAAACTAGAATATCAGCGGGGCAAACTTAAAACACAGCGAGGCAAAGTGAGATAACAACGGGGCAAACTAGAAAAACAACGAGGCAATGTGAAATATCTGCGGGGCAAACTAGAGAAACAGCGAGGCAAAGTGAAATATCAACGGGGCAAACTAGAAAAACAGCGAGGCAAAGTGAAATATCGGTGGGGCAAACTAGAAAAACAGCGAGGCAAAGTGAAATATCGGCGGGGCAAACTAGAAAAACAGTGAGGAAAAGTGAAATATCTGCGGGGCAAACTAGAAAAACAGCGAGGCAAAGTGAAATATCTGCGGGGCAAACTAGAATATCAGCGGGGCAAACTAGAATATATCCCACATGTTCGATTCGGTGAGCATTTCGAAGAGCGATCACCGTTTATTTTCTGTAAATCGTGTTAAATTAGTGTACCATTGTTACAGACATGGATGATTTTCTTGCGTTGAGAATGATTCTCTGTGGATAACAAAGAAAAACTATATCTTGTATCCCACTATGGTTTCAGCGGTGAAAATCATTATGCCCCGCTGTTTCCCATGGTATGATCCAATTGATCTTTTGACATGCTTCAATTCCGGGCTAAACTGCAAAAATAAGTTGGAAAACGGATGGACGGAGTGGATATACTACATACATTCAATGTGGGCCCAGCGGAGTTTACTTAGTACAATGGTAGAAGACCAGCGGGGCAAACTAGAAAAACACCGAGGCAAACTGAAATATCAGCGGGGCTACCTAGAGAAACGGCGGGGCAAACTAGAATATCAGCGGGGCAAACTTAAAAAACAGCGAGGCAAAGTGAGATATCAGCGGGGCAAACTAGAAAAACAGCGAGGCAAAGTGAAATACCGGCGGGGCAACCTAGAGACACTGCGAGGCACAGTGAAATATCGGCGGGGCGAACTAGAAAAACAGCGAGGCAAAGTGAAATATCTGCGGGGCAAACTAGAAAAACAGCGAGGCAAAGTGAAATATCAGCGGGGCAAACTAGAAAAATAGCGAGGCAAAGTGAAATATCGGCGGGGCAAACATCTTCTTCAGCGATTTTGTTCAAACTCTCCCTCTTCAATTAGAATGTTTTCTCCCCAATGCATGTTTGATTTTCCAATTTCATATGAAATGCAAAGGAGCCATCATTACCATTTCCGAGTGTTTGTTTAAACATAAAATGTGGCTCGTATATCGAGAGTCAATTACACTTGCAAAGGATGGAGGTGATGTTATATATAATCCTTACATTTTCACGCTACAAAGGCATCATTACAGTCAGATGCAAGTGATGTGAGTCATGTGACCAATGTTGTCAAAATCGATATCGTGTCGCAAATCGTAGTAGGGGTTGAATTGTATCGAATTACAAATCTTATCGTAAATCATATTTTTTACGATATCCCAAAATAGAAAACTAAAAATGACCCTTACAATCCTATTAAAGATCTTCATATAACCTTTATATATATATATATATACACACACACACACACACACACACACACAAATCAAGCCCATTCATACATGGAATCTATGTCTGTTACATTGTTACAGACATGGATGATTTTCTTGGGCCCACTATAGTTTCAACGGTGACAATCATTATGCTCCGCTGTTTCCCATGGTATGATCCAATTGATCTTTTGATATGCTTCAATTTCGGGCTAAACCGCTACAATAAGTTGGGAAAACGGATGGAGAGCGGGGCAAACTAGAAAAACGGCGAGGCAAGCTGAAATATCAGCGGGGCAAACTAGAAAAACGGCGAGGCAAAGTGAAATATCAGCGGGGCAAACTACAAAAACAGCGAGGCGAATAGTGCTTAAGTAACATATGCTAGCACAAGTCTTTCTCAATATCAATCATTTTGGCACTTGATTTTTTCATGTCAATTAATTGGTGGACATGAACATGTTATTTCATTAGCAAGTAAATGAGTTCCTCACTATATATGTAAAATATTAGCGGGCCAGACATGAGATCAGCGGGGCAAACATCAAAATCAGCAGGGCAAACTCGAAAATCATTATGTCCACTGTTTCCAGTGGTATGATCCACTTGATATTTTGGTATGCTTCAATTTGAGGCTCAACACCTTAATTTAGAAGGAAAAACAGATGGACGGCGTATATATTCTACAGGAAACCGATTGACTACTCCCCCTACCACCAGCCAATGGCTGGTGTTCGGTGCTCTGTGGGCCCCATCATGATGTATGTGTTTCATCCATGCCGTCCATCTATTTTTATAGATCATTTTATGGTATTATACAAAAAATGAGGTATATCCTGATCTCAATTGGACCACATTACAGGAAACAGTGTTTAATGAACATCGACCATTGAAAACTTTTCGGGGCCATAAAAATGATCTTAAAAAATGGATGAACGGAAACCTCTTATTTTTTCCTGTAGTGTGGTGGTACATCTGAGATTTAGATCCCTCTTATTTTTAGGATAAACCTCTAAAATGATCTGTAAAAATGGATGAACGGAAACGATGAAACACATTGTGATTGGGGGGCCCACAGAGCACCGACCACCAGCCACAGGACTGGTGTGGGCCCAGCTGAGTGGTGTATCATACCTGCGGTGCGTGATTTCTTCCCTGGACCGACCATTTTCAGAAGACGACAAAACGCTGATAAGGGGGGCCCACCAAAAGGAGCTGCGCTGGTCTGTCTCGTGGAAACGGAGTGAGAAAAGGGGGTGAAAGCAACGGCCGTGAGGTAATGGCAGTGAAAGCGGCTGTGAAAGCGGCAGTGAAAGTGGAATGAGAAGGGAGGCTCTGCCGTTTTGCAGTGGAAAGAGGGGTATTTTCGTCCAAAAAAAGGGTCTCCGCACGTGGAGGTCTAACTTGCAAAATAAGGTTTGTCTTCTTTCACAAAACCGACTGGCTAAAAGGTGGGGTCCACTTCCCTAATTTTCTCAATTTCGAAAGCAAACAACGGCTCCCATTCAAAATCTCTATCTACTCTCTCAACGGCATTGTCTCGCTCCCGTCTCGCCCTCTCCTGCAAAAAATCCCCCAACCCTCCTTCCACTTCTCTCTCTCAACAGTCTCCTCTCACCCCCATGAAACCCTCTATCCCCTCCCTCTCTGTAATGGCGATGATGGTGAGGTGATGAAGATGTGATCTGGGTCATTGGTCTCCCTTTCCATGGCATCTAAAACCCGACAACAATCAACAGGTCATCTCTCTCTCTCTGATCGGATGTTCTTTAATATCCCGTTCTTCAATGTATGATTCAAGAATTTCTAAGGAAGATGGATGCATTTTGTCTCTATTCTTTCGATTTGATCTATTGATAGGCCTCTGGGATATCGATTCTTCATTTGAATTCTGCTACGATTATGGTATTTGAATAGGTTTTGAAATCATTAGCGTGTTGTATTTGACGATTTAGGGTTTGGATAGTTTAGTTTGGTGTTATTCTTTCTGAAAGGGCATTTTGGTTTTTTCTTTATCACCTATAGAGATTATTCATGAGGACATTGTGGATTTGAATTGGTTCTGATAAGGAATTTGATATATTGATCTAGGGCAGTCTTTCTGAAAAGGTTATTTTGTTGTTTTTTTCTTAATTATGTAAAGGCTATCTGTGTATATATTGAATTTTAGATAAGGAATTATTTTGGGTTTTTTTTTATTGGTTTTAGTCAAGAATCCCCCAAGGGTTCAGATGGATTAATTGATCAGAATTCTTTAGAATATGGTATTTTAGTCCCTTTATGGTCCCCTTGCTGAGACTGGTTGTGAGGATATTGAGTTCCAACTTGGGAATTCCTTTTAGCTTTGGATTGTTGAAGGTTTTGATATCTTTATTTAATGAAATTCTTTGGGAATAGGGAATAGGGAATGGGTCTCCCTCTTGGGTTTTTTTTTTTTTTTTTTTTTTCCTTCAGAGATCTGCAGTGAGGAAATTTGAGTTTCTTATTTGAAATTCATTATGAATAATTTAATCATTTCTTTCTTTTCTTTGTGGAGCATTCCTTGCCAGTCTTACCTTAATAGGAAAGCCTGCTACATTTCAGTCCATATATTTCTTTTCAATGTTGGAAGTTGGCATGAGCCATGGAATCATACCCATGGTTCAAAGTATCGTCTAGTATGACTTGGTATTGTTAGATTCATATTGGTTTTGATGGGAATTGGTCTGAGTTGGGCCACCTGTAGAAATTCTTTCTTTATTTTAGAATTTGAATTATGCTACTGTAGTTAATACCTCATCTGGTGCAAATCCTTATAAACCTGGTGGTAGCACAAGTAACATCCTGTGTATGTAAGGAAATTATCAGTCCTGAGTGCTCCGATCTCTCAGATTTTTCCTTTTTCACTTGAATCTATTATTCAAACAATTTCGTTCCATTTCTAATAGGGGAATTGGACTTTTTTCAGCTTTTATCTGCACTATTGACTGATTTTTCTGTTTTCTTTTTCCTTTTTCAGTCTATCTGCATGTTTCCATATTGGAATTTTCATTTGAATTAATTTCTCCAAAGAATTCAACTGTTTTCAAGCGGTCTTCTCTTGGAAATTTTCAAAGATGCCGTCAATTTGCCAAATTCCAATGGATTAAAAAAAAGACTCCTCTCTCTTTCTTTCTTTTTTTTTTTTTTCCTGCTGGTACAGATCCTCTTCCCCCCTTTTGACCTTTCCTGCCTTTCTTTAGCTTTCGATTTTTCCATCTAAGAAAAATGCTTTTCCCTGCTATAGAATTACAAAATCCCAATACTTGATTTCTTTCTTGCTTTACCTTTGCTCCTAATTGGTGATTTTTCCATTGTTGTTCTGATTATTATGTATCTTCTTTCAGGATTTACAGCTTGTTAGATGCCTTCAATCTCATTCTAGATGCTGCTTGGAACTTTGTTCTTCTGTTTAAGAGCTACAACAACATCTGCAATAGCCATGCTAAAGAGAAGCTCTTGAAAAATCATTCCGTCTCTGGCACCTCCTACTCCAATGACTACAAAGCAAAGCACATGTATGGATGCAATGATTCTTCCACTCAAAATTACTTTGGGAGGCTTTTCTTTCCATTGATAGATTGCAGAAAATGATATTTGTATGTTGGAATTGTTTGAATCCGGAATGATTATTATTATTTTTTTATTTTTATTTTTTTTGTATTTGCTTCTTTTGATAGCTTAAATATGATTATAGATTTGTATTTTGCAATGTTCAGCATGAATTGTTGGTGTTGTTTTCATTTGGGGCCAGTATTTCGGACACATGGGATCATCTATTAGTGATTTTGTTGTTGTATGGGATTCCTATACAACATGTGTGTTTGGGGCCACCTTATTCTGCATGTGACATCCATTCTATCAACATGAGTTTTGGATACTAGGGCTAGTTTTGGATATATATGGTGAGAATGGGAATTAGTACTTGATGGATGGAGTTGATATTACACTCACAACATGGTGGGCCCTAGAGTTTGCTTTTTTACTTATTACGCACATCAGTTGTTGTAGTAGATTCTGGTCCTTGGTTGTTTGTCTATTGGACTTCACTCTATATGGGTGATGGAGTGGAACTTTGTTCCATTGAACAATACGTCATAGCCATTTGATTGGTGAAATTTTGCCTGTTGCATATATGATCATGGGCTTTAGAGTACTATGGAGAGGATGTCGTGCACATTTGCATTAGATAAGAATAATAAGATATACTGATTATTAAAGATAATAGCCTCTAGTGGAGAGGAAGATATAATAAATTGATTAGGAAAGATATTGAACCTCCGATGGAGATGAAGACTTGCAAACTTGAGAGGATGCCGTGCACATTTGCATTAGATAAGATATACTGATTATTAAAGATATTGAGCCTCAGTGGAGAGGAAGATACAATAAATTGATTAGTAAAAATATTGAACCTCTAATGGAGATGAAGACATGAAAACGTGTCCTAAATATAGCAGTGCCTGTTTAAATGGATTCGATAGGGCCGGAGAACTTAAATCCCACTTGGGTCCCAATCAAAACCCAATGTTACGATCCTTACTCTTGCTCCGGTGGTAGACTCTTAGGAGTTTCAACACCTAGTCAAGGGTTCGAGCATCCATAGGTGGTGAAATCCCGCTGCAGCGTGAGTGTGTGTGCGTGTGTTAAAAAAAAAAAAAAAAACCCAATGCCAGCTAGCCATGTAATATGTAATGTGTCTTTTAATCATTAGCATGTACTATGCAATCTCTTTTTATCATTATTATTTATTTATTTATTTATTTTAAATCTAAGGTTGTGTTGGATGCATTATTGAATTGAATTTCCACATTTAGTCTAATAAAATGGAAATACACAAATTTTAATTTCCTTAGCATTCATATTGAGGGTTTGGCTTGAAACTGTAATTTGAGGGAGGGTCACTTCCTTATTTTGAATGCTTATCATTTTATAAGTTGAATTAAGTACTAGTACTTAGGATGAGGTCCCTTAGTGAATGTTGTTTGCCAATGATCGAGCAATGAGAATAGAGAGGGGTTCATACTAAATAGGAGATTTGGTGGATAGGTATCTATAAGTTTTAAAATTGATAGAATTGGGACAGAGTACTTGGAGGACAATTATAGTGGTAATAGTCATAGATATGGTTCTTCTAGAAAATTGATGGCCAGGGGTTTTGTGAAAGTGATAATTATTTTGGCTCTTTTATTCAAAAAGATTGAGATATATCATGGAGGATGTCTACAATGGGATTTAGGTAGGTGGATGAAGTAGAGATGCAGCCCTAGAGTATTGTTTGATCGTCACATACCAATGGAACTTACGTTTTTTTACAAGAAAGCTATTAGAACAGTTTGCTCTATATGGGCTAAGTGTTAGGCAATTAAGTGGAAATATGAATGAAGGATGAAGGTGGCACACATGATGATGCTAGATGAATGTGTTAGAAGGACTAGAAAGATATTCTAAGAATGAGGCAATTTGAAGTAAACTAGGATCAATCTCTCTCTCAAAAAACAATAATAATAATAACAAAAAACGAATTAGGATCAATTCCTATTGGAGATAAAATGATGAAAATTGATTGGGATGTTTTGGCTATGTGCTAAGAAAGTCGAGAGTAGCCTTGATTAGAAAGTTTGATAAGGGTTGAAGGGCCTAAAAGGAGAATGAGAGAAAGACCTTAAAAGACTTTCCTACACATCATGAGAAGGGATATGAAGGCCTTTTACTTATAGAAGATATAGCACTTTGGGAATTTTTTACTAAACATAACGATTTGTAAAATTGATCCCAAATATAGCTTGGACAAGGTTATGATGATGGTGATACAACGACAATGATAATGAATGTGAATCTCTATTGTATTTTTCTTTCAAGATCATCTAGTGTTTATTTGGAGGAGTGCATAGATCATTATAGTTTTAACCAATCCAAACCATGGTATTCCAAATCGGTTACGTAACAGCCGTTACGTAACGGTAACGGTCATAACCGTTACGCGTTACGGGGTCGAAACGGCCGTAACGGCCGTTACAGAAAATGTGTCGTAACGGCCTGTAACGGCCCCGTAACGGCCCTGTAACGGTGCGTAACGGCCCCGTAACGGTCCCGTAACGGCCCAGGAAGTGCATTTTTCAAAAAATAAAAAATGGCTGTAACGGCCGTTACGGCCCGTATCATAACGGTAACGGTGGTGGCCGTTACAGCCACCGTTACCGTTACGGAACACCTTGATCCAAACCCTTTATATAGTTGGCCATTTTAGTGATCTAACAATTAAGGCCCATGTTCAACAATCCAAAAAATGGATGTTTTACAGCCCTTGTTGGCTGCCACATGCAAATATATATAGAGAGAGGAATTTGGTGGAGTGCGTAGATCACTATAGTTTTGACTGATCCAAACCCTTTATATAGTTGGTCGTTTAAGTGATCTAAAAATTAAGGCCCATGTTTAAGAACCCAAGAAATTGATGTTTTACAGCCCTTGTTGGCTGCCACACGAAAAAGAATATTATGAGTGGAGGAATTTGGCCAAAGAATACTTCGACTTACGGTTGAATGTGGTCCTTTTAGATTGGTGAACTATCAACTGCCGATCCTGGAAATGACAAGGGCTTGGGGAAAGATGCTATGCTTGAGTCACCGGAAATGGTTGGTGACGAATAAAATCATAATAGGTAGCTTGCAAGCATAGGAATTGATAACCGAATTCTTTCATTCCCCCCAGTGCTAGATCAGATTCTTCTATCAATTCATGGTTGCCACATGGAAAAAAAATAAATATTATGAGTAGAGGAATTTGGCCAAAGAATATTTTGACCTTTTTGGAAGACTTAGTGCATGGGTCATCCATAGCCCTTTGGAGGTGATCCGTACCTTTTCTTATGACTAGCCCCATATTCATTGATCCAACCTATTGATATAAGTTGGGTTGATCCAAACCATTCATGTGATTAGGTCCTTATCCGATGTTCCAAAACACTCATGTTTGGGATTATGTTTAGTGACTCAAACCCTCATATGATTCATGATGTTTTCCTTCATTCAAACTAATTGATATTCAAAGGCCGATGTTTTAGCAATCCAATAGGTTGTTTACCAATCTTTTTATGGTTGAATGTGATCTTTTTAGGATTGGTGAACTATTAATTCATGGTTGTTTACCATACAATCAGGAATTTTCCTCTTTGGCTGACTTGGTACATGCGTCATCCAAAGTTGGCTCATTTTCAGTGATCCTAACGTTTCAGATGGTTAACACCATAGTAATCCAAATCTTTGCTTGAATTGGCCAATATTCCATAATCCCATCCACTCATAGAATTTGGTCCTTACTAAGCGGTTTAGGATTATTGCGCTTGGTGTTTGTGACCCAAACCACTAATGTGATCAATTGATAACTTAGTGCATGAATCATCTACAATGGGCCATTTTCAATGATCCAAGCCATTAATATCTCACATTACAGTTTTAGTGATACAAACAGTTCATGATTGGGTCCCTTCATAGTGATCCAAATTGTTAATCACTTGGCTTGTTTCGAATAATATAAATTTTTATATGATTTGTCCTATTTTCTCTAATCAAACCGCTTATAGGATTGGACTAACATTTTTTAAAAGATTGGGCCATTTGAGGTGATCCTATTGGGCTACTCCTTTAGAATGCTTGGGCTATTTGAAGTGATCCAAATTATTCATATAATTGGGCTTGTTTTAACTGATCTAGACCCTTGATACAATTTGGTCTGTTTAGTGAGCCAAATCCTATGTATTATTAAGGCTGTTTTCAGTGATTCAAATCTATTGAAATGCGTAGGCCCATGTTCAATAATTCAAGCAAATGTTTTACAACCATTGTTGGATGCCACATGCAAAAGATTAAAAGAATCATTAGGAGTGGAGGAATGATGAGTGCATAGATGTTTGGTGGTTGAATGTAGTTTTTCCTATTTGGATGACTTGGCACATGGGTCATCCATAGTTGACTTGTTTTTGATGATTGAAACCTTTCACATGATTGGCACTCTATTTTGTAATCTAAACATTTATATGATTGGGCTGATGTTCTATGATCCTAACCTTTCATGCAATTGGGCCCTGGCCTTTATTTATTTATAAATCTAACCTGCTAGTGTGGTTGGCTGATTTCTAGTGTTCCAAACCAATAATATGTTAATCTATGTATTTAGTGTTCGACATAGTCGATGTGATACCACCTTGATCGATTATGAATTGTGATTTTGTCCATTTGATACAATTTAGTAAGTGAGTCATCCACAATGGGTGACCATTAATCTCTCTCATTCCATGTTTAGTGGTACAAACCATATGTATGATCGACTCATTTGTTGTTATCCAAACCGTTAATCTATCGACTCGTTTCTAGTGATACAAACTGTTTATAGGATAGGTCCCATTTTCTCTAACCAAACTGTTTGTAGGATTCGGCAAACCTTTTGAAATGCTTGCTTGGGGCATTTGAAGTAATCCACTTTGGCTAACCTTTTGAATTACTTGGGCCGTTTGAAGTGTTCCAATTCGTTCATATTATTGGGATTGTTTTAAGCAAACCAAGTGCTTTATATAGTTTGGGCTATTTTAGTGATCCAAACCCTTAATATTATCGAGGCCTTTTTCAATGATCCAAATCAGTTAATATGCCCAAGCTCTTGTTCAACAATCCAAGCATATTTTTTAGAGATCTTGTTGGATGCCACATGTGCAAAAGAAAGGAAGAGAAATCGTTAAGAGTGGATTGATCTGGCCATAGAATACTTCAATCTTTTGTAGTTGCATGTAGCTTGTTTTGTAATGGATGGATTTAGCTGCTTAATTGAGAGTTGTGATTTTTCTTTTATTTAGGAGACCAACTACATGGTCATCCATGCTAGGCCTTTTTGTTGTGATCCAAACCCTTTCTTATGTTTGGCCCCTTGTATTTAGCAATTCATGCAGTTGATATAGTTGGGCTAATTTTCGGTGATCCAAACCATTCATTTAATTGAGCTGCTATTCAATGTTTCAAAGCATTCATATGGCTGGGCCTATGTTTAGTGATCCAAACCCTTCATATGGTTCCAGCCATTTCCATCGATCCAAATTGATATTTGAAGGCCAATGTTTTGAAATAAAATATGTTGATGTTTTACAACCTTTAGTGGATGCTACATGCTCCAAATTTGTTCGAGTGGGGTCTAGTTGTAGCATATTTTGGCCAACCATGATTTATAAAGTTGATCCCAAATGGCTTACACCAGGGGTCAAAATTGAGCTCGTATCCTTTTGCGTTAGTTACAGATGATTTAATAATGCATTTTTGCATGAAGAGTTCCTTTGTGTATGTTGTTTGCAAATGACATAGTTTTGATTGGTGAGATAAGGGAGGGCATAAACAAAAAATTAGAACTATGGAAGGATGCCTTAGAATCTAAAAGTTTTAAAATCAGGAGAAAATGAGGAATTAGTTAAGGTTGTTGATCAAGAAGTATGCCAACATGACCATGTAACATCCCGAATTTTCACGGCCAGAGTTAATACTCGAGTCCGAGGAAATTGGGAGTTAATAATGTAAGAAGTGGATGTCTCAAGTTCTCGCCTTGAGATTTCTCTTATCTAGGTCGCATCCAGTTACATTCATATGATAATCACTCACAAGAATAAAATTAACTGCATTGATCATTCTACAATTAAATAAATTGTCAAATGCTCTCTCACTGGGAGCTTATTACAATATCTGAGTTGCGTAGCGAAAGCGTAAATAAAATAAATCGTAAACTACATTTCTATTCTCATTCAGCAAAATCTTCTATCGGGGACTGATCTTTTGGATCCTCAACCTGTACGTCACCTGCATCATCTATATGGTTGGAGAGGGTCAACACCCTACTCATAGTGATGGTTATCCTTTAAGGTTAACAATAATTCAAGAGATTCATAAAAGTAATGTAAGGGTTCTGATACGTCATGTACTCCACCACTACGAGAGGTATCAACATGTGCAACCAATCTACATGAATGCATTCCTAGCAAAGTGCGTGCGACTCATCATACAAAATGATCATCACAATGTGGAACATGATTCATAGAAAACCCGACTCGACCTGCATCCCATAACTATGGATATTCGTTGGCATGTCCAACATTAACGTGGATTTATGCAAACATTTCAAGGCGACACAACAACGCGGTTGGAGAATTTACGTAACACGATGTGTTCATGGAGCGACTATTTGCGACATCCAATCCTGAGAAGTGATATGACATGCATGGTGATTTACTTACATTGATTGTGCACCACGCCAACCAACCCAAGGAATTACGTGCCGACCAAGAGGGCTGCTACCCATAACACATTACGTCCATGATAAATATTTGAATCACTAGTCGTGATACCTTTAACACATCACTTGCATTGATAGAGAACGTAAACTGAATCATGGGGGTTTTGGAATACTAAGACACATGCCCAAGCCTTAAAGATAGATAGAATAAGGCTAATAATACAAAGAGGAGAGTAGCAATGGCTAACTTAACAAGAGGAGAGTGGCAATGACCAACTCATCAAAGAGGAGAGTAGCAATGACTAACTCAACAAAAAGGAGAGTGGCAATGGCCAACTCAATAAAGAGGAGAGTGGCAATGGCCAACTCAATAAAGAGGAGAGTAGTAAGGGCTAACTCAACAAAATTAATAAAGGTAAGGGCAAGGCTTGTATCCATTGCCCCACGTAAATTCATAAAGATCACATGTAATTGAAGTCATATCATAATTTCCAAAGGATAGACAATTAATGGTGGTAAAATTATACGATCGCAGGGAGAGAATCATAGTAACATAAAACATGTAAAAAGGCAATTAAATCATACCAACTTAAATTAAGGAAATCTTAAAGGATAAAACCCTCACCTCTAATGTTATTCCTTCCTTAAATGTAGGTGTGCGTCGAAGGATTAGATCTTTAATCTAGTATTAACAATTTCCTTTTAATGGTTAGCTTCGATTTGAACTAATTGGTTTTTAACATGACTTGGATTAAAGTGTTGGGGAAAGGAAAGAGAAAGAAGTCTAGGAGCGAAAAGGTTGGGCATGGATCTACCTTAGATCTTAACTCGCCACTTAGCAAGTTGCTCAACTCGAAGATACAATATATTAAATAAAGATTTGTAAGACAGGATATGAGAGGGTATACGATTAATAAGAAAAGTAGCAGTTAGAAGAGCATCACCCCAAAAATTTATAGGTAGGTGCATACCAAGCAGAAGGGTGCGAGCAACTTCAAGAAGATGATGATTATTCCGTTCTGCAATACCATTTTGTTGAGATGTGAGTGAGAGCGCACGACGTCCTAGATAAAATACCATGTTCCTGCAAGAAGGACAAAAAGGCAGTAGACATGTATTCGCCCCCATTATCAGAATGGAGGGTTTTAATGGAACATTGAAATTGAGTGCACACGTCATGATAAAACACTTTAAACGCATCAAACACTTCACTTTTAGATTTCAAAAGATAAATCCAAATCCTGCGTGAATAATCATCAATAAAGGTAACAAATATATAAATCCAAAAGTGGAGGTAACCAGAGCTGGTCCCCAGACATCCGAGTGAACTAGAACAAAAGGTTGAGATTTTCTCTCAGAAGAGGTAGGAGGAAACATAGCACGATGATGTTTAGATAATTCACAAATATTACAGCATAACGGTTTAGTGACAGATAAGGAGGGAAACAAAATTCTCAATCTAGCTATTGATGGATGACTTAAGCGGCAGTGTCATCGAGTCATGGACTCTCGATCTAGAGAAAGGGTACTAGAAGTGGCAACTGGTGTATCATCGAGAAGATAAACGCCTCCTCGCTCATGCCCCCCACCAATCACCCTCTTTGTCTATAGGTCCTGAAACAAACAATAAGAAGGAAATAAGGTAATGGAACAATTTGATGATTTAGTAAGAGAGCTAACAGACAATAAGTT
Organism: Magnolia officinalis; assembly: GCA_021015155.1. Lineage (NCBI taxonomy): Eukaryota > Viridiplantae > Streptophyta > Magnoliopsida > Magnoliales > Magnoliaceae > Magnolia > Magnolia officinalis. The sequence goes on from JAJHSJ010000009.1 coordinate 23,318,036, forward strand.
TAATGAAAAATGAGGTACATGCAAGACTGAGGACAAAGACAAGGAAGAAGAAAGGGGGATGGAACCAATCCTAGAGATGGGAGTTTGGGTTCCATCTGCGTCTGTGACATACTGAGTGTGAAGAGAAGGAGAATAAGAGGAAAAGAATTGAGACTTACAAGTCATTTGAGAGGAAGCTTCAGAGTCTATGACCCAGGAGGTAGGAGAGGATGACACAAGAAGAGCATACCTGACTGGGGCCGAAGCTGCGTGAGATGGCTCAGGAATATCACGAATGTGAAGCTGCATAAGGGCATCATATACAGCTCGAGAAATGATGAAAGACTCCCCTGAAGTAGACCGCTCAACTGTCAGGGTGGAAGATTGTGTCTCAAGAGCAACTGTGGATGCAACAGAAGCAGCGGTATACGTAGGACGACAATGAAGCTGCCAGCAATAATCGATTGTGTAATTAGTTCCACCGTAATGTAAACAAATTCCGGAACCATCACGTCCTCGTCCACGTCCATCACGACCACGAAGACTACGAATGCCACGACTGTGATCACTTTCGAGGCCTCTACCATGACCACTAAAACTAAAAATGTACCATGAACTCAAGGATAGTACTCGAAGGCCAAGAGAGGACTAATCACCAGAAAGATGTGCCGAACGCTCTGGTGGCATAAACGAATGAGAAGAAAGAGTAGAGACAATAGCACGCTGACACATGACATATACTGTCGTCAATGGAGGAAGAGGATCCTGCATAACAACCTAATCTTGAACATGAAGATAATCGGAATTCAACCCAGCTAAGAACTGCATGATACGAGTATCATCCCGCTGCTTATGGGCATGTTCATGATCCTCTTTACATGAAAAATAAAAAATAAAAAAATAAAAAATGATCCTCTTTACATTTGGAAGGAAGAAGCTGATACAGGTCCAAGTCATCCCACATACCTCAAAGTGTCGAATAGTAATCTTTTAATGATCTTGAGTTTTGTTGGAATCGACCAATTTCTTGAATAAGCTGGAATACCCGTGAAAAATTCTAAGATTCCGAGAACATATCATGAAGCGTATCCCAATGCCTATAGCCGAGGATAAAAACATCATTGAGTGGCTAATCGAGGAATCCATACTATTTAATAACCATGCAATAACTTGATAATTCTCATTTGTCCAAGACTTGTAGGTAACATCTGTAGAGCTTAGAGGATCATCCAAAATATATGACAATTTCTCACGGGCTCCTAAGAACACCTTTACAGAGTTTTGTTGGAACCAACCAATTTCTTGAATAAGCTGGAATACCCGTGAAAAATTCTAAGATTCCGAGAACATATCATGAAGCGTATCCTAAATGCCTTTAGCCGGGGATAAAAACATCATTGAGTGGCTAATCGAGGAATCCATACTATTCAATAACCATGCAATAACTTGATAATTCTCCTTTGTCCAAGACTTGTAGGTAACATCTGTAGAGCTTAGGGGATCATCCAAAATATATGACAACTTCTCACGGGCTCCTAAGAACACCTTTACAGATTGTTCCCATTGAAGATAGTTATCACCATTCAACTTAGTGGAGGTAATTTGCAAGGGGTTGGATTCAAGAGACCCTATGCCAAGAGATGAGGGCCCTTTGTCAGCCATAGGAGAGTCCAAGAGAGATAAACCTATGCCAAGAAGGATTGATTCAAACAACTCTATCTCACTCAATCCTTCAAGGTAATAAGAGATTAACCTTAAACAAATAGCAATAATCCAAAATAACATGAAACTCAGTCAAAAACGGCCCAACAGAGTGAAAAACAGCTAAGCCGCACGTCCATTTGAGGTTAAAACCCTCTCAAACATGGATCTTAAGTAAAAAATCGTCCATGGGTAGCTTGGGGGGAAGATTTCGGTCCATCTTGAGCAAAGAAACCAAAGAAAGCTTACCAATTTGAGGTAGATCGAAGAAAAACAGAAGATGGGCCCGATTTTTTATTTTCTCTATTTCGCCTAAAATACCATTAAAGGAGGTCTAAAAATTCTAAAAAAATCATAAAAAATCTTTTAAAATCAAGATCTATCAAATCCCTAAACTTTTAGCTCAAACGGAGTCCATGCGTCTGTACAACGCTGACATCGGCCGTACGGCTGCTAACGTTGGCAAGGTGATGTGTCGCCTCTCAATCTGTTGGATGCGGAATGCCTGGATCTATGCTTTGATACCAAGTAGAGAATGGTTTGAGGATTATAATGTGAAAAAAAGAGGAGAAGATTGAGAGAGAAGGAGGAGAGTTTGGGAAAGATGTTGTGTTAGGCTTACTTTCCCTAACGCACACTATTTATTATAATAGAGCATATAGTACACCGCAGGAGAAGAGGAAAGTATGAAAATGCACCACTAACCACATACACTATACACTAACATTCTCTATACCGACTTACCTTAGGTATCTGCAACTCCAGGATAACTGTCGGCATCCATCACCTGCGCATAACTGTCCACCGCATAATTCCAGGGTAGCTGCCAACATTCACCACTCCCGCACATCTCACCTAACGGCTAAGATCGTGCTTGAGATTATGGACTACGCCATCCTACATACACTATAAATAAAGGATCTACCCACACTGAAAAGTTATGCCGAATCTTTCACCCTAAACCCCTCAATACGACCAGACCCAGATTCGTCGCCTGACTTTGGCATCGGAGGGTCCCCTGCTCTAGCCAGGGTCTCCTCTGCTCTTCTCTTGTGCAGGTGCTCGAAGGTCTGAAGAGGGTGGTCCAGATTCTTGCATCAACAATGATCACAAATAATTGCTATTTAATTACTTTCATCCTCATCTCTCCCTTGAACAATCTTTGAATCATCCTTGATTTGTCTGACTCATAGTTTACATAAAGTCAAACTAAGAGGGGGTCCTTACTCTTACTCTGGTGGTAGATTCTCTGGAGTTTCAACACCTGGTTGAGGGTTCGAGTACCCACAGGTGGTGAAATCCCACTACGGCGTGAGTGTGTGTGCATGTGTAAAATAATTTTTTTTTTTTAAAAAAAAAAAAAAAAAAAAAAGTCAAACTAAGTGGTTGTCACTTCTCCTCTTTATTTATTTATTTATTTTATTTTTAATAAATAGGTTGGGCAATTTTTTTAGAATGTTGGATGATCTTTGCAAGCTCTGAGTCAACTTAGTAAATTTGCTACCTAAGGGAACTAGCTTAGTAAACTAGTGATTTGTTTATTAGTAGTTAGGAAGGAATGCAACTTTTTCTCTATTAAAACTTTTCATGCTCGAAGTTAGCAATTTGCAATATGAGGGAGCTAGCTTTTCATATTATATATATTTTTTTAGGTTATAGTGATATGTTTATAAATAGATCATAGGACAAAATGCACTTTGTTTCCTAAGGAATCCTTTTTATTTGCATGTTCCCAATGAAATTTGTTACTTTTTCATCTAGTTATAGGCACCGGTGTATGCCAATTTTTCTTTTATCCTTAATATATCTTTAAAAGAACTCAATTAGGCTTTTCTTTTGTCTCACGCCTTATCTATTGTTTTAATCACACCTTTTTTGTGAGTGTGTTTTCAGCTTCTTTGCATTCAAGCGTTTTGTTAGACTTACTAGAGAATGTTGAAGCTTGTTGGTTTCTATCATATACATGAAGGTTTTAATTCTTCTGCAAGTGAGAATTTTCTTAACACCTTTTCTAGTTATTAAATGATCATGAAATTATTGTTTTGAATTTTAGGGATCTTATTTGATTATATTGGGGGTTGATATGTGGAAACTCTGTTATTCCCTTTTACTTATGATACCATGTAGTTACCATATGTGATGGTTCAATATATATATTTTCTGTTTTTTGATACTTTTCCATCATGCTTTTTGTCTCTGCTTGTTTCGATTATTTGCTAGTTTTAGTCAACTACTTTGGAGATACATTAGTTGAATTACGTGAATAGATTTTCATTTCTATGGAGGGGAATAGTTTCTATGATAATGTTACATTTGATTATCTAGCTATTAGTGGCACTTGTACATTATAATTTTTTTGATGTTACACTAGATTAAGTCATCCAATTATTTGATGTGATTCGGTGGCCCTTGGGGGATGTAGATGACGACTTCTCTATTTAGTGGCTTTAGTACAATAGTCGGTTACATGGGTTTATTTTTTGTGATCTAATCTATCAAATATCATGTGGACAATTTTTAACGATGCAAACTGTTTGCAGAATTTGGTCCAATTTGAATGGTCCATTGTTGATATGAGTTGGCTTATTTTATTAAATTCAAACCATTCTCATGGTTGGCTATCCAAATTGCCAATATGGTTACGTTCCTTTACAATAATCCAAATTGTTTATAGGATTTAGCGATTGGGAAACTAATTGATATTTTAAGTCTCATATTCAACAATCCAAGCAAATGTTTGATAGCTTGTATTAGTTGGATTGATATGCCACTAATGTCAACCATGAATATGCCGAGGCTTATGCTTAGTGATCCGAATAGTTAGACATAACCATTGGTGGATCTAAAATTGCATTTTGACCCATTTGAGACAACTTAGTGTGTGAGTCATGCACAATGGGTCTACTTTCAATTATCCAACCCATTAATATCTCTTGTTCCAGTTTTATTGGTAGAAGCCTTTCTTATGATTGGGTCCTTTTATAGTGACAAAAACTATTTATCACTTCGCCATTTATGGATCTGTAATTCTGTTTTCATTTGTCTAAGATAATTAAGTGCATGAGTCATGTACAATGGTCCATTTTCAATTATCCAAAAAATTAATATTTCATGTTCTAGTTTTATTGGTAGAAACCATTCTTATGGTTGGGTTTGCTTGCTGTGACTCAAATCGTTAATCACTCGGTGCACTTCTCCTGACAGGAACAATTTATAACAATGGTCCTAGTTTCGTTAACCAAACCATTTATTAGATTGGTCTACCTTTTTTTAATGCTTTGGCCATCTGAAGTGGTCCAATTGGTCTAACGTTTTGAAATGCTTGGGTTGTTTGGGGTGACCCAAATCTTTCATATTATTGGCTCTTTTTAAGTGATCCAAACCCTTTATATAATTTCGGTCATTTTGTTGATCCATACGCTTCATATTATTGAGGCCATTTTCATTAATCTAAGCCAATTGATATTCAAAGGCTTTTGTTTAGCAATCTAATATATGTTGATGTTTTATAGCTGCTGGTAAACGTCACATGCACCAAAATAGTTAGCGTTGGAGTCTATCCTTAGCATATTTTGATGTTTGATGATTGACAATTGTATGAGATTTGTTTAAGATTTTTTTACTATCAATTTGTTAGTTATATACTGTAGAGTTATCATTTTTCCTATTTGGGTGGCTTGTTAAATGGGCCATCCACAGTTGACTCGTTCTCAATAATAAAAAATTTTCATATGATTGGCACTGTATTTAGTAATTCTCACCTTGGTATGATTAGGCCAATTTTTCATGATTCTTCCCCTCTGTAGGTTTAAGCCCTTAGTCAGTGGTTTAAATTTATTTATTTTATGATTGGGCTTGCATTTAGTGATCTAAACTACGAATGTCACCAGTTGGTTCCTAGTTATTCAAACCATCTATGTGTTAAGGCATATGTTTAGTGATCCACATAGTCCATTGTGACATACCACTTGCTGGATTTAGAATTATGTTTTTGCCCATTTGATATAATTGAGTGCACGAGTCATTCACAATTAGCTCATTTACAATTATTATAAAACCTTTAATTTCTCTCATTCCGATTTTAGTTGTAGAAACCTTTGGTTTGATTAGCTTCCTTTGTAGAGATCGAAACCATTAATCACCAGATTGCTTCTAATTGATACAAAGTATTTGTAGGATGGGTCCCATTTTCACTAACCAAACCGTTTGTAGGATTGGTCTAAACTAGTTGAAATGCTTTGCCATTTGAAATGATCCAATTGGACCAACCTTTTGAAATACTTGTACCGTTTGAAGTGATCCTTACCCTTCATATTATTGGGCTTGTTTCAGGTGTTCCAAACCCTTTATTTGCATCATTTTAGTGATCCCAATGCCTTTTTATTATTGAGGCCGTTTTTAGTGATCCAAGTCAATTGATATGTTAAGGCCCATCTTCAACACTCGAAGCAAATGTTTTATAGCCTATGTTAGTTGCCATATGATTTGAAAATTTATTCAATTAAATGCTTCTTCCAAGGTTTCACCCTTTATAGGGCATTCATTGTTCACTGTGATGGATGTTTTTAAAGGGAGGCTAATTTCAATGAATGAGATGTATGAAGAGATATATGAATATATCCATGAGGTCTACCAAAAATTGCAATAGACAATACAGTATATACAATGATAGGGCATTTTAATTGGTCATTGTGATAGATGTTTGGAGGCTAATTTCAATGAACAAGATATATAAAGAAATACATGAATATATCCATGAGGTTTGCCAAAAATCCAATAAGTGATATAGTATGTACAGTGATAGTGCCTTTTAATTGTTAATGGGTAAAAGCCCTTTCATTACAACTCCTAATTTCAAGACACTATTTATCATCAAAGAAATATCGTGTATAACCTTTATGCTGGATGACCTTAGATGGTGATTATGAGCCTCTACCATGGAATAGGAATACGTCAAAATTTATGTGAGATATTAAGTGAAAATGTGAGGATTTACCAATGAAGGGTTGTAAAATCAAAGAAACTATGGGAGAAATACTCATTTAACACCTATTCTTTTTTATATGGTCATAAAATTTTCCACCAAGGATGGCAATGTTCGCTTGACTTATGGGAAGAAAGAGGGTGATGACAATCAATAATATTTGCAAACAAGATCACTTATCCTTCCTAACATATGTATAATGTGTATGGGAGATGTGGAGTCAATTGATCACCTCTTCATTCACTGCATGTTTGCTTAAAACGTGTGGGACTGCTTTCTCAATGCTCTCCATACAAGCTTAGGTGAAGCCGAATTCTATTGTGGACCTTTTGTGGTCTGGGCATTCAGGAGGGGTGAGAAAGGTGGGGAAAACTTTGTGGAGATTGCTTTTTTAGAAGAGATGTTTTCAGAATAGGAGCTCTTCCCATGTTGTGGTCATTAGGGAAATTAAATGTAATGTTTGGGTTGAGTTTCTTACGAAAAAGCAATTAATCCTACTAATCTCTCATTTGTTTTTCAATTATAGAGTTGTGTTGTTTTCTTTTGCGCATTTTATTTGCTTTTAATAAAATTCTCTCTTAAAAAGAAAAAAAAAATGCAAATTAAAATGAACCATAGCTAAATTCTTTTGTTGGTTTCGAGTTTTACTTAGGCAAATTTAAAATGAAAAGAAGTAAAAATAAAAATTAAAAATTAAAAAAAATAAAAAAAATAAAAAGAAAAGAAAAAAAGAAGAGAAAGATACGTAAAAAAGTAAGAAGAATCTAAACAAAATATGGGGTTCTTAAGCAAGATTTCCAAGTAGGTGAAAACTAATTAATGCTCCATTTTTTATTTTATTTTTGGAATAATCTTTTATCAATCAATGAAACTCCATATACAGATTAACTTCCTGATCTCTACAAAAAAAAAAAAAATAAATAAAATTATTTGAGAATACCATTTATAATGATATTTTTATTCGAGGCAAACTAATCTTCATGTTAAGAGTCTTTCTTGTTTTAGGATAGTCTTGATCTTAGTAAGGTTTAATAATTTACACATATAGCTAATTACATCCTAAGTACACAATACACAACTTCACTAAATGCCAAATTTCATTCACCTCCAATAGAAGGATAGTCAAATCCATACTCAAGGATGTACCTATCCAATCATTTTTTCTCATTTTACTTAGATCTAAGGATTCAAACGATGTGAGGTTTCACTTCCCAAAACCCGTCATGAGTTTGGGCGAACGACTTTGGTCGTGGGTTTGTTCCTCACAAACACGAGTTTGATTCCCCTCTTCGTGGATTACTTGTTAGGAGTTTGGGCGAACGGCTTTGGTCGTGGGTTTGCTCCCCATAAACACGAGTTTGATTCCCCTCCCTGTGGATTACCCGTTACGAGTTTGGGCGAACGACTTTGGTCGTGGATTTACTCCCCACAGACGCTAGTTCGATTCCCATCCCCATGGATTACTCGTCACGAGTTTGGGCGAACAACTTTGATCGTGAGTTTACTCCCCACAGACATGAGTTCGATTCCCCTCCCCGTGGATTACCCATCACGAGTTTGGGCAAATGGCTTTAGTCATGGGTTTGCTCCCCATAAACATGAGTTCGATTCCCCTCCATGTGGATGTCACGAGTTTGGGTGAATGACTTTTTTCATGGGTTTGCTCTCTGTAAATACGAGTTAAATTTCCCTCCCCGTGGATTACCTATCATGAGTTTGGGCGAATGGCTTTGGTTGTGGGTTTGCTCCCCACGGACACAATTTCAATTCCCCTCCCCGTGTATTAGCTTTCACGAGTTTGGGTGAACGACTTTGATCCAGGGTTTGCTCCCCACAGTCTTTTCCCCTTACCGTGGATTACCTATCACAAGTTAGGGCGAACAACTCTGATCGTGGGTTTGCTCCCCATAGACATGAGTTCGATTCCTCTCCCCTCACATTTTGAGACTCTTGAAATCTTGACCCTCAATTTCATTATCTATCTTCATTGACAAAAGGGTTGGTGATATAGGACACATGATTTACCTGTCACGAGTTTGGGTGAACGACTTTGATCGGGGGTTTGCTCCCCACAGAAACGAGTTCTATTCCACTCACCGTGGATTACCTGTCATGAGTTAGGGCGAACAACTTTGATCGTGGGTTTGGTCCCCACAGACATGAGTTCGATTCCCCTCCCCTCACATTTTGAGACTCTTGAAATCTTCACCCTCAATTTCATTATCTATCTTCATTGACAAAAGGGCTGGTGATATAGGACACATGATTTGATCCTAGCATGTAACATAGGGATTATGAATGAGTCCATAAAGTAATTCAATTAACAAAGATGTTTAACCCACCACATAATTAAGATAAATAATAGGAAATAAAATACGATTTAACCTAAATCACATGCCCGTGTGCTAAGAAATCACATAAATCAATTAAAATTAGGCTCGATGTAATGATAGAACTTTCAATTTAACATAGGCACGTTCCACAGTCAAGGGATTGACTTGTAGGTTTTATAATTAGGTTTAGGAAGGGAAAAATCTGAAATTTGGAAAATTAAGGTTCGTGAAAATTGGGAATGTTGGAATTAGGGTTTTTTAGAATTTTGGAAAAAGATGAAATTAGGAATAAATTTGGTGAATTGGTTAAGGGGATTGATGGATTTAGGTATTAGTAGAGGAAAGTTAAGGTTTTGGGAAGTTCGGGATTTTGGGGTCCTCAATGGTTAATTTTGATTGGGGTTGAAGTTGAATGACGAAAAGTTAAAGAAAAAGATGATTTGGATAGTTTTAGATAGGAAGGGAAGAAGATAGATGAAGTTTTTGGGAAAATACCTCTTTTGGATAGAAAGGAACAGAGAAGGAAGATAGATGGAAGCCTCACACTACCATTGAATAGGGAATGTAATCACACCACACCAGTCTCCCTATGGCTAGACAACTATGAGTGTGCACATGACATCCTTTTTATTGGATTGTCTTCAATAGGAAAAATCACAAAACACTTTACACAAGGGTTGAACCCATGGAATCAAAGTAATAACCGTCAATCATAACAAAATGTTTTTCTAGCTAGCTGAAAATATTGGGGCATCATTTAAAATAGACAAACGTTATGCATCATCTACAATAGGATTTTGTGCTAGAATCAAACACTAGGGAAATTTAAACAATTAAGAAATAAATTGATAAGAAGAATACCAAAAGACGATCTAATCAAAGCCTTTGATCCTTATATTCCAATCTAAACTTCTATTGTTAAAGTGCCTAGGGGAAAAATATTAGAATTTGAGTAAGAGGATTGTGGTATACATCAATAGTGGATCAAAGTGGCCAAGACAGAGCCCAACTTCCTCTTAATAACCCCCCGCTCTTTCTCATGGCCAAACCTACCTATTTTTTCTTATGAAGGCATCAAAGAGGGTATGAGGCTGAAGAGGATTTTTATTTGTAGGAGGAGAGCTCAAGTTTTGCATTAACGAAGGCACACACACACACACACTTGATGGATGGGAGTGGGTTTTACATATACAACATGGTGGAGTAAAATCCTTTTTTGATGCAAATTTGGTACTCATGGATTAAGTTAGGTATTGTCCCTTTCAATACGTTAACTGCTTTCAATTTTCTTGAGTTTCGTTACCTTTTGCAAGCTGATGCATTTTAGTTCTCTTTATGAAAGCCTCCCAAGTTTCACTATTGAAGCCAATCTTCACATCTCTTTGGTTTCTGCCACCAACCAAGTTAAATAAAAAGGTGACATGTATCATTATGTCTTTATTGCTAACTTCTGCAAGTTATGCTTTTTAATTCTCTTTATGAAAGCCCTCCCAAGTTTCACTGTTATGATCTATTGAAGCTGATCTACACACTTCCTCAATTTCTACCACCAAGTAAATAGAATCTGTTATTGCTTGCTTGCTTTTGACCACTACAATTTCTCATGGTGCTCCTTAAGGGAATGTACTGTTGAACATACCATGGTATGGGTTTGCTCAAGACTAGAAGTATGGAGCTGAGTTGAAGGTTTTTCGGTTTCCTTGTTTTTTTTGTCTATTAATAATGGTGGGGTGCATAATATGAATGGATTAGATGGCTTAAAAAGTGGTGGCCCCTGCAAACAACCTGGGTTATGGTAACAGTTGCAAATGTTTGGTGTGTTGCGATACCCATCATATCAATGGTTTGGATCATTGAACCTTGGGGGCCCACTTTGTATGATTGGTAACTCAAATGTGTTGTATAGTAAGTTGAACTGTTTTATTTTGTAGTTGCGAATTGTCTATTACATGCTATGATGTGTTGTAAGTTGGTCTTTAGATGTTTTCACTGCATGATATACATTAGTTTTGTTGACTATTTTTATTATCATTATTTAAAACTGAGGTTCCCTCATTTACATGGATGTCCCATGTGCCAAAAAATCCACCGGTTTAGAAGATCCTAGATATAGAATCTTTAGCCTATTTTCAATGGATGTTGTATCTCCCATGAGATTTACAGATCCAGTTCCTCTTTTACCTGACGATTCTGATACTGTTCGTAGGTCTTTATTAGCTATCTGAGACGAGCTGATCCTGAAAAACTATAACGCCAGTTGGTCTTGTAATGTAACCAGTGGTGGCTTGCTTCTCATTCCAATCTAGTATTCGATCAATCAAGCATTTATGCTTATTTCCCTGGCTCAACAACAGATTTAATCATCTGTTTTCTAGGCACATATTGAATGGTGAGCATTTTCAAAGGACATCTATGTAAAAATGTAGAGCCATTGAGAACTATGCTTCCTCTAAGTGATTTAGTGGCAAACTCCCTACAAGATATTTGGAATGATGTCTTAGTATGTGACTTCAGACTGGAATACATCACCTATACCAGCTATTTCTACAGTTGCGATGCATGGATTAAACCAAATATCTAGAGATTCTATTCTTCAATCTGTCAGGGAGTTGGCTAGCATTTCTGGATGATTCTATTCTTCAACTTTGTTTTTAACAGTATTTCCCGTCTTTCTTTAGAGTTATAGATTCTACTCAATTTTTATTTTCTTTTTCTAATATTCTTTCCTTGGATTCAAATATTATTGTGGGGAAGAAAATGCTGATCTTTTCTCCTTAGCTATGGAATGCTTCCTAACATGCATGTGCCCGCACATTCACAAGAGAGGTATGCACAACCACATTCAGTCACATGTATGCACATGCCCTCACATGCACAAGAGAGGCATGCACGACCACATTCAGTTGCAGGTATGCATGTGCTGCCCACCCGTTTTTTAAAACCAATTTGGCTATACATACACAACACATGCATAAACAGCAGCTAGCGCCTCAAAAGTTATCCAAGTTCATAGTCATATTTTCCTTGAAGGATTCTTGTATGTGGTGCAATGCACAAGTGATGCATGGTGCAAGTGGCAAGCATGGGCTGATCAGGACTGTTGATCTGGTGGGCCATCTTGTGGATCAGCTCTGCCAAAAATCTCAGTGGATCAGCTCTGCCGACCCATTTTTTAAAACCAATTTGGCTATACATACACAACACATGCATAAACAGCAGCTAACGCCTCAAAAGTTATCCAAGTTCATAGTCGTATTTTCCTTGAAGGATTCTTGTATGTGGTGCAATGCACAAGTACTGCATGGTGCAAGTGGCAAACATGGGCTGATCAGGACTGTTGATCTGGTGGGGCATCTTGTGGATCATCTCTGCCAAAAATCTCAGTGATTCAAGGCTTCGACCATCCAATTGTTGTGAGTTTTAATCCATTGTCCTAACTGTTCCTTCTACAGTTCACTTGCCAATTGGATACAACAGGGCGCTCCTGTTGAGAAGGATCCATAGAAGGCAACCTCTGGGGCTGAAAAGAATGTCCATATGCCAAGCTCTTGCTAACTTCAAAACCTTAACAGAAAGGATCCATAAATGTAAATAAGATTGTTAATGTGCCTCTAGATACCTTTGGTCACTAGAATGAGAAGGAAGGTTAACGACAATCTAGCAATGTTTGAAAATCTCTAAAATAAGATTGTCAACATACCTCCAGATACCTTTTAGGTTTTGATTGGAAACCGGAATATCTTTCTAAAATTTGCCTCTTACCTCTCCTTCAAAATTATTCAGTACATTATCAAGGCCTAGTTTCATTGGAATTCCTCTTGGAGTTTTTTTTTTTTTCCTGGTCTAATCAATCCAATTCATTTTTAACTATAAAGGACACCTATCTAATGTGGCTTATGGGAATCACCATGGAATAGTCAAATAAATCAAAACTAGAATAACAATAATAGCATGTTGCTAATCTAAGTTGTGCAATTAAATATGCACCAATAATTGTTCATTTTCTTCCAACTCCATTTCTTTACAGGTCCCTATGAGATCATGTGGGGTTGTATCTTTTTCTCAACATTACTGACTGTGTACAGGTGTTGTCATTGGATTTACTTCAGCTCTAATATCCTTCTTATTTTTTAAAGAAAAATTCTTTGATGAGTTTTTTTTAATTAATTTATTTTTTGGCGTTAACCAAGCTATACTAATATCAATTGCTGCTTTAATTATTGAAATTGTCCTTTTCTATATCCATTGATGTGATTTTAGTGGTTGTCCTTTTTGCTTGGTCATTTCGTGTGAATAGAGTGTAGTCCTCCCTTGATAGCTAGATATTAGGGTACTCATTGCTCGAATGGAAATTATATGTTTAACAGAATGGGTGTTTTAATGGCAGGATGAACAATTTCAATTTGTTCAGCTAGACTAATGGGTGTTGAGAGTACCGGCGGAGACTGATGAAGGATTTTGGTTGATCTAGTTTTCAGAAATTATTTCTATGAAGCCTTAGTCATTTCGTGTGAATAGAATGTAGTCCTCCCTTGATAGCTAGATATTAGGTTACTCATTGCTTGAATGGAAATTGTGTGTTTAACAGAATGGGTGTTTTAACAGAAGGATGAACAATTTCAATTTGTTCAGCTTGACTAATGGGTGTTGAGAGTACCGGCAGAGACTGATGAAGGATTTTGGTCAGTCTAGTTTTCAGAAATTATTTCTATGAAGCCTTAGGTCTAGAAGTAGAGAGGGGCTTCTATTAAAATGAAGGACTGATGAAGGATTTTGGTCGGTCTAGTTTTCAGAAATTATTTCTATGAAGCCTTAGGTCTAGAAGTAGAGAGGGGTTTCTATTAAAATGAAGGTTCAAAATATTGTCTGAATGCATCATGATAATGTATAAATTATTACAATGCACTCCCAATATGATACATTGCATCTAATATTATGACTCTTGTGTGGCCCACCTGTGTTGTGGATCACATTGATTTTTGTCCCGGGGCGCAAAGTCGAGGTGCACTCCTGATGAACGCAGTGGATGGCAGCGACATGCTGGACCATACAGAGCCTGATGCTCTACTTGCCAACCATAGGTGGACTTTATCGAGAACTTACCATTTAGAACAAGGTATAATTTTTTCTACCATGCCATCTTTCAAGACAATGCGCCACTTGTGTAGGAAATCAACTGCCGGCTGGTGTAGGAAATCAAATGACCCAACGTAACTGTAATATAGCCCACTAACGGGCCTAAGTCTAGATCGGACCAGTCTATGGGTCCCTAACATGCTTCTAGGAAATACTTACATAGAAAAGATGTAAGCAAATCCAAGCTACTCATTAGACAAATTTCATCTCAAGGTTGGTATGATGTTACCGTACATACAAAACATCACCCAACAAAACACCGAGATGGGCCACCCCACCAGGAACAATGTAGAATTGCACCTATAAACTTGTTGCACATGAAGGTGGTATTGAGGTTCCGCTTTTTAGAGAGGGTTGAGATGAGGTGATGTGGCCGATCAATGATCCCAATTGCCTAGTTTTTAAACATGTATGAGAGTTTAGGCTTTGAATTTTGGTTGTCTTTGAATGATTCAAACCGTTTATACGATGTTTCTCACCTTGTATGGTGGATAGAAGACAAGCAAAATCTTCAAGGTGTCCCGTATTGGTATCGGTTGGCGTAACGGTGCCCTCCGAAACCGATACGGATACGGGGGCGTAACGGCGATATGGAGGCGTAACGGCTCATAATGGCACCAAAAAAAAAAAATTTGCCAAAAAAATTATGAAAAAATATGGATTAAATCCGGAATATTCTAAGCATTCCAAATATGCATTCATTTATAAATTGGAACATGTTTATGGTGGTGTAACGGTCCACTCTTTGGTGAGAAGTTGTATCGGACTGTCTGATGAATTTATGAACCAGATAACTTGAATTTGACTACAAAATTCATATATTTAATTTTGTAACTATCTACTATCAATGATAGATATATTAGAATGAATGTAATATGACCTGTCATCCTCAAGTCAAGAATATTAGCAGACAGCTCACAATATCTTACATTAGGTGTTTGCAATTATTTTTGAGGAATTTCTCAAACATACCTCTGCACGTGACTGTGATTCCTGTCTATGACCTGTTATCCTCAAGTCAAGAATATTAAAAAAAAAAAAAATAGTAGTGTCTGATATACTCCCTTGCAATTTGATTAAGGATTACTTGATTGGTTGTCAGGGGAGCTATTTTAAATACAAGTTCGGCAGTCTTAAGTGTGTGCTTGGCTTTTTGCAATAATACTACTGTGAGCTGTCTGCTACAAATACTTACCTTAACACAAATATATACTCACAATCACAAGTCACCACGAAAATGAAAATTTGCTTTTTTGTGGTTGCTCGACCTCCACATCCTCGTCATCGTCACCATCAGGCTGAGGCTGTCCAATAGGTGTAGGTGCTGCATATCCATAATATCCAGTGCCAGAAGGAAATACTAGATCAACGAAACCAGAGGATGACTGATCTTGATTAGGCAACGACTCTGACCCCGAGTAAGGATATCCACCCGTGCCCGTCGAATAGCCATACTGGTGCCCATACTCAGGTTGTTGAGAATCTTGAGATTGAGAGTGCGTCTGCTGTGATGAGTAACTTGGATTTGGATCTAGATATCTATAATCATATGGATATTGATCGGGAAGACTACTCCAACATGAATGTGATGGAACATGCTCAGTATAACTACCATAATCATAATCCAATTGACCATAAGAATATCTATCATAATAACCAAGACCATGAGCCTGCTGATGTTCCAGATCTCCCGGACCCGGTGCACCACTAGATGTACCCTCCTGCTGGCTGTATCGTGACTTGGTACACTCATAAGTCCGACCTTGTGTACTACCTCGTCGATGTTCATCAGCATCGCGATTTGTAGACGGCTGTAAAGGGTGCTGAGCAACACCAGAAGTGCCAACACCAGAGGCAGGGGGTCATCGTCACCATCATCCGACACGGTCACGCTACCACTGCTCGTACTCTTTTGTTGATCTTGAGTCATACCCATACTTGGCATAAACGCTGCCCCTCTTACTGGGTCAACACATCTGCAAGACTCTCTTGTTGCGCTCTACGTATTTCTGGGTCATCAATTTCCAATTTTTCACTATCATCTTCAATTTGCTTTTCCCTTGTTTCCAACCAAGGTAGAAGCGAGTCATCCTCATCATAAATATTGTCCAAGTTTATTGGACAGTAGTTTCTGTCATCGACAGCTGTAATGCTCCTATGATGTCGTCGCATTCTTAGTTTTATATTGTAGTGCATGAAGACAAGTCTATCTAATGTTCTAGTCTGCAATCTATTCCTATTCTTTGAATGAATAAGTGCAAAACAACTCCAATTCCTTTCGCAGCTAGATGAAGATGTTGTCTGGCTTAAAACATTTACTACAATTTTTTGAAGAGCCTTCGTACTCTCTCTGAAATTAATCCACCATTCGGCCGGTTGCAACCTAGATACTGCATGATGTGCAAGAGCATCTCCAAATCTACCAAGGCGATTTCCAAATGTATCCAATTCATTCAACCTTTATTTACAGATCTAAGTCAGGCTCTAATCTCTTTATCACATTTTTTAGCCCGACACGAACTTCATCATCCTCAACAAATGATTGGGCATATCTATACCTAGGATTTAGATAGTAACATGTTGCATGAAGATCGTGATGAAGTTGTCTTGTCCATCTCCTGTCGATCATCCTCCAATAAGACTCAACTTCTACAATCACGTTGAATTGCCAATTTTGCCTTATTCATGGCATCGTATAGGAAGCCCATGGTAGGTGCTTCGTCGGTTTCAATAAGACGGCGTACCCTCATTAGTGGCTCCATCACCTTTAGGATCGACTTGACCCTCTTCCAATATTTGTTGTCCCGTATGGTGTTTACAAGTAAAACCGGTGTCCCTGATGTCTTCTGCCCATGTTTTATGTTGAGCCATTCTTGGGAAGCGAACATCTCACTCAACTCTCCCCTATGCTGGAATAAACTCTCTAATGCTATAAAGTTTGTTGCGAATCTAGTCGCCGCAGGCCTCAACAACTCTCGTCCTTTCGTGAACTTTCTTATTATTACGACTACTTGATTATGGTTGTAAATAAACGTAGTCACTTCTCTTGCCCTTTTGACCATTTCCTTAACATTCTTTTTCTTCCCAATATCTTCCAATATAAGATCAATACAATGGGCAACACATGGTGACCAAAAAATATGTTTTCTCTTATTCATCAACATATGTCCTGCAAATTTATATGATGCTTCATTATTTGTCACAATCTGCACTATATTCTCCCCTCCAATTTCGTCCACAACTCTATCCATTAGTCCATTAATATAAGTAGAATTTTTTGTTGCCTCTGAGGTATCAATTAACTTGTGGTATATAGTTCCTAGGTAGCAGTACACCATGAAGTTGATCATGCTGCGTCTGGTTGGGCCAGTCCAACCATCACACATGATTGTGCATCCTCTGGCTTGCCATACAGGTTTAAAGGTAGCCACGTATACTTTCACATCCGCGTACTTTGCATCTGTCCATTTTCCCCTAATCTCCTTAACCGTGGGAGCATTTATTCCTTCACCTGCTTCTGCTGCTGCATCAATTACCAGCTGCCAATATGGAGAATTGGCCCCGTTAGGAGGTATGTTGGCATGTATAAATAACTTTGCTACTGCTCTACCTAATTTCTCAATGGAAGTTCTACTCCACATTTGTCTTATTTTCTTTTGTTTAGTTGATTCTTTCCTAAACAAGATTGGATCCATAGAGGGTCTCCTAGGCTCATTTACTTCTTCATCCAAACGTATAGGGGCATCACGTGAAGATGTCTGTCGTCGGCTCTCAAACACACGTCGTAACCCACCAAACCTACCCCCCTGCAGAAGCACTTGCACTCCCACTCCCACTCCCACTGCCCCACCCCCCCGGTATCACGCACTGACCCATGCGTCTCAAACATGTGGCAACGTTCTTCTTCTTCACGAGCTAGACGCAAGCTCTCTCTCCTAGCTATAATTACTTCCCGATCTGAATCTTCATCAGAATCAATAATATCTTCATCATGAACGCCCATATATTCAAGACCAAACACCTCCTGTCGAGCTGCATCCAAAACATCATCTTTCTTCTTTTATACAGCAGCACGTTTACCCTTCAACTCATCCAGACTGGCTTGCATTAAAAGCATTATCTCTTTCAGTACTCTAATACATGTCGCAACTTGACCCTTTCAATGTGCCAAATGTTGTTTGAGACGGGTAATTCTACCAGTCACTATTCTATCACAATACTTGCACTTCATTTGGCGCCTAGTACCACCAACCCTCTCACAATGTTGCCATCCAATATC
Source organism: Magnolia officinalis (assembly GCA_021015155.1). NCBI lineage: Eukaryota > Viridiplantae > Streptophyta > Magnoliopsida > Magnoliales > Magnoliaceae > Magnolia > Magnolia officinalis. The sequence goes on from JAJHSJ010000009.1 coordinate 23,336,448, forward strand.
CTCACTTACTTGTTGCTGGCCAGACCCAGACATTTCTTTAGGTTTAAGTAGATACTAGATAATTAGATATAGATTAGATATGAGTATGAGTGTATGACCTATGTCAATAAAGATGATTTTATGTTCTAACTAAACCCTAAGAAGCTCCAAAACCTGTCCAATATAAGCAAATAAAAACATAAAGTCACTAATTCGAAAATAGAAAAAAAAATATAAAATGACACCAAAAATCTTTAAAATGCACATTAACATGTTCTACTATGATTAACACATCATATTGTATGATTAAAACAGCAAAACATACATTAAAAAATGATTTTCGAATTTTAAAAAAAAGGGCCAAAATTATTGCGTAAATAGAAAAAAATATAAAAAAATATAAAATGATGCCACAAATCTGTAAAATGCACATTAACATGTTCTACTATGATTAACACATCATATTGAATGATTAAAACAACAAAACATACATTAAAAAATGATTTTTCGACTTAAAAAAAAAGAGGCCAAAATTATTGCATAAATAGAAAAAAATATAAAATGACAAATGCACATTAACATGTTCTACTATGATTAACACATCATATTGTATGATTAAAACAACAAAACATACATTAAATAATGATTTTTCGAATTAAAAAAAAAAGGGCCAAAATTATTGCGTACATAGAAAAATAAATAAATAAAATGACACCAAAAATCTGTAAAATGCACATTAACATGTTCTACTATGATTAACACATCATATTGTATGATTAAAACAGCAAAACATACATTAAAAAATGATTTTCCGAATTAAAAAAAAAGGCCAAAATTATTGCGTAAATAGAAAAAAAATATAAAATGACACCACAAATCTGTAAAATGCATATTAACATGTTCTACTATGATTAACACATCATATTGTATGATTAAAACAGCAAACCATTCATTAAAAAATGATTTTTCGAATTAAAAAAAAAGGGTCAAAATTATTGCGTAAATAGAAAAAAAAATATATAAAATGACACCACAAATTTGTAAAATGCACATTAACATGTTCTACTATGATTAACACACATTCTATGATTAAAACAACAAAACATACAATAAAAAGTATAAATACTTATTTTTGACGAATTTCTGAAAAATGACCCACCAAGCTTCGATTCAAGCAAATCCTTAATATAATGTGTTTTTATCTCAAATACCAAGCCAAGATTGGTCGAAAATAGTAATAGAAGGATTGAGAAATAGTTTGGAAGCAAGTGGTTTCAAAAAAACAGAAAAAACAGAGCTTAAAATGAAAAAAAAAAAGGAAAAGAAAAAAAGTGACCATTATTTGACCGTTACGGGTCAGTAACGGCCGTTACGCCCGTAACGGGCCCGTAATGGCCATTATGGTAGCAAAATTGGGGCATCGATCGTTACGCCCCCGTATCGCGTAATGGACCCCACCATTACCGTTACGGCCGATACGTAACCGATATGGGACACCTTGTATAGGTTCAATATCCGTGAAGTGTTATTGACAATCCATGGCCCCTCGTTGGACGTGTTTGCGGTGGACGGGATGGCCTTTTGAGGTGGGTTTCTCTTTGTAAAATGGCATATTCTGGCTTTTGCGGTGGACGGATAAAGGCATGATTTGATCAAGGGACCTGACTTAAAATTTAAACTCAATGGCTGTACTATTCACTTTCAAATGAAATTCAAATGTTGAAACCGTAAGTACTTTTGGTGTGGCTTTATAGCTCTATAGGTATTCTAGCTTGTCTGGATGGATATATGAGCAAATGTATCTACTTGGTACTGCATGCTGAGTTCTTTTCTTTCTTTCTTTTTTCAGTGTTCTGCTACCGAAGAACTTGAAGATGAAATAATTTATGAATTTTGCTTACTAGTTATCATGCATTAGGCAATGAAGAGAGGCCAGATTGGCTTGTGGGTTTTAAGCTCCGGCCTAAATGGGTTAGGCTTGGGCCTGTAATATAGACACATTAATATGCTTAGGCTAGGTTTACTCTAGGCTGGCCTATGGGTCAATTGACCCAAGATGTTTTTGTTGTGGGTTCAGTGCAACCTTCGATCATCAAAGTGCTAGTGGACACCCACATGAGAAAAGCACAAAGAAGGCCCACACTGATTAAGTGGTGTTGCCCACGCCAGCAATAGTGTGGTGATGTGTTGGGCGTTGAGGGGCCCAACATGGTATCCACATTGTCCATCATTTCTGCCAGCTCATTTTACAGCATGAATTCAAAAATAAAGTAGATCCGAAGCTCAAGCGGACCACACCACAGGAAATAGTTGGACAATGACACCCACCATTGAAACCTTCCTAGGGCCCATCGCAATATTATTTGCCATCCAACCTGTTTATAAGGCCAGAGTCCTTGATGAAGGGAAAACACAAATATCGGCTTGAGCCAAAACTTGTGGCCCACATGAAGTTTTTAATGGTGGGTATCCAATCCCTACTATATGGTCCCACTTGGGCCTTGGATCTACTTCACTTTTTGGACCATGCCATAAAAGGAGCCGAAAAAAAATGATGGACGAGATGGACATACAACACTCAAATCAAGGTGGGCCCACAATGCCACACACATCAACCACCACTTCTGCCATTAAATGTCATAAAATAGAATAGACATTTCAGGCACTTCTTTCTCTATTGTTTCAGTCTTTGAACTGCTCATCATGACAGTTGTTGCTGGTACCTCTTAAGTCCAGATCCTTAAACGAGGCCTAGTTGACAGCAACTAGTCCTCGAAATGCAATGAACATATTTTGACTTTCACATGGCTATGACATTCTAATATTCCTTTTCTCTTTAGATTTCTCAATTCTATTTTTAGAAGATGTTTTCATCTTTATCTTTCAAAAGAAGAAGATGTTTTCATCTTTACATTTATGAGGTAGCTCCCGATGATGTTGATTTCTTGTGGCCACATGGAAGTCACATTTCTGGGGTGTGCTCATTGTTCTTTAAATATCTATACTGAGACTGGACGGTTGTGGGTAGCAGGTTTGTGCTTTATTTCTCTAGTCGGTAAGCCTTTTGAATTGGATGTTTTGTGTTGGGGCCTGAGGAATGACATTATTGAGTATTTCATGACTCCTATTCTTCTTTTTTTGCAAACCATTTGGTTGTTTGATTTGAGGTCTAGCAAACCATTTGTTTAATTGGGGTTGGGCCCATAGCTCCAATGGGGGTTATTCATGTGTGACCTCGAGGTTGTGGGTTCAATTCCAACTTACCTACCTATAAGCTATAACAAAAAGGTCAATATTTCTCAAATACTTCTACACATGGATTCATTGCTGCATATTAGGCCTTGTTTTACTTTCTTGTAGCATTATTCATCTAGGAAAGAGATTTATAGTAAGCTCAGGTTTTCAAGTATGGTTAAGTTTTCACTTTGTACAAGTGGGATCCCTAGGTTTAGTGGTCCAAACGCACGCCTGCCCCCCCCGCATATGGGAAAATCCTAACCGTTCAATATGTGTCCAGCATGTGCTATTGAGAAAATAAGTGCAGCAACGATCCACATTCAGCCAAGACAAAAACCAGAGATCCAATGGATATGATCTTCCAATCTAGGGGATATTAGTTGTATAGACCATCCACATTGGAACCCATCAAATATACCGCTTCGGTAACTGAAACACAGGCCTCATGACACATGCAAGCCACCCATCTGTCAAAAGGGGATCCTAAGATGGGCCGTTCAGGTCACAGCTGGCCGGTGGAAGATCGGACCGAAATCAGTCATCCAACTGGAGTGTGGGCCTATACAAATCCAGTTGGATCATCACCAAAAGTAGTGATTGATTGGACTTTTTATGGCTATGTACAAACCATATGGGAAGGGTGTAAGTAAGGCTTGTTTGTGGAAGTAAGACTAAGGGCATTTTTTTAACTATCCAATATTAATGCTAAGGAAGGATCCTTCAATTTGGTTACTTCTGCTTCATCATGCTTACAATTTCATTAAATTTGATAGTGCATCCAAATGGACCCTTGAATTTAGGATATATGTAGTTCAAAACTAGAAGCTAATCATGAACTTTCAACACCAAACTCAGGATCATCATGCAGCGGAGACAAACAAGAAACAGAGACAGATATTCCATTCTGCTGAGCATTTGTGGCCGTGTGATAACCCAGAACTACATTATGTACCCCAAATCATATCCATTGCACATCACTTGGGATCTGAGACAAATGATATTATTTGGTAGAAAGCATCCTTCCTACCTACATCTCTAGTTTCTACGTACACCCAAACATATCCTTAATGTCTTTCTATTTAAATGGATACCTCATTTTGTGCTCTATATGTATGAGCCAATATTTTATGTAATGATATTCTAAGTGTTTATGTGTCTATTTATATGTATATTTAATGGAGGAGACATGGTGGGGATTGTTGTTTTCTCCAAGTCTCATGTATGTATCTTTCATATTTTTCTATGGAAGCTTGGCATTGTTTGTACTACTATGCTTCTCTTGTCAGGTTTTGGTTCTGTCCTTCATAAATTCAAGATATCAGAGGAGCAGAGAATATTTCATTGATAACCCAGAGCCCTGGTAGCATTTTCTCTCAGTTGCAGGATGTATTCTTCACCTGCAGTAAACACCCCTTTCACTCTTTATTGTCCTCTGTGTTTTCATTTGTGGACTGAATCATGTGATAGTAATTGGCATTACAGACTCAAATTGTTTCTTGATTTCTGAGTATAATTTAGCCAAGTCAGTTGCAAGCTCATCAATTATATAAAAATTGATCCGCAGGGCCCTTTTCATATAAGATTTGAGTTCAGGCTGGTACTTGGAGCTCAACCAAGCCAGGCTTACTTAGTTGAGTCAGCGAGGCGATTAGTGAATTTTAAAATTGCCACAGTAGATCTGATTATGGAAACAAACTTTATCATATAGCTGGAGCTTCGGATCTTTGTGCATCTTGCAAACTGTCAGAGCATGTTGAATGCCTTCAAGGCTGGTGGGGAGTTCCATTCAAGGATGGCAATGAATACCCACATATTCGCAAGGCTGTAGAGGGAAAAATGGTGCTGCTTGAATGGTACCGTCAACCCGGGGGAGACAAACCTCCAGTTCCTCTATCAAAGGTAAATATACAGAAAACTTCTCATTGCACTGATCTTATGAAAAGGAAACAAAAAAAAGAAGACAATGAAACTAGGAATATAGAGTTAATATGAAATAATAAGATAATCATGAACAGTGCCTCATGAATTAGAAAAAAGTGATGAGGAAGTAACTCTGAAATTGTAGTACTAGTTATAGGTCTCTTAAGTCCAACTCCAAGTAAGATAGTTGCAATCGGGAGCCACGCTATACGAGACTAATAGTTATTGTCATCCGAATTCAAATAGTCCATCCAAGCACACCCGCGAAGTTTGAAAATATTCGTGAACATATTTTAACTAGGTTATGCTGCTTAACTTATTTCTTGGTAATGATTTCTTCTTCTTCTTCTTTTTGGTCTTTTTAAATTATATATATGCATGCTTATTTCAGGATGCCTTTGCTTTTCAGAGATGAAAAGTAAAAAATGCTCAACTTCTCTATTGCATATGGGAAAACTCCTGTTGGGCTGGCCCGTGATTGGAAGGTATGCACACTGTTATAAATTGTTGTAACAGAAGTAGATAGATAAACATCTGACTGCCTGTGGCCTGATTCTTTATATATATATATATATATATATATATATATATATATACACACACCTGAAAATGAATGCTAGTTTGATGAACATAGCCACTTTTAGGCCATCAACTGTTTGTCAAAGCAATTAGTTACAGTTACTGTTGTTTTTTACTTTTTTCTTTTCTTTTTCTTTTTATTTTCCTGTGGCGCTACCAAAGAGCATGAAGGCAACCGGGTATGAAATAATTAATGAAGTTAAAGATTCAGAAACCACTTCACTTTTGAACTTTGGTTGCTATTTATTTTCCTTGTAGAAATTGTACCTCGCATTAGGAAGGAACATGCCGGATTGGCCTCTAGGTTTGAGTCCCAACCTGAATGGGTTGGACTTGGGCCTAATATAGACCCATTGACAGGCCTAGCTCTAATTTGCCTCCGTGTTAACGGACCTAACCTTCCTTTGAGGTGGGTTCAAGCCAAACTAATTGGGTAGTGGGTTGAGTTTGAGCTAGAAATTTGTCCATTTAAATAATGGGTTAGGCTGGGGTTGAACCTACCTAATGGATCGAGCCAGATGACCCTACATAGGTTACTAATGGGTTGAGCCAGATGAGTTAGCTTGACTCCCTAAAACCCAAAACAAAATAATGATCAAAAGTATGGATAAATTTATTGTCTTGGACCCAAACTCAACATGATTTCTTTGGTCCAATTGATTGAACCTGAGCTCATTAAAATTGGGGCAGGTTCATAGGGTACCCACGGCTTCGGGTACCCATTGGCAGGTCGGATTTGGATAAGAGGCCAGTATCGACCCATTAAATTAGTGGGTTGGCTACTTTTGATTTCGACCTAACCTAAACCGGCCCGAATTTTAATGGGCCAGGTTTATAAATTTGTCCATTTAAATAATGGAGCCCTACCTACCCACAAGGTTATTAATGGGTTGAACTAGATGAATCAGCTTGACTCAACCCAAAACCCAAAACAAAATAAAGAAGAAAAGTATGGATAAATTTATTGTCTGGACCCAACTCAAGCTGATTTCTTGGGTCCAATTAATTGAACTTAAGCTCATTAAAATTGGGTTGGGTTCATGGGTCGGGTTCACCCACAGTTTCAAGTACCCATTGGCATTCCTATCAACTTTAATGCGACCCGTGTGATAAACAGGTCAAATTTGGATAGGAGGCCAGTATCGACCCATAATTAGTGGGTCAACTCCTTTTGATTTCAACCTAACCTAAATTGGCCCGAATTTTAACAGGTCAAGGCTAGGTCCAATATTGAGAGTTTTTGTAGTTTTGCATCCACCACTCATAGCAGGGTCCACACTAATATCACTTTAGATTTGTGAACAATGGGCCCCACTTTTTAGAAACCGAAATCCTAAGCACTATTGTACAATCTCTTGGCCCATCCATTTGATTGTACCTTACTTGGATTTTACAAGGCATGTGCCTACCTTTGATTAGGGTTGTCAATGGGCTGGGCTCAGGCCAGACACATTTAAAATTTTGAATAAGCCCAACCATTCAATGTACTAGTGGAACCCACATGAGAAAAGCCCAAAGAAGGCCTTACGAGGATTAGGAGGTGTTGCCCACCCACCCCAACAATGGTGTGGTGATGTGTTCTTCATTTTTGGGACCATGCCCTATAAGGAGCTGGAAAGACTAATGGACGGCATGGATATACAAACACATACATCAAAATGAGCCCCACAACGAACCACACATCACCGCACCATTGCTGGGGTGGAGTGGGCCATTTGATTCACGTCCAAAAAAGGCATACAGTTTCCTTTTGAAAATTTTACAAAATACTAACTACCTCATTTACATCCATGTTTTTCAGAAAGGCTTTCAATAAACGGAAGTTGGGGTTAATTGTGCAAGGAAGGTGTAAGTGGGCCTCACTGTGATGTTTTTGTAAAATCCATCCCAACCATCAGGTCTATCATCCCATGTTAGGTCTAGGGTCCAAAACTTAGTCCCATCCATGATTTAGGTGGACCACATGATTGGAAACTGGGGTACATGGAAATATTGGCTCATCCTCCAACCAGTTTCCCTTGATGGGAGTGATTTGATTTTTCACAGAACTTACCTGTTTCCCTTGATGGGAGTGATTTGATTTTTCACAGAACTTACCTGTTTCCCTTGATGGGAGTGATTTGATTTTTCACAGAACTTACCTGTTTCCCTTGATGGGAGTGATTTGATTTTTCAGAGAACCTACCTTGACTATCAAATCCCACCTTAGGCCCAGGGACAAAAAGTCAGTTTGACATGTGATACAAGTAGGCCACGCCAAAGAAAACCATTGAGAGAGACATCCACCCTTGATTTTTAGAGGACCAAAAGTGAAACGTATACTAGATTCAAATGGGCCCCACCAAGGGAAATGATTTGGAGGGTGGTGTAGCCCTGAGATATTTTAACATTGTTTTCAATCATGTAGTCTACCTGAATCATAGATGGGGCTGATCTTTGGGCCCTGGGCCTAGGGTGGTTGGGATGGATTTCACATATCATCATGTGGGGCCCACCCTACCTTCCAATGATAATTACTTAAATTAATTAATGGGATAACTTATCAAAAAAACTTTAAAAAAGAAAAAAGAAAAAAAGTAACTGTATTATTTTGTATTAAGTGGCCTGCACCATGGTGTTTTTGTTAAATCCACCATAACCACCATATGTGTCATCCTATTTTAGGTCCAAGAACCAAAATCAGCTCCATCCATTATGCACACCTAAATTATATATGGGCATGAATATTGGGCCTACATTCTTCCAAGTTTCGGTGTGGCATCTAATGGTTAGAGTAGATTATATAATTATCATGGTGAGCCCTGTAAAAATCAAGGGTGGACTATCTCTCCCAAGTCTTTCTTTCCATTGGTGTGCCCCTTCATTAGAAATCAGCCCGGTGTTTTGGCTCTATGTTTAACATATGAGATTACACATCTAATTGTGGGAGTGGATCTTACATATACATCATAGTGAGCCCTTTCAAAAATCATGGTTCCACCTTGGTAAAATTTTCTTTTTGAAGGCATGTGTTTAAACAGTTGGACCACAGGTTATGGTCTACCTAATTGGTAACTTCTAATTTATTATGCCAATGAGACCTCCATGCTGTTCCCATAGTAAGCAACATGAATATCATCCCTATCCACTCATCAAGTGGCCACACTTTTATTTTGTTATTTATCAATGGCTATACACTGTTTTCTATAATATGGGTCACTTGATGAGTGGATGACCACTTTTATTTTGTTATTTATCAATAGCTATAAACTGTTTTCTATATAGTATGAGTCACTTGATGAGTGGAGGATAGGATGATGTTTTCACTAGGTGATCCTCATGGTTGGGCCAACCTATTTATTAGGAAGATTGGATTTCACAAGCACTTAATAGGGAGGAAGTGATCTACTAGCAGCCTGAATGTGGTGGGCCTGCCTATTATGACTATTGAAAAGGAAATTCTGTAATACAACTTGAGCCCTACTTCCAAATTGTCCAACAATGGATCTCACAGTGTAAACCTTTGATTTCTTAGGGTCCCACCATGATGTGTTTGTGAAATCTGCTTGGACTGATTTTTTTACAGGGCCTACCTTGAAGTCTATGCGAGATCCACTCTACTCCGTCTAATTGGATGCCTAATCCCACTTTAGGCTTAGGGATAAATAATTAGTTTGACATGTGATATAGGTGGGCCACACCAAATAAAATCATTGGAAGAGACATCCACCCTTGATTTTTAGAGGGCCCACTGTGATGATTATGTGATGTCACTCTAACCATTTATTTATAGACTCTACACCAAAATTTAGGCCTACGTCCTAAAGGTCAAACCTATACATGATTTAAATGGGCCACACCAAAGGGAAACAATTCGGAGGGTCGCCATTGCCATTCATGCCGTCCACCTGGATTTCATATAATCATCACACTGGGACTATAAAAATCAAGGGTGTATGTATCTTTCAACTATTTTCTTTGGTGTGGCCCACCTCAATAATAGATTAGCGCACAAAGCTCCATATCTAATAAATGTTGCATGGATAATAATTATTTCAAAGGGAAAAGGAGTTGTTAGCTTGGTTGGGTTCCATTGTAGTGTTAATATGGGGCACGGATTAGTTACTACCCCAGCCTGTTCGGAGCTTGAGAGAGGCGGAGGCTCAAAGGCTACCGTAATGTATGAATTTTATCCACACCGTCCATCCATTTTTACATATCATTTTAAATTATAACCCCAAAAACAGTTACTCTTGCTCCGGTTGTAGACTCTCAGGAGTTTCAACACCGGGTCAAGGGTTCAAGTACCCATAGGTAGTGAAATTCTACTGTGGCGTGAGTGTGTGGGGGTGTGTTTAAAGTAAAATAAAAAATAAAAAATAAAAAAATCAAGGCTCAAATGAATCACACATTAGGCATTAAATTCCTACTGTTGAAAAATACATGGAGACCACATTAGTTTTGTATTGGTGTGCGTCCTTAGCACCACTGATTCCTGTGGTGTGGTCCACTTGAGCCTTGGATCTGCCTTATTTTTTATCCAGTATTCTAAAATGATATGGAAAAATGGATGGACAGTGTGGATAATATTTATACATCTAGGTGGCCCTTCAGTTGCCCTCGGAGCAGGGAGCAGGCGGGGGTAGTACCTAATCCGCGTCCGTTAATGTGAAATCCGCCTCAACAATCAGGCGTATAACCTCATTTTTTTACCTAGGACACAAAAATCAATCCATCCATCCCTCGTTCAGGTGGAACATAAGATTGAAAACCGTGTACATAGAAAGCACACCTTCCAAACTGTTTTCCATGGTGTGGCCCACATCAATCACGTGTGGGCCAACGTTTTGGGCCTAAGGCCTTACTTTTGGAGTGCAATTTAATGGTTGATGTAGATTTCAAATGAAGGTCAAGTCTAGGTCCAAAATTTGAAGTGGATTCTTAAATGGGTTGTGTACACGGTGTTCCTAAACCAAACCCATGCCAACCTTAACCGTTGGGCTTTTGAGCTCCTAAAACTCAAGCCCCATTTTTATATGCTTGGCCCGGTTGATTATTGTTTGAAAGGGCAATTTTGTAACGTATATATCTGTGTGCGCACAAGTGCATGCGTGATCTCATGGAAATTAGAGGATTCTACTTCTCATTCTTAAACTAAAGATCTTGAAAGTTTTAGGAGTTTTTCATACACCACTGACAATAAGGTCCACATCATCCCAAGCACTACTGCACAATCTCTTGGCCCATCTATCATGTGCCTGCTTTCGGTTAAGGTTTTCAATGAGTTGGGCTTAGGATAGGCACATTAAAATTTTTGAATAAGCTCGACTCTCAAGACCCAACCCAAATAGTTGAAAATATGGCTAAGTAACCCAGGCCCAACTCGTTGACAATTTGATCATCAAACATCTTGTGGACCCCACATGACAAAACCCCAAAGAAGGCCTACTAATTAGGTGGTGTTTTCCACCTGCCCCAGCAATGGAGCAGTGAGTGTTGGGCCCACTGTGGTATCCATGCCATCCACCATTGAAGATCAAATGGACCACGCCACAGGAGAAGTTGGATAATGACACCCACCATTGAAAGTTTACTAGGGGCCATCGTAATAGTATTTGCCATCCAACTTGTTGATGAGGTCACATAGACCTAGATGAACGGAAAACACAAATATCAGCTTGATCCAAAACTAGTGACCCCTACGAAGTTCTTAACAGTGGGTATTCAATCCCTATACTATGTGGTCTGCTTGAGCTTTGGATTTACTTAATTTTTGGGAAATACCCACGATGCCCCCCTACACATCACCACACCACCACTAGGTGGCATGGACAGCACCTCCTGATATGCATCTAAAAAAGGCATAAAGTTTCTTTTAGAGATTTTGCAAAAATAATACCTCATTTAAAGTCATAGCTTCAGTGGATCCGGTGGAAGCGGGTGGGATCTCTGACCATGAGGCCCACTGTTACGTATGTCTTATTTATATCCACGTCGTCCGTACATTTTGAAAGCTCATTTTTAGGCATGATCCCAAAACTTAAGTAGATCCAAATCTCATGTGGATTATAATATAGGAAATAGTGGTAATGGATCATTAAAAACTTGTTGCGTGATCTCTTCAGGTCTTTGTGACCTTATCAAGGATGGCAAATAAACATTTTGATGGCCCGCATGAAGTTTTTAATGGTGGGAATTCAATCACTACTGTTTCTATGGTATGGTTCACCTAAGATTTGAATCCGCTTCATTTTTTAGTTCATGCCTTAAATTGAGCTTTCAAAATGGATTGAAGGTATGGATGGAGGATGCAGGGAACATACATCATAGTGGGCCCCACAAAGATCCACTGACCTCGAATTCACCCAAACTTCGTCCATAGTTCACGTTTCTTTTCCAGGAAGGATTTCAATAACCGGTTATTAGATTTGAAAAGGGAAGTTAGGGTTGGTCGTGCAAGGGGTATCTTTTAATTGCTTTCTTTGGTGGCCCACCCAAGATCAACCTAACTTTTTGTCCGGGTGCTTAATGTGGAAGTACTAGATTTCACATGTATATTGCAGTGGTCAGTGGCCCCTTAAAAATCAATAGTGGGCAAATAACTATTCATAATTTTTTATTGATATATTACAATTAAAAAAAAGAAAAGAAGACTTTTTACCTAATGCCCACGTTGATTTTCTATTCAATGCCAATGGACAACGGAATTAGCGACGGTCTTGGTCCGTCGCAAAAATGAGACGACGGATTGGATCCATCTCTAATTCAACAACGGGTGTTCTAAATTTTAGCGACGGGTATGGTCCGTCGCTATCAGAGGGATTCAAACGTATTCTAAAATTTAGCGACGGGTATGGTCCGTCGCTAGTCACAAGAGAAGATTAGCGACGGTATTGGTCCGTCGCAGTTCGCCGTCGTGAGTCCGTTAAATTGCGACGGATTCAGAATCCGTCGCTAATTAACAATGGTGTTCTAAAATTTTGGTCCGTCGTAGTTGAAATCGGATTGCATACTGAGTCGCTCAGTACGCTTTCATTATACTGAGTAAACTCAGTAGGGCCCACTGTGAATGTATGCGGTTTCTCCACACTGCATCCATTTTTCCTGCTAATTTTAGGGGTTGATCCCAAAATTGTAGTAAATCCAAAGCTCAAGTGGACCATGCCATAGGAAACAGTGTGGAATAATGATTTCCACCGTTGAAACCTTCCTAAGCCCAAAGTAATGTTTATTTGCCATCCAACCTATTCATAATATCAAGAAGTCATGGATGAAGAGAACAAACATCAGCTTAATCCAAAACTTGTGACCTCCAAGAATTTTTCAATGGTAGAGGTTCAATCACACTATTTCCTTCGGTGTGGTCCACTTAAGCTTTGGATATGCTTCCTTTTTGTGCTCAAGATCTAAAATTATCTGTTAACATGGATGAACGGAGTGTATAAAATAAATAAACAATGGTGGACCCCACAGAGTTTACTTAGTATGCTAAGGGTACTGAGTTACGTGGTATGCAATCCACTTCCGTCGCAGTTCGCTGTCGCAAAAATGAAATGCCAAATCCGTCGTTAAATTGCGACGGTTTCACAAACGACGGTGTTTTAAAATGTAGCGATGGGTATGGTCCGTCGTTAGTCAAAATTTCTGCAAACAAAGAAAAAATGTCGTACTTTGGTGTAAAGTCGATCTCAAGTCTTTTTAAGTACACAATTATTATTGATGTAGGAGGAAACTTCTTGTTCTAAGCATTTTGATTTTATTTGTCAAAAATAAATGATAGATAAAAAAAAAGTAAGAATCTTACCAATTTGCAGCAATGCAGAGCTCAAGGGAAAAACACCCAAATCGTGTTCCTTGACTCTCTTATCAAGGCAGCTTCCAAGATTGAATAAAATGTCACAAATCTCAAGAGAAACATAGGTAGATTGATATTGTATCTATTTCCTTCAGAATCATCCACTCCTCTACTTGAACATTCAAGCACAGAAAAAAAGAAGAGATGATATCAAGTATGGTTGTCGAAAGAAACTTTTTTTCTCCAGTGAAAACCAAAGATTCTAATAAAATTTTTAGTTATTTTCATTTATTTTTAACTGGTGAATCTCTCTGATTTTAATTTTTCCTAAAACCCATTTTAGGATTCCTTCCCTTATGCTTAGTTAATCGAATAAATTCCATGTTAATCCAATCAAAATTGCATGGCACACAACCGGAGTTGGAGAATGTAATATAAAACATGACAGAAAAAAGATCCTAGAATGTATATTTTTTGCATTTTGAATTTCTTGCACTTGATTAACAAGCAGTTATTGTAAAGACAAGTAGATGCATATAGCATACAAGTAACAAATAAGACAAGTTAACACCATGAAGAGTATGGTTAAGATTTTGAGTAACATAACCATGTAAAGGAACTGAAACAAGAGTCAAAACACGGTGGCTATGGAGAACAATTCAACTGTTGAAACTTGAAAACCCTGAAATTCAGTTAGAACATTAAGAATAGCAAGTAAGAAGGCATACAAACCTTGTCTGAAGCTGTAACAACAAATGCTACAGTCTCTATCAAAATTTTGTAGCCTAAAATGATCTATTAGTAGTAGGCCACAATGGAAATGGAATTCATTAGTAAGGGCCATTTTTCACGTTTGGCTGCTTGGAAACGGCTAAAAATAGATTCCTTCAGGAACTCATTTCATGTATTTAAAAAGAAAAAAAAACATTTTATGATTCATTCTCAAAAGCTGGCTATTAGATTCCACAAAGAAAATACAACTTTTCTAGAGGGTATTTGACTCTCTTGTTGTGGATCATTTCTGAGATTGATAAGATCTAATCTTTATTACCACAAAGGGCTCAACTTTAGTTTTGATCAAATCTAGTGTAAAACCAATCAGATCAAGTTCACACTTCGAAGTTATTTGGAAAAAAAAAAGTCCTAAAAGAATCTCTCTTTTCAAACCTTGAATATATAAACTCCAATTGCTTAAGCTTGTCATGGGCATCCAGCACATTATCATACATATTCTTTGACTTCTCAAACACCTTGGTCTGAGCCTCTTCAAACTACAAAAACATGTTAGGATTTAAGGTTTTGAACTGATTCAGGACAAAAGGTAAAAAGAGTAAACAATCAAGAAATTAGTATTGATAGATTATTTCTGGGAAATTGGGAATCCCACAAACTAATATGAAAATGTGTGCATCTTTAAAAAAAAGGATTTCCAAAATTTTAGAACCTGTTTCTCTCTTGGTGGCCTTTCTCGAAGTATTACTAGAAATCTAATTCCATGCATACCTGTTTCATGCCACACTCCACACAGCAACAAACAACCCTACATTTCATTCCTCATACTCTCGACTCTTGACAAGTTGCTGCATTTCAACACTATAAAAACGCCTTCCACATCATTGATTTCACCTTCTTGTCCATAGCCACGTGTTGAATGCACAGACCACCCTATGACACCAAGTTGCTAAAATGGGTCAATATGAAGTTCCCTGCGACAGTTCACATTGTTGAATGCCGACAAGTGGAGATATTTACTGTTGGATGCTTGGCTTCTTCTCTAGCAAGGATGCCAAAAAGGCAGAGCATAGTTTGGTTAGGGGTGGAAGAACATGTGATGATCCATTGAAAATAGTCTCCCATGTTTTATCTGATGGCACAAACGACGCTGGTGGTACATGGTCTTTCTTCACCTCAAGCTCTGAGAGCCCACCGTAGATAGATGATGAATAACCAAATTGTCCTGTAATGAAAATAAGATTTTAAAAAGAAAAAAGAAAAAAGAAAAAAAAAAGAAGGAAAAACAGAAGAAAAACAATTAATTGTGTTCAATGGAAGTATGTCTTTTTGTTTCAAGTCTCTTTCCAAAGCCAATACTCTTAAGAGCATGTTTGTATGCTCAACTGGACTGAATTGCAATAATTCAATTAAATATAGAGTACATAATAAAAAGGGAGCATTAGCATTTTAAAATGAAAGCCCAAATTGCAACTTCCCACATTTCAAGTCCTGTGTACAACTTGAAATTATTTGAATCACAATTGGGCACCCAATCCCTCATTAGGAATAGAGTTGGCTGGTCCACTAATCAGATGGACAGTGATCTTAAAAATAGATGGAACAGCTTAGAAAACATCAGCTAGGTTTTCTTCAGATGTACACTTGTTCCACAAACTATGGCCCCCTTGATTTAATGGACCAAGTACCTTCCAGAGTACTTCTAATTAAGATCTTCACCGCCTACCCTTTTGTGTAAGCACCTGTATGATAATATCGAGCATCTTGGTTAACTTGTTTCTTGCAAACGATACACTTGGTGGTTCTGTAAGGGGTCCACCTGCACAGGAATAAAAGGAGAAAAAAGGATATCGGAATCAAGGATGGAAGAATATAGTGATCCAAAGCTTCCAAAAGAGATTCAAATATGAGAGTCCACGCATTCAAGAAATAATCAAACTAGGGCATCTAAAATATCCTAGATAAGGTCCTAGTGTATTCTCTGTTGAATGTTAATAATTTCTTAACTTCATCCATAATCATTTGCCATTAGACAATTGATTGAAGGATTAGATTTTTCCAATCTTGAAAATTTGAGATGCCTTAATCCAAAGTATGGTCCATTGAATCAAAGGTTTGTTTCACCAAACCATGGTCCCAAATGTATGGAATTATGCATGTGAACAAGCCATGTGTTTCCTGATGAGGAACTTATTATTCCTTTTGGCTGGTAGATATGGTAATGAGGACCTTAGTAGTGGTTGCATATCTCTATTTGAAAACTGAAGGTAATTAATTAATTAATTAATAAAACCTCAACTCGGAAAAAAACTCAAATTGGTCTAAAGAAGAAAAAAAAAAACTCAACTTGGAAAAAACTTGAATTGGTCGAGCCTTAGTTGACTTGACAAAACTCAATAAAAAAAAAAAAAAAAAAAGAACTTGCTAAAACTCAGCAAAACTCAGAAAAAAATTAAGAAGAAAGGTTGCCAAAACTCAATTTGACTGTCCAAAATATACACTACTTGTCACTTTTAAATATTAAATATTACCGAGAGCATTAGAATGCAAAACACAAAAAACCTCAAGTTACTCCACTCAAACTTTCTTATAAGGTCAAGTTTTCAAGTTTAAAGACTGTACATAGTGCTAGGTGCAAATTAACGGGTTTTCATTTAGGCCAGTGTTACAAACAAGCGAGCCCCACCTTTTAGATCCAGACCATTTATCTCATGAGCCCTATCCATCTCATAATCTGTACTTTGGATGGAGATGGGAGTGCATCTCACCTGGAGACCATAACTAGTAAAGTAGCCCTGACTCATCCATTTCAGTCCTACATGGTCAATTTCAATCTTGTACTAGTCAGGTGACTTACTTCATCACAGGCCAAAATAAATACAACTTGGACAATACTGAGTTTTATCAAACAATAATTAAAACCACGCTGTGATCCCCTCCAAAAATCTAGCCATCTTATCACTGATGGACCTTTGGCTACACATTACCTTCAATCATTAAGCATCCATTTGTAGAAGAGCAATCTGGTGGCTAGGATCATCCGACGGGTGATGGGTGTAGCATCATCCATCCAAGGCGAAGAACACACTCATGACAGATTCCTTTCAGCATACAAAAACGAACAAACTCCCATAAGTCCAAAGCTCCAGGGCATATAGTTTCTGTCATTTACCACACTCATGAGGAGCACCTTTCCTCAAGAGAAGAAATCCCAATTAGTTCAAAACTCCAACCTGCTATGGAATCTAAACATCCTTATCAGCTTGAAATTTGAGAGACTAAAACGCATAGCCCATCATCTTTATCATGATTATGCTTCCCCATCTTTATAATCATAGGGAAAAATGTCATTCGACAAAAAGAAAAAAAGAAGCATAGAAATGTTTACATTTAATTCACTTTCAATCGTTAAAGAGAGTCAAAACTTTGGTCAAAGAAATGGAAATGCCAATAAATAGGAGAAAACGTTCAGGTTTAATATGGTTTCCACTAAAATAAGAAAGAAAAGCTAAAGATGCACATAATGTGTGAAGATATTTTATTTAAATAAGATTGAAATATTAAACTACAGATAAAATGGCCAGATTCCTATCTTCATGATTCATAATGTAGATAGGTAGGAAAACATTGCATTAATATCATTCTTTGCCTCCCAAAATCCTTCATTTTTCTAGTAATACTTGTAAAAATGATCCATCTCCACTAAATTTTCACTTTCTACTCGATTTTATCAATGGATGGCAACCACCATTACCAATCTCTATTTTTAAATTGCCCTCAAAAGTACTTTTTGGTAACACATTATATATATATATATATATATATATATATATATATATATATATATATATATATATATATATATATATATATATATATATATATATATATATATATATATATATATATATATATCAGTTTTCTAAAAAAGTGAGTTTTTTCTTTTTCCTTTCCTTGCCTATCTTCCGAAATGTATGGAGTTTTGAAAGTTGAACCAATCATATGAGTTTTCTTTTTTTTCAAAAATATGATGTTTAAAAAGGAGTTTTTCTATTTATGCTTTAGATATGGGAGTCCCACTAGAATATGTGTCCGGAGTGCAACTGACATGTGCTAACCAAGTAACATGGTTCCTATCGTCCCATTATTATGATGACCATCACGCCTCTAATGTCAGTGCACTCGAAACCAAATCTCCACCATCCTACGTTTATCAAATGTCCCAGCATCTAATGGTAGGGCATCATGGCTGCTCTCACAAATCTAAACCATCACTCAAATGGCCCACACTGCTCATAATTAAACTAGTTTATATATGTGTGTGTGTGTGTGTGTGTGTGAGAACCATCTAATGGACTGCTACTTCCTACACATGCCACAACACACACATGAAGGGGTCCACCTAATGATAGCCTGGATCTCACACATCGGCAAGTGAGGCGTGAATGGCACTCTAAACCTCCCACATATTCCATCTTGAAAAAATACATTGCAATTGAATTTAATGCCCATCATACCTTTCGTGTTTGAGTTCATCAACCTGTTTCCTACATGCAACTAACTCCCCTGTCACCCTCACTTCATGGATCTATTATCAAATAGAACACAGACAGCAGATCACACAAAACCACAACATCTAAATTACATAAAAGAAATATGTAAAGAAAATTACCATGAGCATCTCCCATTCATGTTTACAGTACTTAATTTCTCTTATACGAGCCTCCTCGACTTATCCTCTGCCTCAAGAGCACGAGCTCCGGCATACTTTGCTCGTTCATCCGCATCATTCCCAAAATCCATCAACGCCTCCCTATCTCGGTCATAGAGCAAGCACTCCTCCCACCTCATGCACTACCTCGCTAGCATAATCATCTATTTAGACCGCCTGTTTGATGGCCCATACCCCACCAACTATACTATTTAGATAACACTATGAATCTCATCAACAACAGACTTTATACGGACACGGATCAAGATCTGTGATTGACACAGATAATAAAATCCCGACGAAACAAAAAAGATGAAATTTCTGAAAAGAGGACCTTGAGAAAAAGAAAATAAAAAAGAAAAAAAAAGAGAGAAATGTTTATATTCAAATGAAGAAATAAGGATACAAGCAATTGGGGTTTTTTTAAATATTACCGACAATTTTCAAGGGCAAAATAGGAAAAAGAAAAGGAAAATTGGAAGAAGAAGGAGAAGTGATTTTGCGTACCGGAAACGGAACGATGACTTTGGTGGCAGGGACGTAGATTGTCTCTAGCTAGCTCCTTGAAAATGAGAGAAATGGCGCAAATCGATAGAGAGTATGAAAAGCTTTGCCTCTTCCTCAACTTTTTGCAAGATGGTTTTAACCTGCCCACGCAATAACACCTCACCCGATCCCGATGTTTGTTTGGCTTGCCCGTTGTTCTTGGTGACAAGAAAGAGAAGGGGGGGGGGGGGGGGGGGTGATAGAGAAAGGGAGGTGTGAGAGATATTGATAAGAGGAAGATGCTTCGAGTTAGGTAGAGGTTGGGCTGGAAGAGTCCTCTTCTCCTTAACAACTAGTTGTGACTCTTAACAGATGTTTTAATATCTTAGAATACTTGCATAACATTCTGATTGAATTGCTCTTGATCATTTTATCTTCAGTCTGGATCATCTTAGGTCCATTTATACGTTAATAACGGAATAAGAATTAAAGGAGGAGACCCTTGAGGATTTTTATCATTATTATCTGTTTGACCATTTCTCCAATTGAGATTCGAGTGGTTTTGACAACTAGAATTATACTTGTTTGAAATTAGAGCACTGAAAGGCCTTTGATAATTGTTTATTGCATTGGATTGCTCATGTAACAACTCTTGGAATGCAAGAATTGTAAAACACTCCTACGTCAAGTATATGTTACTTGCAAAAATACCGCAGATACTGCAAACAATTTCAAGGGTCTCCTCAAGTTTGACCATTTCCACCTTCTTCAATTATACGTCCTTGACTTTTCTTATGATGCTGGCAACCCTGGAAAGTTCAAGACTCTACTGAAGTTCAAGATCAAGATAGAAAGTTCAAATTCTACTAAGTTCAAGATGATTGAGTTCAACTTCTACTAAAGTTCTAGTAGAAGATCAAGCTTCATCTTCAACTTCAAACTCTATTGAAGAATCAAGTAGAAGAACAAGTTCCATGAAGTTCAAGCTACTTCAAAGTTCAGTCATTTCAGGTATAACAAACTCTAGAAAGACCTTAGGCTTAGGTACTTTCAAAACATAATTTAAATGAGTTTTTATGACTATGTTAGGCTAAAGTTCGACTAGTCTAAGCTAAGGTTCAACTAGTTTAAGCTATGGCTTGACTAGTCTAAGCTAATGTTTGACTAGTTCAAGCTGTGGCTCGACTAGTCTAAGAATTTTTTGACCAATCCTAGTTTAAACTGAAGAAAAATAGATTTTTCTATTACTTCTTTGACCAGTCGAGCAGACTGCTCGACCAATCGAAGATGGGCCTTCAAGCAGTCAAGGGTTACTTGATTCGAAGTCCAACAACTGAATCAATTCGGATTTTAGGCACTCTCGACCAGTCAAAGACCTTACTCGACCAGTCGAACAAGGCCCTCGACCAGTCGAGCAGGGCCTTCGACCAGTCGAAGATATGTTTTATCTTATCGCACTCAAATTTGAAAATTTATTGGAACGAAATCCGGTTCTTAGACGAGTCAAAGAAACAACTTATTTACCTATAAATAGAGGTATTCTCTCAATCCGTAATAAACAATTCAGGTATATTAAATCCTTCCACAAGAGAGAGAAAAGCCTCCATTATTGTCAAGTTATTGTACGGTATTTATAATATTTTTAACAGCTTTTTTGTTTTAATTCTTTGATCTCTTATTTTCTGAATCTTATTTTATAAAGAGGGTAAATACTCTTCTTTAAGATTTTAAAGAATTCAAACAAGTAGCCTTTGGTTTGAATCTATTTAAAATCAATATAGAACCTTGAACCCTTGTCTATATGACTGAACATTGAACAATCTACTACAAGAGAAGCGGTTTTACGGCTACATCGACTGATACATCTTCAAAGGAAAATATAAGTATACTTTGCTTTTAGTTTGGTTTTATTGAGATAGCCAGAAAATCTCATTTGTTGGTTTTTCTTAGATAGCCAGAAAATTCTCAGAGAGGGGTTTTTTATTTGTGATAGCACTTTAAAATCACAACTGCATCAGGTTTTAAGGTGACCCTAAGAAAACCTTATTTATAGTGAAAGCCAATATCACGTGGGCAGTGATTATTAAGAGTGGAGTAAGTTTAGCTGTTTGAGAACAATTGTTGTACACACCGAACCGCTATAACTCTTGGCATTGTGGTAAATGTTTACTTTTTTGCATTTGTGGAGAATGTTCGTAATTTCATTTATGCAAAAGTGGTGAATGTTTGTAATAGATAGCTTTATTTTCTCTTTCTTGATTTGAGATCTTAATTCTTACAAACGTTTGTGATATAAGGTTGTTTGACCTAAACTTGGTTTGGGTGTAGGTTGTCCTATGAATTAGTTTGAATCAATTTTTCAATACTAGTGCGATTGAGATTTTTGATTTATTTAATATTTCAACACTTTAATTTTTTATTTGGTAGTCCTATTCACCTCCTCTTTAGGACTTCTTAAGCTCGCCTTTTCAGACTTCTACAGTGAAATAATAAATCTAAAATAAACTAATGTAAGAGGGTTGGAAGGATAATACCCGATTGACAATTCTAGGTTAGATTCTACAAAACAAACAAACAATGTAATTAGTATATGAAATTCAAAGAAAACCCTAATATAGAAACGCGAGGAAAACAAATCTCAATCCTACACAAATTCTAACCCTAAGGCATTTTTAAAAAAAAATGATATTAAAGTCCCCGTCAATGATGTCAAAAACTTGATCGATCCAAAAGAACGACAACCCTAAGTGTAGGGCTGCAATATAGTTTTAACTCTATGAGATCGAGATTGAATCCACTAGGGCTAATATTTGTGCGTTCTCTAAAACACTTTAAAAATAGAACTAAAACTAAAACTAACTATATATGTAATTGGATTGAATGAATTAATGATTGAAAATTAAATAATGTAAAGAGAAAATTAATAAAAGAAAACACTAGAACACCAATAATCCACTTCTAGCCATTCTCAATGCCTAATTCATTTAATTTAGTTAGATAACTCAACTGGAATAAAAGTCCTATCTTATCCAACCGGATAATAGAGCAGTTAATTCATCATTCACAAACCAAAATAGATTTTAAACTTCAATTGATTCAGTTCCCACATGAAGTACTAAAGTGTTGATCGCAGTAAATTCAAAGCATATATCATGCCCTTAGTTTACGATAGATCGATGGATTTTACAGATCAATTCCTTGTAAAAGAGATAAGCCATCAATCTTAGCATTCCTAAGCATTCAAAGTGTCTGAAGTCGATAGTAGATGAAAATAAACTAAAACTTAAAGCTTTATTCAAACTAATATCAATGAATTTTTCAACATTCAAACCAATAACTTAAATCAAAGTAGAGTAGAACATTAAAAACTACTACAAGCTTCACCTCTTATTTCTTGCTAAGAGATTTAGTCGATCATAGTCATGATTTACCTAAACTCTAAAAAGAAAAAATATGAAAAATAACTTAGAACAGAAAGATTGGTGAAGAAGAATGGCTCCCTAGACGCTCTACAACTCCTTGCTCTCTCTTTCGAATCCTAAATCGTACTTAGAAGAGCTTAAATCACCAATTTAAGTAAGAAAAACTCGCATCGACTTTTCACTGACTTCAAATTTTTGCAATTGAATTTAATGCCCATCATACCTTTCGTGTTTGAGTTCATCAACCTGTTTCCTACATGCAACTAACTCCCCTGTCACCCTCACTTCATGGATCTATTATCAAATAGAACACAGACAACAGATCACACAAAACCACAACATCTAAATTACATAAAAGAAATATGTAAAGAAAATTACCATGAGCATCTCCCATTCATGTTTACAGTACTTAATTTCTCTTATACGAGCCTCCTCGACTTATCCTCTGCCTCAAGAGCACGAGCTCCGACATACTTTGCTTGTTCATCCGCATCATTCCCAAAATCCATCAACGCCTCCCTATCTCGGTCATAGAGCAAGCACTCCTCCCACCTCATGCACTACCTCGCTAGCATAATCATCTATTTAGACCGCCTGTTTGATGGCCCATACCCCACCAACTATACTATTTAGATGACACTATGAATCTCATCAACAACAGACTTTATACAGACACGGATCAAGATCTATGATTGACACAGATAATAAAATCCCAACGAAACAAAAAAGATGAAATTTCTGAAAAGAGGACCTTGAGAAAAGGAAAAAAAAAGAAGAAAAAAAGAGAGAAATGTGAATATTCAAATGAAGAAATAAGGATACAAGCAATTGGGGTTTTTTTTAATATTACCGATAATTTTCAAGGGCAAAATAGGAAAAAGAAAAGGAAAATTGGAAGAAGAAGGAGAGGTGATTTTGCGTACCAGAAATGGAACGATGACTTTGGTGGGCAGGGACGTAGATTGTCACTAGATAGCTCCTTGAAAATGAGAGAAATGGCGCAAATCGAAAGAGAGTATGAAAAGCTATGCCTCTTCCTCAACTTTTCGCAAGATGGTTTTAACTTGCCCATGCAATAACACCTCACCCGATCCCGATGTTTGTTTGGCTTGCCCGTTGTTCTTGGTGACAAGAAAGAGGGGGGGGGGGGGGGGGGGGGGAGATAGAGAAAGGGTGGTGTGAGAGATATCAATAAGAGGAAGATGCTTCGAGTTAGGTAGAGGTTGGGCTGGAAGAGTCCTCTTCTCCTTAACAGCTAGTTGTGACTCTTAACAGATGTTTTAATATCCTAGAATACTTGCATAACATTTTGATTGAATTGCTCTTGATCGTTTTACCTTCAGTCTGGATCATCTTAGGTCCATTTATGCGTTAATAACGGAATAAGAATTAAAGGAAGAGACCCTTGAGGATTTTTATCATTATTATCTGTTTGACCATTTCTCTAATTGAGATTCGAGTGGTTTTGCCAACTAGAATTATACTTGTTTGAAATTAGAGAACTGAAAGGCCTTTGATAATTGTTTATTGCATTGGATTGTTCATGTAACAACTCTTGGAATGTAAGAATTGTAAAACACTCCTACGTCAAGTATATGTTACTTGCAAAAATACCGAAGATACTGCAAACAATTTCAAGGGTTTCCTCAAGTTTGACCATTTTCACCTTCTTCAATTATACGTTCTTGACTTTTCTTATGATGTTGGCAACCCTGGAAAGTTCAAGACTCTACTGAAGTTCAAGATCAAGATAGAAAGTTCAAATTCTACTAAGTTCAAGATGATTGACTTCAACTCTATTGAAGAATCAAGTAGAAGAACAAGTTCCATGAAGTTCAAGCTACTTCAAAGTTCAGTCATTTTAGGTATAACAAACTCTAGAAAGACCTTAGGCTTAGGTACTTTCAAAACATAATTTAAATGAGTTTTTATGCCTATGTTAGGCTAAAGTTTGACTAGTCTAAGCTAAGGTTCAACTAGTTTAAGCTATGGCTTGACTAGTCTAAGCTAATGTTCGACTAGTTCAAGCTATGGCTCAACTAGTCTAAGGATTTTTTGACCAGTCCTAGTTTAAACCAAAGAAAAATAGATTTTTCTATTACTTCTTCGACCAGTCGAGCAGACTGCTCGACCAATCGAAGATGGGCCTTCAACCAGTTAAGGGTTGCTCGACTCGAAGTCCAACAACTGAATCAATTCAGATTTTAGGCACTCTCGACCAGTCGAACAAGGCCCTCAACCAGTCGAGCAGGGCCTTCGACCAGTCGAAGATATGTTTTATCTTATTGCACTCAAATTTGAAAATTTATTGGAACGAAATCTGGTTCTTAGACGAGTCAAAGAAACAGCTTCTTTACCTATAAATAGAGGCCTTCTCTCAATCTATAATAAACAATTCAAGTCTATTAAATCCTTCCACAAGAGAGAGAAAAGCCTCCATTATTGTCAAGTTATTGTACGGTATTTATAATATTTTTAACAGCTTTTTTGTTTTAATTCTTTGATCTCTTATTTTCTGAATCTTATTTTATAATGAGGGTAAATACTCTTCTTTGAGATTTTAAAGAATTCAAACAAGTAGCCTTTGGTTTGAATCTGTTTAAAATCAATATAGAACCTTGAACAATTGTCTATATGACTGAACATTGAACAATCTACTACAAGAGAAGCGGTTTTACGGCTACATCGACTGATACATCTTCAAAGGAGAATATAAGTATACTTTGCTTTTAGTTTGGTTTTATTGAGATAGCCAGAAAATCTCATTTGTTGATTTTTCTTAGATAGCCAGAAAATTCTCAGAGAGGGGGGTTTTTTTTTTTTTTTTTGTGATAGCCCTTTAAAATCACAACTGCATCAGGTTTTAAGGTGACCCTGAGAAAACCTTATTTATAGTGAAAGCCAATATCACGTGGGTAGTGATTATTAAGTGTGGAGTAAGTTTAGCTGTTTGAGAACAGTTGTTGTATACACCAAACCGCTATAACTCTTGGCGTTGTGGTGAATGTTTACTTTTTTGCATTTGTGGAGAATGTTTGTAATTTCATTTATGCAAAAGTGGTGAATGTTTGTAATAGATAGCTTTATTTTCTCTTTCTTGATTTGAGATCTTAATTCTTACAAACATTTGTGATATAAGGTTGTTTGACCTAAACTTGGTTTGGGTGTTGGTTGTCCTATGAATTAGTTTGAATCAATTTTTCAATACTAGTGCAATCGAGATTTCTGATTTATTTAATATTTCAACACTTTAATTTTTTATTTGGCAGTCCTATTCACCCCCTCTTTAGGACTTCTTAAGCTCGCCTTTTCAGACTTCTACAGTGAAATAATAAATCTAAAATAAACTAAAGTAAGAGGGTTGGAAGGATATTACCCGATTGACGATTCTAGGTTAGATTCTGCAAAACAAACTAATAATGTTAGTATATGAAATTCAAAGAAAACCCTAATCTAGAAACTCAAGGAAAACAAATCTCAATCCTACACAAATTCTAACCCTAAGGTATTTAGAAAAAAAATGATATCAAAGTCCCCGTCAACGATGTCAAAAACTTGATCGATCCAAAAGAACGACAACCCCAAGTGTAGGGCTGCAATATAGTTTTAACTCTGTGAGATCGAGATTGAATCCACTATGACTTATATTTGTGCATTCTCTAAAACACTTTAAAACTAGAACTAAAACTAAAACTAACTATATATGTAATTAGATTGGATGAATTAATGATTGAAAATTAAATAATGTAAAGAGAAAATCAATAAAAGAAAACACTAGAACACCAATAATCCACTTCTAGCCATTCTCAATGCCTAATTCATTTAATTTAGTTAGATAACTCAACTGGAATCAAAGTCCTATCGTATCCAACCAGATAATAGAGCAGTTAATTCATCATTCACAAACTAAAATAGATTTTGAACTTCAATTGATTAAGTTCCCACATGAAGTACTAAAGTGTTGATCGCAGTAAATTGAAAGCATATATCATGCCCTTAGTCTACGATAGATCGATGGATTTTACAGATCAATTCCTTGTAAAAGAGATAAGCCATCAATCTTAGCATTCCTAAGCATTCAAAGTGTCTGAAGTCGATAGAAGATCAAAATAAACTAAAACTTAAAGCTTTATTCAAACTAATATCAATGAATTTTTCAACATTCAAACCAATAACTTAAATCAAAGTAGAGTAGAACATTAAAAACTACTACAAGCTTCACCTCTTATTTCTTGCTAAGAGATTTAGTCGATCATAGTCATGATTGAACTAAACTCTAAAAAGAAAAAATATGAAAAATAACTTAGAACCGAAAGATTGGCGAAGAAGAACGGCTCCCTATACGCTCTGCAACTCCTTGCTCTCTCTTTCGAATCCTAAATCGTACTTAGAAGAGCTTAAATCACCAATTTAAGTAAGAAAAGCTCGCATCGACTTTGCACCGACTTCAAATTTTTGTCCTTTTATCACACCTCGGTCGCATTGTATTTAGCCTTTGGTCGCACCGAATATCACTTTGGTCGCACTGAATTTGTCTATCTGTTGCAATTGAATTTCCTTAAAAATCCTACTGAAGTGTCTATCTCCCTCAAGTCAGACCAAACCCTTCTTCGGTTGCACTGAAAAGTCAAACCAAATTAAGTTCGGTTGCAACCGAATTAGGATTGAAAATCACAATTCTTTATTGGACTATTCTATGCACTTTCGATAAGACCGAACAAACTTCGAGCATTAAATCATTTATTTAATCATCATTTTCATCTTAGCTCTCTAAATCACCTCGCATAGCAAAACACCTGTAATCAGATCAATTAAGCACACCCATGCATATAAAACCAATGCATAATAAAATGGAAATATGCAATATTTCACACTCAACAATCAGATTCCTGACAAGGCATCTATACATTATTAAATCCTTGAGGGCATATCCTTCATCTATGCTTAATCTCATGTTTGTCTCCATCGGCGTTGATATTGGCTTGTAGTCAAGCATTCCAAACTTTTGTAGAAGGTCCCTTGTATATTTCTATTGACACAAGAAAAGACCTTCTTGACTTGATCGATTTCAAGTCCTAAAAAAATGTAGGAGTTCCCTGAGCTCCTTCATTTGATACCGTACTAGTAGATTTTCTTTTACTCATATGATTTCTTTGAAATCATCTCCTGTGATGACTATATCATCGATGTAGATGAGAATGATAGGTAACTTGCCATATATATATTTATAAATAAGCTAGAGTCTGTAGGTGCATATGAATATCCATTATGCAATAAGATTCAACGATCTTGTCTTCCCATGCTCTTGGTTCTTCTTTTAGTCATAGAGTGCCTTCCGTAGACTGAAGAAGTAATCTGGATGCCTAATCCCACCCTTGATTTTTAGAGGGCCCACTGTGATGATTATGTGATGTCACTATAACCATTTATTTATAGACTCTACACCAAAATTTAGGCCTACGTCCTAAAGGTCAAACCTATACATGATTTAATGGGCCACACCAAAGGGAAACAATTCGGAGGGTGGGCATTGCCATTCATGCTGTCCACCTAGATTTCATATAATCATCACACTGGGACTATAAAAATCGAGGGTGTATGTATCTTTCAACTGTTTTCTTTGATGTGTCCCACCTCAATAATAGATTAGCGCACAAAGCTCCATCTCTAATAAATGTTGCATGGATAGTAATTATGTCGAAGGGAAAAGGAGTTGTTAGCTTGGTTGGGTTCCATTGTAGTGTTATTATGGGGCACGGATTAGTTACTACCCCCGCCTGTTCGGAGCTTGAGAGAGGCAGAGGCTCCAAGGGCCACCGTAATGTAAGAATTTTATCCACACTGTCCATCCATTTCTACATATCATTTTAAATTATAACCCCAAAAACAGTTACTCTTGCTCTGGTTGTAGACTCTCGGGAGTTTCAACACCGGGTCAAGGGTTCGAGTACCCATAGGTAGTGAAATTCTACTGAGGTGTGAGTGTGTGGGGTGTGTTTAAAAAAAATATATATATTTTTTAAAAAAATAAAAAATCAAGGCTCAAATGAATCACACATTAGGCATTAAATTCCTACTGTTGAAAAATACATGGAGACCACCACATTAGTTTTGTATTGGTGTGCGTCCTTAGCACC
Organism: Magnolia officinalis; assembly: GCA_021015155.1. Taxonomy (NCBI): domain Eukaryota; kingdom Viridiplantae; phylum Streptophyta; class Magnoliopsida; order Magnoliales; family Magnoliaceae; genus Magnolia; species Magnolia officinalis. Next base: position 23,365,425 of record JAJHSJ010000009.1, read on the forward strand.
ACTGATTCCTGTGGTGTGGTCCACTTGAGCATTGGATCTGCCTTATTTTTTATCCAGTATTCTAAAATGATATGGAAAAATGGATGGACAGTGTGGATAATATTTATACATCTAGGTGGCCCTTCAGTTGCCCTCGGAGCAGGGAACAGGCTGGGGTAGTACCTAATCCGCGTTCCGCCTCAACAATCAGGTGTATAACCTCATTTTTTTTTTTTTTTTTACCTAGGACACAAAAATCAATCCCATCCCTCGTTCAGGTGGAACATAAGATTGAAAACCGTGTACATAGAAAGCACACCTTCCAAACTGTTTTCCATGGTGTGGCCCACATCAATCACGTGTGGGCCTACGTTTTGGGCCTCAGGCCTTACTTTTGGTGTGCAATTTAATGGTTGATGTAGATTTCAAATGAAGGTCAAGTCTAGGTCCAAAACTTGAAGTGGATTCTTAAATGGGTTGTGTACAAGGTGTTCCTAAACCAAACCCATGCCAACCTTAACCGTTGGGCTTTTGAGCTCCTAAAACTCAAGCCCCATTTTTTAAAGCTTGGCCTGGTCGATTATTGTTTGAAAGGACATTTTTGTAACGTATATATCTGTGTGCGCGCAAGTGCATGCGTGATCTCATGGAAATTAGAGGATTCTACTTCCCATTCTTAAACTAAAGATATTGAAAGTTTTAGGAGTTTTTCATACACCACTGACGATAAGGTCCACATCATCCCAAGCACTACTGCACAATCTATTGGCCCATCTATCATGTGCCTGCTTTCGGTTAAGGTTATAAATGAGTCGGGCTTAGGATAGGCACATTAAAATTTTTGAATAAGTTCGACTGTCGAGACCCAACCCAAATAGTTGAAAATATGGCCAAGACTAACCCAGGCCAAACTCGTTGACAATTTGATCATCAAACTTCTTGTGGACCCCACATGAGAAAACCCCAAAGAAGGCCTACTAATTAGGTGGTGTTTCCCACCTGCCCCAGCAATGGAGCAGTGAGTGTTGGGCCCACTGTGGTATCCATGCCATCCACCATTGAAGATCAAATGGACCATGCCACAGGAAAAGTTCGATAATGACACCCACCATTGAAAGCTTACTAGGGGCCATCGTATAGTATTTGCCATCCAACTTGTTGATGAGGTCACATAGACCTAGATGAAGGGAAAACACAAATATCAGCTTGATCCAAAACTTTGTGACCCCTACGAAGTTCTTAACAGTGGGTATTCAATCCCTATACTATGTGGTCTGCTTGAGCTTTAGATTTTCTTAATTTTTGGGAAATACCCATGATGCCCCACACATATCACCACACCACCACTAGGTGGCATGGGCAGCACCTCCTGATATGCATCTAAAAAAGGCATAAAAGTTTCTTTCAGAAATTTTGCAAAAATAATACCTCATTTAAAGTCATAGCTTCGGTGGATCCGGTGGAAGCGGGTGGGATCTCTGTCCGTGAGGCCCACTGTTACGTATGTCTTATTTATATCCACGTCGTCCATACATTTTGAAAGCTCATTTTTAGGCATGATCCCAAAACTTAAGCAGATCCAAATCTCATGTGGATTATAATATAGGAAATAGTGGTAATGGATCATTAAAAACTTGTTGCGTGATCTCTTCAGGTCTGTGACCTTATCAAGGATGACAAAGAAACATTTTGATGGCCCGCACGAAGTTTTTAATGGTGGGAATTCAATCACTACTGTTTTTATGGTATGGTTCACCTAAGATTTGAATCCGCTTCATTTTTTAGTTCATGCCTTAAATTGAGCTTTCAAAATGGATTGAAGGTATGGATGGAGGATGCGGGGAACATAAATCATAGTGGGCCCCACAAAGATCCACTGAGCTCGAATTCACCCAAACTCCGTCCATAGTTCACATGTTTCTTTTCCAGGAAGGATTTCAATCACCGGTTATTAGATTTGAAAAGGGAAGTTAGGGTTGGTCGTGCAAGAGGTATCTTTTAATTGTTTTCTTTGGTGGCCCACCCGAGATCAACCTAATTTTTCGTCCGGGTGCCTAATGTGGAAGTAGTAGATTTCACATGTATATTGCAGTGGTCAGTGCCCCCTTAAAAATCAATAGTGGGCAAATAACTATTCATAATTTTTTATTGATATATTACAATTAAAAAAAAAAGAAAAGCGACGGTCTTGGTCCGTCGCAATTTGCTGTCGCAAAAATGAGGACAGATTGGATCCGTCTCTAATCAACGACGGGTGTTCTAAATTTTAGCGACGGGTATGGTCCGTCGCTATCAGAGGGATTCGACCATATTCTAAAATTTAGCGACGGGTATGGTCCGTCACTAGTAGCAAGAGAAGATTAGCGACGGTCTTGGTCCGTCGCAGTTCGCCGTCGCGACAGTCCGTTAAATTGCGACGGATTCAGAATCCTTCGCTAATTAACAACGGTGTTCTAAAATTTTGGTCCGTCGCAGTTGAAATCGGATTGCGTACTGAGTCGCTCAGTACGCTTTCATTGTACTGAGTAAACTCAATAGGGCCCACTGTGAATGTATGCGAATTCTCCACACTGCATCCATTTTCCTGCTAATTTTAGGGGTTGATCCCAAAGTTGTAGTAAATCCAAAGCTCAAGTGGACCATGCCATAGGAAACAGTGTGGAATAATGATTTCCACCGTTGAAACCTTCGTAAGCCCAAAGTAATGTTTATTTGCCATCCAACATGTTCATAATATCAAGAAGTCATGGATGAAGAGAACAAACATCAGCTTGATCCAAAACTTGTGACCTCCAAGAATTTTTCAATGGTAGAGGTTCAATCACACTATTTCCTTCGGTGTGGTCCACTTGAGCTTTGGATATGCTTCCTTTTTGTGCTCAGATCTAAAATTATCTGTTAACATGGATGAACGGAGTGTGTAAAATAAATAAACAACGGTGGACCCCATAGTTTACTTAGTACGCTAAGGGTACTGAGTTACTTGGTATGCAATCCGCTTCCGTCGCAGTTCGTTGTCGCAAAAATGAAATGCCAGATCCGTCTTGCGACGGTTTCGCAAATGACAGTGTTTTAAAATGTAGCAATGGGTATGGTCCGTCGTTAGTCAAATTTTCTGCAAACAAAAAAAAAAAAAGCCCTACTTTGGTGTAAAGTCGATCTCAAGTCTTTTTAAGTACACAATTATTATTGATGTAGGAGGAAACTTCTTGTTCTAAGCATTTTGATTTTATTTGTCAAAAATAAATGATAGATAAAAAAAGTAAGAATTTTACCAATTTGCGGCAATGCAGAGCTCAAGGGAAAAACACCCAAATCGTGTTCCTTGACTCTCTTATCAAGGCAACTGCCAAGATTGAATAAAATGTCACAAATCTCAAGAGAAACATAGGTAGATTGATGTTGTATCTATTTCCTTCAAAATCGTCCACTCCTCTACTTGAACATTCAAGCACAGAAAAAAGAAGAGATGATATCAAGTATGGTTGCCGAAAGAACCTTTTTTTCTCCAGTGAAAACCAAAGATTCTAATAAAATTTTCAGTTATTTTCATTTATTTTTAACTGGTGAATCTCTCTGATTTTAATTTTTCCTAAAACCCATTTTAGGATTCCTTCCCTTATGCTTAGTTAATCGAATAAATTCCATGCTGATCCAATCAAAATTGCTTGGCACACAACCGGAGTTGGAGAATGTAATATAAAACATGACAGAAAAAAGATCCTAGAATGTATATTTTTTGCATTTTGAATTTCTTGCACTTGATTAACAAGCAGTTATTGTAAAGAGAAGTAGATGCATATAGCATACAAGTAATAAATAAGACAAGTAGAAGTTAAGACCATGAAGAGTATGGTTAAGATTTTGAGTAACATAACCATGTAAAGGAACAGAAACAAGAGTCAAAACACGGTGGCTATGGAGAACAATTCAACTGTTGAAACTTGAAAACCATGAAATTCAGTTAGAACATTAAGAATAGCAAGTAAGAAGGCATACAAACCTTGTCTGAAGCTGTAACAACAAATGCTACAGTCTCTATCAAAATTTTGTAGCCTAAAATGATCTATTAGTAGTAGGCCACAATGGAAATGGAATTCATTAGTAAGGGTTTTCATGTTTGGCTGCTTGGAAACGGCTAAAAATAGACTCCTTTAGGAACTCATTTCATGTATTTAAAAAGAAAAAAAAAACATTTTATGATTCATTCTCAAAAGTTGGCTATTAGATTCCACAAAGAAAATACTACTTTTCTAGAGGGTATTTGACTCTCTTGTTGTGGATCATATCTGAGATTGATCAGATCAAATCTTTATTAACACAAAGGGCTCAACTTTAGTTTTGATCAAATCTAGTGTAAAACCAATCAGATCAAGTTTACACATCGAAATTATTTGGAAAAAAAAAGTCCTAAAAGAATCTCTCTTTTCAAACCCTGAATATATAAACTCCAATTACTTAAGCTTGTCATGGGCATCCAGCACACTATCATACATATTCTTTGACTTCTCAAACACCTTGGTCTGAGCCTCTTCAAACTACAAAAACGTGTTACGATTTAAGGTTTTGAACTGATTCAGGACAAAAGGTAAAAAGAGTAAACAATCAAGAGATTAGTAATGATAGATTATTTCTGGGAAATTGGGAATCCCACAAACTAATATGAAACTGTGTGCATCTTTAAAAAAGAAAAGGATTTCCAAAATTTTAGAACCTGTTTCTCTCTTGGTGGCCTTTCTCGAAGTATTACTAGAAATCTAATTCCATGCATACCTGTTTCATGCCACACTCCACACAGCAACAAACAACCCTACATTTCATTCCTCATACTCTCGACTCTTGACAAGTTGCTGCATTTCAACACTATAAAAACGCCTTCCACATCATTGATTTCACCTTCTTGTCCATAGCCACGTGTTGAATGCACAGACCACCCTATGACACCAAGTTGCCAAAATGGGTCAATATGAAGTTCCCTGCGACAGTTCACATTGTTGAATGCTGACAAGTGGAGATATTTACTGTTGGATGCTTGACTTCTTCTCTAGCAAGGATGCCAAAAAGGCAGAGCATAGTTTGGTTAGTGGTGGAAGAACATGTGATGACCCATTGAAAATAGTCTCTCATGTTTTATCTGATGGCACAAACGACGCTGGTGGTACATGGTCTTTCTTCACCTCAAACTCTGAGAGCCCACCGTATATAGATGAATAACCAAATTGTCCTGTAATGAAAATAAAATTTTAAAAAGAAAAAAGAAAAAAAAAAGAAGGAAAAACAGAAGAAAAACAATTAATTGTGTTCAATGGAAGTATGTCTTTTTGTTTCAAGTCTCTTTCCAAAGCCAATACTATAAAGAGCATGTTTGTATGCTCAACTGGACTGAATTGCAATAATTCAATTAAATATAGAGTACATGATAAAAAGGGAGCATTAGCATTTTAAAATGAAAGCCCAAATTGCAACTTCCCACATTTCAAGTCCTGTGTACAACTTGAAATTATTTGAATCACAATTAGGCACCCAATCCCTCATTAGGAATAGAGTTGGCTGGTCCACTAATCAGATGGACAGTGATCTTAAAAATAGATGGAACAGCTTAGAAAACATCAGCCAGGTTTTCTTCAGATGTACACTTGTTCCACAAACTATGGCCCCCTTGATTTAATGGACTAAGTACCTTCCAGAGTACTTCTAATTAAGATCTTCACCGCCTACCCTTTTGTGTAAGCACGTGTATGATAATATCGAGCATCTTGGTTAACTTGTTTCTTGCAAACGATACACTTGGTGGTTCTGTAAGGGGTCCACTTGCACAGGAATAAAAGGAGAAAAAAGGATATCGGAATCAAGGATGGAAGAATATAGTGATCCAAAGCTTCCAAAAGAGATTCAAATATGAGAGTCCACTCATTCAAGAAATAATCAAACTGGGGCATCTAAAATATCCTAGATAAGGCCCTAATGTATTCTCTGTTGAATGTTAATAATTGCTTAACTTTCTCCATATTCATTTGCCATTAGACAATTGATTCACGGATTAGATTTTTCCAATCTTGAAAATTTGAGATGCCTTAATCCAAAGTATGGTCCATTGAATCAAAGGTTTGTTTCACCAAACCATGGTCCCAAATGTATGGAATTATGCATGTGAACAAGACATGTGTTTCCTGATGAGGAACTTATTATTCCTCTTAGATGGTAGATATGGTAATGAGGACCTTAGTAGTGGTTGCATATCTCTATTTGAAAACTGAAGGTAATTAATTAATTAATAAAAACGTCAACTCGGAAAAAACTCAAATTGGTCTAAAGAAGAAAAAAAAAAAAAAAAAACTCAACTTGGAAAAAACTCTAATTGGTCGAGCCTTAGTTGACTTGACAAAACTCAGTAAAAAAAAGAACTTGCTAAAACTCGGCAAAACTCAGAAAAAAATTAAGAAGAAAGGTTGCCAAAACTCAATTTGACTGTCCAAAATATACACTACTTGTCATTTTTAAATATTAAATATTACTGAGAGCATTAGAATGCAAAACACAAAAAACCTCAAGTTACTCCACTCGAACTTTCTTATGAGGTCAAGTTTTCAAGTTTAAAGACTGTACATAGTGCTAGGTGCAAATTAATGGGTTTTCATTTAGGCTAGTGTTACAAACAAGCGAGCCCCACCTTTCAGATCCAGACCATTTATCTCATGAGCCCTATCCATCTCATAATCCGTACTTTGGATGGAGATGGGAGTGCATCTCACCTGCAGACCATAACTAGTAGAGTAGCCCTGACTCATCCATTTCAGTCCTACATGGTCAATTTCAATCTTGTACTAGTCAGGTGACTTACTTCATCGCAGGCCAAAATAAATACAACTTGGACAATACTGAGTTTTATCAAACAATAATTAAAACCACACTGAGATCCCCTCCAAAAATCTAGCCATCTTATCACTGATGGACCTTTGGCTACACATTACTTTCAATCATTAAGCATCCATTTGTAGAAGAGCAATCTGGTGGCTAGGATCATCCGACGGGTGATGTGTGTAGCATCATCCATCCAAGGCGAAGAACACACTCATGACAGATTCCTTTCAGCATACAAAAACGAACAAACTCCCATAAGTCCAAAGCTCCAGGGCATATAGTTTCTGTCATTTACCACACTCATGAGGAGCACCTTTCCTCAAGAGAAGAAATCCCAATTAGTCCAAAACTCCAACCTGCTATGGAATCTAAACATCCTTATCAGCTTGAAATTTGAGAGACTAAAACGCATAGCCCATCATCTTTATCACGATTATGCTTCCCCATCTTTATAATCATAGGGAAAAATGTCATTCGACAAAAAAAAAAAAAAAAAAAAAAAGCATAGAAATCTTTACATTTAATTCACTTTCAATCATTAAAGAGAGTCAAAACTTTGGTCAAAGAAATGGAAATGCTAATAAATAGGAGAAAACGTTCAGGTTTAATATGGTTTCCACTAAAATAAGAAAGAAAAGCTAAAGATGCACATAATGTGTGAAGATATTTTATTTAAATCAGATTGAAATATTAAACTACAGATAAAATGGCCAGATTCCTATCTTCATGATTCATAATGTAGATAGGTAGGAAAACATTGCATTAAAATCATTCTTTGCCTCACAAAATCCTTCATTTTTCTAGTAATACTTGTAAAAATGATCCATCTCCACTAAAATTTTCACTTTCTACTCGATTCTATCAATGGGTGGCAACCACCATTACCAATCTCTATTTTTAAATTGCACTCAAAAGTGCTTTTTTTGGTAACAGATTATATATATATATATATATATATATATATATATTGGTTTTTTAAAAAAGTGAGTTTTTTCTTTTTTCCTTTCCTTGCCTATCTTTTGAAATGTATGGAGTTTTGAAAGTTGAACCAATCATATGAGTTTTTTTTTTTTTTTTTTTTTTCAAAAATATGATGTTTAAAAAGGAGTTTTGCTATTTATGCTTTAGATATGGGAGTCCCACTAGAATATGTGTCCGGAGTGCAACTGACATGTGCTAACCAAGTAACATGGTTCCTATCTTCCCATTATTATGATGACCATCACGCCTCTAATGTCAGTGCACTCGAAACCAAATCTCCACCATCCTACCTTTATCAAATGTCCCAGCATCTAATGGTAGGGCATCATGGCTGCTCTCACAAATCTAAACCATCACTCAAATGGCCCACACTGCTCATAATTAAACTAGTTTATATATGTGTGTGTGTGTGTGTGTGAGAACCATCTAATGGACTGCTACTTCCTACACATGCCACAACACACACATGAAGGGGTCCACCTAATGACAGCCTGGATCTCACACATCGGCAAGTGAGGCGTGAATGGCACTCTAAACCTCCCACATATTCCATCTTGAAAAAATACATTGCAATTGAATTTAATGCCCATCATACCTTTCGTGTTTGAGTTCATCAACCTGTTTCCTACATGCAACTAACTCCCCTGTCACCCTCACTTCATGGATCTATTATCAAATAGAACACAGACAGCAGATCACACAAAACCACAACATCTAAATTACATAAAAGAAATATGTAAAGAAAATTACCATGAGCATCTCCCATTCATGTTTACAGTACTTAATTTCTCTTATACGAGCCTCCTCGACTTATCCTCTGCCTCAAGAGCACAAGCTCCGGCATACTTTGCTCGTTCATCCGCATCATTCCCAAAATCCATCAACGCCTCCCTATCTCAGTCATAGAGCAAGCAATCCTCCCACCTCATGCACTACCTCACTAGCATAATCATCCATTTAGACCGCCTGTTTGATGGCCCATACCCCACCAACTATACTATTTAGATGACACTATGAATCTCATCAACAACAGACTTTATACAGACACGGATCAAGATCTGTGATTGACACAGATAATAAAATCCCGACGAAACAAAAAAGATGAAATTTCTGAAAAGAGGACCTTGAGAAAAAGAAAAAAAAAGAAAAAAAAAAAAGAGAGAAATGTTTATATTCAAATGAAGAAATAAGGATACAAGCAATTGGGGTTTTTTTAAATATTACCGACAATTTTCAAGGGCAAAATAGGAAAAAGAAAAGGAAAATTGGAAGAAGAAGGAGAAGTGATTTTGCGTACCGGAAATGAAACGATGACTTTGGTGGGCAGGGACGTAGATTGTCTTTAGCTAGCTCCTTGAAAATGAGAGAAATGGCGCAAATCGATAGAGAGTATGAAAAGCTTTGCCTCTTCCTCAACTTTTTACAAGATGGTTTTAACCTGCCCACGCAATAACACCTCACCCGATCCCGATGTTTGTTTGGCTTGCCCGTTGTTCTTGGTGACAAGAAAGAGAGGGGGGGGGGGGGGGGGGGGTGATAGAGAAAGGGAGGTGTGAGAGATATCGATAAGAGGAAGATGCTTCGAGTTAGGTAGAGGTTGGGCTGGAAGAGTCCTCTTCTCCTTAACAACTAGTTGTGACTCTTAACAGATGTTTTAATATCTTAGAATACTTACATAACATTCTGATTGAATTGCTCTTGATTGTTTTACCTTCAGTCTGGATCATCTTAGGTCCATTTATACGTTAATAACAGAATAAGAATTAAAGGAAGAGACCCTTGAGGATTTTTATCATTATTATCTGTTTGACCATTTCTCCAATTGAGATTCGAGTGGTTTTGCCAACTAGAATTATACTTGTTTGAAATTAGAGCACTGAAAGGCCTTTGATAATTGTTTATTGCATTGGATTGTTCATGTAACAACTCTTGGAATGCAAGAATTGTAAAACATTCCTACGTCAAGTATATGTTACTTGCAAAAATACCGCAGATACTGCAAACAATTTCAAGGGTCTCCTCAAGTTTGACCATTTCCACCTTCTTCAATTATACGTCCTTGACTTTTCTTATGATGCTGGCAACCCTGGAAAGTTCAAGACTCTACTGAAGTTCAAGATCAAGATAGAAAGTTCAAATTCTACTAAGTTCAAGATGATTGAGTTCAACTTCTACTAAAGTTCTAGTAGAAGATCAAGCTTCATCTTCAACTTCAAACTCTATTGAAGAATCAAGTAGAAGAACAAGTTCCATGAAGTTCAAGCTACTTCAAAGTTCAGTCATTTCAGGTATAACAAACTCTAGAAAGACCTTAGGCTTAGGTACTTTCAAAACATAATTTAAATGAGTTTTTATGACTATGTTAGGCTAAAGTTCGACTAGTCTAAGCTAAGGTTCGACTAGTTTAAGCTATGGCTTGACTAGTCTAAGCTAATGTTCGACTAGTTCAAGCTGTGGCTCGACTAGTCTAAGGATTTTTTGACCAATCCTAGTTTAAACTGAAGAAAAATAGATTTTTCTATTACTTCTTTGACCAGTCGAGCAGACTGCTCGACCAATCGAAGATGGGCCTTCAACCAGTCAAGGGTTGCTTGATTCGAAGTCCAACAACTGAATCAATTCGGATTTTAGGCACTCTCAACCAGTCGAAAACCTTACTCGACCAGTCGAACAAGGCCCTCGACCAGTCGAGCAGGGCCTTCGACCAGTCGAAGATCTGTTTTATCTTATCGCACTCAAATTTGAAAATTTATTGGAACGAAATCCGGTTCTTAGACGAGTCAAAGAAACAACTTATTTACCTATAAATAGAGGCATTCTCTCAATCCGTAATAAACAATTCAAGTCTATTAAATCCTTCCACAAGAGAGAGAAAAGCCTCCATTATTGTCAAGTTATTGTATGGTATTTATAATATTTTTAACAGCTTTTTTGTTTTAATTCTTTGATCTCTTATTTTCCGAATCTTATTTTATAAAGAGGGTAAATACTCTTCTTTAAGATTTTAAAGAATTCAAACAAGTAGCCTTTGGTTTGAATCTATTTAAAATCAATATAGAACCTTGAACCCTTGTCTATATGACTGAACATTGAACAATCTACTACAAGAGAAGCGGTTTTACGGCTACATCGACTGATACATCTTCAAAGGAAAATATAAGTATACTTTACTTTTAGTTTGGTTTTATTGAGATAGCCAGAAAATCTCATTTGTTGGTTTTTCTTAGATAGCTAGAAAATTCTCAGAGAGGGGTTTTTTATTTGTGATAGCCCTTTAAAATCACAACTACATCAGGTTTTAAGGTGACCCTAAGAAAACCTTATTTATAGTGAAAGCCAATATCACGTGGGTAGTGATTATTAAGAGTGGAGTAAGTTTAGCTGTTTGAGATCAATTGTTGTACACACCGAACCGCTATAACTCTTGGCGTTGTGGTAAATGTTTATTTTTTTGCATTTGTGGAGAATGTTCGTAATTTCATTTATGCAAAAGTGGTGAATGTTTGTAATAGATAGCTTTATTTTCTCTTTCTTGATTTGAGATCTTAATTCTTACAAACGTTTGTGATATAAGGTTGTTTGACCTAAACTTGGTTTGGGTGTAGGTTGTCCTATGAATTAGTTTGAATCAATTTTTCAATACTAGTGCGATTGAGATTTTTGATTTATTTAATATTTCAACACTTTAATTTTTTATTTGGTAGTCCTATTCACCTCCTCTTTAGGACTTCTTAAGCTCGCCTTTTCAGACTTCTACAGGATAATACCCGATTGACAATTCTAGGTTAGATTCTACAAAACAAACAAACAATGTAATTAGTATATGAAATTCAAAGAAAACCCTAATATAGAAACGCGAGGAAAACAAATCTCAATCCTACACAAATTCTAACCCTAAGGTATTTTTTTAAAAAAATGATATTAAAGTCCCCGTCAATGATGTCAAAAACTTGATCGATCCAAAAGAACGACAACCCTAAGTGTAGGGCTGCAATATAGTTTTAACTCTATGAGATTGAGATTGAATCCACTAGGGCTAATATTTGTGCGTTCTCTAAAACACTTTAAAACTAGAACTAAAACTAAAACTAACTATATATGTAATTGGATTGAATGAATTAATGACTGAAAATTAAATAATGTAAAGAGAAAATCAATAAAAGAAAACACTAGAACACCAATAATCCACTTCTAGCCATTCTCAATGCCTAATTCATTTAATTTAGTTAGATAACTCAATTGGAATCAAAGTCCTATCTTATCCAACCGGATAATAGAGCAGTTAATTCATCATTCACAAACCAAAATAGATTTTAAACTTCAATTGATTCAGTTCCCACATGAAGTACTAAAGTGTTGATCGCAGTAAATTCAAAGCATATATCATGCCCTTAGTCTACGATAGATCGATGGATTTTACAGATCAATTCCTTGTAAAAGAGATAAGCCATCAATCTTAGCATTCCTAAGCATTCAAAGTGTCTGAAGTCGATAGTAGATGAAAATAAACTAAAACTTAAAGCTTTATTTAAACTAATATCAATGAATTTTTCAACATTCAAACCAATAACTTAAATCAAAGTAGAGTAGAACATTAAAAACTACTACAAGCTTCACCTCTTATTTCTTGCTAAGAGATTTAGTCGATCATAGTCATGATTTACCTAAACTCTAAAAAGAAAAAATATGAAAAATAACTTAGAACTGAAAGATTGGCGAAGAAGAACGCCTCCCTAGACGCTCTGCAACTCCTTGCTCTCTCTTTCGAATCCTAAATCGTACTTAGAAGAGCTTAAATCACCAATTTAAGTAAGAAAAACTCGCATCGACTTTACACCGACTTCAAATTTTTGCACTTTTATCACGCTTCGGTCGCATTGTATTTAACCTTTGGTCGCACTGAATATCACTTTGGTCGCACAGAATTTGTCTATCTGTTGCAATTGAATTTCCTTAAAAATCGTACTGAAGTGTCTATCTCCCTCAAGTCGGACCAAACCCTCCTTCGGTCGCACTGAAAAGTCAAACCAAATTAAGTTCGGTTGCAACTGAATTAGGACTGAAAATCACAATTCTTTATTGGACTGTTCTATGCACTTTTGATAAGACCGAACAAACTTCGAGCATTAAATCATTTATTTAATCATCATTTTCATCTTAGCTCTCTAAATCTCCTCGCATAGCAAAACACCTGTAATCAGATCAATTAAGCACACCCATGCATATAAAACCAATGCACAATAAAATGGAAATATGCAATATTTCACACTCAACAATCAGATTCCTGACAAGGCATCTATACATTATTAAATCCTTGAGGGCATATCCTTCATCTATGCTTAATCTCATGTTTGTCTCCATCGGCATTGATATTGGCTTGTAGTCAAGCATTCCAAACTTTTGTAGAAGGTCCCTTGTATATTTCTATTGACACAAGAAAAGATCTTCCTTGACTCGATCGATTTCAAGTCCTAAAAAAATGTAGGAGTTCCTTGAGCTCCTTCATTTGATACCGTACTAGTAGATTTTCTTTTACTCATATGATTTCTTTGAAATCATCTCCTGTGATGACTATATCATCGATGTAGGTGAGAATGATAGGTAACTTGCCACATATATTTATAAATAAGCTAGAGTCTGTAGGTGCATATGAATATCCATTATGCAATAAGATTCAACGATCTTGTCTTCCCATTCTCTTGATTCTTCTTTTAGTCATAGAGTGCCTTCCGTAGACTGAAGACGTAATCTGGTTTATCCTTGTTCTCATTCCCTTTTAACTACTCCATATAGATATTCTTATTGAACTCCCCATAAAGTAAGGTTGTGGTTATTATTGATGACTATTCCAATATGCAAAAATAGGAAGTTACCTTGCCGAAAGCTTCAACAAAGGTGCAAGAAAAAATAAAATAATGTGGCTAGATTAGCTCTCATGGATCAATTAAACTGTTGGACATGCGATTTGATTGGACCTCTGAGTCCCTCAGACCACTAATTTTTTCCAGGTTTATCTTTAGACCGTGTATCTGATCTAGATTCTGCCCATTTGGATCCCTGATGTGCCCCTGATATCCAATCTGGATGGTTGGATGATCTTGATCTGGTGTCTGGACTATGGATCCAGCTGGGCGTGATTTGAATTAGATAATCAATCGGAGGATATCTGATCCTTAATTAGTCAGCTTGTGGAGCCCATCTAGGACCCATCTAATGGCTGTGTGGCCTATATGCATCTTGATATGAGGAATCCCTGATTAGAAAGCTGGATTATACGTATGTTTATAGGACTCCCCTTGGTAAGGACCGAAGCATCCTTAGTTTCAACTCTCACACAGCTTACCCCATTTCTTCTTCTCATATAGTTATGTGTCTTCCCTAATGCCTCTAGTGTCTTGTTAGTGGAAGGTTATATTTTGCACTAGCATAGAAGTATTGATGTCCTCTTGCTTATTGAAAAAAGAAAGAAAGGCTCTTAAAGGATTATAGGTTTTGCATGGCTTGTGGAACGGGATCAAATCTGGATGATTAAATGCATTTTTCATAGAAATATGCTGATTGTTGGTGGTTGCTACTTATGCTTTCTGATGTTGAATGTGTTAGGCATCTCCTCATCAATTGGTCCTATGTTTTCGGTCATATGAGGATGGTATTCAGGTTAGTTTAATTTGGCTTGGTTGATGCTGATATTCAGTAACTTTTTGAGGCTTGGAGGCTGAAAGCCCATTTGGTTGAAAAGTAAATGTTTTATGGAACCTTTGCTTTGTTGCTATCCTTTGGGCTATTTGGAAGGAAAGAAACAAACACACTTTCAACAATATTAGTGAATTGTCTTCATCTGTCATTTTTAAAGTTGAAAGTCTCGTTGGCTCCTTATGAGCATAGGCTTCAGATTGCTTTTCTTTTGTTAGCTCTTGAGTTGGTCCCTTATGTAGTTTTATTGGTTGGTTCTTTCTAATCCCTTCGTGGGCAGTTCTTTTAATAATGCATTACTTATTTTTTTTTTTTTAAAGGAAGAAAGAAAAAAAAAAAAGAAGTATTGTGTCTTCTTGTTAGCTGTTCCAAGTAATAGCTAATTGCTAATAACTTGTATGATCATTTGAGAACATCTTGAAAAAATAATATATAAAATTTTGAGATGATTTTTATTAAGTTTTTTACAATGATACAAACCATTCAAATGATTTAACCCAAATTTTAATGGGTCAGGTATAAATCCAAAAGTCCAAGTGGATTCTTAAATGGGTCGAGTAGAAAGCACACTTACACCCGAATCAAGCCTACCCAACCAAACCCATCATTAACAACCCTACCTGTTCAGCTTTTGGGGCTTAGGCTTAAAATTAAAGGCCATTAGGGTTTGGAGGGGTATCTCTGATAACTCCCCGACATTTTGGACATAACTACTTGTTGTTCTTAAACCAAAGATATTGAAAGTTTTAGGAGTTTTGCATGCACCACTATTGTACTATCTCTTGGTGCATCTATATGACCGTACCTTACCTGGATTTTACAAGGCATGTGTTTGCCTTCAACTGTCAATGGGTCAAGCTCAAGTCAGCTAAACTAAAATTTTGAATAAACTTGATTGTCAGACTTGGCCCGGCCCAAATAGTTGAAAATCTGGTGGAAGCCAACCTAGTCCCAGGCCGTTGACAGTGCTACATTCGATCATCAAAGTGCTAATGGACCTCACATGAACCCCACATGAGAAAAGCCCAAGGAAGGCCCATGCGTATGAGGGAGTGTTAACCCCACCCCCACTCAAAAAAAAATAAAATAATAATAAATAAATAAATAAAGAAGAAGAAGTTCGGTGATGTATCAGTTCCCAAGTATCCTTATCTGCTGATATATTTAAATTAAAAATGAAAATGACTTTACATTGATAACAACCAGAAGTTTTATGGGGCCTAAGGTGTATGTGAGATCCACTTGTGTAATCCCATGTTAGGCCTAGGGATTAAAATATCAGTTGGACACGTTAGGCCCACCATCATGATTATATGTTGTCCCTCCCACCTAATTTGGGTCTAAGGGCCTGTTTGGGAGTGTGGATTTGAAACCCCTGTCATGATTATATGTTGTCCACTCCTACCTATTCATAGTATATTAGTAGCGGTTTGAATTTAATTACTAAATCAACTTTAATATATCTAATTAGTGAACTTATGTAAAATTTTCCACAATGGTTGTAATAAGCCTGCTGAAATATATACATTGCTAAAAAATGATGAAATTCCAAGTCTCGGATGGGCCACAAGCACAAGATCACGTCCGAGTGACTAACCAATGATTTTTAACCATTGATTTACATGGACAATGTTTAGACGATGATGTGAAATCCACCCAATCATCGGGTGTGTCACCCTGTGATAAACTCACGACATAAAAATCAGCCCTATCCATGGTTTAAGTGGATGACACGATTGGAAATAACACATATAAAAAGATCACATTCTAAACTATTTCCCTTGGTGTGGCCCAATTGAATCATGTATGAGCCTGCTTTTTGGGTGTCAGGGCAATGTTTTGGTTGGGGCATCTAATGGTTCGAGTGGAATTCACATGATCATCATGGTGGCCATGTAAAAATCAAGGGTGGATGTCTCTCCCAATCATTTTCATTAGCATGGCCCACTCGAACCATGTATCAACGTTCTCACGTGTACATCAGGATGGACCACTTAATAACGAAGGGAGGGCTATAGAACTGCCAATGTTAGCTTCCCTATAAGTGTCACCTTCCCAAGAAGAGAAATTTTCCACTGTAGACGCCACCTTTTATCCAGCATTTTTTATCAAGCATATGAGACTTAACTTACCAACTTAGACCTTGCACGTACAGACAATGAATTTGAGGATGAAAATACCCCTCCTTTTCACCGCCAACTTAGACCTTGCATTTTCAAAACACGTGCCTTTCATTCCATTGCAATGAAAAACTGAGGCACACATGTTTTTCTTATCATTTTCCTTACTAAAATTCAAACTTGATCATCTACATTTGTCATTTTTCATCTTGGTTAGGGTTACGTGGAATCCTCCAAACTGGTTGCATCTGCAATCTTTGAAAAGTTTCAAATTATTCCCTCACTCCAAAGCACCCTTCCTCAACTTGCATTTGACCGGTACTACGGTTGCTAGAGGTACAAATATTTAAAAAAACCCTAGTGTGGTTTATAGTTATTTTCCTTTGTAGTATTGGACGACAATTAACTGACTACTTGTGGAAATTCAACTAGTAATTCATCGAGGGTGCTTGGTCAAACTTAGCCATTGTACGTGTTCACTCCCCAAGTATAGGGTTGTGATGTAGTAATAAACTGGGTAAGACCGAGGTCGAATCCCAAAGGACTGATACTTGTACGTAATCTAAAACTCACTAGAACTAGAACTAGACTAAGATGCAATCTAAAGCAAGTGGGTATGAAGAATAATGGTAAATTAATTATCTAAAACGTAAGGAAATTAGAGGTAGGAAACTAGGGATTCAGAGGATCCACTTGTAGAAATCAGGGAGATCTACGCTTGATTCATGAACTCAACTGAACTTACTTGATATAGTTTTCAAGAGGTGAAAGGTGTATGAATTAGAATGGATTCCATCACTAAACCATGCCCAAGAGACAAAGTAAACAACAGAATTAAACTAATTACCAACCAATCCACATGTTATGAAAGTTAGGAAGGGTACCGACATCCAACCATGCCCAGGAGACAATGGTGAACAACAGAGCTCCCTGACGTCATACACATAAAAGAAAAGAAAATACTCAAGCCATCACAGATCTACTGTAATTTCAGTCACAATAAACCATTAATAACTAAAATAATTTCTTAAAAATCAAACTAGGATTAAATCAGTTCATAAGTATGAATCCAAGCCATTGAATCAACCCATCACGCTGCAAGCTTCACCTCTTAGCCCTAGCTAAGAGGTTTAGCCAACCATGATTGGCTGGATCTCAAAGTAAAAAAAAAAAATAATAATAAAACAGAAAAGAAAAATTCTAAACTATTATGCACTTCACGTCCCAAAAGATTCAATGCCTCCTCACCTCCCTCTCTCTCTTTCTTATAGCATGGAAGGTTAGCTGGGAATAGCTATTGCCAGGAACGGTGGGTCGGTGCGTCCGTGTGTAACATAACTCGGACAGCTGTTTATGCAGTTGCTAAATGCGTAAAGGAAACAGACTTGCGTCTGATTGCGATTTTTGGGCTGCTGACTGTCGAACACCTGGTTTTGACTCCTTGGTTGGGGTAAAGACCCACCTGTGCATCTACTGGACGGATCGGATCATCGATCCGATGGTGATTATGAACATAGAGGGTCCCACAGCGGCCGGATTTTCCGGACGTCTGCGAAACAGAGCCCGCGTACGAGTTATGCTGGACTCTCGATGGGACCCACTTTCATTGTTTGTCTAGAAAATCCACTTCGTTCATTGTTTCCAGCTCAGAAAATCGGTCGGAAACGGGTGTTTTTGCTCGAATTTGGTGCGGTCCAGAGAATCTCTTTCTCTGCCGTCTATCAGATGTTTGAACAGTTGAAAACCATTCTCCGCTGTTTCATCGAATTTGGTCACCTAGGCATGGGTTGTTGCCGCCTCACGTGACAGATGAACGGTTCCGATCATGGATACGGAGGATGGGTGGGGCCCACTAGCCAAAAATGGACGGACAGCGTCCGTCCGCTGTCCCTGTGTAAGAAGGAGACAGGTCAGCCCGTCTTTGACTGGGCTGACCGTCCAGTGCACGGCCGGTGCGTGTACACTATGTGTACACGTACTGTATATGTAGGGCCCACTGTGATGCTTGTGAGAGATCCGATCCGTCCATCACTTTTCTCATACTATTTAAACTGTCGAGACCAAAGTTAAGGCAGTTCCAGATATCAGGTGGGCCCCAAATTACAGATTAGTGGGCTGATCTGTACGTTGGCCCGCTTCCCGAGATCTTCAATGGTTGAAATTTAATATGTACGGTTGATTTATTGCTCGCATCCCATGTATGAAGTCCCATGTCAATCGGATGGCGGTAACCCTGTGATCTTGCATTCTAGACCAGTTTCGGGCCATTTTTAACGTGAATGGCTTGATTTTCTCGGATCCCTGGCGTGTGAATCCGTCGATCTTGGCCCCCCTGGAGTCTGTTACTTTCCTTGGCATCATCAGAGCATTAAATCCATGTTTTTAGCGTCCTTTTCGGTCTAAGCTTGCAATTACGTCCTGTATTAAAAACACGATTAAAAACAGGCTGTTAAACGGTACCATGCTCTTAAATCTAGGCAATAATGGGGTCTTATATGCAATATTTGACCCTCAACAGTACACTTGAATTTGAAGAAAAAACTCACGGAAATTGAGACGAGCCCAAGTCGATGACAATTGATTGACTACTCGTTCAATTTCATGTGAAGTTCGGTCAATTCCATGTTAGGATCGATGAATTTCATTTTAGGCTCTTACAATTTCATTTGTTAGGCTTAGTCAATTTTATGCGTTGATCGTTCAAATTCATGTGAAACTCGTTCAATTCCATTTGAAGCTCACTCAATTTCATGTTAAGGTTCACTCAATTTCATGCTAGGCTCGCTCAATTTAATGTTTTCCCAGCTCAATTTCCTGCTAGGCTTGCTCAATTTAATGTTTGCGTCAATAAATTTCATGTTTGCCTGGATGAATTTCATTTTTTTCTCACTCAATTTCATGTTTGCGTTGCTCAATTTTTAGCTTGCCATGCTCAATTTTCAGTTTGCCACGCTCAATTTCAGCTTTCCTCACTCAATTTTCAGTTTGCCTCGCTCAATTTCTAGTTTGCCTCGCTCAATTTCTAGCTTACCTCGCTCAATTTTCGCTCTTCCCTCACTGGATTTCTAGTTGACCTCATTCAATTTCTAGGTTACGTCGCTGAATTTTCATGCTTCCCTTGCTCAATTATTTGTTTTGCCTTGCTCAAATTCGAACTTCCCTCGCTCGATTTCATTTTTCCCTCTCTCAATTTCTAGTTTGTCTCGCCCAATTTCTAGTTTGCCTTGCTGAATTTTTGCTCTTCCCTCACCAAATTTCTAGTTTTCCTCATTCAATTTAAAAGTTGCGTCGCTGAATTTCTATGCTTCCCTCACTCGATTATTTGTTTTCCCTCGCTTGATTTCATGTTTCCCTCGCTCAATTTCTAGTTTGCCTCGTCGAAGTGCACGTTTGCCTCGTTGAATCGGATGTTTGCCTTAATCAATTTCATGTTTACCGCGCTTAATTTTAGTTGAGATTTATTCCATTTTATCCAAAGCTCTCTCAAATTTATCAAGTGCTTGATTGTTTAGGGTTTATGTGCTTATGCCTTATTTCATCTGAATTTCGTGTTTGGTTCGCTCATTTTCATGTTTGCCTAGCTCATTTTCATGCTAACCTCGCTCATTTTCATGTTTGCCCAGCTCATTTTCATGCTTACCTCGCTCAATTTCCTGTTTGCTTGCATAACCGAATTTCATGTTTGCCTTGCCAAATTTCCAGTTTGCCTCACTGAATTTCTATTTTTCCTTGCTCAATTTCTAGTTTGCGTTGCTGATTTTTCATGCTTCCCTCGCTCATTTTTCATGATTGCCTCGCTCAATTTTCATGCTTGCCTCGCTCAATTTCTAGTTTGCCTCTCTCAATTTAGAACATTGCCTTGCTCAATTTCATGATAGATAGCGTCGCTGAATTTAATGAGCACTACACGAAATCATTCGTATCTCTGAAGTTGTAATCCATATAAGCTTTAGTTGTTTATTTAAAAATTTAACACATTGCTTACTCTTTATTCCTTAAGCTATATATCATCCTCATCTATTATGGAATGTGAGTACTCGGTCCTCTATTATTTAATAGAGTTTTGTCTTATGACAAACTTCCATTGCTTAACGATTCACTAATATAATGTCATTGTATTGGTTTCCAGATAATGTCTACGAGAATCATCTGATGTTATGGCGAGGAGATGGAATGTGAAAACAAGCGATACTCGTACACTGGTGGGGATTCGAAAACTTTTACGCTACGTGTTAAGACTACGTATGAGGAGCTTCTATCTAGAATTTATAGGATTATTAAGAGTCAACCAACAGATTGTGATATTAGGATGAAAGTAATGTGTCCTTGCACAAACAAATCAATCCCTCCAATCGTAATCGAAGACGACGATAACGTGTGAGAGTTCCTGATAACACAGTTGGAGCATTCAGATAAATTCATCCCTTTAGCCATCGAGACAACGCAACACATTAATAGGACAACACACGTGGACAGTGTGCTTGAGAAGCATGGCGTATAATTTTAATATATGGCATTGCCATTACAAGTGGGAGTAAGCAACGATTAACTGCCCGAGCCGCATCAAACATCAAACTTTGTGACTAGCCAAGTCAGTGGGGCACATGACCTTAACCTCATTTATGAATACATGGCACCGCCTTTAGCAACAACAACAGATCTGCCATCATCATCCACCACCCGAGTTGTACGTGTAAGCGACATTCCGCTTCCAGACCTTGCCAAAACATCAAACTTCATCACTCGTCAAGTTCGCGTGTCATTCGATGATGCTGCATTCACCAATCATGAACTGCTGGAATATATGGATTCGTTGGGTGAACCAATCGATATAGCCGTTGGGTAAACATTTAAGGATAAGAGTCGGTGCCAGTATGTTTCGAGCCAATTTGCAATTCATAATAAATTCCAGTATAGGGTATTGTACTCAAATTCTAGGAGATTTACCGTAGTGTGCTTCGAAGATACATGCGAATGGAGGGTTCATGCATCTCGGGTGAATGATACGGGGATATTCAATATACGGAATTGTACGTCAAAACACACGTGCGACATATAACTCCCCTTGTATTTGCATGAGTTAAGGATGGTCAACCTAGGGACGGTGACTGTCGTGGTTGTTAATCAAGAGACTTTCAAGTTCGAGAGGTATTTTGTAGCTCTCGGACAATGCGTTCGAAGTTTTTAGAATTCTATGCGGAGGGTATTGGCCATTGATGGACACACTTAAAGGGAAAATACAAGGGTGTTCTATTAATTGTCATGGCCTTAGATAGGGACAATCATATTTTGTCCAGTTGCATTTGACATCGGGGAATCAAAGAACAACAGCAGCTAGAATTGGCTCCTTACCTACCTCAACCATACGTTAGGGTATTGTGATTATATCTGACTGACATAAAGGTTTAATGAAAGAGGTTCCCCAAGTCTTCTCCATATGCAATCCATGGCTACTGCCCATACCATATCTATAGAAACTTGGTGGACACTTTTAAAGACAAGTCATTGGAGATGTACTACTAGCGGGTTGTGAAGACGTGTAGGAGGGCTGAATTTGAAACGTTAATGCATGATATTGAAATGGCCAATCCCCCAGTGCATGCATGGTTGAGAGAAATTGGGTATGAAAGATAAGCATCTTCGTACTTTTAAAAAAAGAAGATAACTTGGTAACTACAAACATATCCGAGTGTGTTAATGCCCTCTTCAAAGAAGCACGTGAATACCCCGTTATTAAATTGATAGAGGCGGTAAGATTTAAGATACAAGAATTGTTTTACAAGAGAAGAATCTGCAGCATCATTTGTATGTCCGTTAACACCATGGGCGGGGGAACAATTAAAAGATCTTACACAAAAGGTGTGAGATGTTCGGTGTCATGCAATTTCTTGAGATGAGTACTATGTTGTGGGAGATTATAATGATACAGTCAAGCTCAGTGAGCTGTCGTGTACATGTCGTGAGTTTGACGTGAAGGGATACCCTTGTATGCATGTCCTGTCAGCATGTATAAACTGCAATCTTCCTCATTACTCATACTGCTCCCCATTCTACGTGGCGCAAAATTACTTGACTACGTATAACGAATCGGTGTACCCAGTACATGACAATAGCAAATGAAAAATTACAGATGGCTTCAAGGAGTATTGTGTGAATATTAAACCCCCAGGACAGAAGAGGTCATCTGGAAGACCAAAAAAGCTAAGAATTCTCTCGCGTAGAGAAGAACCGAAAACAGTAAAGTGCGGACGATGCAAACAAACAGGGAACAATCACCAGAAGTGCAAGTTTCTTATACCTGATGTATAACATACTTTGTAATTCATTTAGTGTTTTGTATGATATATGTTGTAATATATTTTATGTATTGATATCCCTGCTCAATTTCCTCTCATGCAATAATCTTTTGGTTGCCTCGCTCAATTTTTAGGTTACCTCGCTCATTTTCGATTTTTCTCGCTGAATTTCTTAAGCTGCCTCGCTTAATTTCTAATTTGCCTCGCTCAATTCCTAGGTTACGATCGAGGAGACTCACAAGATTGCACGAAAAAGAACTGTATATGAGATGTTAGATAGCCCCTATTACTCAGGAATCAGGATGATATTACATAGGCCCTATGCGGGTATTGTAACATGAAATAATCAGTTGATTAGGATGACAAACAATGTAGTGCGCAGTACTCAGATGATAGTCCTAGTTCATAGTTGCAATTATGATTCTTCAAGAGTTGGCACAATCAGTTAGTCAAAACTGGTTGGCCAAATCGACCATCCAGTAGTTCAAATTCTCATACATTTTTTTTATGGATTATTTACGATTTACATGACTCGAACATTATATGGATTTATAGTTTGCCTTGTTGGATTCCTAGCTTGCCCGACTGAATTCCTAGTTTGCCTCGCTCAATTTCAGTTTACCTTGCTGGATTTCAAGGTTGCGTCGTTCAATTCAATGTTTACCCAACTCAATTTCATGTTTGCCCTGCTCAATTTCATGTTTACCTCACTCAATTTCAGTTTTCCTCGCTGAATTTCAAGGTTGTCTCACTCAATTTATAGTTTGCCTCACTGAATTCCTAGTTTGCCTCGCTCAATTTCTTGGTCGGCTCTCTTAATATCTAAGTTGCCTAGTTGAATTTGTACAAAATAAGGCCCCAAATCAAAGTTGAATTGGGTAATCCAATTAGTGTGATTTTTTTCCATGAAATGTGCTTTGAACTTAATCAACAGTTTAGATTGATCCTTCGGACTGTACTAGTTAACCAATCCAACTAGGAGCACTAAAGCAATTCTCATTAATGTAGTTCCTATTAAAGCACATTTCATTGGGCCGGGGGCATGAAATGTAACCTATTTGATATAAGTATCATACCATGATTCTTAGGAATTCTATTAACTAGTTATACCCCACAAATAGGTAATTTTATTTCTTGCTGCCCAAGCCAAACACCCCCTCAAATACTTTCCTAATCCTAAAATTAGGGTGTGTTTGGAAGCATAACCAAAATGAATTGCAATTGTTATTCTAAATAGGTGGGAATAAATAAATTGTGGGCGATCTAATTTGCCCCGCTGAATTTCTAGTTTGCCCCGTTGAATTTTGTTAACCCCACTGAATTTCCAGTTTGCCTTGTTGAATTTCTAGTTTGCCTTGCTGAATTTCTAGTTTGCCCCGCCGAATTTTCAGTTTGCCCCGCTGAATTTCGTTTGCCCCACCGAATTTCTAGTTCGCTCCGCTGAATTTCTAGTTTGCCCCACTGAATTTCTAGTTCGCTCCGCTGAATTCTAGTTTGCCCCCGCTAAATTTTCAATTTGCCCCGCTGAATTTCTAGTTTGCCCCGTTGAATTTTCAGTTTGCCTCGCTAAATTTCTAGTTTACCCCCATTGAATTTCTAGTTTTCCCTGCTGAATTTCAAGTTTGCCCCGCTGAATTTCTATTTTGCCCCGCTTAATTTTCAGTTTGTCCCGCTGAATTTCTAGTTTGCCTTGCCGAATTTCTAGTTTGCCCCGCTAAATTATTGAAGAGAGCCCAAAACTAAGGAATGCAATTTGTTATACTGGCATGCATGGCAGGAAGTTTTAGTAAGGGCGACAGCTATATAACCAGAATTAGCCCATTATAATTGAGATGGACTTGCCACAGTTCAATGAACAAAACCTCTCCTTCCATCCATAGAGGTATAGGAGACAATCTTTTATGCAAATTTTGACGTATCATTCCTTCGTGGAACTAGGACATTTGTATCACCATTTGTGTTAAATGGTTGGACATCGTTAACATCATGAGAATTCCGTCGGTTCTTTATCATACTACAACATTCCTTGGATGTCAAGAATACTAAGGAGTGACTTCAATAAGAATCATTGGTCAGGTTCTTTGGTCAGGTCTGGGTTGGTGAACGCCAACCCGATTGGGTTCCAGTTTGAGAAAATTCAGGTCAGGTTAGGTCAGGTTGGTACAATCACATGTACTTGAGTCAGGTTGGATTGATGTTATTGGTTTGGATTGCAACAACATGAATTCCTACATTATAACCATTAAGTTTATTCAAGTAGCATCTTTCTACTGCAAGATGAAAAGTGGCAGTTGTGACTTGAATAGCATTTTTCTAATGCAAGATGAAAACTACATGAATTCCCACATCTTTTCTTTCAAAATCATGCATTATGATACATTCTTCTTGCATTTGGGCATCAAATACAATGGGGCAAATCTCACATGCATTATTTACCGAATCACCTATGAATCTAAACACATATTGAACAATCATTCCTGGAGAAGAAATAAATTAGAGAGAGTAAGAGCAAGAAGCAATCAATTTCTTAGAGAAGAAAATGAAAAATGACCCAACATTCTCATATGAAGAGACAGTACATGTAAATCCAATTTCTTGTAAATGGATGTTGGTCTTCTTCTTCTTCTTCTTCTTCCGAAAGTCAAAAAAAAAAAAAAAAAAAACTTACACAAGGTTGGACATCTAGATCAACCATCTATATTAAGTCCAGGCTAGAGTACGTTGTGCATTGGCTACAACTCACCTGGTTGTAGCTACTCATCCATTGTATACGTGGCGTAAATGCATGCTGATATGAATTTAGAACCTGCTTAACATTGGACCCACTGTGAACGGAACATAGCTGAATCAAACTGATGGATCAAAAGGGGCAAGAACTTCAGAGGATTTTAACTCCTCTAGGATTGTGTGATTGGCTAACTTGTGACAGAACCCATAAATCATCCCCAAAGACCTATGCATGAAAATTTTGGCTTGTTTTTGGATTCCAAATCCTGTGTTGATTGGTTTTAAAATCTTATATCATCGACTTAAGCCATAAGAATATAAAAGAAAAGTTCACAATTTGATAAACATGTTATAAATTAGGAAGTGGTTGGACATCTACCCATGTCTGCAAAAAAATAAAGAGTAATGTTAAATAAAAAAGCGTGTAGTCAAATTAAGCAAAGCAAATGCCAGAAAAATATATATACTTACAACTTTACTCTCGAAATAGCATGTATTTTGTTGTACCTCCAACCCTTCCAGCCTCGATATTGAATGAAGCGTGGAATTTGATGGGGAACATACGAAACAACACGCTCTTGTAGGGCCGGTAATATCTCTACTGCCCATACCTGTTAGAATGAAATTGCACCAGGTTAAAAATCAACAATTGACTATAGACTGTAATCATGTAGAAAATAAGAAGTGTTCTTACTTGTAGAGGAAGGACGCAACCACATACAGTGTAGCGAGGGGCACTTGATGCGGCAACGCCAGCGTCGATTCCTTGCGACATTGTATAGTATCCCAAACTACCCGAAGGATAGTTATAGAAATCCTCTAGCGAGTTGACCAAGTGAATATAATCCATGTTGCACATGGTTTTCGGTTCGGTTCCCCTAACAAAGCACTCCAAACTAGAATAGGGCAACCTTCACGACATCCTCATGCTTATTGGTGTCAACTAATCTTTTAAACACATCCATTAAGTACTTCTTTAATACTGAATATTCTTTGAAGTATTTGTCTCTTAATGTACTCGTAATGCAACAATTTTTCGGTACTGTAAACTCTTCAGTCTTAAGGCCCGTAATAAGGGTGAGTCCATCTCCATGACCTGCAATCGTCTTAAAAGATCCTGCCCAAGTGTGTGCATTTCGTTCCTCTAGGTCTCGCTGTCCTACCGGTCAAATCCCGTCTACCCGCGACCTTTGATTAGTGTTTGCGATCATCCTCAAGTTCGGTCACATAGACCCGACCCGGATCCACCCAAATTTAGTGCCATAGCAACCGCATCGTCGCCGCGGTTCCAACGTCGCGTCTCGTGCAGCAATCCGAGTTGTAGATCAAAAGATGTAGGTTGCGCTTCTTGTGGACCGTTGATTGTGTTTTGTATGGCCCACCTAGGGTGTACACGTTTTCTCATGTATGAAATCATCCTATGTTTCGTAATTACCTAGCTAGCCTAGGCCATAGGCCTATAGCTAGCATCTTATGAAGAGTTCTCTTCTCTAAGCTACCACTTTTCCCTCTCTCCCATGACAATCATGCCTTTTTCTCTATCCTAGGTTAGAAAAGTCTGAAATTTCCTCTTCTTAAGGAGAGAAGAGCCATCATTGCTTTTAGTTTCTAGCAATTTCATGATTACTCTCCTAAAAACCCTCTATCCTAGCAACTTTCCTCTCATTTCTTCCATTCTCTCCCTCATTTCTCTCTTTCTCTCTAGCCAGAGGAGCTTGGACGTCCATGAGAACCCTTTTCTCCAGCCCTCTTTCTCTCTGATCCCTCTGAATCCATCCATCCCAATCCTATCTCAACCATTGAAAGTTATTCCTTGGATCTAGTAGATTATTGTGGTGAAGAAGGGAAGAAGACTTGAAGGTGGGTGCTTCTTCCCTCTTTTCTTCTTGCATTTCCTTTCGAGGACATTTGGTAGGATGTACGATCCACCAATCAATGATGGAGGTTTTACATAACTCCGTAATGAGAGGCCAAAGGCCCTTTTTCCATGCATGCACGTTTCCATGGTGGGCCATTCTCCATGGACCCACCATGATGGATTTCTTTGATCTAGGATCTTGTTTGGTCATCTAGACCATAGCTTGCATGTTAGGGATAGCATCAGCAACTTCTTTGCATTGTAAGATCATATGCATGCATGATTTATGAAGATATTATGTGTGATTGTAATGGTGGAGGATTCATAGTACCAGAATCCTCCCCTATGGCTGTTGATCTCTCTCCCTCTCTCTCTCTCTCTATTTCTTTCCTCTATTTTTTTTCCCGATGATTGGTGGCCCACTGATGTGCCACAAACGTCCCAGACCCTTAGATTTTTGGGACGTCCAGGCCCACTAGGTTGGACGTCCCTATGCATGTTGTATGCATGGGTTAGATTACCTTAAATGCTTGATTTCCTTGGAGATCTTTGATTGGGAATGGGTCTGGAATTTTTGTGGTCCATCTAGGTGGACCCCACTTATATTATTTGAGTATTAATCCCCTTGGATATTTTTCTATGGGCTGAAAATGGACAGCATATGTTGCTATCCAAATTTCAGACCCATTGGATGTATGATTTTGGGCATTGTTTTAGGCCTGTTTGCAAGGCTTTTCTCCTTAATTTCTTTTGGAGTAATATGAAGGTGTGGACCCCACCTTGAGGTGTGGAGGATCACACCTCAGAATGTCCATGCAAAGGCACCCAAAGATGAGGCCCAAAATAGGTGGGCAGTCCACCTTGCTGGACCGTCCAGCCTTGTATATTGAAAGGAAAACATAAATTCCAGCTTGATTGTATGAGGGGTGGGCCACTTTTGTGGACCCCACCCTACTTTAATTTATGGGAAAAATACTAATTTTACATCCCTCCCCTCCTATATGAAGTTTGGGCCCACCTTATTGGACAAACATTGTATGGACAACCACATTTCACCCTGCACAGATTGTAATTCTGAATTTAATTAAAATACTTCTGAGTATCCAAAAATCATGAAAATTTACAGAGAAGTGGCCCACCCATGGTAGGACCCACCTACTAATTTTTAAGGCCAAAATAATCCTATACACACCGTGACAAGGGCTGGACCAGCCCACCACGTTGGGACATCCAGGTCAGGCAGATTTTCTGGACAGTCTATTTTCTTTAAATTAATTAAAATACTTCTAGTTATTCAAAAATTATTAAATTTTGTGGAGGTGTGACCCACCCATGGAAGTACCACCCTGTGAATTTTTAGGGCCATCGGGCCCCTGTGCTACCCGTGGTGTAGCATGGAGTGTCCCACCAGGCTGGGACGCCCAGGCTGGGGCGTCCAGTCTTAGCTAGCCGTCTAGGCCACTTTGTGGGCCCACCTTAATATATTGTATATCCCACTATTCATCCATGTGGGGTCCATAGGGGACTTAATCATCATCCCCTTCGGTAGCATCCAATTGGGGCCCATTGGATGAGTTTTTGGGCCAAATATTCAAGCCCATAAAGCTGCCTACACATGGGACGCCCATCCCATTGGGCTGCTGCTGGATGTCCAGTCCAGCAGCATGGCCCATCTGAATTATGTGTTAAATCCACTCCCTTCATCTGGTGGACCCCCTGTGACATGTATGGGTCACTAGGAACTAAAATAAACATATAATTTAATTAATTCTTGAATTTCCAACAATGTCAGATTGTGGGTAGGCTGGAATTTCAGCAATAGGCCTATGGTTGCTGCCCATAAATGGATGTTTTGGGGCAGCATAGTCCACCAAATTTGGGGATATTGTTACACATATGATTGCCCTATTTTTAATTAGATTTTGGGTTTAATTAGTACATACTTAAGGCCCACTTCAATTGGGATTTTGTTGGAATAATATTCATATTTACATGTTAGGTTTCTAGGCCACTGTCCTAGAATTTCTTGATGGACCTCTGGCCCTTAGGCTTATAAATAGCACACTATTGTGATGGATTTTATGGGCCAAAGTACTCAAGTAGTTGGGCCTTGGTAGCCCATTAAACTAACCCCATACTTGGGTCAAGATGTGAGGCCCAACTCACTTAATTCAAACATGGAATTTCCCATATGTTGGAATAATGGGCTGCCCATTAAGCCCACCACAATGAGTAGACTCATGACCTTTATGGTTGGGCCCAAACCTTGTTAAGGGCCCACCATGATACCAAAGTATTGGGCTTAGTGTATGGCCCACCAGGCCATGGATTGCTTGGGCCTTGGACTTTACTTTATATGCGTAGTGGGCTACCTTTTGGAACCCAGTTAAGGTTGGATGTCCTCCTTGGTGGCTCTAAGGTAGGCCCATAGGTATGGGTCCTCATAGGTGGTTGAAGGCCCACCTTGGACCTTGTTAGGACCGTTTCCTCCTTGAGGCTTTATGACTCTCTTAGCTCGTGGGCCATTCCAAAGTATCGGTCCCATACTAGAGGACTTCACTTCCCCTTAGAATACCTGTCTATGTATCTAGACCTGTCCCTCCTTGGGAATGAAGAATACATTCTACAGGTAGCACGCTTACATCATTCTGACCCATATGCATCATCTGTGTGAATTGATTGCATTGTGTGGTGGTCATAGAGGGATGGAGTTTCTCCCCTTGTGCACATTGAGTGCCTGAAGCTAGTGCATGATCTGTATGTGTGACCCATGCATTGGCATCGCATTTCATGATGATTCGCCCTTGCTTCATCAGGGTCTTGCCTCCATAGGGACATTCGTGGATGGTCGTATGTCTGGACACCGAAAATATTATTTGAGCATACCGGGTGCATAAGATGCCCATGGGTGAAATTTCCAAAACTTCCATGGTACCAAGGATCTGCCCCAACGCCGTGACCGAGTGGAAACTATGAGCACACGAGAGCCTTATACCGTTAGGCCGTGACTCCCACTGTCGTGTAGTCGGTTAGGTAGGGGTGTGGCCTTACTCGCCTGATGAAGGATGCATTACTAGGCTGAGTCTGGCCAGCTTGTAAATAGGTTAGCTACCATCAAGCCTTGCTGGTGATTGATTGTATACAAGCGGGTAGTGAGGTCTTTTACGCTCGTTTGACTGTGTGGGTCTGTAGAACGGCAGTCATCCAGCAGTGTACTGGACCCCGGTGATTTCCTTATGATTGGAAAATGTACTTGATATTTGGATTTAGATATGAGCACTGACATCACTTCGCATTACATTCGTATTAGCTGAATAAGCCTCCTTATGCATCGCCTTGGTAAGGCGCCCAATACTCATTGCATCGTATTCAAGATAGGGCTTGGTAAGGCTAGTCATATTGCCATTGGGCATGTTTCCCTTCTTGTACCTCCTATTTTCTTCTGTACACCATTGCCACACACTTTCACCACCCTCTAAGTTTCTATAAGCTTATGCCTGATTGATGCATGCAGGATATCCTAGGCAGGCGTCGTAGTGGCAGAGTTTGGATTAGAGTTGAGCTTGATGACCCCAGTGCTGTAGACTTTTTCTCTCATTCTTCTATTATCTTATGTATGTCCTTTTGGACCATATGAAAATTTGTAAAAGTTCAGATTCTTAATGCATTTTGTGATGTGTGCCTTTGTTATTCTCAGATATACTTGATGTGATCTTGGGTATGCTCGAATTGAAAATGATTATACTAATATGGAAATCCTCCTTGTAGGATCCCAGGATCGGAACCTGCCTCAGGAGTTGGTATCAGAGCATAACAAGTAATTCTGGAATAACTCGGGATAAGATCACTTGCCCGCTCAGAGCATAGGACAAGTAGTGTCCTGAGACCCTTCCTATCGCTCCGTATTGAGCTTGTAATTGTCCTGATTCCTTGCTTCATCGTTATTTTGTAGATGATGTCGCCTTGGCGTGGCACCCATGGTTGTAGCGCCCGTGGTTGTGGTGCTCGTGAAATAGCAGTGAAGATCGCTTTTGTTGAAGTAGGAATACGCCGATATGTCCTAGAGGGGGTTGAATAGGACTTTTAAGGTTTTCATGGTTTATTTAAAATCCTATTACACTAATCCTAACAACAAGCTCATATTAGGATTACTCAAAAATTAACTCTACTGCCTTCCAAGCCTGATAGAGGATCCAATCACAAACTATTTAAAAAGTGAACAGTATGCAAACTAGTTTATGATGGATATGACTGTGTTTGTGTGTGAGGAGTGATCTCAGGTATTCAGATATGAAAATATTAAAGTAAATCACACAATCAGAAAGATAGTAATCTCAAACACAGTCATTTTTATAGTGGTTCGACGATCAGTCTACTCCACTCCCGGTAGACGCACTCAACCCTTGAGTGTGCCTGATTTCACTAAGGAGGTTTCACAGCGGTTCACCTCAAACCTAAGGTTTTAAATCAGGTTCACCTTCAACCTTTACAACCTACACTGAGACTAACTGTTTATGCTCTCATGAGCAAGGGTCAACACAACGCACCCACTTTTAGGCACACTAGCCAAGGATCTTTCATAAGACCCTACCAGAGGTTTTACGCGGTTTACCCTAAACCTGAGGTTTCACATGGTTCACCTCAAACCTAAGGTTTTGGCTGGTTTACCTTCAACCAGATGTTTATGCTTTCCACAGAGCAAGGGTCCACACAACGCACCCACCACGTACACTCCCACCGGAGGCCTCCTACGAGGGCTTGAAAGGGTGAGAAACACCTAAGACCCAATCCTAAAAAGGAATGATCACAAGTGTCCTTTGGACTCTAGATACTTACAGATAAGTGGATGAGTCCCATTAAGCACGTTAACGAAGATCTCCTCCTTTATTGATGAAGAATCTTCGGCCTCCTTGATCCGCAACTCAAAAGATGTACCAATGCATGGCGACGGGTTAGGTCAAGGTTATGATGAAATCTTACTCTCAAAAGATTTTCCTATAAGGAAGATAGAGCGATTTCAATCATCTATGCATTCAAGGCATCTCAGCTTCATGATTTGCCATTAAGGTAGTAGTTGGAGGATCCTTGAATGCGGAAGTTCATTCCCCAATCCACTCTATTGAATATCAATGGTGAGGGTGGATTGGAGGATGAACTCCCTTGAGAGAAAGGGCTTTGGGTATAAGATCAAAGGTTAAACACACAAAAGCTCTCTCTTCTTTCTCTAACAGCAATAATAGACAAGTCCTCTAACGGATATAAAATGGTCACATTTATGAGAGAGTTCGATATCATCGAGCAGGTTCGATATCATCAAGCGTATACTCTCGATAGCATTGATGGTCCGCTCGATGACTCAAACTCAATGTCATACGCTTTTGAAACCTTTTGCCAGCTGGTCAATGAATTGAAGCGATTGTCGATGTCATCGGATTCCGCACTCCGATTCCATCGATGAGAGATTCGATCCATCGACACTTGAAAAATGAGAGAGACTTGCCTTGAAATATTTCAGATTTTCATGAGTGATCAAGGGACCTTTGAGATCAACGGAATTTCGATATCGATGATATCGATAGTTGTGTCGATGCATCGATAAGTCAAAAGGATTTTCCATCAAGCTTGTTGGACGGTTTATGTCCATGTTCGATGCAATCGATATGACATTGATATCTTCGATATTTGAATATCGATTCTATCGAGTGACCCCCGATCATAAATAAAACATCCTGAAAAATGTTGCTGGAGAACTTGGCGGCCAAGATCGATATCCCTTCCTTTCATCATTGAGGGCCTACCGATAACATCGAGGTTTGAACTTCGATATATCGAGGAGGCTTTGATATATTGAAGCTTATATGATATTCTTTAAGAAAAATAGGGGTGTCAAAATTTTGACTATCGATACTATCGAGTCACTTCTGATAGACTCGAAATTTGAATATCGATGATATCGATAGGTGTATCGATACATCGATAATTCCGTCCAGATATCTATAAGGTTGTTGGACATATTTGGTCCTTTTTTCGATGGTATCGATGGAGCATCGAGGACTCGATAGTGCAGTCGATCAAATCGAGATGTGTATCGATAAAATCGACAAGGCAAGAAAACTTAGATAATTTTTATATTTTGAAAATGTTTTCTTACCCTAAAAACCCTATGATATTTTAACATTTTTTAAGGGTTTTAGTATACCTGGTGATTTGGGACAAGGGATGTGAGGCTCAGATTTACCCGTGGTGAGCTTGTACACATCCGATTGAGGCATACGCTTGAAATGATCTTCTTATTAGGCTCTGTAGTCTAACTGACTCTACACTCACGCTAATTGACAAACCAGGGCACTTTCAATCTCCCCTTTTGTCAATTACGTGACAAAATCTCAAAACACCCTAGAGTACTAGACAAACACATTCTAAATTGTGTGTACATGAATTTTACACAATTTTACAAGTTCTATTTAACCCATGTACACAGCCCAGTATCTGGTCCCCCTAATTGTAAACTCCCCCTCGCTTGATGCAGCTGCTCCCCCTAACACCTGCAACATCATCCAAGCAGATATACAATTTCCCATACGGGGTGTTTGGATTATTCTCCCCCTTTTTGTCAGTCATTGACAAAGATATAGCAGTTGATATTGACTAAAGTTTAGAGCACTGTGGGAGAGCCAAACAGATATAGATGTATAAAGATTAAACCATTTTAGGCATACATCATTTTCAGACAGTATGGATGCATATCAGATTAGATAAAGTAGTGATATAGTAGATAAACTATTCATTAAAAGCATCACATGCATTCTATACCAGAAACTAGAGAAACTAGGGGATCTTTGAAACATAAAAATGGCAGTAAAGATGAGAATTTCACTCAGCCATATGCAAAAATATCCAAAATAAACTGCCTAAGATTGGCAGTAAATTAACAGTTATCTCAAAAAAAAATATTTTCAGCTCAACCATTGAAAAGAACCATCAGTTATCATCGTGCATGTCATGACCTGTGTTGCTCATGTATACTGAGATTTAGTGAGTGTAGACCCCAATGGATTTTTGAAGGTCACTAAACCTATTTGTATTAAGAGGTTTGGTGAGGATGTCTGCGAGTTGCTTTTCTGTGGAAACATAATCCAATGTAATAATCTTGTCTTCAATAAGTTCTCGGATAAAATGATGGCGGATGTCAATGTGCTTAGTCCGAGAGTGTTGAACAGGATTCTTTGAAATGTTGATTGCGCTTGTGTTATCACAGAAAAGACTCATCGTGGGTTGTTCAATCCCATAGTCTAATAACATCTGCTTCATCCAAAGGAGTTGTGCATAGTAACTTCCAGCGGCAATGTATTCAGCATCAGCAGTAGATAATGATATTGAATTTTGCTTCTTACTCTGCCAAGAGACTTGACAGTTTCCAACATAGAAACATCCTCCGCTTGTTGATTTTCGATCATCCAAATTTCCTGCCCAATCGGCATCAGAGTATCCAACGATGATGCTGGATGTTTCAAATGGATACCACAGTTCGAAGGAGGTAGTTCCTGCTATGTATTTAATGGTCCTCTTAACGGCCGTTAGGTGAGATTCCTTAGGATCTGCCTGATATCGAGCACATACTCCCACACTAAAAGATATGTCAGGTTAACTAGCTGTGAGATATAGTAGACTACCTATCATACTTCGATAGAGATATTGATCCACACTCTTGCCATTTGCATATTTGGAAAGTTTGAGTCTGGTACTCATGGGAGTGTGATAAGAGCGACCAGATTCAAGACCAAACATTTTTACCAAATCGTTCGCATACTTGGTTTGACAAATAAAGATTCCATCATATAGTTGCTTGACCTGTAGTCCTAGGAAGAAGTTTAGTTCACCAACCATACTCATTTCAAATTCTGATTTCATGAGGTCAGCAAATTTGTATGTGATATCTTCACATGTTGAACCAAAGACTATATCATCCACATAAATTTGTGTAATAAGCAGTGAGTCTTTTATTCTTTGGGTAAACAGAGTCTTATCAATACTCCCTCTGCAGAATTTATGGTCCAAATTTTTTTTTGTCAATTGTTCATACCAAGCACGTGGTGCCTGTTTGAGACCATATAGGGCCTTGTTCAAATGATATACGTAATGAGGATACTTAGGATCTGAAAATCCCTTTGGTTGCTCTACATAAACTTCTTCAGCGAGATCTCCATTAAGAAAAACACTCTTAACATCCATTTGAAATAGTTTAAATTTCAATGCACATGCAATGGACAAAAGAATTCTGAAAGATTCAAGGCGAGCTACAGGAGCAAATGTCTCATCAAAATCAATGCCTTCTATTTGTGAGTACCCTTGAGCCACAAGCCTTGCTTTGTTCCTGATTACATTTCCTGATTCATCAGATTTATTCTTGAAGACCCATTTGGTTCCAATGATATTTGTATCAGGTGGTCTGGGAAGCAAGTTCCATACCTCATTTCTTTGAAATTGTTGAACTTCTTACATAGCATTTATCCAATGTTCATCTTGAAGAGCTTCTACAATGTTCTTGGGTTCAATCTTTGAGGTAAAGCAGAAATGGCTATAGATATTTTCTATCTGTCGTCGAGTTCTTACACCATCATTAGGATCTCCAATAATTTGTTCTCGAGGGTGATCTTTTATGATGAGAATGCTAGATGATAATTGAGGTTCACTGGGTGATGGAGTTTTGTTATAAGATTTTTCTAATATGCATGAGTCTACATCATCTTCTAATTCATTCACAGGTGTACCTTCTTCATGAGGTTGATCATCGATTACCACATTGACTGACTCTTGAACAGTGAGGATTCTTAGATTGTATACTCTATATGCACAACTATTCATGGCATACCCTAGAAAAATACCTTCATCACTTTTAGACTCAAATTTTCCTAGGTGATCTCTGTCTCTCAAGATATAACATTTGCTACCAAAGACTCGAAAATATTTCACACTAGGTAGTTTTTCATACCATAGTTCGTATGGAGTTTTATTAAGTCCTACTCTAAGATATACTTTATTTATGATGTAACAGGCAGTATTGACAGCTTCTGCCCAAAAACTTTTTACCATATCTTTCCTATTTAGTATAACTGACCCCATTTCCTGCAATACTCGATTTTTTCTTTCAACGACTCCATTTTGCTGAGGGGTTTTTAGGGCAGAGAATTCATGATGAATTCCTTTCTCATTACAATATTTTTCGAATCTTTCATTCTCAAATTCTCCACCACGATCACTTCTGATGCGATTGATGTCGTATCCCTTATCATTTTGAAGCAGCTTTGCCAGGATCACAAATTCCTCGAAAGCATCCGATTTTTCTCGAAGAAATGCAACCCAAGTAAATCTGGTGTACGTAGTCATCTACCACCAGGAGGAAGTATCTTTTCTTGCCATGGCTTTCCACTTTAGTTGGTCCAACTAGATCCATATGTAGCAGATCCAAATGTTTTGTTGTTGCTATGGTGGTTGTCTTTTTGTGTCCGACTTTTATCTGTTTTCCTTTCAGACATTCACCATAGACAACTTTTTCTTCTTTTCTAATCTTGGGAAGTCCTCTAACCAAATTTTTTGAACTAAGCTTTGCTAGATTTCGGTAGTGAACATGTCCCAACCTTTGGTGCCATAGTTTGGATTCATTTTTTACAGTCATATTACATTTTGTGGATAGCACATTCCCACTTGTACTTTCAATGACTAACAGTTATCACTCGTGCGTACACCTTTTATGAGAGATTTTCCTATATTATCTAAAATTCTACACATCCTTTGAGAAAGTAACAAGATGTTCTTTGTCGCAGATTTGGGAGATACTCAGGAGATTATGTTTCAGACCTTCTACACATAGGACATGTTTGATCTTTGGAAGGCCTGGTACAACTATTATTCCTTGTCCAACAATTTTGGCTGAGCTACCATCACCAAATGTGACTGATCCTTCATCAAAGATAGAGTACTCACAAAAATGAGTTTGATCACCAGTCATGTGTCTGGAGCATCCACTATCAAGATACCACTTCGAACTATTACCGACTTTTAGAGCGGTATGAATTACAAGGCAATTATTTTGGTTTGTCACACCCTCTCGAACACTTTTGGACATGATTCCAACTTCAGTCAAGATCACTCTCTAGGCAGTGAAACCCTTAAAGAGAGACCTGCTTTGATACCAATTGAAATAGTGGTGAAGATCGCTTTAGTTGAAGTAGGAATATGCCGATATGTCCTAGAGGGGGGTGAATAGGACTTTTAAAATTTTAATGGTTTATTTAAAATCCTATTACACTAATCCTAACAACAAGCTCATATTAGGGTTACTCAAAAAATAACTCTACAGGCTTTCAAGCCTAATAGAGGATCCAATCACAAACTATTTAAAAAGTAAACAGTATGCAAACTAGTTTATGATGGATATGACTGTGTTTGTGTGTGAGGTGTGATCTCAGATATTCAGATATGAAAATATTAAAGTAAATCACCAATCGGAAAGATAGCAATCTCAAACACAGTCATTTTTATAGTAGTTTGACGATCAGTCTACTCCACTCCCGGCAGACGCACTCAACCCTTGAGTGTGCCGGATTTCACTATAGAGGTTTCAGATCGGTTCACCTCAAACCTAAGTTTTTAAATCAGGTTCACCTTCAACTTTTACAACCTACACTGAGGCTGACGATTTATGCTCTCACGAGCAAGGATCAATACAACGCACCCACTTTTAGGCACACTGGCCAAGGATCTTTCATAAGACCCTACCAGAGGTTTTACGCGGTTTACCCCAAACCCGAGGTTTCACACGGTTCACCTCAAACCTAAGGTTTTGACCGGTTCACTTTCAACCAGATGTTTATGCTCTCCACAGAGCAAGGGTCCACACAACGCACCCACCACGTAAACTCCCGCCGGATGCCTCCTACGAGGGCTTGAAGGGGTGAGAAACACCTGAGACCCAATCCTAAAAAGGAATGATCACAAGTGTCCTCTGGACTCTAGATACTTACAGATAAGTAGATGAGTCTTATTAAGCACGTTGACGAAGATCTCCTCCTTTGTTGACGAAGAATCTTCGATCTCCTTAATCTGCAACTCAAAAGATGTACCAATGCATGGCGACGGGTTGGGTCGAGGTTATGATGAAATCCTACTCTCAAAAGATTTTCCTATAAGAAAGATAGGGAGATTTCAATCATCTATGCATTCAAGGCATCCCTCCGTCATGATTTGCCATTAAGGTAGTAGCTGGAGGATCATTGAATGTGGAAGTTCATTCCCCAATCCACTCTATTGAATATTAATGGTGAGGGTAGATTGGAGGATGAACTCCCTTAAGAGAAAGGGCTTTGGGTATAAGATATAAGGTTAAACACACAAAAGCTCTCTCTTCTTTCTCTCACAGCAACAATAGACAAGTCCTCTAGATATAAGCAAAAGGTTTCAATGGATATAAAATGGTTATATTTATGACAGAGTTAGATATCATCGAGCAGGTTCGATATCATCGAGCGTATACTCTCGATAGCATCGATGGTCCACTCGATGACTCGAACTTAATGTCATATGCTTTTGAAATATTTTGCCAGCTAGTCGATGAATCGAAGTGATTGTCGATGTCATTGGATTTCGAACTCCAATTCCATCGATGAGAGATTTGATCCATCAACACTTGAAAAACGAGATAGACTTGCCTTTAAATATTTCAGGTTTTCATGAGTGATCAAGGGACCTTTGAGATCATCGAAATTTGGATATCAATGATATCGATAGCTGTGTCGATGCATCGATAAATCAAAAGGATTTTCCATAAAGCTTGTTGGACGGTTTATGTCCATGTTCGATGCAATCGATACGGCATCGATATCTTTGATATTTGAATATCGATTCTATCGAGTGACCCCCGATCATAGATAAAACATCCTGAAATATGTTGCTGGAGAACTTGACACCCAAGATCGATATCCCTTCCTTTCATCATCGAGGGCCTACTGATAACATCGAGGTTTGAACTTCGATGATATCGAGGAGGCTTCGATATATCGAAGCTTATATGATATTCTTTAAGAAAAATAGGGGCACCGGAATTCTGCCTGTCGATACTATCGAGTCACTTCCGATATACTCGAAATTTGAATATGGATGATATCGATAGGTGTATCGATATATCGATAATTTCGTTCAGATATCTATAAGCTTGCTAGACATATTTGGTTCTCTTTTCGATGGTATCGATGGAGCATCGAGGACTCGACAGCGCAGGTCGATCATATCGAGATGTGTATCGATAAAATCGACAAGGCAAGAAAACTTAGATAATTTTTCTATTTTGAAAATGTTTTCTTACCCTAAAAATTCTATGATATTCTAACATTTTTTAAGGGTTTTAGTATACCTGGTGATTTAGGACAAGGGATGCGAGGCTCAGATTTACCTGTGGCGAGCTTGCACACATCCGGTTGAGGCAGACGCTTGAAATGATCTTCTTATTAGGCTTTGTAGTCTAATTGACTCAACACTCACACTAATTGACAAACCAGGGCACTTTCAATCTCCCCCTTTGTCAATTACATGACAAAATCTCAAAACACCCTAGAGTACTAGACAAACACATCCTAAATTGTGTGTACATGCATTTTACACAATTTTACAAGTTCTATTTAACCCATGTACATAGCCCAGTATCTGGTCCCCCTAATTATAAACTCCCCCTCGCTTGATGCAGCTGCTCCCCCTAACACCTGCAACATCATCCAAGAAGATGTCCTCCTTGGTGGCCCTAAGGTAGACCCATAGGGTCCTCATAGGTGGTTGAAGGCCCACTTTGGACCTCGTTAGGACCATTTCCTCCTTGAGGCTTTATGACTCTCTAAGCTTGTGGGTCATCCCAAAGTATCGGTCCCCCACTAGAGAACTTCACTTACCCTTAGAATACCTGTCTATGTATCTAGACCTTGTCCCTCCTTGGGAAGGAGGAATATATTTTAAAGGTAGCACACTTACATCATTGTGACACATATGCATCATCTGTGTGAATTGATTACATTGTGTGGTGGTCATAGAGGGATTGAGTTTCTCCCCTTGTGCACATTGAGTGCCTGAAGCTAGTGCATGATCTGTATGTGTGACCCATGCATTGACATCGCATTTCATGATGATTCGCCCTTGCTTCATCAGGGTCTTGCCTCCATAGGGACATTCGTGGATGGCCGTATGTGTGGACACCGAAAATATTATTTGAGCATACCGGGTGCATAGGATGCCCATGGGTGAAATTTCCAAAACTTTCATAGTACCAAAGATCTGCCCCAACGCCGTGACCAAGTGGAAACTATGAGCGCACGAGGGCCTTATACAGTTAGGCTGCGACTCTCACTGTCATATAGTCGGTTAGGTAGGGGTGTAGCCTTACTCGCCTGATGAAGGAGACATTACTAGGCTGAGTCTGACCAGCTCAAAATGGGTTTGCTACCGTCAGGCCTTACTGGTGATTGGCTGTCTATAGGCGGGTAGTGAGGTCTCTTACGCTCGTTTGACTGTGCAGGTCTGTAGAGCGGCAGTCATCCAGCAGTGTACTAGATCCCAGTGATTTCCTTATGATTGGAAAATGTACTTGATATGTGGATTCAGATATGAGTACTGGCATCACTTCGCATTGCATTCGCATTGTCTGAATAAGCCCCCTTATGCATCACCTTAGTAAGGCGCCCATTACTCATTGCATCGTATTCAGGATAAGCCTTGATAAGGCTAGTGATATTGTCATTGGGCATGTTTTCCTTCCTGTACCTCCTATTATTCATTTGCGCACCATTGTCACACACTTTTACCACCCTCTAAGTTTCTATAAGCTTATGCACGATCAATGCGTGCATGAGATCATAGGCAGGCATTGTAGCGACAGAGCTTGGATTAGAGTTAACCTTGAGGACCCCGGTGTTGCGGACTTTTTTCTCCTTCTTCTATTATCTTATTTACGTCCTTTTGGACCTTATGAAAATTTGTAAAAGTTCAAATTCTTAGTGGATTTTGTGATGTGTGCCTTTGTTATTCTCAGATATGCTTGTTGTGATATTGGGTATGCTTGAATTGGAAATGATTATACTGTTATGGAAATCCTCCTTATAGGATCCCAGGATAGGAACCTGCCTCAGGAGCCCAGAATTGGGTACTACGGAGGCTGTTGCGGCCAGAACCGGCTATCGGGTTCCTTGTGAGTCCGGTTACCGAATTTGGGGCGTGACACGTCTCTCCCTAATCTTAAATACTAGATCACCTTTATATCTTAGAAAAAAAATGTGAAAGAGCTCCTATAAATTTAAAGGATGTAACATGCAATGAAAATGAAAATGGGGATTGGCTAAACAAATTTAGCCGACTATCATGCTTCTCCATTCCACTTGTCACCTTGTCAAACCACCATTTCAGGGTACACCTAGAGGTTGGGTTTGGAATCACAGCAGAATAATCGTCACCTGCAAAGATGAATTGAAAAACATATCAAACATAAAATTCACAAGATAATCATAGTGTACAAAATCAGACATAATTGAAAACAATGTAGCATTTCATGAATTTGAACAAGCTTTATATGAAATCAAATAGAAATTGAGCAAGGAAATACCGGAAATTGAGCGAGACAAACTATCAAAATAAGCAAGGCAAACTAGAATTTAAGCGGGGCAAACTGAAAATTGAGTGGGGTAAACTGGATATTGAGCGGGGCAAACTAGATATTGAGCGGGGTAAACTGGAATTTGAGCGTGGCAAGCATGAAATTGAGCGGGGCAAACATGAAATTCAGCGGGGCATACTAGAAATTGAGCAGGGCAAACTGAAAATTGAGCAGGGCAAACATGAAATTGAGCAGGGCAAACTGGAAATTGAGCAGGGGAAACCAGAAAATAAGCGAGGCAAACTGAAAATTGAGCAGGGCAAACATGAAATTGAGTGGGGCAAACTAGAAATTTAGCGAGGCAAACTGGAAATTGAGCAATATAAGCTTGCCATAATACAGAACTCGATTAAATAATAGGGGAACAAGTACTCACGTTTCATAATAGATGAGAATGATACAGAACTTAAGGAAATAAAGAGTAAGCAATGCGTTAATTTTTTAAATAAACAACTAAAGAGAGTAAGCTTATATGGATTAGGGCTTCAAAGATACGAATGACGTCATGTGGTGCTCGCTAAATTCAGCGACGCTATTTATAATGGAATTGAGTGAGGCAAGCATGAAAATTTAGCGAGGCAAGCATGAAAATTCAGCGAGACAAGCTAGAAATTGAACGAGGCAATCATGAAAATTGAGCGAGGCAAACTAGAAATAGAGCGAGGGAAGCATGAAAATTCAGTGAGGCAAGCTAGAAATTGAGGGAGGGAACCTATAAATTGAGCCGGTCAAACATGAAATTCAGCGGGGCAAACTTGAATTTCAGTGAGGCAAACATGAAATTCAGCAGGGCAAACATGAAATTCATCGCGGCAAACTTGAATTTCAGCGGGGCAAACATGAAATTGAGCGGGGCAAACATGAAATTCAGTGGGGCAAATAGAAAATTGAGCCGGGCAAACATGAAATTTAGCGCGGCAAATTGGAAATTGAACGAGGGAAACTAGGAATTAAGCGAGGCAAACTGGAAATTCAGCAAGGGTAACATGAATTTCAATGAACTTGAAATGCAATTGAACTAGCCTAACACATAATCGAAATGCAATTAAAGTAGCCTAACATGAATTTCAATGAACTCGAAATGCAATTGAACTAGCCAAACATCAAATTCATGTATTACTCGGGGAATTCAACCAATCATGAACTGGGAATGTCGGCAACAACTCGAGCATATTGCCGAGCAGTAGGTCAAATAGACCAAGAACTCTTGAAATTTGAAATCATTTTGATTAGTATGCTTTTATCGTGTTGAGTTAACTGATTTGGGCCCACCTTGACTTGAATGTATGTGGACTATTCACAACATTCATCTGTTTTTCCATCTATATTAAGGGTTTAAGCCCAAAATCGTAGCATATCCAAATATTAGGTAGATCATACGAAAGGAAACAATGATTCAACCGTAGAAAGCTTACTACGGAAGTGGATTGCGTAGTGAGTAACTCACTACGCTTAGCGTACTGAGTAAACGCCGTGAGGTCCACCATCATTTATGTATTTTATCTGCTCCGTCCATCCATTTTAATAGATAATTTTATGGCTTGAGCCCAAAAATCTAAACATATCCAATGTTCAAATGCACCACACCACATGAAAATTTTGAATTGAACTTCTACTGTTGAAAATTTCTTAGGAGCCACAGAAGTTTTGGATCAAGCTTATAATTGTGTTTTTTATTCATCCATGTTTGTATGATCTTATGAATAAGTTTGATAACAAACAAACATCACTGTTGGGCCTAGTAGGGTTTCAACGATGGAAATCATTATCCCCACTGTGTCCCGTGGTATGATCCACTTGATCTGTTGATATGCTTCAATTTTGGGCTCAACCCCTTAAATTAGATGGAAAAACGGATGGACGGCGTGGATAGACTACATACATTCAAGGTGGGCCCAACTAAATTTACTCAGTACGATAGGAGCGTAATGAGTAAGTAAGTACGCAATCCGATTTCGCTTGCGATGCCCCACAATGATGTTTTATTTGTAATCCATCATGTTCATCGGATGATGTATATATAGATGAACCAAAAGCCCAGATACAAGCTTCATCCAACAGGCAATATATTAAAATATACCTGTCGTGCGTGCTTTCTTCAGTGGACCAGTCATTTTCAGAAGATGAAAAAATGCTAATGTATGGAGAGGATGCAATCCAATGGGATAATGGTGCGATCTAGTGGAGGGATTTTTGTGCTGGAGAAAATGGATTTTTTGTCTTTCTTAGTGGAAATGGAGTGAGGAAAGGGGATGAAAGCAACGTGAGTGAAAGCAATGGTAGGGAAAAGGAGGGGTATTTTCGTCCTCAAATTCATTGTATGTAAGTGCAAGAACTAAGTTGGTAAGTTAAGTTTTGCATGCTTCATAACGCTGAATAAAAGGTGGCGTCTACAGTGGTAAATTTCTCTCCCAAGAATAAGGGACGCAGATTTCCTATGAAAGCCTTTGGCAAAGAGCTCCTGCGCTGGAAACCTAAGTGGGGTCCACCGTGATGTTTGTGAGAAATCCACCCCGTCCATCCATTTTTTGAGATACTTTTAGGTTACGGGGAAA
Organism: Magnolia officinalis; assembly: GCA_021015155.1. NCBI lineage: Eukaryota > Viridiplantae > Streptophyta > Magnoliopsida > Magnoliales > Magnoliaceae > Magnolia > Magnolia officinalis. Next base: position 23,410,184 of record JAJHSJ010000009.1, read on the forward strand.
AAAATGAGCCGGACCCAAATACTCGAGTGGGCCAAAAACATGAGGATTAAACGTCCACAGTTGAAATATTCGTGGGCCACAAAAGTTTTAAATTTGGCTAATATTTGTGTTTTCAGTTCATCTCAGTAGGAATGACGTTGCGAACAGTATGGATGGCATGTAAACATCACTGTCAACCTCAGGGAGGTTTCAACGGTAGGAATTTCCCTACCCACATTTTCCTTTAGTGCGGCTCACTTGAGTCATATATCCTTCTCATTTTTAGTCTCAAATATTGAAATGAGCTCATAAATGGGATGGACAGGGTAGATTTCTCACAAATATCATGGTGCCCCACCTAGGTTTCCAGCGCAGGAACTTGCGAAAGGATATGCAGGAAATCCGCGTCTACGAATAATGGATGGATCAGGTGTTACTCGGTTGCATGGTATTGGAACTTTCCCTGATGTTGAGGCCCACCTAAATGTGTGTGCAGCATATTCAATCGGTTCATCAGTTTTTACACATCATTTTACTTCACGGTCCTAAAAATGAAGCAGACCCAAATCACAAGTGGACCACACCATAAGAAACAGTGGACATTGAATGCTCACCATTAAAAACTTCCTAAGGCCCACAATAATTTTTGCTTGCCATCTAACCTATTGTCAAGGTCACACACTTAGACAAAGGGTAAATAGAAATATCAGCTTGATCCAACTTTTGTGGCCTCAAGAAGTATTTAATGATCAATCATCATTGCTTTCTGTTTTGTGGTCCACATGAGATTTGGATATATGTCTTTTTTGGTACCATAACCTAAATTGAGTATGAAAAACTGATGGACGGCATTGATAGAAAATATGTATGTGCGTCAAGGTTGCCCCACGGTCGGGGAAAGACCCGCTAGACAGTTACCCAGGTTACACATAAGCCAGACTCGGATTGTGTGGATTGTGTAGCGCTGACTCTGTTGGCTTAAAGAGGTGCTTATAAATGGTCATTAGGGATGGACCGAACGCATACGGTGGGCCCACCATGATGTATCTGTTTTACCGTGCTGTCCATCCCTTTTCTCACATCATTTTAAGGGCATGACCACAAAAATAGCTAGATCCAATGCTCAAATGAGCTTACACCACAGATTACTTTTGCATTTAATGCAACCAAGTTTATTATTTGGTGTGGTCAACTTGAGCATTAGATCTACTTCATTTTTGTGTTCATGCCTAGAAAAGAAATGGCCAGCGTAGATAAATAGATACAGCGGGCCAACCCACATAACTGCCCGTTCGGGCTAGAGACGGGCGGGAGTAGGCGCAATCCACGTCCGGATGGGAAGCGGATCGCGTACAGAGTAAACTCTGTGGGGGTACACCGTAATTTATGTATTTTATCCACTCCGTCCATCCATTTTATCAGATAATTTTAGGGCTTGAGCTTAAAAATTAAGTATATCCAAACCTCAATTGGGCTATACCACAGGAAACAGTGTGAATTGAACATCTACAATTGAAAATTTCTTGGGGGCCACAGAAGTTTTGGATCAAGCTTGCATTGGTGTTTTCCCTTCATCCATGTTTTTGTGATCTTATGAACAGGTTGGATGAGAAATAAACATCACTGTGGGCCCTATAAAGATTTCAACGGTGGAAATCATTATTCAAACTGTTTCCTATGGTATGGTCCACTTGATCTTTGAGTATGCTTAAATTTCGGTCTCAATCCCTAGAATAAGATGGAAAATGGATGAACCACGTGGATGTACCATATACATTCATGGTGGGCCCAACAGAGTTTACTCGGTAGGATAAGAGCCTACTGAGTAACTCAGTACTCAATCCGATTTCGTCCGTATGGACCCGAGTAATAGTCGCTTGCTTACACGTTTTTTTTTATAAATTCACCACGTCCATCCGGTATGAGAGCTCATTTTATAATAAGTGACTAAAAATAAGCTGAATCCAATTACTACAGTTGAAACCTCCCTAAGGTCGACAGTAATGCTTACATACCATCTATACTGTTCTGACATCATTCCTAAGAGGATGAACTGAAAAAATAAACACTACCCGATTCGAAACTTCTATAGCCCATGAATATTTCAAATGTGAGCATTAAATTTCTCATTTTTAGCCCACTGTGGATCCGGCTCATTTTTGGCCTCTTATCCTACCATGAGCTCCGGCTCATTTTTTGCCTCTTATCGTAAAATAAGCTCTAAGAGCAGATGGACATAGTGGATTTATCAAAAACATTGTGGTGGCGCATGTAATTCCCAGCCCAGAAACTCCCTGGGAAGGACTTTAGCAGGGAATCCGCCTCTTATATCTGAAATCAATAAATCCCGCTATATGATAAGCAGATGGATAAAGGATTCTTTGATTAGAAGCAAACTTTAATGGTACCATCTTTCCATGGGACCCACCATGATCTATATGTTATATCTACACCGTCTATCCATTTTTTTCAGATCAGTTTTGGGGCATAACCCAAAAAATGGGGAGCTCCAGGGATCAAGTAGACCACACCATATAAAGCATTGGAGACACTCAAAACATTTTCAATGGATTAGGTTTTACCCAGGTAACACCTTAAGCGTTGTATATCCACGATGTCCATCCGTTTTTTCAGCCCATTTTAGGACATGATACTGAAAATTAATCAGATCCAAATCTTAGTTGGAACACACCAACGCCAACCATTAAAGCTTCCCATGGCCCACCGTAAGCAGATTCTTTGAAAGGGAGGGTGGATCAGGTGGCGTTGGCCAGTGTTGCGGTGAATGTGTTGGGCAGAACCCACCTTGATGTTGTATATCTACGATGGGCGCGGTTTAGGTGGATCGTAGATCTCCCTAGGTGGATCGTAGATCCCCCGAGGATCCCTAACTGTGGGGTCCACTGTTTTGTATGTGCCTTACATCCGAACAGTAAATCCATTTTGACAGATCTTTTTAGGGCATGATCCAAAAAATGAAATAGTTCCAAATCTTAGGTGGACCATACCAAAGAAAACAGTTTTGATTAAATCCCCACCATTAAAAACTATATGGGCCCAACGGAATGTTTATTTTCCATCCAACCTTTTGATAAGGTCCCAAAGAGCTGGATGAAAAGATCACACAAATATCATCTTGATCCAAAACTTTCGTAGCCCACAAAAAAAAATTAATGGCCGATTACCACTGTTTCCTGCATTATGGTCCACCTGAGATTTCGTTCTGCTTCATTTTTTAGCCCATACCCTAAAATAAGTTTTCAAAATGAGTGGACGGCGTGGATATAAAGCACAAACATCAATGTGGGCTTACAGTCAGGGATCCCACCGACCTCGGTGGATCCGGGTATCCATCCGTGGCTGTCCTTCCAGCTCTTTTTAGGGCATCGTCTTATAAATGAAATAACTCCAAATGTTCACCTTGATGTTGTATATTCCTGCTGTCCTTTTAACTCCTTTTGAGGGAATGGTCCTAAATATGAAAAATATCCAAATGTAAGTGGACCAATATTAGGGATTGAATAACCACCATTAAAAACTTTGTGGGGAGGGCAAGTCTTAGATCAAGCTGATATTTGTACTTTCCCTTCATGCAGGTCTGTTTGACCTTATCAACAGGTTGGATGCCAAATAAACATTATGGTAGGCCCTAGGAAGGTTTCAATGGTAGTTTCTTGTGGTGTGGTCCACTTGTGCTTCAGATATGCTTCATTTCTTGATTCATGTCCTAACCAAATCCAAGTAAGATGCAATCCATAAGAGATTGTACAGTATTACTTGGGATCTCGGTTTGCCCCAAAGTGGGGCCCATCGTTCACTGATCTTAAGCATTAGCATTGTAGATTCCACTTCGAGTGGCACATGCAATACTATTAATATATGGGCCAACAAAGAAGCGGGTTTAAGAACGGGAAATAGAAACCTCTTGATCAGAGTCCTATTTAAATGATCCCAACTTTTTTATGATGAGATCGAATCTCTTTAATAGGAACATTTGAAACATAAAAATTGTTAGATTGGAGTATTTCTTGTTGATCTTTTGATTCTTTCCTTACAAGATAGACTGTCTTCTAAGTGTTGGAATTATCAAATGTATGAAATATTACAAGATGAGATTTTTCTACACCTTATGCAGGGAGGCTCATCATATATACATATACACAATTTGTCAGTGGAAAGGACCTGACCCATCAGCTAATGAGATGTATCCTAGCTTAACCCATTTCTAAATTTCCTCATATTTAATGTGAGTTGTCATGAATTATTGTATTTTCTAATTACTAATTCGATGGTCAGATTAGGGTTGTGAATGGGTTAGGTTGGGTTGGGTCGGGTTGGGTCGGGTTGGGTTGGGTTGGGTTGGGTCGGGTCATATTAGGTCTAGAGGTGCCCTGTACTTGACCCATTTAAGAATCCGGTTGCTGGAGTTTTGGAACAAGACCGAACCCATTAAAACTCAGGGCTGATTTAGGTTGAGTCGAAATCAAATGCAATGGACCCATTAATTTAATGGTTCCATACTGGCCCCTTGGGTCGGGTCTAGGGACACCCTTGCCCTTTACTCGACCCATTTAAGAAACCAGTTGGAGTTTTGGAACTAGAGCCAGCCCATTAAAACTCAAGCCCAATGTAGGTCGGGTTGAAATCAAATGCAACTAACCCATTAATTTAATGGGTCCATATGGGCCTCTTGGTCAAAATTATCACACGGGTCGCATTGAGGTCGGCAAGGATGTTAATGGGTATCTGATACCGTGGGTACCTAATGAACTCCACCCACAAACCCAACCAATATTAATGACTTCGGGTATGATAATTTAGACCCAAGAAATTAGGTTTGAGTTCAGGTCTAAACAATGCATCCATTACTTTTCTTATTTATTTTGTTTTGGGTCGAATCAAGCCAGGCCATCTGGCCCAACCCATTAAAAACCCATATGGGCAAGGAGGGTTCAACCTAAACTCAGCCCATTTACTTTAACAAATATATTTCTAGCTCTAATTTGACCCACTACCCAATTATTTTGGCCCAAACTCACATCAAAAGTAGCTTAGGTCAATTAACCTATAATCCAGCCCAACCTAGGTCTAAGGCCAAACCATTTTAAATTAGGGCAAGGGCCCGTCAGTGGTCTATATTATAGGCCCAACCCCAACCAGCTCAGGACGGGACTCGGAACCCATAGGCTAATCTGGCCTACTCGTTGCCTAATGCAAGGTATAATTCCTGTAAAGAAAATAAGTAGTAAGTTCAAAGAAAAAATAGTTTCCTTAATTAATTATTTCATACATTGTTGTCTCATGCTATTTAATAGTGCCGCTAGAAAAAAATAAAAGAAAGAAAAAAGAGTAAAGCACACGATACTAAGAATATAATTTTGTAACTCAGCATGAAATTTCGTGGGCAATTGTAGGGATCAAGCTCTCAACAAGTGCAATTTGATGATGCGTACCCGTGGAGCCTATGTTTTGGTGATCTAGAACATCGATCTGATGAACCCCACCATGAATGGAGGATATGTTCACAACCCCAAATGTAGGGTCGCGATGTAGTAATAATCTCGGTAAGACCGAGGTCGAATCCACAGGGACTGAACTTGTACGTTTTTTAAATTAACTAGAACCAGAACTAGAAGAAGACGTGAATCTAATTCTCAAGTAATTGAGAGAGTAATTGCAATTAAAGTAATTAAAACTTGTAAATTTAAAGGTAGGAACTAAGGTGCCAAGGATCCACTTGTAGCTCTTGGGATGTTACCTTACTTTGATTCAAAACGCACAATTGGAATTGGAGTCCTATCCTATCCAATTGGAAGATAAAGCAATTAAATTAAATCTAAACTTTCATTGACCTAATTCTCAATGGAGGAGAATTGTGAAGGTTGGAAGGGATTCCATCACTAAACCATGCCTAGGAGACGATTGTAGGGATTTACCATTCCCACAATATCAAAATAGGAAGAAGAAGATACTCAAAGCTATTGCAGATCTATTGTAATTTGAGTCACAACAAATCATTAAAAACTAAAAGTATTCCTTAAAAATCAAATTAGAATCCATGAAGTTCAATATAAACATGAATCAAAGCAAAGAAAACATCCCAATCACGCTACAAGTTTCACCTCTTAGCCCTAGCTAAGAAGTTTAGCCAACCATAGACATGATTGAGCTAAAATCTCTTAAGAAAAAATATAAAAACAAACTAAGGAAGAAGAAGAAAACTCTTGGCGATGGTTTCTCCACACTTTTGTTCCACTCCTTAAATCCTAGAAGATGCCTAGGAACATCTAAAGACTCCTATTTATAATTGTGCAACTCCAACTTTCACACAGAGTTGAAAAAATTCGGAAACCGCCTCTAATTTACACAGTCCGCACAACATCTGCGTAACCCTCAACTAGTCGAGGACAACCTTCAACTGGTCGAGGATTGAGGGAATTTAAAAGTCCATGATGCTGCAGTTCGAGTCGAAGTTTCTTCGACTAGTCGAGGCAAAGTTTAGACTAGTTGAAGGAAGACTTAGACTAGTCGAAACAGACAGATTTTTAGGGTTCATGTTTTTCACTTCAAGTCTTCGATTATCTTCATTCCTCACTTGATTTTCTTAGATCTTTGGCATGCAAATTCTTCATTTTAAGTCTTCTAAGATTCAACATTTGGCTTAGTAATTCTTGAGCATTAAATCCATGCTTTTAGCATTCTTTTCAATCCAAGCTCTTAAACTCACCTTGCAACATAAACATGTATGAAATATACTATTAAGTCTTATCATGTTCATAAAACCAAGATATAAATGGAAAAAAATATGCAATATTTGAGTATTAACACACTTCCTAACCAACATTTTGCTAGTCCCGAGAAAAAATATGCGTAAAATAATCTTTCATCTTCAAAGTTCAAAACCTTTTTCAGAAAACAATCTTTTGTGCAATCAAGTATGAATGAGTAGAGTCAAGATAAGAAAGTGAGATTTTGATAACCTAAAGTCGAATCTCATAAGCAATCAATCAAATAGGTTCTTTATCGGTTTTAAAATCATAAATTCATGTATCAAAATTTTCCAATGTGCTTGGTGAATATCAACTTACTCCCCATAAGAATATTATCGTTTCATAATGTTAGCCATATTCATCATATCAAGAGTAGTTTTAAAATTCAAGTACTGACTCCAAACCTATCCCCTTCTCCTTCTTTTTCCAGTTTTTTATTTTATATCGATGGTTACTCCTATTCACTCTTTTTCAGACATTATATATCCTTTTCAAAAACCTTTTTCATTCTCCTCAAAGATGTTGTCATTCCTCAAATTGTGACCTTTTTGTCGATCTCCTATTTTTTAACTGATTTTTTATCTTTTAAGGTGGATAAGATTCTCCAAACTCAATTCTCAACATCTATCAATGATTCACATATTACTCATTAGAAATCCTAGCATATCCCAAGGAAGCAACTTGAACATGTTTTATTATTTAGATTAACATGATGTACAAATTTCCTCTTAATCATTTAAGAACCGTAGGTGATAATTTACTCGGGTAATCAAACTCCAACAATTTAAGATTCAATTTTCATCTTATTATCCTACTTAAGGCATTCTTAATTACACAAACTATCACTTCCAAACAAGTTGTAGTTTGAAATTTTCAAAATTTTCACAATTTCTGCTCAAAATTAAACAAAATACTGATTAGTTTACCTAATCCACACCCCCCAACCTAAAATCTACATTGTCCTCAATATAAAAGAAGTAAGCGTGTAATGCACATGAGGCAACGAAAAGAAAGGGAAGAGTGATGGAAAGATAGTACCTGGAGGAAAGAAATTCGAAGCTTTTCCACGAATCTCATCATGAAATGGGTTAGCACAAAACTAAACAAATTGGAAGCAAACTACCCTAGTCCTAAATCTTATGAAAGCAATAAATCTAACTATACATCCATCAGACTAGGAGATCAATCCTGGTATATAGGATCAGTCAAAGGCATGGACATGAACTTTGAATCAAATTTCTCAACAAATAACTTTAACCAATGTCCATTTACTTTGAAAGTGTTGTCATTGTTCGGATTCTTTATCTCGACGGTCCCATGAGGATAGACATTAGTAACAGTGAAAGGGCCAATCCAACGAGATCGGAGTTTTTCCGGAAAAATATGTAACCAAGAATTATACAAAAGGACTTTTTGACCAATCAAAAATGATTTTCGAAAGATGTGCCTTTCATAAAACACCTTCATCCTGTCCTTGCAAATTCTCGAGTTATCGTATGCGTCATTCCCGATCTCCTCGAGTTCATTCAATTGTAGTTTACGCAACGAGCTAGCATTGTTCTAATCAAAGTTTAAATTCTTGATAGTCTAGTAGGCTCTATGTTCCAACTCCACAGGTAAGTGGCAAGATTTACCATAGACGATTCTAAAGGGAGACATTCCAATGGGGGTCTTAAAAGTAGTATGGTAAGCCCATATAGCATCGGTCAATCGGATTGACCAATCCTTACAATCGGGGTTAACCGTTTTCTCTAGAATGTGTTTAATTTTCATGTTGAAAATCTCAGCTTGCTCACTTGTCTGTAGGTGGTATGGAGTTCTCACCTTATGAGAGATTACATATTTTTTCATTAAGTTCTCGAAGGGCCTATTACAGAAGTGTGAACCTCCATCACTAATGAAGGCCTGAGGAGCTCCGAACCGGGAAAGAATGTTTTCTTTAAGAATCTAATGATCGTATGATGGTTATTATTCTGACATGGAATCGCTTCGACCCACTTAGTGACATAGTCTACTACTAGCAAAATATATAAATTCTTATAGGATTGGGGGAATGGTCCCATGAAATCGATGCCCCAACAATCAAATGCTTCAATGATAAAAATTGGGCTCAGGGGCATCATATTTTGACGGGACAATGCTCTCAACTTTTGACAACGCTCACAAGCTTTGCAAAACTCATGAGTATCTCTGAACATAGTGGGCCAATAGAAGCTGCACTGCAGAATTTTGGTCATGGTCTTTTTGGCAGAGAAATGACCACCACAGGCCTAAGAGTGATAGAAGAAGATGACACTTTGGTGTTCATTGTCTAGCACACATCTCCTTAGAATCTGGTCTAGGCAATATTTAAATAAATATGGATCATCCTAAAAAAATTTACGTACCTCAGCGAAGAATTTCTTCTTATCTTACGCAGTCCAATGTGTTGGCGTGAAACCTATGGTAAGATAATTAACAATATCAGCAAACCAAGGTGAGCAGGAGACTTTAAACAATTGTTCGTTAGGGAAGATGTCATTTATAAGTGTCGTCTCAAGGAAATTGGGGAGGTCAAGTCTCGAAAGATGGTCAGCCACTACGTTTTCTACTCCCTTTTTATCTTTTATTTCCAAATCAAAATCTTAGAGTAGGAGGATCCATCTTATCAAGTAGGGCTTAGCATCATTCTTAGAAAGAAGGTACTCGAGCGTCGCATGATCAGTGTAGATGATGATCTAATATCCAATCAAGTAGGATCTAAATTTATCCAAAGCGAATACCACCGCTAAGAGTTCCTTTTCCGTAGTAGAGTAATTCACTTGGGCAGGATTTATAGTTCTACTTGCATAATGAATAATGTAGGGTTTCTTTTCTTTTCTCTGGCCTAACATCTCTCCAATAGCATAGTCAAACGCATCACACATGATTTTAAAAGGAATGCTCCAATCGGGTGGCTGCATAATAAGTGCGGTAGTCAACATGCCCTTGAGCTTAGAGAAAGATTCCTGGCATTGCTCGGTCCACTTGTATAGTACATCCTTTTGAAGTAGATTGTATAAAGGATGAGAGAGATGACTAAAGTCCTTTATGAATCTTCTGTAAAACCCAGCGTGTTCTAAGAAGGATTGCATGTCTCGTATGCTCTTGGATAGAGGTAGGGTAGAGATAAGATCAATTTTAGCTTTATCTACCTCAATTCCCTTGGACGAAATGATATGTCCAAGAACAATTCCCTTTCGAAACATGAAATGACACTTCTCCCAATTCAATACCCAATTCTTTTCCTCACATTGCTTCAGTACACATTTAAGATTCTCCAAACAATCGCTGAAGGATGAACTAAAGACAGAGAAGTCATCCATAAAGACCTCTAGATATTGCCCCACTATGTCAGAAAAAATATTCATCATGCATCGCTGAAAAGTGGCGGGGGCATTACACAATCCGAATGGCATCCTTTGGTAAGCAAAGGTGCCAAAGGGTCATGTAAATGTGGTTTTTTCCTAATCTTCAAGGGCTATCTCTATCTGATTATAGCCTGAATACCCATCAAGGAAGCAGTAGCACAAGGAATGCCTTTAGTTTTTAATGGTTTGTTGTGACTGAAATTACAATAGATCTGCGAATGGCTTTGAGTATTTCCTTTGCATTATAGGGTTGTGAATTTGGGAACCCTGTTGTTCACTATAATCTCCTGGGCATGGTTGGATAACGGAAACCTTCCTGACATTCATACATCCCTTAGATTGGATGTTGATTGGTTTAATTTTGTTGTTTGCTTTGTCTCATAGGCATGGTTTTGTGATGGAATCCATTCTAATTTACTTCAATCGCATCTCTCTAAAGCTAGATCAAAAGAAGTTCTGATTGTGTTTTAGTACCATATCCTCCAACTGGATGAAGATAGGACTCGAAGTCCAGTTGAGTTCATGAATCGACCGTAGATCTCCCTGATCTTTACAAGTAGATCCTCTGAATCCCTAGTTTTCCTTCTTTGAATTCTACATATTTTAGTTTACTATTTCACCATTATTCCTCAAATTCACCTGATTTAGATTTCATCTTTTTCTAGTTCTAGTTCTAGTTATTTTCAGATAACGTACAGGTTTCAATCCCTGTGGATTCGACCTCGATCTTACCGAGTTTATTACTACATCACAACCCTATACTTGGGGAGTGAACAAGTTTTTGGCGCCGTTGCCGGGGATTGACGACTACGTTCCCTGAAGATAACTGATTTTAGGATTAGTTTAAAATTAGGACCCTTTTCAATCTTGATATCTTTTACCATAGAATTTCCTTGATATCTTGATATCTTTTACCATAAAATTAGGACCCTTTTCAATCTTAAAATTAGGATTCTCTAATTTTATGTTAGAATTTTTTTTTTTTCTCTTTTTAGAAACTAATATGTTTTCCTATTTTGTAGGATCCTGACATAAGCTTCTAATTTGGTAATCCCTTTCTAATTTCTCTACTTTTTCTATTTGTAGAATCAGGATTTTCGTTTTAGAAATTTTCTTATTCGAGGTTTCCTTTTTAGAAACTAACTTTCTATTTTTAGAAATTTTCTATTTCTAGGCCTTTATTTATTTTAGAATTTTTTTATTTATTTTATTTTTTAGAAACTAACATTACTTTCTATTTTAAGATTAGGATTTCTAATTTAGAACTTTCTAACTTTAGGCTTAGAACTTTCCTAATTATTTTTTAGAATTTATTTTATTTTATTTTTAGGAACTAATTTATTTCTAGAACTTTCCTCTTTTGTTTTTAGAAACTAGGTTAGTTATTTCCCTTTTTAGCGACTCTTTTTAATTTTAGAAACTAACTTAGCTTCTAGGTATAGGGAACTTTCCTTTTTAGAAACTAACTTTCTATTTTAATTGTAGGAACTTTCTAACTTTAGACTTTCTATTTTAGAAGCTAATCTCTTTTGTTTTCTTTTGCAGGATTTTAACATAGGAACTTCTCAATTGGTACTTTCCTTCTAACTTCTCATCCTCTTACTTTCCATACCGCTGTAGGATCTTTTCTTCTATTTTTATTAGGATTAGATTCAGATTGAGGGTTTCACCATGTATATGCACGAGTGAGAACGTCAATATGCTAAGATAGCTTTTGAGCATGCGAAACAGTGCGAAGGGATGTATGATAATGATGATAGACATCCACCTATGTCTCTAAATTTTCCTGAAACAATCATCGAAAACTGACCTGAGCATAACACTCCATCGGTTAAGAAGTCCTTACGCGATCATATGCAAGAGAACAATTCCACCCCACGGACAGTACGCGAGTGTTGGGGTTATCATAACTATGTGAGTGGGAATCATTATCACCCATCTGAGAAAAAGAAAACAATGCGTGATTATATTATGAGTGATAATAAGTATTACCAACCATCAGATTCTCCCACCTATGATCCGTATGACTATAACCAGTGGAAACATCAATGTCGGGAAGCTGAACCAGCTATATATCATAGTGATAATTCTCTTGGGTCATCTACCTTTGAAACCCAATCAGAAACAATCCAAGAGGACTCACTTCATAAGCTCATGAAAGCACAAGAGCAATTCAATCAACTTGTCATACAATCATGCGAATTGCTCAAATCCCTAATTCCAATCATTCAGTCACATCTTACGGAGAAGGAAGAGGCTAGGTTATCCCAGTCTCATCTCAATCTAGAAGCACAATGTGAAGAAAGTGATCATAACTCACTTGTGGCAGAAACTGAAATTACGAATGAGGAATTTGATTCCATTAATGAGCAGATGGTTCGATTTCCTGATGAGTCGATCTCGATGACTGTCCAAAGGAATGATCAAGAGACGTGGGTGTCTTTCAAATATAATGATAGTGACACACTTCACTCACATGACACACATGATTACATTGATGAGGTAGAGGTTAGTTTATTCGAACCTCAACTCAATCTAGGAATGGAATGTGAGGAATGTGATCCCGTCCCAAGTGCATACTACACGGAACTGGACGATGATGAGTACTGGGATTCAATCTCAAGTGTGGCCCCTATCAATAATCAAGAGGTTCAGGAAATTGTCAACCATAAGGATCAACTCCACCTGTCTGACATGACTGATTCAAATATGGAGAATGAACTACTTTCACCTAACCCTTCCAACCCTTGTGATACATGTTTGGACCACTGCCATGAATTGAATGATGATATGATTCAGACAATGGACGATTTGTTTGATATAACTCTGGAATTTGAAACTACCCAGTTAAAGCTACAATCTGAGCTACACACTTTAGACGATTCAATGCCTTCACTGAGAAGCTTCAATGACCAGAGTTTTCACATCAAATCTTCACCTATTGATTATCCATCTGTCTGTGAAGGGCAAGAGCAAGCGAGCATGCGTCCATCTACTTCAAAAGACGATGGAATCCTTGGGCTCATCATCACAGATTTCGATGCAGGAGATGAGTCACTCCCTGCTGATTTTCCCACATCTTTGAACTCATGTTTGGCACACCTTGTGGATTCCAACGACCTCATAATACAAGAAAAGGTAGATTCCTTGCATGACATTACCTCAGTGGTTGTCATGGACCAAGCGCACCCTTACTTCGAAGCCCCTTCTTCCCCAGACTCTGAATGTTTACCACTAAAGGAAAAGGAGCTAAAAATTGAACCAAAGTCTGGAACTTCGGAATGCATTGAGACTACATTACTTCCTGAAAATTTTTCTAAATTTTACCTACCTGTAGTCTCTGATTCACCATGGGATACTAACTTTAAGACTTTTTCTGACACAAGTGAATCATATATACTTTGGATACCTCAGGCGAATCAACGACGAATTTTTGCTGAGGTACATAAGTTTCTCTGGCCATTCATGCTCCAGGGCATCAAAGCCTATTGCAAAAAGGGCTTTTGGATGATCCTGTTGAGAAACCTACTAAAAAATTTATCATGATACTGGCCAGAAGAGGAACCTTGCGGCATGACTGAGTACATTTTCCCCTGCTTTCATAGGATTAGGGTAGTTTCTTTAGTCTGGCTGAAGACGTTAAACTTAGCACTCCTGGGAGGCAACCCAACTTTTGATTCCATGATTAGTCAATTCAATGTTTGTGGGTAACATTGCTGCAAACCCTCACGAGACTACAACTCGTCCACTAGGGGCAACCTAGGGGTTTAAAGGCTTGTTGCATACGCTAAATGCAATCGAGAGCACCTGCGAAAGTGGTATAGGTAGGAGTTTATTTTTGTTATTTGTGTGTTGGTTTCTCTCTTGCGCCGACTTACTCTCTCTCTAATATTTTTGAAAAAGTATCTCGATTCATTATCCAGGTACTATCTTCCCATCACCTTTCTTTTACTTTTGTTGTCTCATATGCATTGCATGTTTATATCTTTTACATTGAGGACAATGTAGATTTTAGGTTGGGGGTAGGAGATTAGGTAACCTAATCAGTGTTTTCTTGGTCTTGAGCAAAAATTGTGAAAATTTTTAAAAAATTTTCTGGACTTTCTTGTACATTCGAAGTGATCATGTAAAGCACTAGAATTTCAAGATACGTGATGTTGGTAATTTATGACTCTTGGATTCAGTGTTTGTTAGATTTCACAGTTAAGTTTGAATTGTTAATCCATAATTAGAAGTTTTAAACATTGATTGAGTCATGATTTCACATGTCATATCTCGCTTTCACATTAAGAATTCAGTTTGATATTGAAGGGTTGACTTGGTAATTAGTAAGCATGAAAGGAACCGACCTGGGGAATTTGTCCACCATGTTCGGTAAGAAGAATGAAAGAAAAAGAAAATACCCAGTTACAAGATAGCTGCCTGTGGAAAGGGTTGGGCGAATAATCTTCACCATAGGTTTGCTCCCTATAGGTGGGGATTCGATTCCCCATGGACAATATGTGAAAAGGGTTAGGAGTACAGTCTTCGCCATAGGTTTGCTCCCTATAGGTGAGGATGTGATTCCCCTCCATGGCATTACTTTTAATGAAAAAAAATATGAAAGAATGAGCCGTGAGGCAAATTTTGGTTGTCCTGAATGCTCTTGTTAAGTGCCAAGGACATCATGTCATAGAGAAGTGAACCTTGATGATAAGACGAGATTTCACTATACACTCATGGTACTTAATGTTTAGAATTTTTCTAATTAATGGATTAATACTTTGAGCCTGACTATGAAATTTACCATGTGCTCGAGTCCCAGGTGAAAATACTGCCCAAAATTCATGAATCTTAGAATTCTCGTATCTGAATTATTTTTCAAGAATCACTCGAGTTCATAATCATCTTATACTTCTCAATTTATTTTCGCACACTTTGCTCGGGACTAGCAAAATGCTGGTTGGGGGTTGTGTTGAGGGTCAAATATTGCATATCAGACCCTAGTAATTACCTGATTTTATGAATATGGTACTGTTTAATGGCTCAATTTAACTGTGTTTATGCTGCAATGTGTGTTTAGGAGCTTGGACGGACACAGGGTGCTAAAAGTATGGAATTAACACTCCGAAGTCACCAGAGTAAGGGACGGACTCTAGAGGAGCAAGACCAACGAATTTACATGCCAAGGATCCGAGGAAATCAAGTTGTTCACATTGAAAATGGCCCAAAACTGGTTCAGAATGCAAGATCACATGGTTCCCGCCATCTGATTGACTCAAGACTTCATACATGAGCTGAAGACGCTAAATTAACCGTAAATATTGAATTTCAGCCACTGGATCTTTGCAGAAGCAGCCCAACGAATAGATCAGCCCCTAAATTCTGATTTAGGGCCCACCTGATCTCCGGATATGCTTCAATTTTGATCTAAACCCTTTAATTAACATGAGGAAAAGAATTGACGGATTAGATTGTTCAAATACCTAAAAGGGGGACCCACTTTACATCGTGCGTGTGCACAGCACATGCACGGACACCGAACACCGAATAAGAAAGTCGGTCAGCACAAGCGCTGACCGACGAGTTTTCTTAAAAAAGAAAGACTCCACAGCGTCTTCACGGCCGACGCTGGGTTGTGATTGTGGGCCCCACTCACCCTTTCAATGGAGGATCAGAACCGTCCATACGATTCAGAGGATGGCCGACACCCGCTCCTAGGTGCAATTTCGCTCCATGCAAGCTCTCGGAGAATCCTGACGGTTAAACGTAGATCTGACGGTGGAACAAGAACTCCGGTGGGCCACGGAAAATCTAATCCAGAAAGCATCCTCCTGGACGGTTTTTCACCCTGGAACTAATGGACGGTGTGGATTTTTCCATCATTGTCAATATGGGACCCATCGACCATCTTCACCAAGAAAAAAACGGAACTTTCCGTTTTGAGACAACGTTAACGCTATCTGGTTCGGTTCGCAGTTGTGGGCCCCATCTAGTGTGCAAACGGACAATCGGAACCATTCATTCGTTTCCTAGGGCAGCTACAATTTATGCCTAGCTGACAGAAATTGAAGATGTGAAGTTCTTGGGGATCTCAGCCGTTCAAAAGCAAACAGACGGTATAGCAGAAAACCTTGTGGGCCACACTGAAATCAACCGGGTCTTGGGCTCTCCTAATGGTTTTTCGTCCTGACGACAATAGACGGAGTGGATTCTACACCTGAGACCGATCCTGGACCCACTGATAATCGTGCCTCTGTGGAATCCGAAGCAGAAACAAGAAAACGGAAACAAGGGCTTGCGTGGATTCTTGTGGCCCACAACCATGATCTATATGGTTGATCTGAACCGTCCAGTAGGTCCAGGGAATGATTTCAGCAGGAACCATGGTGTTCTTGTGCAACCATGCACAAGAACGGGATCAGAAGATGGGCCTGAAAAAAGTCACGTTGATTGATATTACGGCCCACCTAAGATTTGGATTCTTTCCAGATTTTGGCTCATGGCCTAAATCGGTCCTACAAATCCATTGAACGACCTGGATCTTCAAAAGAATGACTCTAAATCGGCCCCATCAACATCAGTGCCGAATGCGGAACGGCCCTCTGAATTCGCAATGCGGAAATTCTCCGCACCGACTCCTTGTGCGTATGCACCATCCGACCGACCTTCCATCCGTTTAAAAGGAAAGGGAAGGAGAGAGAGCAAAGGGGGGCAGTCGTGGAGACTTCGGATCTCACGAGAGAAAGAGGGCAGCAAGAGGAAGTGAAGCTTGTTTAGAGGGTTTTGGTTTTCTTTCTTTTTCTTTTTATTTTATTTTGTTTTTGTTTAAGGGATCCAGCTCATTCATGTGGGGCTGAACTTCTTAGCTAGGGCTAAGAGGTGAAGCTTGTGGCGTGATGAGGTTGATCCTACGGCTTGGATGCATGTGATGAACTGATGTTGATTCTAGTCTGATTAATAGGAATGCCTTTAGTTTTTAATGGTTTGTTGTGACTGAAATTACAATAGATCTGCGAATGGCTTTGAGTATTTCCTTTGCATTATAGGGTTGTGAATTTGGGAACCCTGTTGTTCACTATAATCTCCTGGGCATGGTTGGATAACGGAAACCTTCCTGACATTCATACATCCCTTAGATTGGATGTTGATTGGTTTAATTCTGTTGTTTGCTTTGTCTCATAGGCATGGTTTTGTGATGGAATCCATTCTAATTTACTTCAATCGCATCTCTCTAAAGCTAGATCAAAAGAAGTTCTGATTGTGTTTTAGTGTCATATCCTCCAACTGGATGAAGATAGGACTCGAAGTCCAGTTAAGTTCATGAATCGACCGTAGATCTCCCTGATCTTTACAAGTGGATCCTCTGAATCCCTAGTTTTCCTTCTTTGAATTCTACATATTTTAGTTTACTATTTCACCATTATTCCTCAAATTCACCTGATTTAGATTTCATTTTTTTCTAGTTCTAGTTCTAGTTATTTTCAGATAACGTACAGGTTTCAATCCCTGTGGATTCGACCTCGATCTTACCGAGTTTATTACTACATCACAACCCTATACTTGGGGAGTGAACAGTTAGCACGAGTTCATTATTGGCATTGACTACTATGGTGATTCTAGACTTCTTAGGAACCACCTGAGTTGGACTCACCCATTGACTATCGGATGTAGGGTATATAATACCCACATCCAATAGTTTAAGTACCTCGGCCTTAACCACTTCCTTCATGTTTAGATTTAATCTACGTTGTGGTTGCCGGGAGGTCTTCGCATTATCCTCTAGATAAATGCAGTGAGTACAAATCAAAGAGCCAATTCCCTTGAGGTCCGCAAACGACAATCCAAGGGCTCCTTTGTGATCAATGAGAGTAGAGTAAGCATACTCTTCTATTCTTGCTCGAGGTGGGAAGAAATCACCATTGGGTATGTCTCATCTTGACCTAAATAGACATATTTCAAAGTACCGGCATGGTATCCAGCATGGTTCCCATCTCCCTAATCATATCATCATCTAAATCATGAGAATGGGCCAAGCACGTCTCTAGAGGGTCAGAGGATAGGGTCAGATGATAAGGTGTTCTATCTTCCACGAAAGAATCAATCAGGTTAATATCGTAGGCATCTTCATCATCCTCTAACTGTTTGCCTATATTGAAAAAAATATTCAGCTCCAATGTCATATTCCCAAAAGACAAATTCATGACTCCATTCCTACAATTAATGATTGCATTTGATGTGCCAAGGAATGGGTGACCAAGAATGACAGCAATTTGAGTGCTCATGTCCACAATGGGTTAAGTATCTAGGACGATAAAATCTACTGGGTAGTAGAATTTGTCAACCTAGATCAACACATCCTCAATTATCCCTCTCGGTACACGAACTAAGTGATCAGCAAGTTGTAATGTGGTCTGGGTGGGTTTTAATTCACCTAGACCTAGTTGTTCATAAACCAAGTATGGAATTAGATTTACACTCGCTCCTAAGTCAAGAAGTTCATGCTCAATTCGGTGATTCCCAATTACACAAGTGATGGTTGGGCTACCGGAATTTTCGTATTTTTGTGGCACATCTTGTTTTAGGATGGCACTTACTTTTTCTATTAAAAAGATTTTCTTTTGAATATTTTTCCGTCTTTTGGTCATACATAAGTCTTTAAGAAATTTGGCATATGAAGGTATTTGTTTAACAGCATCCAGTAGAGGAATGTTGACCTTCACTTATTTCAGCACCTCTAGAATGTCCTGAGAGTTAGAAAGAGGTTTTAGTGCAATCAACCGTTCGAGGAATGGTGTAATCGGCTTGTCTTGAAGTTCCGGTTCTAACTCATGTGGAGTGTTGCTAGGTCTATCAGTTTCATCTAATTCCAGTCTTTAGACTTTTCAACCCTTACCGGAATAGATTTGTCAATTGTTTTCCCACTCCTAAGGGTGATGATAGACTTGGCTTGCTTCATTTGATTTGAAGAGCTTGAGCTACTAATCTCATATTGTGGTTTTGGATTTGGGAGAGGTTGGGCTGAAAGAATCCTTTTCTCCCCAATTGTTAAGTGTCATGCCCCAAACTCGGAAACCGGGCTCATAAAATTCCCGATCGCCGAATCCGGTGCCAACAGCCTCCGTAGAACCCCATTCTCGGCTCCCAGCGCCCATACGCCAGGTTCCGATCCTGGGATGCTACAAGGAGGATTTTCAACATAAATTGATTCGTAATGAGCATAACCACAAGCATAACCCACGAACAATAACCACAAGAACACCATCACAAAATCCACTATGATCAAAAACTTTGAGTACAAGGTGTATAAAAGGAAATACAAGATACTGAAAATGACAAAAACTCCAAAGGCTCGGCTGCACGCTCCAACTGCGGCGAGACTACGGCTGCGTCCTGGCGTCACCTGCACGCATCAATCGTGCATAAGCTTATAGAAAGCTTAGAGGGTGGTGTAAGTGTGTGCGTACTATGAGCGTGCTCAGAATGCAGGGTCAGAGTAATGCGGAATCGTGCCAATGAGTACATGAATGCAGTCAGCCATACCAAGGCTATGCGGTACGTAATATAAATGATATCGGCCATATCAAGGCCATGCGATGCATAATGCAGCTCAAGCATGTCAATCCTCATGGCAATACAGTTATCAGTCTGGATAATCACCGGAGTCTAGTACACTCAAGCCAGCTTGCCGCCCTTATCCGAACGCACAACTGGGTGAGTGGAAGAGACCTCACTATCCGCCTGCCAATATCGGGCCCTGCTCGTCGATAGCGGACCGATTCCTCAAGCTGGTCAAACTCAACCTAGAAATTGCCCCCTCACTCAGGCGGGTAAGGTCACACCCCTTTCCAACCGACCACGACACAGTGGGAGACGCGACCTCCTGGTATTCGGCCCTCATGCGCTCGTACATCCACTCGGTCTCGACGTTGGAGTCATCCTCTGGTACCATCGGGTTTAGAGATTTTCACCCAGGGACATTTATGACGCCCGTATGCTAGAACCAAACATTTTCGGTATCCAATCCAGCCACCCACGATGTGTCTGTGGAGGCTATGGCCCTGGTGTCGCTTGGGCATACAGTAACTACAATCACACAATGCAAGTACATGAGTCACACTACCAGTCATGCAACAGTCCTGCGTAAACCATGCGCTCATGCAGGGTAACTCCGTCTATCACGGAGCCTGAAACAGTCTGCCCGAAGGCATATGCTATGATCAGTCACCACTCATCTCAAGCATGCATATGATGCGTATGATCATGAATTATGGGGCAGCACTATGCTTATGGTATGATAATGGGCGTTGCTCAAAGTGAAGATGGGCCTAAACGGACTGCAGAGTACAAGTATGGGCCTATCAGTGGGCCTTAAGGAGTGACAATGCGGACATTTAACCGTCGTCACCTACAACGTGGACGTCAAGCCAACATTGTCCCCAAGGCCCGGCTCGCCTTAAATAAATACATCATGGTGGAATCACACATTGCAATGGACCAATATACATCTCATTAGGCCTCGACCCATAGTCCTCAGATATATCAAATGGGCCATCTCATATGGGCCTTATATAAATCAAGTGGGCCGCATTAGTGGGCCTTAAGTACATTGCAATGGGCCATAACCCATGGGCCTTTGAAAACATCACAATGGGCCTCGTTACATGGGCCTCAAATACATTGAATGGGCCCCATCACATGGGCCTTATAATTATCAAGGTGGGCCTCAACAATGGGCCACAAATACATTAAATGTGGGCCTCAACAACGGGCCACAAATACATCAAATGTGGGCCTCAACAAACGGGCCACAAATACATCAGATGGGCCTAATCACATGGGCCTTACATGTATACCAAGGTGGGCTACACCAAAATACAAGTGGTGAGGATGATTTCCACCATAGAAAGAAATAAAATCCCTAAGGCCCATCAACAAATACATATTATATAATATAATATATATAATATATACAATATAATATATATAATATAATATATATATATAATTATATACACACACACACACACCACATGCACGCACGCACACACGCGCACACACACGCGCACAATACTCACACGCACGGCAGGGGTCCCACTGTCCAGGGTGGATGGTGCGGACGAACACACATACATCAAGGTAGGCCCCACCGTCCGTCTGGACGGTGGGCGCCCAACACATACATCCCTGTGGGTCCCATATGGGGCCCACCCTAATGTTTATATACCATCCAATCCGTTCATAAGGTCACGTGGACCTGGATGAAGGGTGAAAATAAATTCCACCTTGATCTGAAACTTCCATGGCCCATAAAAACGGTTTCAATGGTAGAGTTCAATTCACACTGTTTCAGGTGATGTGGGCCACCCGAGCGTTGGATTGGCCCGAAATTTGGAGGGGACCCACTTCAAGTCGTGGCCCACCAAATGGACAGAGTGGATAAAATAAATACATCATAGTGGGGCCCACATGAGGGGCCATGGGTCCTGCACGGACGCCCGCTACACGGCAGCAGCGCCTGCGGCCCTGGTGATGTCAGCGGCAGCAGCGCTGCTGCCCTTTAATTTTATTATTTATTTATTTATTTTGTGGTAAGTGGGGTCCATTGTGGACGAATCCAAACCGCCCAATCTGTGTGCCCCACTAGTCTGGCCGTCCAGACCGAGTCTCAGCTGCGTCCAAACTTCAGGTGGGTCCCACCAAGTACTTTTATATGTTCAGTCATGTGCTCACATGGTTTTAGAGGTTATGGCCCACACGGTGATCAGATCACCGTAAAAATTTGGTTCAACGCCTGAAATAGGCTGGAGAATAGAATGGACGGCATGGATCACCTACATACATCAAGGTGGGGCCCGCATGAGCGGCCCACCCCAAAAGCATATAAATATATATCTTTTTTTTTTAAAGCTTGTCAGTACACGCCCATGACAGTACACATCTCCATGTTAGCCACTAGCCACTCCAGTGGCTTCATGTCCAACATCCAGGGACGCTGGACGGCGTGTATACAACACAGTCATCATGGTGGGTCCCTCTTGGTGGGTTTCACATGGACGTGGCCCACCATCCTTACATATATATACATATATAAATATAATATAAATATAATATTAATACAATATTGATTATAATATGCTATATATGCTATATAAACGGCGGATCCCTCCCAAAATGCGGTGGGCCACACCATCTAATGGATGTAGAAGATTTAACATAAATTCGGTGGGGCCCACTACATTCAAGGGAGAGGAGAGGAGAGAGAGAGAGATAGAGAGAGAGACGATAATAGAGGGGAGGGACCCCGCCACTATGGGCCCTCCATTGATACAATACATAGATCAAAATGGGTCCCACCTACAAGTGGACCCCTTAAATGGAAATCAACGGTGGATCATCCACCTCTTGTACTCCTCCTTGCTCCCTTAGCTTCCTTAGCTCCTAGCCTCCACTTTCAATGGTGGTTGATGACGATCCAACGGTTGAGATGAGAGATGTGAGAGTGTAGGGTAAAGTGGGCCACACTTGTTGTTTAGGAGGGAGAGAAGAGTTTGGACGTGTGAGAGGGAGAAAATGGGAGAATGAGAGAGAGAAAAAAAAGAAATAAAATAAAAGGAGAGGGAGGGATGGAGGGATGATGTCATGGGCATGGGTAGAGTTGAAAATGAGAGAGAGAGAGTTGACTTGGGCTTGCTTGTTTAAGAGAGAGGCATGGGTTGTTGTACTTGGGTAGGTGTGACTTGACTTGTACTTGACATGAGTGATTGATTTAATTGATGGGACATCTCGTAGAGATTCCCTCGAAGTTCGTAACGTGCGGTGTTTTATTCGAATTGAACGCAGGCCGACATCTTCTAGCCTGGGTATCGGGTCGGTGCGTGAGTCGCAGCGTTGGAACCGCGGCGACGGTGCGGTCACAATGATATAGGTCTCGGATTAAACAGATTCGAATCTAAAGGATACGACTTACGATCGATCGCAACGTCGATTATCAGTCGCGGATTGCCGGACTTCGACGGAAATGATCGCAGGATTCATCAGAACAGTACGAACTAGGTTACGGGTCTTACATTAAGTGTGACTCTATCCTTTGAATAGACGACGTAAGCGTTCCCAATGCTGATCTAATATCCTAGAATACTTGTGCCGAATTCTGATTGAGTAGCTCTTGGTCTCGAATATGTTTTTAAATCGGGTCCTCCTAAGGTTTCCCTTGATTTAGAATTTGATTAGGGAATCCTTGAGGAGTAACAGTTTGTCCATTCCTCCAACTGAAGTTTGGATGATTTCTCCAACAGGATTGTACGTATTTGAAGTGGATCCACTGAAAAGTCTTTGATAATTATTCACGGCATTAAATTGCTCATTCAGTACCTCTTAAAAAACAGGTATTGTTGGACAATTTTCAGTTATGTGAATGTCGCAAGTACAAATACTGCAAACAATTTCCTTAGCCTTATCCTTCTTTAGTTCCATGGCCTCGAGTTTTCTTGTGAGATTGGCTACTTTTGCATTTATATCATCATCTTCTTTCAGAAGATATATTCCGCCCATCTCCTTTGATTGAGTAGGCTTAGAAGTGGTGCTTGATTTTGGGGAGATGTCCCATAATTGTGCGTTTTTAGCAAGTCTATCCAAATAGTCCCACACATCATCGACATTTTTGTTCATGAATTCCCCATTACACATTGTCTCGACCAATTGGCTCATGGAAGATGTCAGTCCATCATAGAAGAAGTTTGTGTTGCGCTACATTTTAAAATCATGTTGTGGGCATGAACTGATAAGATCCTTGAACCGCTCTCAACATTGGAAGAATGTTTCATCTTCCTTCTGGACGAAGTTCATGATTGACTTTCTAAGGGTGTTCGTTTTATGGTATGGGAAGAATTTCTTTATGAACTCTCTTGTCATGTCGTTCCATTTACCAATAGATCGAGGATGCAATTAATGCAACCACATCTTAGCTTTCTCTTTCAAAGAAAAGGGAAAGAGTTTCAGCCTGACCGTGTCCTTAGACACGTTCGGAAAATATAAAGTGGCTATGATCTCATCCAACTCTTTCAAGCGTAAATATGAATTTCCATATTCAAGTCCATGGAATTTTAAAAGGAGTTGGATCACGCCTGGCTTGATATCCATATGTCCTGTATTTTCTGGAAAAACCATGCATGAAGGTGTACTACCCCCGCCGGTTGTAAATAATCTTGTAAAGTATGATGCGGGAGTGCTTGATGCACCTCATTCTCATCCTGAATTTCCTCAACCGGAGGTTCAGGTTGAATTGCAGGTTGATTGACCGGTTGATTAGCAACCATCACTTTAATTGACTCTGAGGATCTCAAATGGTGTATAATCCTGTGATGGATAGATAACCCCTCGACTAATCCTCCTTCACTCAAGAGACGTAGAGTGTTATCACGGACCCACTTGGGCATGAAACACTCTCAACCCTTAATTTCAGAATCTAACCTAATCCTTAAAAAAAAAAAAAAAAGAATCCTAAAACAAATAATAATTCTAAAAAAGAAAGAGAGAAAATTAGAAAGAAGTTACCAAATTAGAAGTTTCTATATTGAGATCCTGCAAAACAGAAAAGCAAGTTAGTTTCTAAAAACAAATTAGGAAAGTTCCTAACCTAAAAATAGAAAGATAAGTTAGTTTCTAAAAATAATTCAGGAAAATCCTAACTTAAGAATAGAAAGTAAATAAAAATAATTCAAAAAAACCCTAACCTAAAAATATAAAGTAAATAAACCATAATCTTAACCTAATTCCAAAACTAAATAATCTCAGAAAAACGCAACCATTAGTCCCTGCCAACAGCACCAAAAAATTGTTCACAACCCCAAGTGTAGGGTTGCGATGTAGTAATAATCTCGGTAAGACCGAGGTCGAATCCATAGGAATTGAACTTATACGTTTCTAAAATTAACTATAACTAGAAGAAGATGTGAATCTAATTTTGAAGTAATTGAGAGAGTAATTGTGATTACAGTAATTAAAACTTGTAAATTTAAAGGTAGGAACTAGGGTGCCAAGGATCCACTTGTAGCTCTTGGGATACTAATTTACTTTGATTCAAAAAGCACAATTGGGGAATTGGAGTCATATCCTATCCAATTGGAAGATAAAGCAATTAAATCAAATCTGAACTTTCATTGACCTATTCTCAATGGAGGAGAATTGCGAAGGTTGGAAGGGATTCCATCACCAAACCATGCCCAGGAGACGATGGCAAACAACGTGATTTGCCAATCCCACAATCTCAAAATATAAAGAAGAAGATACTCAAAGCTATTGCAAATCTATTATAATTTGAGTCACAACAAACCATTAAAAACTAAAAGTATTACTTAAAAATCAAATTAGAATTCATGAAGTTCAACATAAACATGAATGAAAGTAAAGAAAACATCTCAGTCACGCTACAAGCTTCACCTCGTAGCCCTAGCTAAGAGGTTTAGCCAACCATAGACATGATTGAACTAAAATCTCTTAAGAAAATCATAAAAACAAACTAAAGAAGAAGAAGAAAACTCTTGGCGACAGCTTCTCTACGCTTTTATTCCACTCCTTAAACCCTAAAAGATGCCTAGAAACATCTTAGGGACTCCTATTTATAGTTGTGCAACTCTAACTTTTGCACCGAGTTTGAAAATTTTGGAAACCACATTTACGCAGTCTGCGCAACATCTGTGTAACCCTCAACTAGTCGAGGACAACTTTCGACTAATCGAGGGTCACCTTCAACTGGTCGAGGATCACGTGAATTTAAAAGTCCATGTTGTTGGAGTTCGAGTCGAAGTTTCTTTGACTAGCTAAGGCAGAGATTAAACTCGGCGAAGGAGTGCTTAGACTAGTCGAAGCAGACAGATTTTTAGGGTTCCTTTTCTTCACTTCAAGTCTTCAATTCTCTTCATTCCTCACTTGATTTTCTTGGATATTTGGCATGTGAATTCTTCATTTTAGGTCTTATAAGATCCAACCTTTGGCTTGGTGATTCTTGAGCATTAAATCCATGCTTTTAGCATTCTTTTCAATCCAAGTTTTTAAACTCACCTTGCAACACAAACATGTGTAAAATATACCATTAAGCCTTATTATGTTCATAAAACCAAGATATAAATGGGGAAAAATATGCAATATTTGAGTCTCAACAGGATATCCCAAACATTTCTCAAACCGCGGCCTAAAACACAAAAGACTTGTATTCCAGATCGAGTGTTTAAACCAGTGTAATGCCCTAAAAATCGGAGGTCAAGAATAAGCTCCACTCCCGAGTTCCAACGCATCACTTATGCAACATAGATAATGATGATTAAATGTTGTCCATGTTAGTGCATTAAACATGAGTGGGATTACACTAAAACAGCATATCATACTCCAGAGACAGTTAAATTACGCAAGCGGAAGAACTGTGATAGATATATAAAGTATATAAACTGTTGTAAATCTCCAGAGTGTGAACATGTTACCAGGTTAAATATATACATGTATACTTCCCAAAATGGACAAAAAATGAATATACATGTGTGATTCAAAAAGACAAAATAACGAGTGTAAGGACATCTAGTCAACATCTCAGAAGTCCTCGTCGATCAGGCCACGGCTCACATGAACCCGCCTGAAAACTGCATGTAAGAGAATATTTCCTCGTCATCCTCATAGTCCGGCTCCGCCTCATAGGCATCGCCTTCACCTGCAGCTAAGACAGGGTCTGGTTGGTGTGCACAACACCGTCCCGTAACGTGGGAGTAAGTGATCAACTCAGTGGAACAATATAGAAAAGGTTAACATGTTATCAATTCAGTCAAGCAGTAATGATAAAACAATACAATCAAACATCCCTAAGTACTCTGATTAATGTAGGAATTGTATGTATAAATGATGCATGCCCTCGCCTACACTCCCTCTGCGATCTTCATCTAACGATCGCGCATGTCAGTCACTTCCTCAGTGCTCTCTACTCAACGTCAAACTGCACATGCAGTGCGATGCATGAGCGTGATTACCAAGTTATTATTAGTCCTTTTCATACAACAGGATTGGGAAACTAAGGTACCTCCCTTATATCAATACCCAAACAATGATTCATTCTAGGTTCGTCAGTCCTAGTAAATCTCATACGAAGTTGCGGTTCTAGGTCACTGCAAAAGGCTCGTCACCTGATCAGTGCAGGCCTAGTTTATACTCTAATTACTACGGAAAGGCTCGTCACCTCAACGCAGTCTCAGAGTATGCTCAAGGTCACTACAAAGGGCTCGTCACCTGATCAGTGTAGGCCGACAGCTCGAATACAGTGTCCCATACTACCGTATTCGGCTCACGAGGCAGTATTGCTCACTGGTCACTACGGGGAGGCTCGTCGCCCCAGCGTAGGCCGACAGCTCGACCACAGTGTCCCATACCACCATGTCCGGATCATGAGTCTTAACGGATCGAGGTACCAAGGTTAACGGGGTTTCCACTAGTGAGTTTGGTACCCTAGGTTCAAGCAGTAGCATCCAAACATGGTGAACATACATCAAGCCAATCGGGTTACTTGACGGGCTCGGCTAGCACGAGCGCACGTTGAGTTGGTCGACATGAAGTGCGTAAGCACTTCGTGTGGCCTAACTACTGTCGACATCCCAAGTACGGCTCGAATTCATTGACCACGTCCTGTGTGGCGAGACCACCTCAGCCACCAATTCGAGGTTCTTTACCGATTGCCTGGACTATATAATAGCCCCAACCACATTCAATTATAACAGAAAATCATATGAGATAATCAGAGCAGTAATGGATCAATAATTCCAATCATACAAGCATTTGAGCATTTTATGGATTACAACTTAAACATGAATTCACACATATGCATTCCACACCTAAACAGACACTATAATATAAAATACATTGAGGAAATCATACACATATTTAAGATAGTTGAGAATCATATCTCAACACTCATACAAAGTACAAATTACTAACTACTAGTTCATTCAGACATTTTTACAAACACTTAGTCTACACATTCCAACATATATGAATTAGGGCAAATGCTTTCGTCAAGGAGTCGTCGCCTACACGACAATCATATACCCACGATAATTAGTCATGGCGAGCACGAATACAAATTCTATACTCATTCATACATTTTCACAAACACCTTGGTTACACACTATAACATACACGACGTATGTTAGCATAACATGTATTAGGGTGAATCCTTTCGCCAAGGAGTTGTTACACATACAACTAGCATATATTCGTGGCAATTTATCATGGCAAACATAATTTCAAATTCCATACGTATACGATCATTTCTACCAACACCTGGAATACAATATATTCAACATAGTTCATGTATATTTGTATCGCGAAACAAACAACGTATTTGGCATGTGAAATGGCACCCACGTCAGTAATAAATCATTAACCGACATTGAAAGCCTTGAAAACCATAACCTATATGTTTATAATCTGTACCTTACGCCGGTAAATGCGTGACGGATTCGTTTTAGACACTTAGTCTTTGTCTACGGCACGACGGTCACCTTCAGAATGAAATCGGTTAGCTATTTCCTCATTTCTACTATTTGAAACCCTAAAAACATATTAGGGTTAGGTTTTCTTACCCAAGTACAGAGTTGGAATCGCCGGAAAAGTGATACGTTATAGCCAAAACTCATCTATTTCGGCTCAATGGAGCATTTCTGGAGACCCCCTTTCTGCGTACGGTCGGACTTAAGCTTCCTGACATTGGATCTAGGTCAGGTTGAGTTTTCGTTCCGATCGGATTTACAGATCGACCGTGGCGGACCAGTTTCAGTTCAACGGTCACCGGTACTCGATCAGGGCCACAAGTGTACTGACATGTGTGAGAAATTTTTCCTGATCTGAGGGTGTATTTGGGTCAGATTCGGGTCAGATTCTGAAGGTTTGAATCCTTATATTTGACCCGCAAGTGACACGTCTCAGTTTACTTAAGTTTGGATTTTATTTTCAAAAATATTCACGTTTCTCACACACTTCGCTCCGGGCTCAAGTTGTGCATTTCTGGACACAGTCAGGACTTGATTTCTGAGGTGGTTGTCAAGCCCAACAAGGTGGTTATAATCGTTTAGTTTCGCGGTAATCGGACTTTCGACGTGCGGTCCAGGTCTGATACGGATTTTCGTGATGCTCCTGAGAGCAACTGGGTAATGAGATTGATCCTAGATTATAGGGTAATGTAGCGTAGATGATTCTACAAGTTTTGGGTCTTGTCGTTCGTATTTAAAGTGGTTCAAGCGAATTTCACAGCTAGTCTAGTTTAACACTTAGTTAATTTCATCTAATTTCTAAAGGATTTGGTCCTGATTGATTTCTGACTGAGGTGGTACTCGGGTCTTTGTACGGATTTTTCTGAGACGTTACAACCAGACTTTGGGTCATTTGCAATACAGATTGCTATTTTAGTGACCCACGATATAGGTAACTTTGATCTCCCCTATTGGACAACCTTGAACTGGTGGCCTAAAAATTAGATGACTAAGAAAAAGTTACAACAAAGGTTGAAATTCAAAAGAAAATCCAACAATCGAATAGTTAGGATATTCCAATATGGGAGGCTTTTGGGATGCCCCTGTCTATGATGAGACCCATCAAATCAATGGTCTAGATAAGCCAATCATGGCCCCACACAAAGAATCTTGATGCATTAGGAAATTGTATCTTGTGTCTCACATTTTAGGTGATAAATGTGTTTTAGGATAAAGAGAATTATGCAGAATCAATGCATCATCTTCAAAAGGATATACTGTATCCTCGACTTATAGTTTGTGAGAGTAGGGCCTACTTTTCAATGCTTCAATTATTTTTTACGCAAGTGAACTTCGATACTTGCTTGCAACCCTACTCCCCATGTTAAAGTTGATTTTGATGTCATGATTGAAATTGAAATTAACAATATGTCTCGTGCTATCATTGAAAATCTAGGGTATTCATGAGCTATCAACTTCCACCACTACAAAACATCAAAATCCTCTTCTTGTAACCTTATGATTGGCTCCTTTACATACTTCTCCACTTCTTATTTAGTTTTTTCCATATCTGTTTCATCTTCATTTATATGTAAACTAAAAAAAGGACAATCTCAGTACATGGTATGGTACCGAACTGCCCAAAATGGTATAATTTCAGAATTTATAAAGAACATGAATTTTCAATCAAATGACTATACTTGTTCAGTATGAATTCCTAGATGGAGGGATACAATGCTAAACCACTAGGTGGCCTAAATAGTAATTAACAACTTTAATTAATAAAGAATCATAAGCACAAACATTCAAAGAACAAATATCGAAATATATAAGAAAAAGAATGAGATAATGATTTAAATGGAAATAACTTAAATTAGTGTATTTATAGTATGCAAGTAAAGTTAATGTATTAAATCCATACAAGTAAAAACTTAATACATCTTTCATAATTTTAATATTCTCCTTAATACTCATCTCCTTCATTTGAACCAGGATCGGATTCATTATTTTCTCTATTCGTGCCCGAGCTGATGGTATCTTCTTCAAGATGCTCGTTAACCTCTCATGAATTAAAAGGTGGAGAGTCTTTTCCATCATGTTCTTGTATACATTTAGCTACATTTTTCAAACTTTTTTGTAAGACTATTTATTATGAGTACCCAAGATCTTGTATAATGAGGCGATTCTGGAAATAAACTTCAATAGCTTCTTGTTAGTCAAACTCGGCCCTGCTTCGGCGTTATGTTGTCGATAAGGGCATTATTGATATCTAGATGCCTCTACCTCTTTCTTGCTTAACTTCAAGGCGATTTTTAATTACTCTCCTTCTAAAGCTCTCAATCTAGCTTCCTTCTCCTCTTCCTTTTCCCTACTGATTCTCTTCACTCTCTCTATTTTGAATTCTTCATTAATTAAAATACATCTGTTATGGTATATCTTGTTGCTAGTTATATTCGGTGTGGGGGAGGGGGTGGAAAGCTTTTTACTAGAGTCTACAAGAGCTTGGAATAAAACATGTACCTCCCTGTGATGCTCTAGGACAATTTTGAGTCCCCCCTCCTCTACCTAATAAGTGTAGTCTACGAATATGACCCCACACAAATTGCATTGAATCTTCATTCTTCCAGAACCGAGGTAGTAGACTTGGGAACCATAATGCCAAATGTTGATAGATGGATCATCTAAAGAAATTGATGCACACCCTTTTATTGTAAAAGAAGTATTCTCATAAGAAAAATAAAGAAAGTCATGAAAATTTAATCCATAATATCCATTCATGGATTCATAATTAGAATTCAACAGTTTCAACTTTACAAAAACGCAAATCTAATTCGATCAACTATACCCAACCTAACCTCACCAGGCCCAACTGACTCACACCCGACTCAACCTAGCCACAACTCGACTCAACAACCCCAACCAACCCAACTCGACCCAACCCAGTAGCACTCAGCTCGACCCAACACCCAACCCAGCACCCATACCTGACCCAACCCAACCCAACACCCAACCCTAACCTAACTCAACCTAGCATCCAACCTAACCGAACCTAATGGCCATCACCCACCCAACCCGACCCAACCCGGTCGTTAGCACCCACCCAACTTAATCCAACTTAACAACCAGCACCCACCCAACTCAACCCAACACCCACACCTGATCCAACCCAGGAGACCAACACACACACATGACCCGACCCGACCCCCAAATCAAAGATTTAAATATTTAAATCTCGATTTTGGGAATTGGAGTTTTCAATTACATAAATAATAATAATTTTTTAAAAAAAAAGATTTAGATAGAAGTATCCTATTGTTGAGAAAGAAAGAGAGCTCAAGTGAGTGTCCGAGTGCGGACAATATAGCTGAGATGAGTGGGGGGGGGGGATTGATAGTGGAGCTTGAGCACAAGAGAGAGAGAGAGAGAGAGAGAGAGAGAGAGAGAGAGAGAGAGAGAGAGAGAGAGGAGCTTGGGCATGGCGGGTTGGGTAATGAAAGGAAAGAAAGGGATGGATGGGTAGGGTAGGGGATTGACAGGGAGCTTGAGCACAAGAGAGAGAGAGAGAGAGAGAGAGAGAGAGAGAGAGAGAGGAACTTATTATTATTATTATTATTATCATTATATATATATATATATATATATATATATTATATATATATATATATATATATATATATATATATATATATATTCGAGCTGAGCCAAGCCGAGCCGAGCTTAAGCTTCGTCCGAGTCGAGTTCGAGTCAAGCCGAGCAAGCTAGCTCGACTCGTGTACAACCATATCCCCGATCAACTAAATCCTTACTTGGAAAATCATACCTCGGGCGTATCCTACTAACCATCCGCCTCGATTGTTTGTTCATAGAGGTGATCATACGTATTTATCTTCATTTTATTTCTTTGTTTATTTTATCTTCTCACTTATTGTACCGATCTCCATTATAATCAATAAAATTGCCAATTTAGCCTTTCATTTTTAATTATTTCAACCCATTATTGCATTAGTAAGAAACATGAGGCCCACAATCACCATTGAAAAAAAAGTCTTAAGCTGAAGGAAAAAAGTTTCTGTTCGAAGGGACTAACCTTTCCTTTCTAAATCACTTGATCACTACAACTTTGATGGTTGGACAGTTAGGTACACCTTTATGGGTCTGATCCTATGGCTGATTTGGCACATGGGGTCGCAAGTATTCAATTAGACTCGAGTAGAGTATGGATTTAGTACGACCGCACCAACCTAATCACACACGTTTGACTGAATACAAGCCATTCATTAACCGTGTGGCCTCGTGTTTAATTGAATAGCAACGGCATCAATAACCAAAAATTAAGAATATTTGATTTTGTTCCTATATGATTGGAGGGAATTGATTGGACGGCTAAAAATGAAAATATATAATGGTCATGTTTTAACAAGTATCTACAATCAGTGGTCCAGATTGCTCCAGTGATACAATTTTATGAATTTGGGACTGTCACGTACTGTCAATGTGTTCAACAACTTAGCGTGTGTACAATACTTAAGTGCCTGCGTATCAAACGGCATACGTTGCAAGAGTATCAATAACTCCCTCTCTACTGAGAACTGGACTTATTTTGGATATTTTTTGTACTCATTGAAGACCAGCCACAACCTAGTGAGACTTGATTGGATGACAGACATGAGCCTTGACCACGACCCATCTTCAACAGTGTCCTGTGAGCCAATCAAATCCCACTACATCACCGCCCATCTCCACTGGGTACCAGCAGGGGCACTACCCAATCCAAATCCACCCATTTTGCGCAGCTGCTTAGAACATCCAAGCTGTGGCCCACCATGATGTTTTATATGCAATTCCACTCAATCCATCAGTTGTTATTTGAACTGTACATAAAAATATCATCCCCGTAAAAAGCTCTAACGGACCACACCCATGGAAACAGTATAAAACTGCTCCTAAAACTTCCAAGTTCACGCAGTTCAACCACCGACCAATGTTTGGATCAAGCTGATTTTTTGTATTTTGACTTTCATTCTGGTATTTTCTTTGTTTCTTTTCTTTCTTTCTTTTTTTAACACACCACATGGGCACTTAGCCAATGATCCGTGTTGAAATGCACCGTCTACCACTAAGCCATGGTTTGGAAGCCACTTCATTCTGGTGAGTTGCATTTGATCAACTTGTCCAATGAAAAATGCACACCATGGTGGCCCACGCACAAACATGTTTGGTATCTCATCCCCATTTTTCCCTGTGGTTTGTGGTTTGGCTCAGCTGAGTTGTGGATGTTGCTGATTTTTTTGTCCCAGGTCCTGGCATATAGAGGATACGTACTGGATTTTACATATACAACATTGTAGGCCCCAAAGCTTGGGTGTTTTAACAGTTGTAGAGAATTCATGTCCCTCTGCTAATTGCTAAACAGGTTCTCTCAAATGGCACACCCAGATCCATAGCTCAACTGGCAGACTGAGTGGAGATACCTCGTTTCAACACTTGAGGTCTTGGTATCAATCCCTAGCGGGGGTGGCTAACATGGAGCGTGTGTACTAACAAGCTAACCCAAAAAAACAAAAAAGGGTTCTCTCAAATGGCCTAAATCTAACAGCTAGAGTCCAGATGCAACTTATTGCAATACTGCATGAAAAGGCCCATTAAAATGTCTAGTTTTTTTTTTTTCCAAAATAATTTTATTTTATAAAAAAGAATTTAGAGAAAGGGTTGTGGCTTTTGGTGATTGTTAGTAACCATTCATTTGTGAATGGTGGTGCCTCTTAGTAATGGGAGCATCATTTGAATTTGAAATAGTGGAGGGATGCCATTGTTAAAAAGACATCGCTGTACTGTTGAAAAGACACCATGGAAGAAGATGTCTTTTCATGAAAATCACAATTCCAACAATCTCCTCTCCATCTTCTTCTTTTTCAATTTTGCAAGCCGAAACCTACATTTCTCTGGTCTTATCCTGGAGGCGGATTTGTTGTAACTCTCTTGCAAATTAGTTTAATCACCAGTGGGGGCACGAATATTGCCTTAAAGATAGGGATATCGTAATGCGCATTAAGCCTATATTTAAGTGATTAACTTTTTATCTTCAGTATCAAACCTAACATATAATCCTGTAGAATAAGTAATGTGGTATATGATCCAAATCATTTTCTATCTATTCGGCTTATAGCATGAAATGCATGCATTCTTTTCCTCTGCATCAATTCTCATCTATGATACTATCAGAGTGAAACAAGTGATTCTGGACGTGGAGAACTATTCATTTCGATCATATCTTTCTACCTGTAACAGGTATCAGTATTTATCCTGATTTTAATCTCAGTTGGGAAGTGAATTGTGTTTAAAGGGAGCTGTATAACAAAGACCTTTGCAGGGCCCACGGCAATGTCCATGTGACATCTACTTCATTCATTGCTGCACCAGCTCATGTGAGGATATGATCTCAAAAATCAGGCAGATTCAAAACTAACCGTACAAAAACAAATGAGTGGAGGGATGCAAGAGATTACCGGGCAGATTCAAAACTAAAGCGGGCTACACCATCAATTTACGTTGTACATTGTGGCCTACCTGAAGAGTTAAAATATTTTTGGTAGAAGAACTATGCATTATTTCCAACCTCTGGAAAGTACAAATCCCATGCGTTTCCATATTTGCGCTTGTACCCGAATGTGGATGTGTATGGCTTTACACTCATGTGGGATTAGCAAACCTTCAAAGAGAAATTTTCCATAATTTGGGGGGATACAACTACAAGAGAAATTATCTATAATCCATAGAAACAGAAGCACCTCTGGAAAGGAGGTAGGCAATTCTGGAAATTAGTGTTTTCTTAAATCAACTGATTTGGTGGGTAACCAAACACACTGATTAAAATAGTGACTTTGAGAATGTTAGCAAAACCAAACAAGCCCTTAGATATAGAGTTATATACAAAATTTCTAGACTCGTGCTGGTCGTTGGATGGTCAGACTGATATCATCCTAGCCCTTTTATAAGGAAAACTACAAAAGTTCTATAGATGTATATAGGGAGGAAAGCTAGTCATTTGGGAGGCATCTTAAAAAGTTGTAAACACTGAAAGTTCAAGTGCAATACAAGTCTCTTGTCTTGAAGACTCTTGTGTGCTCCTCTTTTTAAGTAGCTTGGCTACACTTGATGGGTTGGCTAATTCATTCAAAGGGGTTGTGAATCTAAGCATGGAGGAAGCACTTGGTTGTGACATTATGCACTAGTCAGTTGCAAGGTTGGAATGCGTATTACAAACCTGTAAAGCTGAATGAGGCTAGCAAAACTTTCTACAGGAA
The DNA here is from genome assembly GCA_021015155.1 of Magnolia officinalis. Lineage (NCBI taxonomy): Eukaryota > Viridiplantae > Streptophyta > Magnoliopsida > Magnoliales > Magnoliaceae > Magnolia > Magnolia officinalis. Next base: position 23,446,111 of record JAJHSJ010000009.1, read on the forward strand.
TTATGTTTCCAGAAATTCAACTTGCTTCAACCAAATAAAATGCTGAAGCTCATGTTGCAGTATTTTTCTCGAAAAACAAAAAAACAAAAAAAAAAAAAAAAAAAAGGAAGAAAAAAAGAAAAGAAAAGTGAAAGGAAAAGTAAAGTAACCTTTAGGGAAAGTCATTTCAGTGACTCTCAAATCAGTCCTGTGAGGACTACACACCTCCCCATTGCTAAGAAGCAAGGGTCCCTTAGCCACAAAAGTTGCTTCATATTAGAAGTAGACGACTGATCAACCACAGGCAATGGCACCACTAGTGGTGCTGTCCCATATTTCCTGCTAACACATCACTTGTGTAGGACATTTGTGCGATGAAAATGGTAAGCCCACTATGTAGATCACCCTTCTCAAAAATCACGTGATCAACTCACTAGGTGGGCCACACCCATATTGATTCCAACAGTGTGGCCCATCTGATGAGTGGAATCAATTTACTTTTTGTGCATGGTGATCTTCATGGTTGGGCTTGACATTTCCATGGTACTGACATCCTACACAAGTGGCATGTTGGCAGGAAAGATGGTTTGTGGTGCCATTGCCTGTACCTGATTAGTTCTCTTATAAGTATAGCCTGATGAAATTTGCCTTCAACTGTGTCACTGTTGGATTGCCGATGCCAGAACTGAGGATTCAAATCATTTGAAACAACATAACCCAAATATCACTCCAGAGAAATCCTGCTGCTGCTGCAAAACAATATGAATAGCAAAGATTATATCTATGACACGAGAGCAGTAATGAAGCTAGTCACCAGAATCCTACTCATAGCCACAGATGTGAGAGATCCGAGACATTCATCATAAGGGGACCCTATTGTGTGTGCGCCAGAGCAGCCAATAAGCAGGAAAGTCCCCTCATCAGGTAGGCCACTCATTATGAAGAAAGTGGATGGTTAGAAACTAAGATTGCCAGTCCACATTCATTGTCAGAGTATTTGATCCAAGGGACATACACAACAGAGCCTCTACCCGATGAGTGCCCAGGATCTCACACATGAGTGCCATATTAGAGCATGCACCCAAAGTTGGTTGAGAAACCTACTCACAGGAGTAGCCTCTGCATTTCTCATGAATCCAATAGGATTCTACTGGCAAATGGAAAGCCAACTTACCCTGGAGGCACTTACACGCCCTCGGTCATTAAGGGAAACGCCGCTTCGATGTTTCCATCTTGCTGAATGAAAATCTTTTTTTCCTCTCGGTTTGGGCCATGGCATCAGTTAATTCATCATCAGATCCCTCGTTATCATCCTCGGAGTCTCCGTGACTCAAACGAGTGGCCACTTTTGGCTTTCTCCAAATCTGATCTTCATATTGTGCCACCTCATCCTTTGGGCGTTTGCAATTGCACTTTAAGCAGACCATGTTCCTTCGATAATTCAAGAAGTCGCATCTGCATGAATAATCCACTTTTCAACTAAGTCATCGGCTTTGCAATTGCAAGCATTCACATATGAAGATCTGGAAAAAAAAAAAAAAAAAACAGAAGGGGGGGTGGGGGGGAGCAGTCTTACGAGGGGCATTCCCATTCCCCTGGAGATAGCTCTCTCTTGGGTCGCGATTCTTGGCAACGCAGGCAGTTCTTATTGCGAGCGAAATTCATGAACTGGCACCTGCAAATTAAGCCAGATAAGAACAAATTAATGTACAAGGTCCACATCAACAAACTGACATGAGTCTTACAAGAGTGGAATTTGATGATCCTCAACCTGAGCATATGTGCACTGTTCTTGAGACGAGTTTGTACGGGTGATGCCCATGGATCGATGATTGAAACTGGATCTTGTGGGCCAGACCATGGATGGACCATGTCCCAAAAAGCCATCCTGATTGACAATTGCAATCCTTCGATGGATGACCAGAAAAAGATGGCTAAGAAAAGAAATACAGCACAGTCTATGTTTGACGGAAGACAAAAAGTACCAATCGGATGCTGAGGATCTTCCAATCTGGGAATGTTTTTGCCATTAAAAAAATCTGGGAACTTCTGGGGCATGATGCATCCAGTGTGGTTCCACTGTATCAACGGTCTGGATCACTGAAACCATGGGCATTGCCCGTTCAAACTGTAAATCTAAGGATAATATGCGTACCAGCAGCCTGCAGATCTATATTTCCACACAATAAGAATTGCAAGTAAAGGAAAAGCAATTGACTTACTGTGGGCAAGCCCAATCCCCTTTCTTCATTTCAACATCATCAAAATTCACTCTCTTTGGACCCTCTTCTCTGCACTGCAAACATCGGATATTCCTGGAGAAGTTCATGAAATTGCACCTGCAATCACAGACCTCAGTTTCTATACATGCTAGTCTTTGATATAAAATGTATTATTGAAGCGAACGTAACTGGTTGTATTGAATTGTTGATCCTTCAGCAGTCTCATTTTCCAATAAAAATGCTAAGACGGCAAGTCATGACCTCCTGATTTTAATATGCAAATCATCAAATGAGTGACAGCTATTTCGAATCATTGATCCCTCAGCAGATGGATACTCAGGTTTGTACTTCAACTAATGTTTAACTTGGACTTCATTAGGGTGGAAATCAAATCCTGTTTTTCAGAATTCCCAAACATCCTCTCCCACAAGTTTCTTCAAAAGTTTCAAAGGTGGAAGGGGCCTTGTATCTCTCTCTAACCAATAAGAAAGAAAATAAAATTAAAAATAAAAACTAACAACCCATGGAAATTTAGTTCACAAAATAAAAGCAAAGCAAAAGAAAGTATTGGAAAGAAGTTGAAAAGACAGCTAGAGCCCTGGAAATTTCAGTAACTTGTAAAGTCTAGACTCTGGTGGGAGTTTGCACTCCATTGCCACATCAGCACAAGTAAACACATCAACAGCTAGTGAGGCCAGCATAAGAGGCAGTGGGGCCCATCATTCAATGACCAACACCTTGTTCGTGAAGCCCAGCTCTTTGCTCCACAAAATCACGTCACATCAGGCCGATGGGCCACATGACCCAAATCCCAATCCAGGACGTGTCTAGTCACATCTAGCCAATTTTTTGGGTATCAAATTATGTAAAAACCACAATAAATTGGTCTTGTTTGACATCTAGCCACTTTTTGGGTATCAAATTATGTGAAAACCACAAGAAATTGGTCTTGTTTGAAAGCCTACTGAGTTACCTTTCCAACAAGCCCAAGATCATGTAATCCTAGTACTGTTTGTGTGAGTTATGGTCAATTTTATGAACAAATATATTGTTGTGATGTGATTTCAGTGTTGCACAAGGAGACAAGCCTCACGAACAAGGTGTTGGTCATAGTATGGTGGGCCCCACTGCCTCTGATGCATGCCCCTCTTTCTACTAACGTGTTTGAACGTGTCATCATGTGCAGGATGGTGTGGCAATGAAGTACAAAATTCTATAGAAGTATAGCCTCCACAAGTTGCGAAACTTCTAGGAGTCTAGGTGGTTCTATTGTAATAATAATGATGAATTAATAATGTATGTATTTTTTGAAAGCTGACTCTAGGTGTTTTTGAACTCCTTTCTTTTGCTTTCTCCATCAAATAGCTTTCTATTTGTGTCTGTTTCTACACTTAGATAGCATTCGCTGTTATCTTGTCTTTTACTGGTTAGAGATTCAGCACGGTAGCTGACTCGACATATAAATTCTATGACTTTTTAAGAACTCTACAATGATTTGTATAAAACACCAACTCTAGATCCTGGAGAAACAGTTATGGATTTTGTTTTGAATTAAGCATCATTGATACTTTCCACTTGAACTTCCAGCATGGGAATTTTTCCTGGATTTGTTGAAGGGTTTTGCATAGACCCTTGCCAAGTCATGAGGCTGACATAACTGTGCCTACTTGTCTTCACTGAGTCACTCGCAAGACAGCAAAGACACTTATTTCCTTCGCATTGCGATTTTGTTGTCGTATGCACCACAGTTGTGCAATGTGGATTCATCACAACTCACAAGCAAGACTGTCAATGCCATATTGTACGCATGAGCATTGATGGTCATACTCTCCAAGAGCATCAATGTTTTTGTTATTAGTTCAGAGGCTTAGAGTTTTTAACAAGCATGATAGTTCACCACCAGCTTTTACGTGGTTGTGTTTTGCCACTATACAGGTGGCATACATGCATGGCAATCTAGAGGCCCAAGTATTATGCCCCATCGCGGACGTAGCATAACTAAAACCATATAATGATCAAACAATCTTAATCCCGTTGCGTTGTTGAATTTGGACCATTGACCAATTCATTTCTAACCATGCATTTGATAGCCACCAATTGGATGGTAAGGAGCATTGGTGTAGCAGTATTTTTCCCAATGATTTCTAGGGTCTTGATTGACAATCAGTCCTACCACTACATGGTGGGCATGCAACTTAAAATTGGTTGTAAGCAATCAACTCTAAATGAGCCTAATTTGCAAGGAAATGGTGTGTCTTAGGGGCAGAAAATGATAATTCACCATCATATCTTAAGTTATGGTGTCCCATTGACTATACGTTTATCATACATGAATGGGCAGTCTTGACTGTCCAAATTGTTGGCAACATCTCGGATGGAATGTAGACCAAATTTACTCCACCAAAGCGTTAACCATCTAATTTTGAGACCTAATTTTGCTCAGCCACCAGCATTTTCTTTTCTTTTTTTGAAATGATGTTTGTAAGTGTACATTTGATAGCCACTAATTAGATTGTTAAGATCACTCCATTAGTGTGATTGTTAAGCAGTGCTCCGAGCACAGTGGGTCCTACAATTTGGATGGTCCAGATTGGCATGCATTTGTGCTAACTGTGTAATGGATGAAACACCACAATTAAAATTTCGCACTGGACCATCAACATAGTCATGCTTCCAATTGGGCCTTTTGTAATTCGTCCGACTCCCAAAGCATTTAGCATTGTATGGATTCCAGTTAGCAACAATCAACAGAAACACAAGCCGACGGAAACTTTGACAACAATTGTAGATGTATGACAATCGGCCTAGTCTGGGTGGTTGATTTGAAGATAGGAAGGTAAATCCTTGTGCTAAGAAGGGCAATTAAGGTCAATCAACGCTTTCTTCAGAGTTTCTTATTGTGGTGTTAGAGATGAGATTTTGCCAAATGTCAGTATTCTATGGTTTTCAATGGGTAGGAATGTAAACTTGCAAATCAATGAATGAGTTGGGTAGATTTGTGAAAAAAGAAAAGAAAAGAAAAGAAAAGAAAAAGTTGAAGAGGGGTCTAATTCAGTGGCAATTTGGTCAACTTTGAGTAAGGTACTTCAAATAAATAGAAATTGAGTTTTGTACAGGACGTGAATGTCATTTTTCAATTTGTTTCCCCCATGAAACTGCCTGATTCCCAGATTGTGCACTCCTTGGGATTTCAATCATATCTTTGGGATCGGGTGCAGTTTTGAGTTATTTTTATTCGGTAGGAAGCTAACTAGAATTGCTAACTGGGGGTTTTAGTTTGGAGTCAAATTTTGAAATGGTGCAGGAGATGGAGATGAAAGAATACCACCTTTTTCTGAAATCTCAGTCTCAACTGTTTTCATGCACCTTCCAGTAATTCGATCATATTGACACTTGGATATTGAATTGGGCTGATTTTAGACTTGTTAGAAAGTTAAGTTAATGGTACAAAAAGGTACAGGGAAATTTGAAAAGTTATTTGTGGAGGTCGGGAGAATAGGAACCAAAGTTATACTTCACAAAAACAGCGATTCCCCAGGGTTGTGGAGAAGGGATTTCCGTGCCCCGTGTATTTCAAAAATAAAAAGCTCTGAGCGCTTGAAATCACTTGTATTTTCAAGATTAAAAAGGTTTGGGCCTTAGGCTGAGCCTACACTTCTTGAGGTTAGCTTTAAGCAAACTATTGGTTAAGGGGCAGTTTCTATAGGTTGTGGGTGTTGCAAAAGGTTGGATTCCTAGGGATTAAGAGTTCTAATCCTAAACCCTTCTAAAAATCCATTAATAATCCAAAGGAAAAAATCTCAGCTTAAAGACCCTTCTTCAACAACATCTAATTGACTGTGATACCCAAGTAAACTTTTCAGTGAGGAGCGTTTTCTATGGTCAAGGTGTTGCTAAAGGTTGGATTCCTGGAAGTTAGGGACGCTGATCCTAAATCCTTCTTAAAACCACAAGAAACTCAGGTGAAAGACCCTTGCCTCAACCACATCTAATGGTCTATGATACTTACAGGAGATGATGTTTCTACAAATAGAACAACTTTGTGCATGGTAGAGGTGGAATCTCGCCAGTCACCATTCAGGTAGCATGATGAAAAGAAGAAAATAAGATAACCTAAGTATGCTTTTTGGATCCTCAGTCTCTTCCTTCCATGCTTTGTTATGCTCTTCTCCACATGGGAGCCAAGACCCAATGGCTATGCTTTGGCAGTGCTCCCCTGAAAGTGTCAGCGCTTGGGTGGCTTGTTCGTAGAAAGAGAGTCTTTACTATCAACAATCTTCGGAAGCTGGGAATGGTGATCCCGAATACGTGCTCTATCCAAGGGCGACGAGGAGGCAGTGGTTCACCTTTTTATTCATTGCCACTTTTCCTCGAAGATACGGGATTCTATCCTATCCTCGTTCAACGAGCAGTGGTGTATGCCAACTTTGGTGGATAGTTTCTTAGTGTGGGGTCACGGGATTTGTCTCCTGAAGCCTCATCGTGCGGAGTGCAGGTTGGTGATCTTAGCGCCCTTATGGGGTATTTTGGGAGAGAGGAATGGGAGATGCTTCAATAATCTTGTTAAGGATGCTGATGTTGTTATTCACTCGTTGAAATGAAATCCATTGTAGCTGAGTGGGCTTGTTGTATCTGTCTTTCAAAAGATAGGTCTTTGCTTTTCTGCTTTTTAGGGCTGTAAGCTTTATGGCACCATATCGGCACCTTCTTAATAAAGTCCTTTTATCTTTCAAACAAAAATAATGGGTGCAACAAAAGGCTTAGAGCCTTCAAGTACATCCATATGTGGTAAATCTGCCCTTTTCGATGCACTATACCGAGCAATGCATGTACTCAAATGAGGTTCCCTAAAGGAGGGACTCTGTTGCTACAATTGCTCAATGCCTTTTCCCTTTTCGCCGTGGGGCAATATGATCCAATCATTTTTTCTATATGGGAAAGGACCAAGGTATTCTATATCAGTATCAGTTGGCGTAACAGTGTCCACCGATACGGATACGGATACGGGGGCGTAACGGCCCGTAACGGTGCAATTTTTATTTTTTTTTTACCAAAAAAATATGAAAAAATATGGATTAAATCCGGAATATTCTAAGTATTCCAAATATGCATTCATTTATAATTTGGAACATGTTTATGGTGGTGTAACGGTCCACTCTTTGGTGAGAATGCTATATCTGGCTGTTTGATGGATTTATGAACCTGAAAACCAGGAATTAACTGCAAACCTTTTATATTTAGTTTTCTAACTTATATATATATATATATATATATATATATATATATATATATATATATATTATATATATATATATTATAAATATATATAATTTACTATAATGAATGTAATACCAAAACATCTTATATTTTCAAGTTTTCCTTTTATTTATTGTGCTAGTGCATTGCATACTTCGTGACTCACATACATTTCAATTCAATATATAGATTTAGAGACTTTTGAATCCTATTATGTAATTCATATACCTAACAATTTGATATCATTTTCCTCAATAGATCTTTAAAAAAAAAAATTAATTAATTAAATTGGGGTAAATAGTATTGTCAATTCGGAGCTGATTAGGGGATCGTTTGATGCCCTAAACTAGCCTCAAATTAATGCAATCTATTAGCACTTATCCCACTAATGGATTGGTGGACATTTATTAGATAATGAAAATTGAAAAATATCAAATGGTCCTATTTCAAAAAACAAGTGTCTACAAACTAATAGTGAAAATTGTTCAAACAATTTAATTTTGGGATTGTGACTTAGCAACAATGGTCCCAAAATTTAATTGGTTAATTTTGAGTTGATATATACCTCATGTATAAATTTTTAGGGCCATGTTCACTCGATTATGTATTATATATACATGTCATCCATCCGTTTTGTCAACTCATTTAAGTTATTGGAAAAAAAAATAGGTAAATCCAGATCTTAGGTGGACCACCAACGGGCCACGCGGGCCACCTCAATATATTTGTATATCCATGTCGTCAATCCATTTTACCAACTCATTTTAAGGCACGGTCCAAAAATTCAGGTAGATTTAAATCTTCAGTGGACCACTAGTGAGCAGGACTTTAAAAGTGGGGCCCACCTCAATGCATTTGTTGTATATCCATGTGGTCCATCCTTTTTGCCCACTTATTTCAGGGCATGGACCAAAAAAATGAGGCTGATCCAAATCTTAGGTGGATCACAAAATGGGCCTTAAGAAGATTTTAACGGTGGGCATTCAATCCCAACTGCGTGGTCCAATTGAGATTTAATTGAGATTTTGATCCCTTCATTTCAAGGAAAAAGAAAAGAAGAGAGGAAAATGAAAAGAAAAGAGGGAAAGAAGAAGAAGAAGAAGAAGAAGAAGGGCAGCAACGGCTTCCGCCACAGCCGCAACGGCAGCAGCCCCATAATAATAATAATAATAATAATAATAATAATAATAATTGCGGCCCCATAATAATAATAATAATAATAATAATAATAATAATAATAATAATAATAATAATAATAAGAAAAAAAAAAAAGGTATGTTTTTTTTTTTTTTTTTTTTTTTTTCTTTAGGGTTATGGACTGTAACGTTTGTTACGGTACCGTAACGGGGCCGAATCACGTAACGGTTGATGCCATTACTGTTACGTATCGGCCATTACGGCCGAAACGTAACTGATTTGGGATACCTTGGAAAGGACTTCTCCATACGTTGCTAGCGAAGAGAATAAGATGTTGCTCCCCCTCCCTCTGTCTTTTCCCGCTTTGCTAATCTTCCCCTCTAACGCAGGTCGAGCGGCGGCGGGCACGGGAGGAAGAAACCTAAGAGAAGACGCTCCTCTTAGGTCCTTTTCTTCAATGCAACACAGGAAAGCGCCCTCTTGTTCAGGACTGCCGGAATAGATTACCCAAGACCCCATAACCTAAGAACACCCTGAGGCAACTTGACTCGAGTTCCCCATCTTTACCAAAGGTGAAGAGGAAAGATAATCCTCCCATATCTCCATGTACATGGGGACAAGCACATGGAAGAAAGGTTCAAAAGATATAATGAGGGGCTTTGTCTCAGTTTCATTCTTATCCAAGTCAATTTGTCAAGATTCCCTATGAAGGTTTGAAAGATATAAATACAATCAAGGCAATCTTGAAAAACCATCATACCTTATCGTAAATTCAAGTGAAAACGTGATTGCTTCAAGTCTTGCTCATTGACATGGGCTGGACTCAATCCTGAATATGCTCAATGACAAAAGTCTGCTCGCTAAGTTGACAATGGAATAATAGATGCCAAGCTACAAAGATAACGATGGAATAATAGATGCCAAGCTACAAAGAATCTTAATCGCAAAATCCGAATATTGACATCTTTTATTAATCTGAGGTAGTTACACTTACACCATAGGATATGAGTGCCAAAACTTGTGTGCATTTTGTCGACTATCTAATTCACAAAGAAATAGAAAAGTAAAGATAACTAACTATAAGGTCTGTATTCAAGCAAAGAAGCCTAGGACCTTAGGTATGATTGGCAAAACAGGTTCCCTGATGATGATTGGTTTGCTATATGTTGCTTATTAGCAACTTGCTAAGAACTTATCCAATCCTGTCTATATTAAAGCAAAATGACATCAGATCTATATCAAAGTGAGAAGAGGTTTTCCAGAACTTACTTAGAACAAATCCAATCCCCTCTCTTCATTTCAACATTTAGAAACTGTTTGTCACGATCTGAGATATTTTGTTGCTTTTCAACCAGAGACTTCACTGCAGACTTTGGTAGCGAAGGATCACGGGCTGTGTCACTCAGTTCAATCAGCTTGGAAAGCAGTCTGCGGGCAGATGCCTCAACATGCTCTCTGCCATGAGGTTTCTCTCCCCCAGAAAGAACAAGCGGATCAATTGCGTAGCTGAGCAGAATACGTACAATATCAACAGTACGGGCATCTTCCCCTTCCTTCGCTATCACATATGCTCTATCACAGGATCCCCGTAGATTGCAGCCACTGCATACCTGCATGTAGAAGATATTCTTACAACTTACGCAGTAAAAATGTCTCTCTTTCAAACACCTCACAGTTTGATTAAAATACTAAATAATATGGTGTTCTTGATTCGTAGTATCTGATCCAACTCTTGTTATTCAAGGGTTATTGTTTTATCTAGGATACATTTAGATGTTCGTGATGCTCCCAACACACACAGGAGGCACGATTGTGAAATCCTAATTGAGTTTGAAAAGGGACCTTCCCATTCTCATCTC
>JAJHSJ010000009.1:23456663-23823707 GCA_021015155.1 Magnolia officinalis
GTCGAGTTCGGGTCAAGCTGATTTCAAAACCGGATCGAGTCGGGTAGGTTAGTCCGACTCGACTTGATGCCCAGCTCTAAGGTCCACTAAGATGTTTGTGTGACATATGCTCTGTTCATACATTAGATAGATCATTCAAGATGAGAACCCAAAAATGAATTAGATCCAAAACTCAAGTGGGCCACACCAAAAGAAATGATGGGGACTAAACACCCACCTTAAAACCCTAATGGGGCCAACAGAAGTTTTGGATGCGCATGATATTTGTATTATCCCTTAATCATGGTGGGAATCACTCATGAACTAGTTGGATGGGTGAGACTCAGTACGGTTTCAATGGTTGTCATCCCCATCCCCACTAGTTTGTGTGGAGTAGCTCAATTCAAATTTGAACCTGCCTTGTATATTTTTGGGATAACACCCTAACATGATATTAGAAAATTAATGAATCGAGTTTAATTTCACACAAACGTCATTGCTTGATGGTGCACTCTGTCCAACAATGATATGCGCTAATGAAAAATTCCCATGTATAGGTAATAGACGTGTGAGTCACACCGAAAAGGATAAAATTATCATTTCACACAGGAGAGTCATTACTTTTGACTGCGCATGTCATCCATCAAGCACATATGATGCTTTTTTATTAACAGCACATCATTATTGCATGGGATCTACATCTATGTAACATGGATGGAGGTGAATTGATTATAAGCCTTGATTACGGCCGTGGTCCTCTAATAACCCTTGGTGTGGTTGAATGAAAACTGTCATATGCATGTAAATGTGAAGCCCTTGGTAAAAGCAAATATTGCCCGCATGAAATGACAATGTTTCCTTTTCATTGTTGGTGCTTTTTCATTGAGTCATATCATGGGTTACAAGCAACTTGCATCCCATGCAAACATGACAAAGCACCGCGTCTTTGGTGGGGCCTTGTGCACAATAACTCATTTTATTATGACATGATAGACAACGGTGAATCGTACTCACACTTATGGATGCATGTCTCATTCTATCTAACAATTTCTTTCCCAATACTCCATAAATATGCAACCATACACTCTGGCCGGTGCTCTTTAATACATCGGCCTCCACCTTGTCTTCTCTAAGGTTGTCAATGTGTCAAGTTCACCCAAATGGGTACCCGAACTCTGCTTGAAATTGGCCGAGTGTGGGTGTAGCTAAACCGGTCTAAGTGTGGGTTGGATAATTTTTTAGCCCAATTAATAAATAGGTCAAGTGTGAACATACCCCTACCTACCAATACCCAAGCCCACCCAAACCCTATTTTATATAAACAAATATATAAATAATGAATAATATAGATTTCATGTATTAAAAAAAGTGGACCATCTAGATTAAACTTAACAATTATCCATTTGGACATGGACATGTGGCCCCCCTAAGGTGTAAAACCACCAATGGTACAAAGTGCCTCCTTATTTAATCCGCGTGGAGTTTATGTATCAAATCAAAAATCAATAGTCTATGTGTAGAATTTACGTTCCAAATCAAGGTTCGTAATAAAATGGGGATTTATGTGATACACAGCTTGTGTATGACACTTGATACACAAGCGCACAGAAATTGAACATGTGTAATAAACATTATATGATATTAAATTGCGGAAATAACTATCATCAAGTAATAGTTCTAAAATCAGATTGGCTAAACAATCTTACCCTTCAATTTGTAGACTTTGTTGACATAGGATAATAGGATTTTTTATTATTTATTATTTTTTTCACTTTTAACCGTCCCAAAAACATTCGCCAATCCGATAATCAAACAAGCTTAACTTTTGGATAGTTTATATTTTAATTACTTGGACACCAAGTGTACAATTTTCAGTTGATAGTTCTAGCATTTAACTTATATATATACACCAAAATAAAAATAAAAAAATCGAGTCGAGCCGAGTTAGGGCTGACCCGACTCAATCCATTTTTGAAATAGACCTGACCTGAACTCGACTCGACTCGGTACTGAGTCCAGCATGCTTGAAACAATCTGAATCCAGGTCTTGCTTGGACTAATCCGAAACGAGTCCGACCCAGTAAAAAGTACCGAGTTGGTTTGAGTTATCACCGATTCGGATTGAGAGATGTGGGAGGGAGGGAGTGGAAGGGAGAGAGAGGACGACGGTGGTGCATCTGGTGATGGGGGTGGGTGGCAGCCGTGCAGCTGCTAAGCTGAGGAGAGAGAGAGAGAGAGAGAGAGAGAGAGAGAGAGAGAGAGAGAGAAGAGAGAGGTGATGGTGGTGGGTGGTTGCCGGACTTGGAAGAGGAGGATGAGAGAGGAAGAGAAAGTTTGGGATCGGGTCGGGGTGGGTTGAGTCCGGCGTATAGGGTTAGAAATATTTAAATTTTAGAGTTTTTTATTATTATTATTATTATTATTATTATATATATATATATATTATTATATTATTATTATTATTATTATATACACACACGAATCCGAGTCGAGTATGATTGGATCGAGTTTCGGGTTGAGTCGGGTCGAGTTACTAGTAACTTGACTCGACTCGGTTTGAGTTCAGATTTGACGAAGGCTACTCAGTTCGGACCGACTCACCCATTCAGTTCAGGTCGAGTCGATTTCAAGCGAGTCGGACGAGTCGAGTTAGGCAAGTCAAGTCGGTTTGTGCCCAGCTCTAAGTATGGTTATGCATTTTAGGCCCACTGTGCAATGCAGGTATGGGTATATAGGTATGGATATGGCATGGGTACCCTATATCTAGGGCGCCAGGCCTGGGTAGGTCTCGCCCAGATTTTGGGCTATTTTGAGCTGGTTCTAATTTTGGGGCCCAACGCCGGCCCATTGACACCGGCTATACCCGGGCTGGACCTGGCCTATTGACACCCTTAGTCTTCTTGACTCATATCTGGTGGGGCCTACATGAGAGTTGGATTTGGACATGGTAAATCTCTACTACCCTTGTACTTGCTTTTCTTGAGGTGAGTACACCGCTCTAATTGTCGGTAGCACAATCTCAAGGGATCAAAGTAGATTAGATCTTTCATACGTGTGCTTGGCTGCACGAGTAAGTGGTGACCAAAGAAGCAACACTCACACCTGTGCAAGCTACCTAACCGAACTATTTTACATTTCAGCCGTTCATTTTGACAGATTAAAAACGTTAGATCAGAGAAGTACAATTGGACGGTTCAAATCTAACAAAAAAATGCCCCCCATTTAAGTTTTGAAATATCCTAATCCTGGTGATTTGTAATGTCTGAACTTGGGCCCATTAGATTGACTCCTTTGGATATGGAACTACGGGCCCACATTTTCTATAGCGAGACATGTGCCTAAGAAGCCCACTGAAATTTTCAACCATGGATGATTTTCTACTCTCGTCTCTTCACCATTCATGAGTTTGAATTTTACAAAATAATGCCACCAAGAATATAAAAATACAACAGTGTCTTTCTAGAGATGAAATTACAAAATTGCCTTCATTTGTTTTTTCTTTAAAAGTGATAAGGTTGAGAATTGTGGGTCCCACGTTTTATGTGTATGACATCCAACCCTTCCAATAGATAAATCCCATCATGGCCATCAGATGAACAAAATTTCTAGCAGATCCAATCAAAAGGTGGACCACACCATAGCATTACTAAAAAAACATCCAAATTCACATGTATCCCATATGATGATTCAATCAAATAGATCTTTTTTTTTTTCTTCTTTTTTTTTTCTGAGTAATCATCATAGTGGGACGGGTGCATATGTTGGATGGGTTCGATGTTATATACAGGGATAATTTAGTAATTTTACATTTGTATTAAAGAAATGGAAGTAGTGTTTAAAGAAAATTGAAGAAATTTGAGATGAAAATATCATATTTATGTGTTCAAGTCTTGACATAACTACTCAATATCTTGTTCCCATTTTTCTAATATTCCGACAAATGCAAAAGAAGAGATAATAAATTGTTTTCAGGATATATTACGAACGCACAAATTCACAATTCGGCATGAAGATTTATAGCTTTTAAGTGTTGAACAAATTTTCAAGTGTTGATATTGATATATGCTTCATTGAAACGTTCTCAAGAAGATAAGTGTACGAATGCAGAGATGAGAGTACAAGCTTATAGATGGCTTCATATGAAAATGTTCTTGTACTTTTATATATAACCTATAGGGACATAGTATCCTTTTCAGAGACTCTTCCGTCTTTTCAACACATTCACATAAAACAATTATTTTACAATAAAGGTATATAATGTTTTTCTTACTGCAGTTATTTCTTTTTCTTTTAGACAGGAATAGTTATATAATAGTAAAAAAAGATAACCACATGGAAATACATGTGATTACCAATTAGATTCTAATCAGCCCAACTGCCACCATGTGTACCACATATGGCATCGATATCACATATATGTTATGTGTTAGGCATAATCAAACCAATACTATAGCTAAAACCTTACACACCAGTGAATCAAGCCTATGGATAAACCTTGATTCATTCTCTAATGACATCAGGGTTTAGATGAGTTTGAACATCAGGCACACTTAACAAACACAATGGTTAAAATTTTAAACACTAGTAGATTAAACCTCTAGATAGACTTTGATTCATTCTCTAATTGTACCAAGATAAATGGGTCTAAACCAAGTGCTAAAAAATTAAGCTTTTTAGGCTCTTGTAAGGATGCACTTGGTTGAAGTACAAAGTATACCTAGTAAAGTGCTAATTGATTTTGTTGGAGTTCACATGATGTTTTTATAAGATTCACTCCAACCATTAAATATTTAATCTCATGTTGGCTGGTAGAGAAAAAAAAACATTAGGTTGACCAGTGATTCTAGTGGGTTATGCCAAAGGAAAAAGTTGTGTGGGAAATGTGTAACTTTAATTTTTACAAGGCCCACCGTGATGATTATATAAAATCCACTCCAACAATTAGATGCTATACCAATATTTAGGCTGGCCTAAAAATCAAGCTCATCCATGATTCAAGTGGGTCATATCAAGGGAAACAATATGAAGGGCAAGGGTTACCTTAAACACTATTTTCAATCATGTGATACACATTAATCAGAGATGAAGTGATTTTTAGGTTCTTGGCCTAACATGACGTGACACACATGATAGTTAGTATGGATTTTATATAAACATGACTGTGAGCCCCACCCAAGCAGACCATGCATTTGCTTTATATAAACATCACAAGTGAAATGATAATTATATAGATTAAGTTTGCTTTTCGTTTTTTTTTTTTTTTTTTCTTTTAGAAAAATATATATTAATATAAACTTCATATTAATTAGATTTTTTTTTTTTTTTTTTAAAAAAGAAACTTCCTTATTTTATATTGAGAAATGCTCCAATATGCTCTCAAGGCACTATATGTAAGTTATAATGCTCCGGGTAGTATCTATTCACCTGGACTGAATTATCAGTTGAGCCCACAACACTTTTAATGCTCTACCATGCAAAATTCACGCTTATGCTTATGGGATGATTCAATCCATCTATGAGTAGGCTTTAATTTCTATAGCCATCCATTTTCCAAAGCCACAAATGAGACGGTTATGATTGCTCTAATCAACCATCAATGATTCTTTAGAAGCATAAGCAATCCATGACTTATTTGTGGCTTTGGATTGTCATGGATTGCTCTAATCAACCATCAATGATTCTTTAGAAGCATAAGCCAAAATTCACACTTATTTTTGTGTAAATGATCTTAACCATCCAAATTATCAAATGGTTAATATTCCTCTAATCTACGTGTTGTTTGCATGGTAGCTCATGAAATGTGGATTGAACTAAGGAACCGTCTACATCAATAATTTGGACCGTCAAGTGTATCAATACAGCTAGGAGCACTTATAACTTACAGTGCTCTTAGAACATTGGAGCTATTTTATATCTTTCTTAATTAATGAGGAATGATCTTATGCAGCCTCTTAGCATCAGGTTACACTATTTCTATAAAATGTGTCATATATGTAGGACATCTGATCCATATAAAAGCTTGGACACATAAAAAAAGATCACTATATGTGGAAATCAATGCGATAGAAATATCAGATGGGCCACACCAACGGAATTAAAGAGCTAGCAACCGACGATTTGATGGGACATACTTTTGTGGGATAACTCACTAATGGATCCGACCGATTTTCACAATATCTCATCTTCATGAGTGGGCCCACATTTTGACAGATTGGATTTCCCAAGTACTTGGCAAATTGGCAGGGACAGGTGTGAGCGGATGCGGATTTCCTGCCAAAAACTTACGCAGGAAGGATGCTGGTGGGCCCACTGAAATGTATGTAAGAATCCATTCCGTCCATCCATTTTCCCAGATAATTTTAAGACATTAGACTAAAAATTAGGTGGATAAAAAACTCAAGTATGTCACACCAGAGGGAGAATTGGGAAAGAAATTCCTACGGTTGAAACCTTCGTAGGCTCCACATTGATGTTAATATGAATAATGCTATTCAAACCGTTTACAAGGTCATTGGAATGGGATGAAGTGAAAACTAAATGAAACAGTGATACAAAACTTTTACGGCCATAAGAATGCCCCACGGTACTCACTAAATGTTTTATTTCGTGTGGCTTACCTGGTGTCTATATATTATATATATATATATATATATATATAATATATATATATATATATATATAGGAAAAGATACTATGCGCTCGAGCTGATGGGAACGTCCCATAAGGTCGAGCTGTGTGGGCCACACCACATACAGAAGTTGAGAGGGTGTGCACCATTAAAACATTCATAATCATTTTTTGGGCCCACTGAGATGTGGTTTGCAAATTCAGCCCCTCCATTATGTGTGTCCCACTTAGATGAGGGTTCAAACCAAGTTTCAATAGCATTCAAAACTCAGGTGAGCCCCACCAAGTGTTTTTATATGTTTTTAGCATGTCTTCACATGTTTTTAAATGGTATGGCTCACCTGAGTTCCGTATACGGCCGATTTTTGGGATATCCCATAATTTAAAGGGGACCTATCAAATGCACGGTGTTGAAAGCCCACACAGCTCGACCTCATGGGACGTTATCATCAGCTCGAGGGCATAGTACCTTTTCCATATATACACACACACACACACACACACACACACACACACACACGTTTTAAAATAATCTCTTAAAATGAATGAACGGCATGATTTCACACAAACATGCATCACCCCACATCTAGGGCTATACACGAGTCAAGCTAGCACGAAAAGCTTAATTGACACGGCTTGAAAGGCTAACTCAAGGCGAGTCAAACTTGTTTACTAAAGCTTGAGTTGAGTTCAAGCGAAGTTCGATGATAGTATATTTCAACTCGACTCGACTCGAACTAGATCTCTTAAAACGGATGAATGACGTGATTTCACACAAACATGCATCACCCATATCTAGGGTTATGCATGAGTCAAGTTAGCTCAAAAAGCTCGCTCGACTCAGCTCAGATTGACTTGGCTTGAAAGACTAACTCAAGGCGAGTCAAGCTTGTATACTAAAGTTCGAGTTGAGTTCAAGCCAAGTTCGACCATGATGTATTTCAACTCGACTCGAAGCTCAAGCTCGACTCGGCTCGAGTAATAGATTTTAATAATAATATTACATATTATATATATATATATATATATATATATATAGATATATATATATATATATTATATATATATATATATATTATATATATAAGTTTTTTAATTTTGTTTTAAAGTTAAAATTTAAAGTTTTATTAAACCTACTCGACCTTACCCATCTCTCTTATCTCTTTTTCTTTTCCTTACCCTACCAAGGTAAACTCAACTTAACCTGAGATAAACTCAACTCGACTCGAACCATTAGCTCGACTCGAAAGCTTTAGAAAGCAAGTCAAGCTTCAATGTTGAGCTCGAGGGCAAGTTCAAGCTCAAGTATAGCATAGATGAGTCAAGCAGGGCTTGGCCCGCCTCGACTCGATGTACACATCCTTTCGTAGGAACTTCCTGCAAAGGCTTTTGGAGGAAATCCGCGTACGGTGGGAGCGGTACAATGACAAATGATAAACACCCACGTGACTCTCGTCCAGCTGTCGAAGAAAGCCGTCCCACGACCTGACAGGAATCACACGGTGAGTGATTCAACTAGATGGGAGGCGGATTGCATCCTGCCCCTGTCGAGGTAACGGGAAGGAGCTTTGAATGGCGACGCTGCTGTATTGTTCATATCCACACAGGCCAATCATTTTTGTTTTTTTTCATTTTAGAGTATAAACCCAAAAATGAGCAAATCCAAGGCTCAAGTAGACTGCAAAATGAATTCAAGTCTTACCGTTGAAAACTTCTTAAGGGCCATGAAAGTTTTGAATGAATATTTTCTCTTCATCCAAGTCTACGTAAGATGAAGTCTACGTAACTTTATAAATTGGTTGGATGACAAATAAATATCACGATGGGCCTAGAAAAATATTAACGGTGAGAATCATTATCACCATTGCTTCCTGTGGTGTGGTCCACTTGAATCTATGCAGAGGTAGAAAAACGTCATTGCCAGCACCAGGATAGTTTCAACGTCGACGTCATGATCTGTACTGTTTGGTTTGGGGGCGGGGATCCTGAGTGGAAACGGATTGGCTAGTTCCCTGCCACTAGCCCGGTGGCTGATGGTCGGTGCTCTGTGGGCCCAACGATGATTATATGTTTCATCCATGCCGTTCATCCATTTTCACGGATCATTTTATGGCTTTATCCTAAAAATGAGAAGGATATAAATCTCAGGTGGACCACATTAAAGGAAAACAATAGTGATTGGATATCCACCATTAAAATCCTCCTAAGGCCCACTGTACTGTTTATTTGACATCCAATCTGTTGATTAGGTCATACAGACCCAGATAAAAGAAGAAAAACAAATATCAGCTTGATCCAAAACTTTTATAGCCCCAAAAAGTTTTAATGATCTTCGTTCATTCAACTCTGTTTCCTGTAATGTGGTCTACTTGAGAGTGGTATATACTTAATTTTTGGTCTCATATCCTAAAATGATCTAGAAAAATAGTTTGACAGCATGGATGAAACACATACATCATGGTAGGGACCACGACGCACCGACCATCAGCCATTGGCTGGTGGCAGGGGAGTAGCCAATCCGTTTCCATGGAAATACTTCGATTTTGGACTCATCCGTTAAACTGAGCTGGAAAAACCGATGAACCGTATGGATAACGACATATACATCACAATGGGGGCGTCGTGAGTTACTCAATACGCAATCCACGCCCCTCCGCTTACATTCCAATTCCAGTCAAAATCGGCAGATCTCCTTTCATCATCGTACAAAATAGAAAGATTTCGCTATGATCTGGTTTCACAAAAAAGATCATGTCCCATCGATAGTAAGACGTACCTTTGACGCTTCCATCACCGTAGATCTGGAACTGATCCAACGGTGGTAGTACCTCAGACGGGTGTGTGTTGTCGTGGTAAGGCCACGCAGCGATGGAATTGCAGCAGATGTATGTGTATGGGATGCCCGCAGCTTCAACGGCCCGTCGGACCTTACGCTTCTCGTTGTACATGGTGAGCCCTGGTTCAACTGGGTCCGCCCTGTCCACGTCATGTCCAAACTCCGAAGGCAAGAACCTCTGCAAACCCAAGGGTGATCAATTTTCATCTTAGGCTCTACTGACCGCTCGATTAGAAGTCCCAAATAATGATCGGCGTAGATTGTGCGCGCATAGTGCATATTGGGAGTCGATGCACACGTACCTCCCCAACAAATAAATGCACACGGAGATGGGGAGCAGATTAGGTGAGACCCCTAACTGTGGGGCCCACTGTTATGTATGTGACTACATCCACGGCGTCCATCCGTACTGAAAGCTCATTTTCGGGTATGTTCCAGAAAATGAAATAGTTCTAAATCCCAGATGGGCTATGGTACAAGAAACAGTGGCGGTTGACGATTAAAAACTTCTTGTGGGCCACAAAAGCTTTGGATCAAGATGATATTCGTGGGGTCTCTTTATTTATGTGTTTGTAACCTTATCAACAGGTTGGATTGGAAAATAAACATTCGGGTAGAATCTATGAAGTTTTTAATGGTGAGGATTCAATCATAACTGTTTCATGTGGTGTGGTCCACCTAAGATTGCTTGATTTTAAGGAGCATGACCTAAAATGATCTTTCAAAATGGTTGGACAGTGTGGATTTAATGTACATACATAAATGTGAGCCCCACAGTCAGGGGTCCCACTCACCGCCGTGGATCAGGAGTCTCACCTAATTGCTCGGAAAGCGGATTGGCTGGTGTACCACACACCAGCTATATAGCTGATGCAGATACGTGTCGTGCAAAGACGAGCGCCGACGTTCGTCGAGCTGAGTTGTGCGAACGGTTCAAAGGAGATCAAAGTTACGTGGGCTTTATAATGATGTATTTATAATATCCAAACCGTTCATCCATTTGTCAACGTTATTTTAGAGAATTACACAAAGAATGAATTATATCCAAAGATCAAATGGATCACACCAAAAATAGCAGTGATAATAATGATTTTTACTGTCAAGAATTTTGTACGGCCATCATGACATTTATTTTCCATCCAACCTATTAATCAGGTAAAAAATACATGGATGGAGAGTAAAAAGAAATTTTATATTGATACGATACGTCTGTTACCCCAAAAGGGTTTCAATGGCAGATGTTTAATCTCCCACTACTTTTTGCAGCGTGGTCCACCTGATGCCTTATTTTTCGGCCCAAGTGTTAAGATAAACTCGCCGAATAGATGAACAATTTGGATATAACACATATCTCATAATGGAACTCACAGGACTTGTTGACGTCAATGCATCAGCTATATAACTGATGTGCGGTACACCAGCCAATCCGCTTCCATCCGCTCCCACGGAGATGGAACGGATTGGCTACTCCCCCTTGACACCATCCCTGGAGCTGGTGGTCGGTGCTCTGTGAGCCTCACCATGATTTATTTGTTTCATCCATTCCGTTCGTCCATTTTTAAATATCATTTTAGATTTTCATCCCAAACATGAGAGAGATATAAAGCTCATGTGGACCACACCACAGGAAAACAATGGCTATTGGATGTCCATCATTTAAGTCTTCCTAAAGTCCATTGTACTGTTTATTTGACATCCAATCTGTTGATTAGGTCATAAAGACCCAGATGAAGGGAAAAAACAAAAATCTACTTGATCCAATACTTTTATGGCCCCCAAAAAGTTTTTAATGGTCTAAGTTCATTCAACACTGTTTACTGTAATGTGGTCCGCTTGAGTCTTGTATATACCTCATTTTTTGTTTATTACCATAAATTGATGTATAAAAATAGATGGACGGAATGGATGAAACACATACATCATGATGGGGCTCACAGAGCACTGACCATCAGCCATTGGCTGGTGGCAGGGGGAGTAGCCAATACGTTTCCCACGGAGATGACGTGAATTTCCTTTGAAAGTCTTTCCCATGAAGTTCCTGTGCAAGGATGCTGGGTGGGAACCCACCCTCTTTGTCCGCTTTGAAAGATCATTTTAGGACGTGTGCCTAAAATTAATGTGGATACAAAACTTAACTGGGTCACACGAGAGAGAAATTCGGGGAAATAAATTCCCACCGTTGAAATCCTCCTGCACTCCACCTTGATGTTTATATGCTATCCAAACCCTTTATAAGGTCATTCCCCATGGGATGAAGTGAAAATACCAAAACGATAGCCTTATACAAAACTTTTATAGCCATAAGAATGCTTCAACGGTTCTCACTGAATTGCCATGGTTTCCTCTCCATGTGCCATTTGAGTGTTGTATCCACCTCTCGTTTTGGACATACGTCCTAAAATTAGCTCGAAAAACGGACGGACGGTATGGATTTCTCACAAACATCTCGGAGGACCCACCCAGCATCCTTTCGAAGAACTTCCTGCTAAAGGCTTTGGCAGGAAATCCGCATCCGGGTCCACCGTGATGTTTGAGTGCCATCCAAGCTGTCTATTAGTTCAGTTTCCGCATGTTCAGCCTAGATCTTAAAATCCAGGCTGATCCATAACTCAGGTAGGCTACCGTGTTCTGTAAATGTCATCAATCAAGTCATCGGGTGCGGGCCCACCCCGATAGAGAGACCCGACAAAACTCAGGTGGGTCTAACCACTTACGCATAAAGAGTGTATCTCCCGCGCGGACGGATTACTGTCTAGGCAGAGGCTCCGTGGGTCCACCGTGATGTATGGGTTTTATCCATGCCTTCCATCACTGTTTTGAGATCATTTATAGTACACGCCCAAAAATAAGGTAGATTCAGAGCTCAAGTAAACCACACCACAGGAGCAGCAGTGATAGTGACACCCACCGTTGGAACCTTTTGCAGCTGTCACCATGATGATCTAAAACTCCTACGCTCTCAAGAAAATTTTTAATTGCGGGAGTTATCTTTAAAAATAGATGCACGGCGCGCTACCACCTGCTCAGGACGCAATCCGCTTACGTGGGTTCTGTATAAACGTCATGGGTGGCCCCACACAGCTCGAACCCATGGCATTTATTATTTACAACGAGTGAGACAAGGAAACGGATCAGCTACTCCCCCAACCACTAGCCCGGTGGCAGGAGGTTGGTGCTCTGTGGGCCCACCATTATGTATGTGTTTCATCTATGCTGTTAATCCATTTTTAAAGATCATTTTAGGTATTCGTACTAAAAATGAGAGGAATATAATTATCAGGTGGACCACACCACTGGAAAACAATAGTGACTGAATATCCAACATTAAAATCCTCTTAAGGGCTACTGTATCGTTCATTTGACGTCCAATCCGTTGATTATCATTATCCAGCTGCTATTTGTGGTGTGGTCCAGTTGATCTTTAGATATGATTCGCTTTTTTTTGATAATGTCCTAAAATGATCTCAGAAAATGAATGAACGGTGTGGATATAATAAATACATCACTGTGGGGCCTATGTAACTTTGATCTCCTTTTAACCGTTTCGTACAACTGGGAGCTCGAGGAGCGTCGGCGCTCTGATGTGTGAACACCAGCCAATCCGCTTCCGACAAGCACACCAATTGTACGAACTTATAATAAATGAGTTCGGAGACCGGTACAGGCGGAGGCTCCGACAGCCACTGAGGGGCCAACGATGTATGAATTTTATCAACGCCGTCCGATCAGTTTTCCATATCATTTTAGAGTACTGGTTTAAAAATAAGGTACATCCAATTCTAAAGTGAACCACACTACAGGAAGCAGCAATACTAAGGATATCCATCATTGAAATCTTTTTGAGGTCCACCTAGTTGCTTATTTTTCATCCAACCTGTCTATATGGTCACATACACATAGATGTATTGAAGAAAATAAATATCAACTTGATCCACAACTTAAGTGGCCCCAAGAATTTTTCTTCCGTAATAATTTAATCCCCACTTTGTGGTATATTTAAGCCTTGGATCTTCTTTATTTTAGAGCCTGTTTGGCCAGGCCGATCCCACAATACTAGGAGGGATGGGATCATGATTTCTCGGGATATGTATGACAAGCCAAACAGGCTAATGAACTTGTCCCGGGATATAAGTAATCCAATGTACCTTAAAACAATCCACTGGCATTATCATCATTACCTTAAAATTGATCTCATCTCTTAGTTGGACGGATTAGAAGGTAAAATCTCAGGATATGCCAAGCCCGTCAAACAGACCCAGTGAACTTGTCCCAGGATATAGCAATCCCATGGATCTTAGACCAATCCACTGACGCCACCATCATTACCTTAAAATCCATCCCATCCCTCCTAATCCCATAAGATTAGCCCGGCCGAACAGGCCCTTAAGGTTTATAATATAAAATGATAGGTAAAAATAGAGGATAAGTGTAGATAAAATTTATACATTACTTTGGCCCCTCAGTGGCCCTCGGAGCTTCCGCCTATCCCGAGCTCCAAACAGGCGGGGGTAGTACCTAATCTGCGCCCACAGCGCACTGGCCTTCGCACAAGCTAGCGCTGCACAATGGTGTTTCCCCCATCGGACGCGGATTGCGTTGTGAGTTAAGTCTGTGGCGCCCACGTGATGTATATGTATTATCACGTTAAGTCTGTGGCGCTGCACACGTGATGTATATGTATTATCACACCGTCCATCTGTTTAGCCCAAAAGTGAACTATACGAAGCTCAAGCGGGCCACACCTCAGGAAACAGATGTCCACCGTTGAAACCTTTCTAGGAGCTACAGTGACGCTTATTTGCCATCCTCATGAGCAGATTAAATGGAAAATAAACGTTACGGGGCCCTACAAATGTTTAACGGTGATAATTATTTATGGTGTGGTCCACTTAAACTTTATATATGAATTATTTTTGGTATGATTCTCTAAAATGATATCAAAAAATGGATGAACCGTATGAATATAATAAATACATCATTTTGGGGCAATGCCACTTTAGTATACTTTGAACCGTTCGTACAACTCGAGCTCGAGGAGCTGCAACGCTCCTCTTCGCACGACTCGTACCCACACCAACCAATCCGCTTCCTCCAAAATGGGATTTTACGAAATCTAACTTTTGAAATGAGCATTGGGATCTGTGCCAACCGTTATTTTCATTACCTTAACATTACCGACGGTCTTGATGGCCTCGATCAACGTCAGCTGGTCCAGAATGCTAGCGCCGCCGACAGCCGATATGACCACTTCTATTTCAAGCTCCCTCATTTTCTTCACCATAAAATCCCGGTCGTCGATGGATCCCTGAAAGAACCCAATCAGCTCAATCTAACCAAACGAAAGAAATCCGACCGTTGGTGCTAAAACTAAAACAAATCACATACGTACATGAACGATGATAGCGCCTTTCTCTTGGAGCGCTTTGATAGACCTGGACTTAGATAGGCTGGACGATGATGCGGGCCGCACAAGCACAAACGTGGCCCGTCCGCTGGCAACGCTAGCCTCGGCTACGAACCGTCCGATGAAGCCCGTGGCCCCAACAACGAGCGTGCGGTCGAATGTAGGCATGTTGACGATGTGTTGGAGGATTTTAGTTGAGAAACTCCACACGCTCTCACTCTACCCCAAATATGTTGGGAGTCTGAACTTTAAGTAGTTAGTCAGGATTTCATCTAACACCCGCACCAAACAGTCTACCTATTTATTTAGCTATGTATTTGCTGGGCCCCAGTGCTGTCGTACAAGATTTAGGTGATCACTCGGTCATCACCGACCAGTCGTTGAGACTTTATAAACTACACAACTCATGTCATGTGGATGGCCAAGATTTGTATGGCTCATTTAGATGGAAGCAAACGTGGTCCAAAGTCTGTGAGGCCCACCGTTATCTATGTGTTTTATGTACTTCGTTCATCCATTTGTCCCCCTCATTTTAGGGTATGAGCGCAAAAATGATGAAGATCTAAAGCTCACATGAGCCACACCACTAAAAACGGTGAGGATTCAATGCCTTAAAAGAATTTGTCACACCCCAAACCCGGATATTAGACTCACAAGAATCTCGATCACCGAATCCGGTGCCGACAACCTCTGTAGTACCCTATTCTCGGCTCCCTGCGCTCATACGCCAGATTCCGATCTTGGGATCCTATAAAGAGGATTTTCGGTATGAATTTTTTATTTTAATGGAGCATAACCACAAGCATAACCAAGTCACAAAACAACATCACCACATATCCACTAATATAAACATTTGAATACAATGCTGAAAGGAAAATACATATATATCAAAAATCAAAGCTCCAGAAGTCCGCTGCATGCTCCAAGTTCAACGCTGTTGCGACCTAACGTCACCTGCACACATCTATCGTGCATAAGCTTATAGAAAGCTTAGAGGGTGCTGAAAGTGTGTGTAAGGTAAGTACTAAACATACAATAAAGCCCATAAATCATACATCATTGGAATAAACAGAAATACTGACAAGATCATGAATCATATGATATCAGAGTAAGCGGAAATATACTGGTAAGTCCATGAGTCATATAATATCAGAGTACGCAATGCAGATCATAATGAGCCAAATATCATATACTGTGGATGCAATGCAATATGCAGATCCTGCCAAGTCCGTTTAAGCCATATAAGTGCAGAAACGTAGCAATCCAAAATATCATATGTCGTGGATGAAATGCAATATGCGATGCGAATGAAATGACCAAGCTAGAGTGAAGTCGGGATGATAGTACGTAGTATCGCAAGCTATGGGGTCCATCACAAGGGAATTCTATCCAAACCAGTCTCATACCTAAATTTGGATAGTCAAACACAATGTGGTAAACTCCTGATCTCAGGTTAATCGCACGCCTAACCGAAATCCTGGCCATTACGAAGGTACATGTAATAAATAGTTGTGCACCATCAGCCCGAGTGTATAATAAATAAATGAATGAATGAGTATACAACTCCTGCTCAATAAATCCACATATCAGTACGGTTCCTCTCTCGGATCATCACCGGGGTCTATTACACTCTACGCCAGCTTGTCGCCCCTATCCGAGCGCACAACTGGGTAAGTGGAAGAGACCTCACTATCCGCCTGCCAATATCGGGCCCGGCTCGTCGATAGCGGACCCATTCCTCAGATGGTCAAACTCAACCTAGACATTGCTCCCTCACTCAGGCGGGTAAGGTCACACCCCCTCCCAACCGACCACGACACAGTGAGAGATGCGACATCCTAATATTCGGCACTCGGGCGCTCATGTATCCACTCGGTTTCGAAGTTGGGGCGTCTCCTAGCCATGGAGGTTTAGGAATTTTCACTCAGGGACATCTATGACACTCGTATGCTAGAACCAAACATTTTCGATGTCCCATCTGGCCATCTACGAAATGCTTATGGAGGCTACGACTCTGATGTTGCTAGGGCGTACAGTAATCACAACATACAATGCAAGATGCATGAGTCATACAATCCAGTCATACATCAATCCTGCGCATACCATACGCTCATGTGAGACAATCTCCGCCTATCAGGGAGTCTCATAACAACCGTCACTGTGGCATATGCAATGGTCAATCATATCTCATAACAAACATGCAGATGATGCGTACGGGCATGTATCATGATGCTATGCTGTCATATACTCATAATCGGTATCAATAACCGTCATCGACAATCGACCTCGACAATATGAATATTTAACCAACATTGCCCCCAAGGAATGACCTATTTAGAGCCTAATATATAATAGACTCATGGCCTCATACACAGGATGAATACGCATCACAATGGGTCTCAACTACGGGCCGCATATACATCATATGGGTCTTGACAGTCGCCCTCAACAATCGAAATCGGCCTTGACAATTTGCCTCGATAATCGGAATTGACCCGTCAATCAGACTCAGCCTCGACGATCGGAATCGGCCTCGACAATCGGGATCGATCGATAATCAGAATCGGCAAATCGGTCACGTCAATCGGAATCGGTAATTGACCACGACAATCGGGATTAATCGATAATCAGAATCGGCAAATCGATCACGTCTATCAAAATCGGCAATCGGCCACGACAATCAGGATCGATTAATAATCAGAATCGGCAAATCGGTCACGTCAATCAGAATCAGCAATCGGCCACGACAATCAGGATCGACAATCACCCACGACAATCAGAATCAATCGATAATCAGAATCGGCAAATCGGTCACGCCAATCAGGATCGACAATCGGCCATGACAATCAGGATCGACAATCGGCCACGACAATCAGAATCGATCGATAATTAGAATCGGCAAATCGGTCACGTCAATCAGAATAGGTAATCGGCCATGACAATCAGGATCGATCGATAATCAGAATTGGCAAATCGGTAACGTCAATCGAAATTGGCAATCAGCCACGACAATCGGGATCGATCTATAATCAGAATTGGCAAATCGGTCACGTCAATCGGAATCGACAATCGTCCACGACAATCGGGATCGATCGATAATCAAAATCGAGACAGATTCACCAAATGGATAGACGGTAGGGATACATCACATACATCATGGTGGGGCCAGTCGTAAAAGGATGGATGGTAGGGATTCAATACATGCTTCATGGTGGGACCGTGCATGGCTTACATCACGGTGGACTCCACCCTCAAAATGGATGGACGGCATGGACGTCAAGCTTGTTGCACCATCCAACAACTGGACGGTGCAGATATATACATCATGGTGCGATAAACGGTGCATATGAAACACATGCTATTAAGGTGGGTCCCACGGAACTTACTGACGTCTATCAACCAAACAGATGGACGGTGTGGATATCAAATAATGCACAGAAGATGAGTCCCACTGTCTGAGAATAAGTCCCATACATCACGTGGGCTCCACGTGCACCGTCAGAATAGACGGTGTAAATACATACATCCGTGTGGGGTCCACAGAACTTGCTGGCGTCATTACACCGCTGATGGGAGGTGGGGTCCACATAAATGGACGGTCTGGGTGATCAGACCCAGATGCTGACGTCAATACACCAGCTAACATTACTGGTGCACTGTAGACCAGCCAATCCACTTCATACAAGTGGGTCCCATGTGGGGCCCACATAATGTTTATCTGCCATCCAAGCCGTTAATAAGGTCACACAGACCTGAATCAAGGGGAAAAACAAATTTCATAATGATCTAAAACTTCTGTGATCCAGAAAAGGTTCTATTGGTAGACGTTTAATCAACACTATTTCCTGTGGTGTGGGCCACCCGAGCTTCGTATATGGATGATTATTGGGGGTGGCCCACTGCCCAGAGGGGGCCTACAAAATGGACGGTGTTAATGTTCAAACACATCATAGTGGGGTCCACAGCTGGGGTCGTGGGTCCCAGCCTGCCCAGCGTCCACGTAGACGCTGCTGCATCATCAGAGGCAGCAGCAGGCGTTGCTGCCTCATTATTAATTTATTTTATTTATTTATTTTTTGTTTTTCTTAGGATTTCTCCTAGGTGGGGCCTACATCAACAAAATCCACCCCACCCATTAGTTCTTACTGGTCAAGACAGACCAAATGAGCCCAATATCGGGCATGTTTCGGGGGTACAGAAACAACAGAGTAATTTTCAATGGTAAAGGAACTGTTTGCTATGCTATGGCCCGCCAGAACCTCGGATTGGCTCCATTTTTTGGCTCAACGCCTAGAATGAGGTAGGAAAGGGGATGGACAGCTTGGATTGAAAATATATATCAAGGTGGGGGCCTACATAAGTGGCCCACCCAAATCTTTTTTTTTTCTTACTGGCGTTAGTGCATCCACTGTCAGCTCACACTTTACTATGAATCCCGTCCAGCATCCAAGGACGCTGGATGGCTGCATATAACACATTTAAGGTGGGCCCCACCCATAGATGTGCTACTAGGGTGGGCACCAAATGTTTGGATGGTGTGCATAAGACACACATCGAGGTGAGGTCCATTTGATGAATGGTTTGGACATCTCATAACTCATTAAGTGGGCCACACAATCACATCTTCACACACAAAACAAATAAAAAAGAGAGGGAGAGAGCGAGAAACACCCACCTTTGATCTTCTCATCCTTCATCCGCCTATAGTCTCTAGAGCTCCAAGGAAACGATTCCGACGGTTGAGATGTACTTTGAATGGTGGAGATGGGAGGTAGGAAGGTGGGCCACACTAGCTCTCTCATGGGGAGCTTGGAAGTGGGTTGCTTGGGATGAAAAATGAGAGAGAGAATGAAAGATAGAGAAATGATGGGAGAGGAGTGATGGGAGAGAGGGATGGTGGAGTGACATGAGAGGTAAGGTGCTTGTTGACGTTATGGTACTTGTGTAAGAGAGAGGTAAGCTAGGGTATGGGTTGCTTGTACTTGACTTTGATTGATGGATTGATGTGATTGATGGGACTTTCTCTTGAAATTTGCAACGAAAGGCGTTTTCCTCAAACTGAATGCGGGCCTACATCTCCTGGCCCGGGTATCGCCTTGGCTCGTAATACGCGGCGTCGGAACCGCAACGACAGCGCGGTGACAAAGGTATACGTTTTGAGTCGAGTTGACTCTAATATGCGGGACTTAACTTAGGATATCGCGCAAACATCGGATACGAGTTGATAGTTGCCGGAATTCGACCGGAAAGGCCGCAGAAGGCTATAGAACAGTACAGGCTAGGACACGGGTCTTACAGCTCTCCTCTCCTAATAAAAATTTTATCCTCAAAATTTACCGAACAGACAAGGAAAGAGGAAACATCATCAAGTATATAAGTCAAGGTTGTCAACAAAACAAATTGGCTCAAATTACATTTGGCTTGTCGGGGAGGAGACACCACACCATGTAGCAAAGCTCTTCAGGAAGTACGAGATTTATTTCGAGTCATTCTCGACTCAAATACAAAGACTTCCTACACCCCTTACCCTACAACTACAACCAATACAACTAACTACAGAATATATAGAAGTATGCCTATTATAAATGAAAAAGGGTAAAGCAGAGGAACTGCCTCTGATTCTAAGCCTTCCACAATTAGTAGAGAAGAAGAACAAGAGAGAATTTTAACGGAACAAGAAGAATGTGATTATAAATAGGCCGTTAAAGAAAGCTTGAAAATGACATCCAGATCAAGGAGTACCAGACAACAACATCCACATCCGAGACAACATGATGCTGAAGCAGGCACAAGTAAACCATTAAAGTTTCTTAAAAGCCTTGCAACATTTTATAGGCAGTTGGGAATCTCATACAAATTGTATCATAAAAAGCGCCTGAAAAAACTTGTTGCATCTATGAATGAGGCCAATGGGAAGGCATCCCCACCATCTGATTCAGCAGAGGTGAATGACCATTTTTTGGACACATCCAGCTCGGAGTCGGCCCAGAGTTTTCCTGTAGTTGAATCGGTAAAAAGAGAACCGAATGATGATTCTGGCAATGAAGGTGGAGATGGAGGAAGAGGTTACTATTACAGTTACGGACAAGGTTCATCTAGTTACATGCCACAAAGGCATTTATCATACAGAGGGTATTGAATGTATGAAAGTTTAACCTAATCTGTATGTCAGTATGTGCATATTAGGTTTATTTACTTTGTTCATTTTATGTCAGTATGTGCATGTTAGGTTTATTTACTTTTGATTTTGGATAGCGTTTATTCACTTTGTTAATTTTATGTCAATATGTGCATATTAGTTTTACCTAATCTGTATGTCAGTATGTGCATGTTATGCTTAATTTCTTATTATGAGCCACACTGTGGATGAAGCATATCTCTTAAATAATAAATATTTTATCCATATTATCAATGGCTATTAGATAGATGGAGTGATTGAGATTCAAATGGAAAAATCAGGTAAATAGTATCATCGTCTTAAACTCTTAGTAAAACTTTTAGGCCAGGCACCATCAATAATTAGGCCGGCAACTTTGACGGCTTACATTTCCATGAAACTATACCTTGTATATGATTTAAGATTCACCACCATTTTTTAAATACTGCAAAACAAACATAGGAGTCAAGAAGGTACATTTATTCATTTACATGTATAAAAGTACATTCGGATATCTGATACGACATTGAAATAACAAAAAAAAAAAAAGAAGTCTCGCTTAGTTATTTAATCACTTAGGACAGTTTCCCTTAATTTCTTTTTTCTTTTTTACAATTTTTTGGATTTTTTTTATTAAAAAAAAAAAAGAAAAAAAAAACATCAGGACTGATCCAAACCATGCCCAATCCGATCCGACTCAGTTTCCCTGACCGAGTCGGACTCGGATCAGATCAGGCTAGCAGTTGACTAGATCAGATCAAGTCAGGTGACCCGGACTTGGTCCCGGATCGACTTGAGGTCAGGTCAGGCCATGGAAATTTCGAATCGAGTCAAGTTGGACCCAATCCAGTCCGACTCGACTCGATGCCCAGCTCTACATATACAGCTGATTTTTGGAATATCCCACAACCTAAAGGGGATCCATCAAATGCACGATGTTGATATTCGACACACATCAAGGTGGGGCCCATACAGCTCGACCTCATGGAAAGTTCCCATGAGGTCGACCTCATAGTACCATTTCCCTATATGTGTGTGTGTGTGTGTGTGTGTGTGTGTGTGTGTGTGTGTGTGTGTGTGTGTGTGTTATATCCACACAGTCTACTTGCATTTTGAAATCATTTTATTTGATAAATCCCAAGCTCAAGTGGACCACACTACATAAAACAATGGGTTCAATGGGGAAATAGATTGGTTAGTAGCCAATGGCCAGTGGTCAGTGCTATGTGGGTCCTACCATGATGTATGTGTTTCATCTATGACATCCGTACATTTTTTTCCTATCATTTTATGATATAAGCCCAAAAATTAGGTAGATCCAAATCTCAAGTGGACCATAGATGGTTGATTGAATGCCCACCATTAAAAACTTCTTGTGGGGCACAAAAGTTTTGGATCAAGTTGATGTTTCTTTTTCCCCTTGGTCCAGGTCGGTATGACCTAATCAACAGGTTGGATGTCAAATAAACATTACATTGGGTCTTAGGAGGTTTTTAATGGTAGACATTCAATCACTACTATTTTCCCGGTGGTGTGGTCCACCTAAGTTTTAGATCTCCCTTATTTTTGGGATCAAGCCCTAAAATGATCTTTAAAAATGGATGGATGGCGTGGATTAAACACATACATCATGTGGGGCCCATAGAGCACTAACCAATAGCCACCTGGCTAGTGTCAGTGTCACTAGCCAAACTGCGTCGGCTCAATGGTGGGCCCACTGCTTCTGCTTCCTGTAGTAAGGTCCACTTTAGCATTGGATCTACTCTATTTTTGGGCTCATGCCTTAAAAATGATTTAGCAAAATGAATTGACGACATGGATAAAACACTTAGGCCCTGTTTGGGCAAACCGCTTATGGAGTATTAAAGCGGAGTAGGTGGGATAGGATTGTCAAATCCCTCCTACCCTATTGGCTGCATGTTTGGGCGGCGTCGACTGCAGGAAGTCGTCAGTACAACGCTGTCTTCGCGGAGATATGGAGGGATTGCGAAATCCCTCCTTGGATTTGCAACCGGATCTGTCACCCTCCCTCTGTGATTTCAAAAGACATCGTATGGACGACGGCTGGGATTTCTCAATCCCTCGCGCTGGCGGGAGAGATGATAGAACACGGTTTTTGGCGCGAATCAGGTATTATATAGATGGATGCATGTTCCTCACCAAGCTTGCTGAGAGGTATTTGTTTGGCGCGCTGTCATAGAAGTGTTTGTGAGGTAGGTTTTTCCAAAATCCCTCTCCGGATTTCCCCTGTTCTTGCAAGAGGGAGGGTTAGATAGTCGAGAGCTTGATCATCCCTGAATATTCACGTTCCAACAGGGCCTCGGAGATCATTGTCTCAGGATTTGCTCCCATTTATTCCATAGGTGAATGATGAGGCCCCAATAACCAAATGTTGTGGGTGATCAGGTATTGAGGATGCACGTTTTATATGGCCCTCTCATGCCTTAGGTTTGTGCATGCGATCCTCTCCTCTCACTTCTTTTCTGTGTTTGCATGGCAGAGCTGTGGCCGGCGGGATCTCCTAGCTGTCGTGTTCTGCTACCGAGCAATCCAGGTATCTCATACCGATTTTCGGCATTGATTAAAGTGTGGTGGTGTATTGATATTCTCGTCATCCTGTTTATCTATTTCCTAAGGTCTTGAAAAAATGGATAGTATTACAGCTTCCATTTTCATAAAATGGATGGTATTATCCTCTTTCATAATAACATGGAAGACATGCCGTGCATGATTCTCATTCACATTGGGGCTTTTTCCTGAAGGCAAATCTGGGTATACAAATCCCAGTGAGTTTCAATTTGTTTGCATATGCTGAATAGTGAAAATTACCTGTTTCATGTCTTCGAAAATCCATCAGCCTGTATTTGAAATTTGCATAGTATTTTACATGTTAATGGTCTTTGTACCTATACAACAGCTTCTGTAGTTGGTGTATGTTATTCGTAGAAAATGATTTTATTATGCATGGGGTTAACCAATGCCCAGATCTGTTTGGATGTGTTCATATTTATATGCTGCATTAGGCATTCCAAACTACTTTATTCCTTCTGTTTTGTTGCTTGGAAGAAACAGTTATTCAACATTCATGACTGTTTATACATTCTTATCAAATTGACCAAAAATGACAGGTGCTTATTCTACAACAATTATGTGTGGGGCCACAACACATTGTATTGTGAATGAGAAAAGGTTTTTATGCTCGATACGATCATATAAGATTCTGTTCCATAAAATGCTCGCTTCATGTCTCGCTTCATGTCTTGAATGACATGTATGAAAGAGCATCAATTTGTTGATGCTGATTAGTGGGGCACTAATGCTGCTGGAGCATTATGTGTGCATGATTTTAGGACATGTGTGGACCTAAAATATCATGGATTACTGAATCATATGGCTGATTGTGATAAAATGAAAAACTACCTGTCAGTGTATTGATTTGTTAGTGAGAGCATCTGTGCCAGTAATCACACCCACCTCATCGAAAGATGGGATACTGCACTTATCTGCCATAGTGGCATGTGAGAGGGGCCTAGATGGACTGTTCATTGTAAGGCAAGCAATCTTAGCTAACATGACAAAATATTATTTTTGAATGTTAGTAGACAGGTAGTTAATTGGTTTTTTTTTTTTTTTTGGCAACAAAATAGACAGCACAACCTTCTTAATTTACACACATAATCATCATTCGTTATCAACACCACACATCATACATCCAAAAATAAAGAATATACATACGGAAAATTCATGCTAAGAAAGAAAACCCAAAGTGCACTAGTGGTGGGGATTGTAGCCAAGTGCACCAGGAACACTGCACAAGCCAATTGGAAGTGGTGCAAGGATAGGCACATGAGAATCTCTGGCATTTCTCTTGGCATCAGTACCAGAGAAGATAGTGTAAACAAGCACAAAGGTGCCTATAACCTCTGCACATCAACCAACTACCTTGGTGTAGCCATGGTTCACAACATGGCTCCCTCACCCAAACAACTAGTAACGGTTCTTCAGGAAGTTCCAGTTTCTTGATGTTTCTGCTTTGAATGGTTTGCAGTTTGTTACAGAAGTATATTTCTTAGGAGATGATCTTGCATGCATTTCGAGGTTTTGTGGTTGCATTAATTTGGATTTTTTTTATTTAATTTCTTTTAAGTTAGTTGATTCTCTTTAAAGCCTGTAGCATTTGAAGGCCACTTCTCATGTTGCTCAAGTTATCAGCTCTGTTTTTTTTTTTTTTTTTTTTTTTTTCCCTTTTTTTGAAGTTGCTTCAATGATAATATGAGGATATATTTATGTGGTATGTGCAGTTTCCTTGTAATGGTTGTGATTTTTTAGCATGTTTTTTTTTTTTTTTTTTTTTTTTTTTTTTTTTCCTACCGCTTCATTATTTGAATCATTTGATAATATTGTATTTCCAGAGGTTTATGCATCCTGTTGGTGGAATCGATTTCTTTACTTTTGTGTGTGTGTGTGTGTGTGTGTTCTTTCAATGTGATATGTGTTTCATTTTTATGCTGGAATTTTTTGTGGGGAATGCGATGTTTCAAAATATTGAGTACTCTAGCTGAAATTTGATTGCATTTTGAAATATTTTGTGCTTGGATGGGAGTGGATGTTTATGGAGGATTATGCATGTTGATAAGATGTCTTGTTTTGTCAAGCTGTTGTACTTCTCCTTTAATGATGGAATTTTTTTTCTTTTTTTCTTTCTTGCACAAGTGCATCATTTTCAAATGGTTTTTTTTGTTATTCGTAGTATTTTGTTAGCATTTCAATCAATGTCTATGATTAAGCTTTCTTCCTATCTTGGATTTGCTGGAATATGATTTCCTTTTGAACTTTCCTTGACAGGTTGAGCAGTTGCTATTGCATGCTTAATTTCTTTAATCATTATTGATTGTATGTTCCGTTTCTTTACATTTAGCATCTCTTTTAGGGGTCTTTTGTTTGTGTGGATAACTCACTAAAAGCATGAATCTCTGTGTCCAATCGCATTCTAATGCAGTATTTGCATAAGACAAGAATTATCCATTTGGGTTTTAGACATGGCTGTCCAAACTATTGCATAGTTTAGTGTCAAAGGGGGAAGCCGGAATGTAGCTGTCCAAGGCCAAGGCTTCCAAAAAAAAATGCTCTCTTGCCAATTCTATAACCAGCCCTCTTGCCATTCAGTTGAACTTTATATTCTCTGGATATTTGTTGTTTGCGTGTATTGTATTAATCTACTAGACTACTACTAAACCATGGCTATAAATCTACTGAAGTACTACAAAGAAGAATGATGAATTGTATCAATATCCAAATTATTGATTATATATAGATAGTTCTGTTTCATTCATTAGCTAATGAGCCCTTTAGCCGATCAACTGTTAAGTTGCAATCCCTTTTATGTCAAAATGTGTGGAACTTCTATTGGGGACCAAGAAAAAAATTATACATATAAAAGAGATTGTGCACGTTGTGGGTATAGGTGCCATTATTAATTGCAGGATTCTTTTAACCTGGTGGTCCTTATTTTCAGCAGGTGCAACTTTGTCTTCAAAACATGCTTGGCTTTCACTTCTTAACTATCTATACTTGCTAAGATTTTGAGACAGACTCCTCTTCCTTCACTCAAATCTATTGTCGCTTCATTCCATGCTTGGTGGAACTGCTGTGCTGAGATATTCATCTAAAAATCGCAGCAGGAACGTTTAAAAAAACACACTTCCAAATGGGATTTTGAAAACTCACATTATGAAAATTTCTTGCATATTCTGGCCAGCCATCTTTAAATGGTTAGAGATATGCAAGTGCACAATACATATTTTCTTTACTTCAAGAAAACAGAATTTTTCTGGGCTTAACAAAGCCTCTGCACAACTTAAAAAATCTAATTTTTAGGAGGAAGAAAGAGAGGAAAGTTGCTAGAAATTTTCTTTCAAACTGATACTTTACTGTTGCTGCTGCACACTTACTTCTCACACTTCATATTTTTTCTTACTTGCTATTCACTCATTGTTGCTTCTTCCCTTGCTTGCTACAACCGGATACAAGGTGCCTATTTATAGGCTTTTGAATGTAGGGTGAAAAGATAAAACTACCCCTGCTAGGAGCTTCTAACACTTAAATGTTCCTAGAAAATACACAAGCATTTTCATCTTCCAAGAGCACCTCCATGAGAAGTGTTGTTGTGCTTTGGAAGATGAATGTTGACAACAATTGCTGGGATTTTATTTGAAAATATATGGTGGCCTTTGTTAATTTCCCAAAATAGAAATGAATCACTATTTAAAAAATAAGGGTCCACTCATCAAATGTGTAGGTGACATAGTTGTATAACAGTCCAATTTGTCCAAATCTCTAATCCACCAATGGATGAGTTATAACAAAAAATTTGGACTAAGAAGGATAAATATAAACCACTGATTGTCCTCTTTGAATATGGACCACTTATTATTTACTTTTAATAATTCATTTGATAACCCCTTAATTGGATAAGTGATTTTATAAAAATATGCACAATCTACAATGAGTCCCACAACTTGGATGGTTTGGATATTTGTACTTCAGTGACTCATGTGCATGAATACTACAAAATTATGCAGGGGCTTGAGAGAGAGAGAGAGAGAGAGAGAGAGAGAGAGAGAGAGAGAGAGAGAGAGAGAGAGAGAGAGAGAGAGGGAGAGAGAGATACATTGAAGAGGCATTAAAAATCTGAAAAATTGGAAACGATGCCATTGACTTTTTCAAGAAGATTGGGAAAGACAGCATTACATATCTCGCATTGAAGTCTATGTAATGTTTATATGTTTGTGCTTTCTTTCACATCACTCTTTATGCCTAACTAAGTGTGATATACATATAAATATACATACAAATTCTAAATTTAAAAGTGTGATAGATTAATAGCTAGACTTTTTTAATCAAGTGTAGGTGAGATTTAGGAGATGAATAGCGACGATGAAGAAGTAGCCGAGACCATGGTGATGCAAGCTATAGCCGCATGCGTATCTGTTGTTGGTGAATATTGCCGTCACTATATGTTAAGAGAACCTAGCCGTCAAGGTGATGACGAGCGGGCAAGGTTTATAAACTCAATCATGCGTGCAAGTGACAATGATTGTTTTACGCAGTTGAGGATGAAACGGCACAGTTTCTTCTCATTATGTGATGTATTGCGTGACAGAACGCATCTACGCGATACTCGACACGTTAGTCTTGAGGAGCAAGTAGTTATCTTCCTTCACACCATAGGACATAACGTGCGTAATCGAGTGATAGGACACAGATTTATACATTCAGGTGAAACGGTAAGTCGTCACTTTCATCGTGTCCTTAATGTGATAGTGTCCTTGTACCCTGATTTTGTTAAGCAGGCGGGTACTGAGACCCCCTCGGAGATTCAATCGAATCCTTATTGGCAAACTTATTTCCAGGTAACATTTTCGTCACGGGATGCCATTTTGCGTATTGATTTTGTCATATGCTAATATTTGTCATATTATCTTATAAGTGAAATTCGATCTCAATGTCAATAGGATTGTGTTGGTGCAATAGACGGGACGCATATTCCCGCTTATGTGGAATCATCACAACATCCAAGCTTTCGCAATCGGAAGGGTATCGTGTCTCAGAATGTACTTGCTGCTTGTTCTTTTAACATGACATTCTTATACGTGCTAGCTGGATGAGAGGGTTTCGCTTCGAATGCACGGGTCCTACATAACGCGCTAACCCGAAGTGATGATCCACTAATTGTACCAAACGGTAATTGTTTCTTCATAAACAACATACAATATTCTTCACCTTAAACATCATTCTCAACACACTAGGTGACATGTCCCTAACTTTTACGCAATGTAGGAAAATATTTCATCGTCGATGCAGGATACACTCACTCACCTGGGTTCATGGCGCCTTATCGCGGTGTCCGATATCACTTGCACGAATATCGAATCAGGAGAGCACCCATGAACAAGGAGCTGTTCAATTACAGGCGCGCAATTGCGAAACGCAGTTGAACGTTGTTTTGAGGTAATGAAGGGACGGTTTTTTATCTTGAAGATAGCTGCGCAATATCCATTTGAGACCCAGGTGAAGATTGTAGTATCTTGCTGTATACTACATAATTTCATTCGGCAAGAAGACGAAACTGAAGGACATGATTTGGAGAATGCTGGCATAACTGTGGGGGATGCAGAGAGCAATCCTACACCAAATGAGGTATCAGCAATGGATGAACGCATGT
Source organism: Magnolia officinalis (assembly GCA_021015155.1). NCBI lineage: Eukaryota > Viridiplantae > Streptophyta > Magnoliopsida > Magnoliales > Magnoliaceae > Magnolia > Magnolia officinalis. Next base: position 23,485,891 of record JAJHSJ010000009.1, read on the forward strand.
GGCTAGTACAAGCGACACAATAGGAGAAATCTGCATGGATCAATGTTCGTGATCAGATTGCAGAGCGAATGTGGACCAACGCGCAAACAAATAGTAGGACTACATAGGGTCATTTTATTTTAAAGCGTTGTTAACTAATGTGATTGGCAAACACACACACACACACACACACACACACACACACACACACACACACACACACATATATATATATATATATATGCGAGGAGACAGTCGAAATGAAGTCTGTCATTTTTTGACATACATATTTGCTCGATACGATTAATTGCTCTTTCAGTAATACATAGTTGCTAGTATAACATTTAACTTCATTATTATGTAAGTTAATTTTTAACTGTTTGTTAATCCACGCATTAGGTGACATGTCTGACTATTCTGTAAGAGATACACAAACTCCGACGCAATCCCCAATAAGAACTCCAGTTCTGCCGACAAGATTCTCTCCACGTGAGAAGACTGTTAAATCACTTGCTGAGCCGCTATCACGCGCTTCGAAAATCAAATGGACTCGAACCATGGATCAAATATTATTCGATGCTTTACTTGAACATATATCTTTAGGCTGGAAAGCAAATAACGGTTTTAAGAAGGAGGCGTATAATGAGGCCGTTGCGGAGGTGTCGAGGAAGACACAAATTACGGTGAACTGGCAAAACGTTCAAAACCGAATGCGGTATCACAAGCGTGAGTACAACGATCTGAAGGACATGCTGGCCGCAAGTGGTTTCGATCGGGACAGCGAGCGTATGGTAGTAGCCGCATCGGACGAGGTCTGGGATGAGTACCTGAAGGTAATTATTGCGTACAATCCCTTATATTGCAAATCAAGACTGTATCAAATATGTTTACTAAACTAATATATTTCTTGATTGTAGTCACATCCAAGAGCAGAAAGGTTACGCGGAAAGCGGATTGAGCGAATGGACGATTTAGCGATGATTGTTGGTTCGGACCACGCAACAGGCCGCTACGCTCAGGGAAGCAGAAACATGGCTGCATCTTCCTCTCGTATTCAGCGAGATTTGAATGACGCTTGGACTGAATTGAACGACGAGACGGATGTACCAATCGATCTTTCTGAGGATCAAAACGGGAGAGATTCGATTGGGAATTATGATTTTTCAAATGATCCAATCCGGGCAACAGAAAGTTGTTCATTCCGCAGCACTCCCAACCAAGCGACTGACTCTGATAGTAGTCGTGGTGGGAGTGCGTCTACGAAACGGATGCGTGCTGCTCGTCCCTGTGACGTCCTTGGCAGTTCCCTAGATGGTGTGGCAGAGGCAATGCGAAACTTTGGACTTGGAAAAGAGGTAAACCACAATAGTAAAGTGCTGGATGTCCTCGAGGAGGTTCAGGGACTGACCAACACAGAGTTTCTAGAGGTTGGTCGGATGCTAACTCGGGATAAGCAGCTAGCGTCCTTTTTCGTAAGTCTTCGCCCGGAGCGGAGGGCCGATTGGTTGAAAAAAACCTTATCTGATATGAATGGAGGGATTGGTGGGGGTTCTTCTTGAAGGATTAAAATACTTTTATTACGTATCGAAACAAGAATTTCTTTTTGGTGGTTTTGTAATAACTATATACTGATTTGTGGGGGAATAGTTTTTTTTTTTTTTTTTTTTTTGTATGTTTTTCCGTTTTAAATGTTGGTTGGATACTTATAAACTATACCAGTTTGCTTGTGTTTACATATTTATAATGTTGATTACATGCCATTTTATCAATCTATCGTCTTTACATGCTTTCATTATATGAATATTATAACATGCATTTTCTCCTATCCTCGTCATATTTATGTGAATGCAGATGGGTAACAGTAAATACTATGTTGTAATCAATGGAAGACGCCCAGGGATATATATGTCCTGGGATGAGGCACGACTGCATGTGGAGGGATTCAACGATGCCAGACATCGATCATTCAAAACATTCCAAGATGCGACCGCATGGTGGAATGCAAACTATGCAAGTTCAAGTAGTGGATTAATTAACAGGCGATGTGGTGAGGTACATTCACCTACAGATGCTCGGAATTCTATCCGAGAAATTTCGAGATCCATGGTGTGCAAGAGTACACAAACAGATGATGCCACCCTAAAAGTCGGGGAAGCGGTGACAGCATTAGTAGTTGCAATCTTGGTGTTATTCTTCATATTATATATAATAATTAAGCTGTAGTTTTGGATGGTGTTATTCCTTCATGCTGTTTAAATTTTGGTAAATAATAGATAACTAATCCTCGAACACTTTGATATGGCATGTATAACTGCATCTTAACTACGAATCTCATTATATATAGATTTGAATGTAAATTGTGATAGAAGTGTATGCATTCATCTTTTCTTTTATCTATATCTTCCTTAATCTCCATTAGTATGAAGTTCCTTACAAATGAAGTCCAGCCTTTTGAACCCAGTTTCCCAAGGGCCAGGTATGACTACTTGAAACTCGGATTAGATTACTATATCATTTCCTAAGTAACGTATTTTTGTGTGTGGGTGATAGTTGTTTGCTTGGAGGGTAACCCTAAACATCAATTTTGACACAAGTGAATTTAACTGTGAGTAGTAAAGCCCTTTACATATAGGCAATCGTCTCCATGTGTGTAGTCATAATGTACTTACATAACTCGGACATGAACAGCTAAATCTCAGCATTTTGGGAGAAGTATGTGAAAGTACATTTGACTGAGAGTATGGTGTTCTCTTCCTTGCATTATCATTACGAACAACTACAAAGTCTGCACATTGGCATCATGAGTTTTGGTTTAGTACCTATTTATATTATATTTATTTTCGTATTAAACTCTTTACAGGTTCACCTGAGGGTTTGGAGGGAATCATTATCCATGCCTACAGTATGCAATGGTTTAGAAGACAATCCAGTTGCCACTGAGACTGCCCCTCCTTACTATGATATTAGACATGTGAATTTGTTGTTGTTTTGGTGCAGCCGAGCGGGTTTCTTTTGCATGTTCCCGGGGTTCTATTCCTTGTTTTATGCATAGTATTTAATTTTGTTTCTGCCTTTATTTATTTTATTTTTTTTGGCCATTTTCATGCATCTTAAGCCACCCAATTTCTGTTTAAATCTGAAGCGTACATTCTGTGCGCAGGTCTGTTTGATTATCTTACGTGGTTGACTCGAATTATGGTCTGATTGGAATAAATTGTACATCATTCTCAAATGGTTTTTTATTTAGTTAACGGGAGTTGAAAGCTATGTTTATTGGATAAGATGATGACAATAGTTTTTTGTTTTTTTTTTTTTTCCAATTCTTGCATATTTGTTGTTTTGATATTTTTTTTCTTAACCACGTATAGGTTTTGACGTGTGGTGGTGTAATGAAGTGAGATGCACAACTTAAGGTGGGCCACAACACATTAAACAGTAGCAGATTTGATACCGCTGGAAATTTCTTGTGCCATGCAAGGGCATTAATGTTTACCTTTTCGGTTTGTATGAGTGTGCCTATGGTTCAGTGATCTGAAGCGTTGAAACTATGGGATCCACCATGGATAGATAATTAACCAAAGATCTGCCACTTAAAATTTTTTTCATGTAGTGCATGGGCCACCCAAAGTGTAGTCCGTGATATCCACGGTCTTTGGAACTGTGAACAATGGCTCAATTTGTACGACACCCTACCCCTTTGAAGAATAGTGTACAAACTCCCAAACATCCTACCGTGGTTATGATGTTTGCTGGAAGCAATCCATCAGTTTTCCAAACAGCAGTAATTGGTGGGATGTTACAATACCACACCACCCAAACACAACTGATGTTAGTCATGGAATTGGCGTCTACGCCCAGACCACCGACCAACCACTGAAAGCATTAAATGCTGCTGAATACATAATTCTATACACCTCAATATGCCGTAAGCGGTTTGCCCAAACAGGGCCTTACCCTATTTGGGTAACGGGATTAGAAGGGATTAAGTGGGATTGTATTCAAAAAACATCATTATTACCCATGGCAGGGATTGTCCCCTGATTCCATGGGATTAGATTAATGCTCTGCTTTGTTGGTAATACGGTGGTACATTGAATGGATATACCCACCATCATTTGAAATTACCAAAATAACACACATATGTATTATATCTAAACCGTTCATTTGTTTTGTAACCTCATTTTATGGTATGAGCCAAAAAATGAGGTAGATCCAAAACTTATGTGGCCCTAAAGAAGTTTTCAACGGTAAGTATTCAATCCCCGTTGCCTTCAGTGGTGGGTCCACTTGAGCTTTAGAATTACCTGATTTTTGGTCCATGCTCTAAAATAATCTCAAAAAATGGGTGGACGGTGTGGATATAGCCCACACATCAGGGTGGGACCAACACAACTTGCTAGCATTGAGTGAAATTGGCATGGACCCAATGCAATTCCATCCTATCTAATTCCAAGCTTTTCCAAACATGGAGTGGAATTGGCACGGAACCAGATGAATCCAATCCCACCTAATCCCTTCTAATCCCGTTGCCCGTTTGGCTTACGTCATGGTATGCTGCAGCTGGCAAAACAAGTTCTCTTGAGATGCCACACCTATCAACATCAAGATAAATAATTATTACTTATTTACATATAAGTCCCTATATTTACAATAAATCAAACGGGCCATAGTAGACAAGTTCTGTGAGCCACACCATGATGTATGTGTTTTATCCACGCCATCCATCCATTTTCCCAACTCATTCCACGGATGAGCCTAAAAATGAGGCAAATCTTAAGTGAACTGCGCCACAGGAAAAGGGTGGCAATTTAGGCCCTGTTTGGGCAACGGGATTAGAAGGGATTAGGTGGGATTGTATTCAAAAAAACATCATTATTACCCATGGCAGGGATTGTCCCCTGATTCCATGGGATTAGATTAATGCTATGCTTTGTTGGTAATATGGTAGTACATTGAATGGATATACCCACCATCATTTGAAATTACCATAATAACACACATGTATTATATCTAAACCGTTCATTTGTTTTGTAACCTCATTTTATGGTATGGACCGTAAAATGAGGTAGATCCAAAACTTATGTGCCCCAAAGAAGTTTTCAACGGTAAGTATTCAATCCCCGTTGCTTTCAGCAGTGGGTCCACTTGAGCTTTAGAATTACCTGATTTTTGGCCCATGCTCTAAAATAATCTCAAAATATGGGTGGACGGTGTGGATATAGCCCACACATCAGGGTGGGACCTACACAACTTGCTAACATTGAGTGAAATTGGCACGGGACCAATGCAATTCCATCCAATCTAATTCCAAGTTTTTCCAAACATGGAGCGGAATTGGCACGGAACCAGATGAATCCAATCCCACCCAATCCCTTCTAATCCCGTTGCCCAAACAGGGCCTTAGTGTTTATCACTCAAATCTTCTTAGCCATGAAAGTTTTGGATTGAGCTTATATTTGTATTGTTCCTTCATTCGGGCATTTGTTTTCCCTATATCCAAGCCTCTTTGGCTCAACAAATAGGTTGAATGGCAAATAAACATTATGATGAACCCCTAGGAAGTTTTTAATGGTAGACATTCAATCACCATTGTTTCATGTACTACGATTTACTTGAGATTCGGATCTACCTTATTTTTTAGCTTATGCCTTAAAATGATCTAGCAAAGTGGATGGACAACATGAATAAAGCATGAGCCCGTATAACTTTTTCAGCACCGACATGGGTAGTTGGGGGTCACTAACAAAACTTAGTTGGTCCGTGAAATCCACGCCCACTAACCGACATGAAAATAAGTTTCCAATGTTAGAAGCTAGTTAAGGCCTACGGTTATGTTTATGAGAAATCCACCATATCTATCTATCTATTTTACAAGCTAACGTAGGTTATGAGCTCAAAAAATAATGCATACCAAAATCTCAAGTGTGCCACTAAACAGGAAATAGTGGGGATAGAATACCCACCATTGAAACAGTTTGTAATTGCTTTATTTTTGACACTTAAATTGAAAAAAGAGAAGTACATGATGGATTTCTCACAAACATCATTGAGATTACTCTTAGCTTCAGCGAAAAGCCATAAATGATGAGCAAGCACTTAAGGGCCTGTTTGGCCGGGCAAATCCTATGGGTTTAGGAGGGATGGGATGGATTTTAAGGTAATAATGGTGGTGTCAGTAGATTGGTTTAAGATCCATGGGATTGCTATATCTGGAACAAGTTCACTGGTCTGTTTTGCACGCTCGGCATATCCCAGGATTTTACCTTCCAATCCGTCCAACCAAGGGATCAATTTTAAGGTAATGATGGTGATGTCAGTGAGTTGTTTTAAGATCCATGTGATTGCTTATATCCCGGGACAAGTTCACCGGGTCTGTTTGGCTCGTCTTGCATATACCGGGATATCGGTATCCCATCCCTCGTAATACCGTGGGATTGGTCCGGCCAGACAGGCCCTAAAAGTAGACATCTTGCCTCTAGGTACAAAAATTAGATATTGCACACGTGCAAGGATAACTCAACATGGTCCAACTAATGTGTCCCAGGTTAGATCATAGCTTGAAAACTGCGCAAACTTAGCTTCGCTCAATGTTCAACTTAACAATTGACCCTTTTGTTTTTTTGTTTTTTTTTAATTTTTTTAAATGATGTCCCTAGGGATGCACGCAATTATTCACGAACCACATGCATAGGATAATCTCAAGATGGATAATAGATATTTATAAATTAAAAATAAATATTTAACATAGTTTAAAATAAGTGCAACATACAACCCAGAACTATCAATAATATAAGCCTTAGATTCTAAAATATAGGGACATGTGGTAAAAAAAAGAGGGTGGTGGTTGTCTCTCTGTCGGAGTCACCATGGATCATGTCGGCTTGTCCCAGAGCTAAGAGGGATGCGGATTCGCTACTGAACAAGACAGTAGCGTGTCCGCTGCTGGAGTGACGTCACCATAATTTTTGGGCCCTACCATGATGTATGTGTTGTATCCACACCATCCATCCATTTGAAGAGATTATTTTAGGCATTATACAAAAAATGAGACATATCCAAAGTTCAAGTGGACCCCACCACAGAAAACGGTGGGGACAATAACACCCACCATTGAAACCTTCCTATGGCCCACCATGATGCTTATTTGAGATCCAACCTGTTTATAAGTTAACACAGACATGGAATAAGGGAAACACAAATATCATCTTGATCCAAAACTTCTGTGGCTCAAAGAAGTTTTTGATGGTAGGCATTCAATCCCCGCTTTTTTCTGTGGTGGGGTCCACTTGAGCTTTGGATCTGTCTCATTCTTAAGATAATGATCTAAAATGATCTCTCCAAATGTATGGACGGTGTCGATTCAACACATACTTCATGGTGGAGCCCACAAAACGTGGTCACGTCATGACCAGACTCGCTACTGCCAACATCAGTAGCCAATCCGCGTCCAGAGCTGATTTGACGGCACAAGTTTCAACTTAACACAGTGACTTACTTCAAAAACTCATTGACTTGAGTCGGAAATCAACCGAGTCAACTCGACCTGGTTGGTTTCAAGGTCTAGTTGTCAGGTAAACCCAGTACATACCAGGCTCCACCCAAGACTGTCGAAATCGACCTCGACTCAGATCGACTCAACATACCAGACTCTCGTTGGAATCGACCTCGGACTCAGATCGTCTAACGAAGTTGGCGAACGCAGCCCTGTCCAAGTAACTTATGGAAATTGGAATCTAAAAGCCGTTCAGATTTGAGAAATGGGAAGCCTATACAATACTCTAGCAATGTAGCATGCTTGATACACAGGCACTTAGAAATTGTACACTTGGCAAATATTAACTCAAAATAAATGGATTAAACTATGAGACAAACTGTCTTTAAGTCACGGTTCTAAAATCATATGATTGTGAACAATCCTAACATCTGATTCCGGGACACTTGTTTATTGAAAAAGGATCATCGGTTATTGTCATCTTAACCGTCCAACAAATCTCCACCATGTTATATCTTAATTGCGGAATTGACGGATCGTCTATCTATCAACAATGGAGATTCAAACCATAACCTAAAAGTGTACTTGATTGAGAAGACATTCCGCCAACAGGAATCTTGATCTTTCGCACCTCACACCTTCAATGGGATTAGGGTTTTCTCGTTTGTGTTGGTGAGGGTACAAAAACATCTATTTATAGGAAAGAAAGCTAGAAGCTTACCCATGACACTTCTCCCTCTAGGGTCTCCACACCATAGATTTTCATATCTGGCTTAATAACCGAGTATATGGACAATGGTTTAAGTGTGCCCCAAACCTATTTACAATTATTACAACTGAAGTGGGGCCAACTGAATTGCTCAATCTGAATAATCTAACGGTCAGATTTGATGATCACGTGTGGCCCACCTAACAGGAGTCTTACACACCAATCTTATAATCAGATAATAAAACAAGGTTAATTTTAGTTTTATGATCTATCTGAACCAGGAACCATATTTTGGTAACTTAATTTGATTTACTTTTTTGTCACCAGTGTAATTTCCATGTGCTTTGTGTATCATCTTTCATGCTCTACCAGAGTATCAAAACTTTTTTCATTGGCAAAGATGTACCAACTCCATGATGATGTTTTCCTCCGTCAACACTCATGATTCCAGGGGGCAGCTAACCCAATGGGTCCACATGACGAAATGGTAGTAATTTTATCAAAAACCACCAACTTGACAATTGGGGTGGGCAATGCAAGCAAAGGGGTTGGTGGCTCTGGTTGCCCAACCCCTAACCACCAGGTGAGCCATCCCAAGTTAATCCTTGCGCCCAAAATTTAACCCTATTTTTTTTTTTTTATCTAGGTGAACCGCACGAATGAAAATAATTATAATAATATACAGGACAATGCTCATCATCCAATTTATTTCTCACAGTGTGACATAGATGAATTAAGACGGGCTTGATCCTTGAATTTTGGCGTGGCATGTAATAGTTGGAGTGGAATTCATATAATCATCATCGGTGGTTCATATAAAAATAAGTATGGACCTCTTTCTCATAACTATTTTCTTTGGTAAAGCTCACCTAGATTCTAAGTAAGCCTTTTTTTTTTTTTTTTTTTTTTTTTTTTTTTTTTTTTTTTTTTTGTGTGTGTGTCTTGAGATTACATATCTAATAATCAAAGTGGATTTCATGTACACACTATGATGAGCTTGATACAATATTAGGGTAAGGTATCCTATAAAGGCTTACTTGGATTCATGGTAAGAATAGGAGATGAAATAGTGTTTCTTTGAAACCTTATTTCCAAGAAATGATGAAACATTGCTTTCACTATTTGTTTTTTAACAAGATTTTCTTAAAAATTTACTATTTATTTTCAAATTTGTTATCAGGTAAGGGAAAAAGATTCTTGGAAAAGAAAATTTCATGTAATCACTATCAAGTGACAAATTATCACATATGGCACATGAGATGCCTAAAGATGGATAGTGGCATTATACATGGCAGGAAGCCATTGAGAGAATAAGTTTGTGAAAGGAAGGAGGGTATGGTGGTTCCCTTTATATATATATATATATATATATATATATATATATATATATATATATATATATATATATATATATATATTGTTGTCAGAAAAGTCTTCATCGCCTTCGACCGGTCGTAGGGATTACTCGACCGGTCGTGGCTCGCTCGACTCAAAGTCCAGCGAGCTCACATTTTGGTGTCCGGGCCGCTCGACCGGTCGTGGTGATGACTCGACTGGTCGAGGGGGTCCCACGACCAGTCGTAGCCTCAGCTCGACCAGTCGTAGTTTTGCAGATTTGTTTCTGAATCCGATGCGGACTGTGGAAATTTGAATCACCTTTCGCAAGGGTGCGAAAGGGAAGTTACCTAAACTATAAATAGGTGTCCCTAAGACTTTTCTAATAGGGTGAGAAATAATTCTAAAGCTTTCTAAAGGGATTCTAGGGTTATCAAAGGGTGTAGCAAGGGTGAGATTCGAGGTTGTTCGAATCGGGTAAGTCCTCTTTCTTGTAATTTCTTTTCATAGTTGTGCCGTGGTTTTTTTCCAGCAAGGGTTTTCCACGTAAAAACTTTGTGTTCTTCTGTGATTGCTTGTTACTATTGAATTTCTATCCTAAATTTAGATCTGTGTGATTCCACAGCACAAATCCCCAACAAGTGGTATCAGAACAATCATTGGGGCACAGATCTAAATCTGCAGGATTAGTAATAATGGGAAACGACAAGTTTGATATTGAGAAGTACTCAGGCAAAAATAATTTTGAGTTATGGAAGATTAAGATGATTAGTCTGTTAATCAAGCAAGGCGAGATTAAGGCTCTTGAGGAGCGAAAATCTACCATGAAAGATGATGAATGGGAAAACCTTGATAATAATGCTTTAGCATCTATCCGTTTATGTCTTATGGATGAGGTTCTCTATAATGCTTTGAGGGAGAAAACTGCGGCTAGTTTGTGGGTGAAGTTAGAGAACATCTATGCAAAGAAGTCCTCTGAAAATCGCCTACACTTGAAACTACAGTGTTATACCTTTAAGATGGCAGAGGCTGGAGATCTAGAAGCCCATATTAGCAACTTTAATAAATTGATGTGCAAATTGCTGGATATGGAGAAAGTGGTCAAAGATGAGGAACATGCATGTATATTGTTGAATTCTCTTCCTGCATCATATGAGTCTTTCACGGACACGATGTGCACCGCAAATAAAACTCTAAGTGTTGACATCGTTATCTCAGCCCTTCAAGGGAAGGCTATGAGAAAGTTAAACAGCGACATGGGGGCATCTTCTGATGCACTGATTACGAGGGGCAGAGATTCAGAGCGAGGTACAGGATCCTTAAGACCTAGATCCAAATCGAAGGGCAAGGGCAAAGAAAAATTAAAGTGTTGGAATTGTGGGTTATCTGGACACATGAAGAAGGATTGTAGAAATCCTAAAACGAAGAAAGAAAATTCAGCGGCTTTTTCCAAGGAGGCCAATGTGGTCACATCTAATGAAGAATCTAGTGGTGGTGATGTTCTGTCTATTTCCATGATTGGTCACTTGCACGACAATCATAAAGACGAATAGATACTTGACACAGGAGCATCTTATCACATGACTCCTCATCGGAGTTGGTTTACCAATTACAAGGAATGCGATGGTGGACAGGTTTTTATGGGCAATGACAATGCCTGTAATGTTGTGGCTATTGGTACTGTTAGAATCAAGATGTTTGATGGGATGGAGTGTACCTTGACTGACGTCAGGCACGTTCCTGATATGAAGAAAAGTCTGATTTCTCTCGTGCACTCGAGACTATAGGGTGGAAGTTCACCGGTATTGATGGTGTCCTTAAAGTTTCAAAAGGGGCACTCATGGTTATGAGAGCGCAGAGGCACGGAAACCTTTATAAGTTAATTGGAAACACTTCGGCAGGTGGAGTGGCAATAGCTATTGCAGACTCCACGTCTCTACGTATGTGGCATGCTCGTCTGGGTCACGTGAGCGAGCGAGGCATGAAGGTACTTTCTGATCGATGTTTGATTCTAGTTTTTAAAAGTTCTGATTTAGATATATGCGAACATTGTATATATGTAAACAATCTAGACTATCTTTTAAATTTGAAAAACATGTTTGTAAGGGAGTGCTTAATTATGTGCACTTTGACGTATGGGGGCCATCACCAGAAGTTTCCATTGGGGGGTTGTCATGGTTTGTTTCATTTATTGACGACTACTCCAGGAAAGTTTGGGTTTACTTCATGAAACGTAAATTCGAAGTTTTCACCATATTTAAATAATGGAAGGCAATGGTAGAAAAACACTCAGGGCTGAAAATAAAGGTTTTAAGGACTGACAATGATGGAGAATTTACTTCCACTGAGTTTAATGATTATTGTAAGGATGAAGAGATCATCAGGCACAACACAGTGCACCACACGCCTGAGCAAAACGGTGTGGCTGAGCGAATGAATCGGACTCTCTTGGAAAGGGCCAGATGCATTTTGAGTAATGTTGCATTGGGCACGGACCTATGGACTGAGGCCGTTAACACGACTTGTTATTTGGTGAACCAGTCTCCTTCAACGGCAATTGAATGTAAAATTCTAGAGGAAGTATGTAGTAGTCAGAAAATCGACTACTCAGGTTTACGCATATTTGGTTGTGAGGCTTACTCTCATGTACCGTCAGTTGAGAGAGATAAGTTAAACCATAGAACTAAAAAGTATATCTTTGTTGGCTATGACATTAGTGTGAAAGGTTACAGGTTATTTAACAAGGTCACACGCAAGGTCATCACTAGCCGTGACGTCAGATTCGATGAAAGCTCCCTATTTCACAAGAATGATCAAAAGGAGCAAGAGGAACTAGAAAGGGTGATCGTAGATATCCAGATTGACACAGTGATACTCAGGCAGAGACAGATGCGAAGACAGAGGTACAAGATCAGGTGGGGCAGCCACTTGTGAGAAAGAACCCACAACGTGATCGCAGGTTACCAGCGAGATACTGGGACGACTCTGATATTGCATATGCCCTCATTACAGATGAGGGGGATCCGTCTATTATTCAAGAAGCTCCTGATGAGCCTGATGCAGAAAAGTGGAAGGCGACTATGGACAATGAGATGGACTCGTTGCATAAAAATCACACATGGGAGCTGGTGGAGCTTCCTGTGGGCCGAAAAGCGAGCGGATGCAAGTGGTTATTCAAAAGGAAACATGATAGATACAAAGCAAGGTTGGTAGCGAAGGGTTATGCTCAGAGAGAAGGGATCGACTTCACAGAGATATTCGCGCCGGTGGTAAAGCAGGTATGTATCAAATTCGTGTTGGCACTGGTTGCCCAATATGATCTCGAGCTAAAACAGATAGATGTGAAGACTGCATTCCTGCATGGGGAATTGGAAGAGCAGATATACGTGAAGCAACCAGAGGGCTACGAAGTTAAAGGGGCAAAGAAAAAGGTTTGCGGGTTAATGAAGTCATTGTACGGCCTGAAATAGTCGCCTAGGCAGTGGTATAAAAAATTTGATTCTTTCACGGTGAGTCAGAAATTTACTCGGAGTGAATACGATCACTGTGTCTATTACAAGACATTGAGTGATGAAAAATTCATCATCCTAGTACTGTATGTTGATGATATGTTGATCGCCTGTCATGATATGTCTGAAATCAACATACTGAAGACTCAGTTATCAGGGACATTCGAGATGAAAGATCTGGGGGCTGCAAAGAGGGTTCTCGGCATAGAAATTCATAAAGACAGGAAGAGGAACAGGCTTTGGTTATCACAAGAAGAATATCTTGAAAAGGTATTGATCAAGTATGGGATGGATCAGGCAAAGCCGGTGAGCGTTCCCCATGAAGCTCACTTCAAGCTTTCCTCAGAACAATGTCCTAATTCCAATGAGGAAAAGCAGGTTATGTCTCATGTGCCGTATTCAAATGCGGTTGGTAGTTTAATGTATGTCAAGGTCTGTACAAGACCAGATATTTCACAGGTAATTGGTGTTGTGAGCAAATACATATTAAACCCCGATAAACAACATTGGGAAGCGGTGAAATGGCTACTTCGATACATTCGAGGTACGAAAGACTATGTCTTAACTTTTGATAAAACAGAGACAAAGTTGGTAGGGTATGTGGATTCTGACTACGCAGGCAGTATAGATTCCAGGAAGTCTACTTCAGGATACTCGTTTATACTAGCAGGTGGAGGAATTAGTTGTATGTCGAAGCTTCAGTTAGTGGTGGCTCTTTCCATGACCGAAGCAGAATATATGGCAGTGACCGAAGCGTTTAAGGAAGGTGTTTGGCTCAGGGGGATGATAAATCAGTTGAGACTTCAGCAGGAGGCCATGCCGGTTAACTGTGTAGCGAGAACGCTATCAATTTGGCTAAAATTATGTTTATCACTCACGTACTAAACACATTGATGTTCGTCACCACTTTATCTGACAGGTGCTTAAGGAAGGAGGTGTCACACTGGAAAAGATTCACACCAGCGTGAATCCAGCAGACATGCTCACCAAGGTCGTTCCTACAGAGAAGTTCAAGTTTTGTGCAACTTTTTTGGGCTTGGCAATGGCGTAAAAGGACGGAGTGTGCACGAGAAGCGTTGATTGAAGCTATGATGCGATGAAGAGATAAGAGAAGAGATCAAGGAGCTACACGGTTGAAGGTTGAAGACTTGGTGGAAATTGTTGTCAGAAAAGTCTTCACCGCCTTCGATCGGTTGTAGGGATTGCTCGACCGGTCGTAGGGGTCCTCACGACCAGTTGTGACTCGCTCGACTCAAAGTCCAGCAAGCTCACCTTTTGGTGTCCGGGCTGATCGACCGGTCGTGGGGATGACTCGACTGGTCGAGGGGGTCCCACGACTAGTCGTAGCCTCGGCTCGACCAGTCGTAGTTTCACAGATTCATTTCCGAATCTGATGCGGACTGCAGATATTTGAGTTGCATTTCGTAAGGGTGTGAAAGAAAAGTTGCCTAAACTATAAATAGGTGTCCCTAGGGCTTTTCCAACGGGGTGAGAAATAATTCTAAAGCTTTTTAAAGGGATTCTAGGGTTATCAAAGGGTGTAGCAAGGGTGAGATTCGACGTTGTTCGAATCGGGTAAGTCCTCTCACTTGTAATTTCTTTTCATAATGGATTTCTGTCACTTTGTGCCGTGGTTTTTTTCCCGCAAGGGTTTTCCATGTAAAAACTTTGTGTTCTTCTGTGATTGTTTGTTACTATTGAATTGCTATCCTAGATCTAGATCTGTGTGATTCCGCAGCATAAATCCCCAACACACACACACATACACACACACACACACACACACACACACACACACACACACACACACACACACACACACATATATATATATATATATATATATATATATATAAAGGGAGAGAGAGAGAGATGTAGGGGTTTTTTAAATGGATGAAGTTTGAAATGGATGAATGTTGTAATGAATGACTATTAAAATGGATTAATATTGTAGTAGAAAAATGTTGAAATGGAAGAATATTATAATTAATGAATGTTGAGATGGAAAAATATTGTAATGGATGAATGTTGTACTATGGATTGTCAATATTGACTATGGATCACCGATACTCACTACAGGTCGTTGATCCCATGAAAATGGTATTAACTCCTTCATTACATGTCTGATTGGAGTGATCTTATGCTCGTTTAAAAAATAATTTGATGAACTTTCAAATGGTTTTAGAATGATCTCATTTGGACACTATTTCATAACCCAAAAGTTAGTCAAAAGTTCATCACGACATTGATCGTACTTGGAAATAAGAGCGAGAGCGATCCTATGAAAACGGTCATCACTCCCTCGTTATATGCTCGATTGGTGTGATCTTATGCTCGTTAGAAAGATAATTTGATGAACTTTCAAATGAATTAGAAATCATTTCATTTAAACATCATTTGATAAACTAAAAGTGGACCCAAAGTTCACTGTGATATGAATTGCACGTGAAAATGAGAGTGAGAGCAATCTCACGGAAAAGGTCATAACTCCTTCCTTTTATGTTCGATTGGGGTGATCTTATACTCATTGGAAAGATAATTTGATGAAATTTCAAATGAATTTGGAATAATCTTATTTGGACACTGTAAGAGCCATCACCCAGTGAGACTGACCGTATGTTTCGTTTTCAATGCCGGCATGTTCCCGGTAGACCAGATCAATGAACTTTGATCAAAAACCTATTATAGTATCACAATGACCCGATACTTGTACCTTGGTGACGGTGTAAACACTATGATTCCAACGCCTTGCGACACGTCCCATTTCGACACCCAGATTAGAAGGTACAATCCGATGTAGGGCCTGCAACACACGCATGGGCTGGCCCCACTTACACGAATATCTAGGTAGTCCAATCACATCCCATCAATTCATCACCCCATCACCACCTACCCCCATCACCCTTTTTCCATTCCCCATGCAAGAGAAGCCCCAAAAGTCAATACTCACCATTCCTCTTATTTTTTTTCTATCATTTCTACCCTATATTCCTTTTTGAAATCCCCTTCATATCCCAAATTCTCTACCCAAAAGCCTTCCCATGTATGAACTTTCATTCCCATTTTTATTGTTAAAATTAGAGAGAGAGAGAGAAAGAAAGAGAGAGAGAGAGAGAGAGAGAGAGAGAGAGAGAGAGAGAGAGGTCATAGAGAAAAGAGAAAGAGCTTGAGAGATTAGAGAGAGTTTGAAGAGACGAAAAGAGAGGTTAAGAGGGAGATTAGAGCTTAATGGAGGGTTGGAAGAGTTTACGGGAGGAGCTTGACGATCCAAGCCATTCTATCGACGATTCGACCCAATTTCGAAATTTGTCATCATTGCAAGTGCAATGGAGGACAAACTTTCCATTTTTCATTACTTTATATCATTTTTCATGGGCTCACGGGGGACCTACTTGGTGTATGTGATAGTTGTGTGTGGAGGGCCCTATAGTGGCGGGGGCCCGTCTGATGGCCGATCTCTTCCTTTAGCCCTTCTTCCCTCCTTTTATTTAATGTTATGGACCATTGTAGGGCCCACAAGTGGCCCATGTTATGAGATAGCGTGCCCCACTTGCTATGACAGCATGGACCATCTTGTGTGGCCCACCATAATTTGATTCACCATTTAACCTATTGATAAGATCACATGGATTTGGATGATGTAAGACACAAAAATCACCTTCGTTCAAAGTTCTTTTGCCCCACCTTAGGCTGACCAACTTGATGGATGGGGTGGATTGTCCACACGTGGTCCCCACTTGAAAAAAATAGAAATAAATGAAAGAGAGGACACTCATTAGACACGACCAGGGGTGTACATCGAGTTGAACCGAGACAAGCTGACCTCAACTCGACTCGGCTTGGCCACTAGTTGACCTTAGCTCGAACTTGGATCAACTCGGTCCTCGAGCCTGACTAGCTAGCTTGGCTCGGTTCGGTTCGGTCAGCATCTCGGGCCAGTTCGAGCCAAGATCAAGCCGAGTTTGTCTATGCAGCATTTTCACAAACACCCGGACTGCACCTTCAAAATTCCACTGTTTGTAAAACAGTAGCAATGGTTTCATAAGTATTTTAACAAACACCTTCTAAGCAATATAAAAATCAAGAAAAAAAAAGGATATTT
Source organism: Magnolia officinalis (assembly GCA_021015155.1). NCBI lineage: Eukaryota > Viridiplantae > Streptophyta > Magnoliopsida > Magnoliales > Magnoliaceae > Magnolia > Magnolia officinalis. The sequence goes on from JAJHSJ010000009.1 coordinate 23,503,017, forward strand.
GTTTCATATACATACCTTCCTTGCCACCAGCCACACTCCATTGAGTCATTTCATCGAACACTTGGTGAGCAACATCAATATCAAAGTAACCGAGTCACTGAACTGATTCGATCCGAGTTCGATTCAAGCTAGGTTCGATTGGAGTCTAGTCGAGCTAGGCCAGCTCGAACTCATTTTCGAGCTCAAAAAGTCAGCTCAATTTGGCTTGAACTCATTTTCGAGCTCAAAAAGTCAGCTCAACTCGGCTTGAACTCAACTTCGAACCAAGTTGAATCGAGTTTTTTCAAGTCGAGTCGAGCGAGCTAACCGAGCTAGCTCAGTTCGTGTACACCCCTAGAAACACACGACGCAGTAACCAGCGCCCAGGTCCGTGCCTAGTCCACCTGAGAGGTGCGGTCACCACTCGTGGGCCCACCATGATGTATATTTGAAATCCACACCATTCATCATTTTTTCTATATCATTTCAGGCAATGATCCCAAATTTGAGCCATATCCAAAGTTTGAGTGGGCCACACCATAGAAAATAGTGGTGATAATGACACCTATTGTTGAATCTTTCTAAGGCTCACTGTGATGTGTGCATACGATAAAACCGGCCCAAGTCAGGACTCTTTGGTCCAAGGTGATATGGCCAACTCAATGGACGTATTGGATTTCTCAGTGGACCCCACACACTTTGGAGAAAAAAAACACGTGCATGGACGCTGGAAGTGGCAGAAGCCCTCTCAGGCCAGGGACCTTTATGTACATCTATAATCCACACATTCAATCAGTTTTTTTCAGATCATTTAAGATCTGAGACCCAAAAATGAAGAAGATTCAAATCTTAGGTGACCCACATCATAGGGATTAGTGGCCAGGGGCGCTGCCCCTTAATGCAGCCAGCTGATGGGCCACTCGTAGGGCTCACCTTGGTGCATTTGTTTAATCCACACCCCCCGTCTGTTTCTCCAGTTTAATTTAGGGCCTGGGGCTAAAAATGTGGCAGATTCAAATCTCATGTGGGCCACACTACAAAAATAGTGTAGAAAATGATATCCACCATTGAAAACTTTCTCGGGGCCTACCCACGATGTGTACCTTCCATCTATCCTGTTTAGAGGTCACACAGACCTGGAGTTAGAGGTGGGTGTCGAGCCGAGTCGAGTCGAGGTGGGCCAAGCTTGGCTTGGCTTGTCCATGATGTACTCGAGTTCGAGCTCGAGCTCGAGCTCGAGCTTGGCCTCGAGCTCAACATTGAAGCTTAGCTTGTTTGTCAAAGTTGTCGAGTCGAGTTCGAGTCGAGCTAGTGGTTCGAGTCGAGCTCGAGCTTACCTCAAGTCGAGCTCGAGCTTATTGGATGAGAGAGTAATGGATTATGTTCTTGATCCACCTCAATTGATGAAAAATTCAAAAATCTTAAGAGAATCAAAGCAAAACGCGATGAAAAAATCAAACAAAGCTATGAATCGGATGGGGAAACCTATAAGAACCAATCTATTCTTGATCTTCTCCCACCGGCAGAAATCTAAGTACGAGAAAAGAAATAGAGCAGAACACGGATCATAAATTGTAAGTGCTATAGTTTATATCCCTGTCTGTTGTCAAATTTGTGGTGCCAAAATCACTGTTATATAACTTGCATAAGTGAAGCTCTCTCAAAGATCAACATTCATGAACAAGCAAAGCTACAACAAGCAAATCTCACAAGTACAAAGATCAACCTTGACTGCAAGAACTGCTCACAAGACATGACTCAAGAATACAAGACTTCAAGAAGAGTACAAGGCAGTTTGTAAAGAACTCAAGACACTTTCTAGATTGAACTACATCAAGATTTCAAGATTGAACTACATCAAGACTTCAAAGCTTAAACTTCAAGGTCACTTGTTCCAAATGTTTCAATGTCCTTACTTCATGTTTGAGGTTTGACTGACCTTAGGTTGACCTTAGGAGTAGGTCACTTTGGATACATAAGTCGGATGTTTATTTTACATGAGTTTGGTCTGTTCTTCAACTAGTCCTAGGCCTTCTTCGACTAGTCTTAGCTTTGCTTCGACAAGTCTAAGAAATTCCTCGATCAGTCATGAGTTTGTTACAAAATTTGGATATTTTCTGTTAGGCTTCGACTAGTCCAGGAATCTGTTCGACTAGTCGAAGGAACAGTGTCGACTGCATCTTCGACCAGTCAAAAGTCTTCGACTCAAAGTCCAGCGATGAAATTCAGGTTCTTAGACCAGTCGAAGGAGACCTTCGACTAGTCGAAGTTGACCTACGACCAGTCGAAGGAGACCTTCGACCAGTCGAAGGTGACCTACGACCAGTCGTAAAACGGTTAAAGCTTATCGCGCCCAATTTTTCAAATATCTGTTAATTCTTCGACTAGTTGAAGAGCTCCCTAGACCAGTCGAAGACACGATCTGCTCACCTATAAATAGAGCACGAATATCAGAAGAATTCATTGAATTAATTAATCCATTCAAGCCAATCTTCGTCGAACTTCTGAGAGATAATTCTGTACTCCATCTAAGCTAAGTGTGCTTATTTAATATTCTCTTTCTTTAGCTTTATTTAATTGATTTTGTTTATGCTATTCCAATCTAATTTGATGAGAGGAATTGTTATTCCCTTTCTTTGGAATCAAAATCAATTAAGGCAAGCCCTATTTGGTTTAATTTAAAATCTATTAGAACTAGAACCATTGTAATTGAGTACTGGACATTGAACTTGGACATTCAATCATCTACTCTGACTTGGTTCTACCAGGCTGCTACAACGAAGGAGATAATCAGGTATTTTACATTTAATTGTAAATTCCTTTCTGTTTTGGTTTCTTTCAAGATTTGCCAGAAAAATCTTGTTGCATTGGTTATCTGAGGAGAGCCAGGAAAACTCAGAAGTGGGGTTTTTTTAATTGTGTAAGCCCACAGACAAAGACACAATTGTAAAGGTTTTGGGTGAACCTGTGAAAACCTATTTTGTTAGTGAACACTAATATCCCCTGTGTGAGGATATTGGGAGTGGAGTAGCATTCTGTGTAGTTGTTGTTTAACAGTTGGTAAACACACAGGCGAATGACTATAATCCCTTGTGTTGTGGTTGAATGATTTATACTTCTAATTTTTAATTATTCATTTGTGGGATGTATGTATGGAGGTGAATGTTGTAATCATTTAATTCAAGCATTGTGGGAATTTTGTAATAGTTTAGAATTTATTTTCTGCTATTCCTTTTTCAGTTTGATATTCAATTTCCTTTAAAGATTGTTCCAGCAAGGTTGCCCTGCCATTTTTATGGTGTATGGCTGTCCCTAGAACAATACATTTATGATTACAATTTATTTCAGTTCAATTTGTGTTTATTTCTGTATTCCTCTTTGGTTTGAGATTTGATATAAAGATCTTTCTAGAAATAAGGTTGTCCTACCATAAACTCTGGTTTTTGGTGTAAGGTTGTCCTTAGAACAACATTTGTATCAACCTCTCAAGATCTGAATTTTGAGGTTGTTTTACTTTCCTGCATTGTGATTTATTTTGGCTATCATATTCTTTTTAATTCCGTTGTTATAAGTTTTATTTGGCATTGTCCTATTCACCCCCCCTCTAGGACTATAGCTAGGTCCTTTCAGAAATCCAAGTAAAGAGTTCTAGCCAATCAGATCATTGGATTTCCTTGAAGCTCTAACAAATCTGAGAAGAACCCATTTCGGATTTCTTGGGTTTCTCGCCTAAGAAGTAGATCTCAAGATATTAAAATCATACTATTGTGGAGCTGAAATGAAAACTGGTGGTGGTGGTCCGGGCGGGCGTGCGGCTGGCAGTGGACAGAGAAAGAGAAGAAAGGAAAAGGGAAGGGGGTGCGTGCAGTCGGGTAGAGACTCTAGGGTTTATTTTTTATTTATTTATTTTTATTTTTAAGTTTAAACTTAAAACTTATATATATATAATATTTAATATATTTATTAATCGAGTCGAGTCGAGCTCGAGTTCGAGCTTCGAGTCGAGTCAAGTTGAAATGCCCCCTGGTCGAACTTGGCTTGAACTTAACTCGAGCTTCAAGCAATTAGCTTGGCTTGGCTTGAATCAGTCATTCAAGCCGAGTCAATCCAAGCTTACTCGAGCCGAGTCAAGCGAGCTTTTCGAGCTAGCTTGACTCGTGAACAGCCCTACCTAGAGTGTAATGCAAATATCATCTTGACCCAACTTTGTGTGGGCCCCACCATCTGAAAACAGTAGGAATAGGAATCCCTGCCGTTGTAAAGTCAAAAAGCACCTGCTGCTGTACATTAGAAAACATAAACACCATCTTTACCCAAAGCCTCTATGAGATTGCATGTCCAACATTGAAACCTTGCTGGGGTACATTGCGATTGGGCACCTAACCAGTTCATGAGTCCACACGTGGGCCTAAATGAGGGAAACCACCAATATCGTTCTATATGATGCAGTGGACCACGCTGCTGGAAACTGGGGATCAATCCTGTCACGCCCCAAGCTAGGGGATGGATAGCTTCCTTGATGCCTTGAATCCGACACTCGACTTCCATACACCAAGTCCCGAGTTTGGCTCATCCAAATTGAGGGGTCAGTCCAAGTTTCTGATGCATCCAAATTTCAAATGGACCCCACAAGTGCTTTTATATACTTGAGCTCCGAGTTGCATGAACGGTTGAAGGAGATCAAAATTACATGGGTCCCATAGTGATGTATTTACTATATCTATACTATTTATCTATATTTAGAGATCAATATAGAGGATTATCCAAAAAATGAATCATAACCAAAGATTATCTGGACCTCACCTCAATTAGTAGTGAGGATAATGATTTCACCGTTAAACCATTCACGGGGCCCAATATAACGTTTATTTTCCATCCAATCTGTTCATAAGGTCATAAAGACCTGAATTTAAGGGGAAAAACAAATTTCATATTGGTCCAAAACTTCTGACCCAAAAAGGGTTCCAATGGTAGGCGTTTAAACCCTATTACATTTTTATTTTTATTTTTATTTATTTATATATATATTTTTTTGTAGTGTGGACTACCTGATAGTTAGATCTGTCTTACGTTTCTTCTCAAGCCTTAAGACAAGCTCACCAAATGGATAGATGGTTTAGATATAACATATACCTCATGATTAGACCCATGAAAATTGCTGATTTATTTAGTTTTATAAATTTATTTATTATTTTTTTATGGTGTGGGCCACCTGAGTTCCGTGTACAGCTGAATTTTGGAGGTGACCCGTTTTTAAACGGGACCCAGCAAATGCATGGGGCTGATGTTCGACACATATCATGGCGGGGCCTGTGGTGGGGCCCACCTCCTTCCAGCGTCAGCAAAGATGCTGCTTGCTGCAGCGTTAGACGCTGGCAGCATCAGCGTCAGTGCTGTTTTGTTTTTTTGTTTTTTTTTGGTTTTTCATATATGGGGCCCACAACAAGATGATCCAGTCCATCTGTTGTTTGTGTCTCACGTGGTGGAGGGTTCAGTCCAGGTTTCAGATGTATAAAAATTTCAAGTGGGCCCCAACAAGTACTTTTATATTTTTTTAGCATGTCTTCACATGATTTTTGATGGTGCGGCCTACCAGAGAACTGGATTGGCTTAATTTTTCGGCTCAACGCCTAAAATGATCTGAAAAATTGAATGGACAATGTAGATTTAATACATACATCATGGGTGGGGCCCATTGTGGACCCACAGCCCTTGCCTCCTTAATTGAGCAGCTAGACGTTGCTGCTGCAGCGTCCTCTGGATGTTGGCGGCAGCGTCCTTTATATACACGGTGTTGTGTGCATGTGTGTGCATGGGTGTGAGTGTGTGTGTGTGTGTGTGTGTGTTTGGCCAACACAATGGATAGCACTTTGGATGATTTGGATAGCCTACAAAATTCTAGTGGGGCCCACAATCAATACGTCCCACATAAAGTTTATAACTTATTATTATTTTTAATTATTATTGTTATGGGAAGATCCGAGTCCCTTGGTATTTTGAGGTCTGATGCCATGTTGATCCGACCCGAAGGATACATCCTCCGAGCTAACAAATCGGTTCGGATTACAAGACATTCCGAGAGCAGACGGTATCCAATGAAGATCTACTATTCTGAGCGGTGCCTGCTTGAAGGTCCGAATCGACTGCACATTCCGAGGCGGGCACCACTCAGGCCAAATTTAGAAATTGCCATAAGTGAACATAGTCGGTTACTTCGCTCGTAGATACGCACGATGCGCAAAATGTGGAGCATGGATCGTTGGATTGCGCGCAGTATCTCCATGATCCAAAAATCTCCCTGATTGAGCAGATCGTGCCGTGATTGACGGATCCAGACCATCCTATAGTCAGGTATAAATGCTTGAGGACCCCATCGCTACAGGTATGTGACATCTCGTACTCTCCCTCCACCCTACAACTAATACCACGATTCTCTTGACCTGACTTAGGCATCGGAGGGTCCCCCGGCTTAGCCAAGGTCTCCTTTGTTCACCCTTTGTGTAGGACCAGGGTCCATTCGAGGAGCGTCGCACGAAGTGGAGGGCGATCCAGATTTTGGCCTCAACATTTTTGGGATCGTCTGTGGGAATTGGTACAAAAAGCCAGGTTCCTATTCTCGAGTATAATGGCTAGAGGAAAGAAGAAAACAGTAGCTACAGAACCAGAGCCGAACGAACAAACTCACTCCTCCTCATTACTTCACGCAGAGTCAGCCCCGGGGCCTTCCCAACATTCTCGTAATCGGACGAGTAAGTATCGCGCCATGTACGGTGAGATATAAGCCTTACGTGACGAAGTGAATAGGATGAAGCAGCAACAAGAGCCGCGATTACACCCGGCTCAGGGGAATCCTGTCTCCGAACCGGTCGGTCCGGTTGTAGAAGCTCACTCCGTGCCAAGGAGTGTGAGGCCCGAGGCACCCCAACATCATCAAGTGCACGTGTCGGGTCAGCATCCTCCTCCGACTCAAATCCGACCCTCGACTCGGAACACTGTCACGCGAGCTCTGACCAATGCATCGGTTACTTCGGCTCTGGCCCCGACAGATCTTAGCCATCGGCTAGAATGGAGGAGGGAAAGAAGAACCCCAAAAATAGAAAATACCCAAGAAATCGTGGCAGAAAATAAAGACCCATGGGAGAAGCGGTTCGAGGAACTCAATAACAAGTTTCTGGCCTTGGAAAAGAAACAACAACTGACATCAGTTCTCACTGCCGTTCAAGCGATGATGGAAGAGGCCGAACCTCCCTTCATCCCAGAAATCATGAGCGAAGTGATGCCTCAGAGGTTCCGGGTACCCCCCGTCATCCAATACTCTAGGTCTGGAGACCCGTCTGAGCACGTGGAAGCCTACTGCTCCTCGATGCAGATCCAGATAGTGACAGATGCTATGATGTGCCGGGGGTTCTCGATCACGCTCACAGGATCTTCTCAGAGTTGGTACCGGCAGCTGAAGCCAAACTCCATCGGCTCCTTCGTCTAGTTGAGCCGACTATTCCTTACTTAGTTCATCAGCGGTAAGAGAAGTCGAAAGTCCAACACTCACTTGCTTACTATCAAGCAAGGGCAGAAGAGTCGCTGAAGGACTACATCGCTCGCTTCAATGAGGAAACATTATTGGTAGAAGATTATATGACAAAATGACACTCGCTGCTGTGTTTAGCGGCCTAAAAGAAGGGAAATTCACCTTCTCCATTAAGAAGAACCTGTCCAAGACACTGGCTGAACTTGTGGCCAGAGCTCAGAAATATACCAACGCGGAGGAATTCACCAATGCCCGAAAAAGTGTCCAGGTGACGGAGCCGAAAGGTAAGGGGAAGAGGCCCAGGAACGAGAAATCCCAGATGTCTAACAAAGGGACTGACGACGGCGCCCCTCGTGATCGTTGTCCGAGCCGAAGGCCAGAGGAAAAATTTCGTTCCTATACCCCCCTTAACACATTTTCCGAGCAGATCCTATTAGACATCCGAGGAGAAAAATTGTTGAACTGGCCTGTTTGCATGAGAGCCGATCCGGACCATCGAGACAAACGCAAGTACTGCTGCTTCCACCGAGACCACGGCCACAATACAGATGATTGTGTAGACCTTAAAGACGAGATCAAAGCCCTTATTTGGAAACGACAGCTGCGTCGATACACGAAGGAAGGAAAAGCTGCTCGGATGGGAGAAAGGGAGTGAGAACAGCCAAATAACGTTGTGGAAGAACCTACCGAAATCCGTACTATCTTTGGGGGCACGTCTGGCGGGGGAGATTCAAATAGGGCGCGAAAGGCTCACTCCAATAAGTCTGAATTGGAACACTACGTCCATTTAACCTAGTGGCCCAGTAAAGGACTTTGGGTCAGTCCGTGCACACTGACCTTTACGGAAGAAGATGCGCGCGCGATTCAGCACTCGCATGACGACGCTCTGGTAGTCACGATGACTATAGCGAATCGCAAAGTATACCACATTCTAGTCGACACCGGGAGCTCAGCTGACGTATTTACTCTGAAGCCTTTGACAGAATGGGGATTCCACGGTCTCATCTCAGACCTGTGAAGACTCCCCTGCATGGCTTTGCCAGGAAAAGAGTGATCTTCGAAGGAGCCATTTCCCTCCCTGTAACTGCAGGAGAAGGACAACATCAAGCCACACTTATGGTGGACTTCCTAGTTGTCAATGTGCCATCTATACACAACGTTATCCTGGGCAAGCCCTCTCTCAACGCGATGAGAGTAGTCATCTCCACCTATCACCTGATGATGAAATTTTCTGCTGAGAACGGGATAGGTTACCTCCGAGGCGATCAGCGAGAAGCTCAGAGATGTTATGCAGTGGCGATAAAAAAGGGGTCGGTCAGGCAGGCGCTCGCAATCAATGTTCTAGACTCCCGAGGGCCGGCGGAAGGCTCATCCGTGGAAGATTTAGAAAAAGTACCGCTCGATGAAGACGATCCGAGCAGAATTATTCAGCTCGGAACATCACTAAACCCTGAGCAACGGCTTGAGCTCCTAATGTTTCTGCAACAACACAGGGATGTCTTTGCATAGTCTATCCAAGATATGTCAGGGATTTCTCCGGAAGTCATGGTCCATAGACTGAATGTGGATCCGGATCACAAGCCTGTCAAGTAGAAAAGGAGGCCATTTGATGCTGAGCGCTATGAAGCAATAGCCGATGAGGTCTACGGCCTGATCAACGTAGGATTCATAAAAGAGGTGTATTATCCTGATTGGATCGCAAACGTAGTCATTGTGAAGAAAACTAACGAAAAATGGTGGGTATGCATAGACTACTCGGATTTAAACAAAGCTTGTTCGAAAGATAGCTTTCCGTTACCTTGAATCGACTAGCTGGTAGACAGCACGACGGGTCATGAAATGCTCTCCTTCCTGGACGCATATGCCGGATATAATCAGATTGCGATGCACCCTCAGACAGGCAGAAGACTACCTTTGTCATGAATAAAGGACTCTACTGTTACCGGGTCATGCCATTTGGCCTGAAAAATGTTGGGGCCACGTATTAAAGGTTAGTGAATCAGATGTTCTCTGAGTAGATCGGACGCACAATGGAAGTATACGTCGACGACATGTTAGTAAAAAGTGTAAAAACATCCGATCACCTGACGAATCTTGAAGAAACGTTCGCCGTCCTCTGAGAATACTAGATGAAGCTAAATCCGACGAAGTGCGTTTTCGGCGTCGGCTCAGGAAAATTCCTCGGTTTCCAAGTCAGTCAGAGAGGAATTGAGGCAAACCCCGACAAGATCAAAGCACTACTCGACATGTGTTCACCTCGGAATGTCAAGGAAATCCAATGCCTTATAGGGCGAGTTGCGGCACTCGCAGGTTTCATTTTCAGAGCGATGGATAAATGCCTTCTCTTCTTCCAACAGTTGAAGGGTCATAAGAAGGTGGAGTGGACATCGGAGTGCGAACGAGCCTTCCAGCAACTGAAACAGTATATGGGTCCACCCCCTTTACTGTCCAAACCTGAAGAAGGTGAACCCCTATTCCTATACCTCGCGTTTTCGGCCTCAGCCAACAGCTCGGCCCTGATCAGAGAGGTCGAGGGTAAACAACACCCCATTTATTATGTGAGCAAGGTCATGGTACCGGCAGAAACAAGGTACTCGCCTCTGGAGAAGTTAGCACTCAGCCTCGTCATTTCAGCTCGGAGGTTGCGCCCATATTTTTAAGCTCGTTCTGTGATCGTGTTGACAGATTCTCCTCTCAGACAAATACTTCAAAGACCTAAAGTGTCGGGACGGATGACAAAGTGGGCAATCGAACTTGGTGAATTCGACATTTAGTTTCGTCCGAAAACAGCAATCAAAGGCTAGGCCGTAACTGACTTCATCGCCGAATTCACTACTTCGAGCCCTAGGGAGATTAGTACTGAAGTTGAAGCAAGTTCACCCACTCCTCCGGGTGGCCAAAAAACTGTATCGGGTTCCGAATGAGTTCTCTATGTGCACGGGTCATCAAATGTAAAAGGGGCCTGGGCCGGGATCGTCCTGATTGCGCCTGACTCTACAACAGTCTAATATGCAATTAGAGTGGGGTTCAAGGCCTCAAACAATGAGGCGGAGTACCAAGCTTTACTGGCCGGACTTAAGTTGGCGGTAAGTCTGGGTGTCTAATCCCTTCAGGTTAGATGCGATTCTCAGTTGGTCGTGAATCACATCTCTGCCGAATATGAGGCTAAGGAAATAAGGATGATCCCTTATCTCGACGAGGCGAGGAAGCTGATTGAAAAGTTTCAGAATTGCACTATCCGTCAAATCCCGAGAGTGGAAAATTCGTGGGCCGATGCCCTAGCACGGCTCGCCTCAGCCGCAGAAGGGAAGATCCCGCGAATCATCCCCATCGAATTCATAGAACAACCAAGCATCAGTAAGAATGAAAAAAAAGTCAATCCAGTTCGAGCAAGTCTGAGCTGGATGGACCCGATCTTTAGTTATCTCACAATAGGCGTGGTTCCTTCGGACAGGTTGGAAGCCAGGCGGCTGAGAGTTCGAGCAGCCCGATATATCGTCCTAGATGGTATCTTGTACAAGAAGGGACACTCCCAGCCTTACCTCAGGTGTCTCCAGACCGATAAGGCAGATTATGTCATACGTGAGGTCCCTGAAGGAATCTGCGGAAATCATTCTGGCAGTTGGGCCTTGGCCCTGAAGATACTCAGACAAGGGTATTTTTGACCAACTATCAAGGAAGACACCAAAGATTACGTTCGAAAATGCGATAAGTGACAGCGCTTCGCTGCCATGCTGAGGTAGCCTGCTGAAGAAATGACTCCTATGCCCATGGCCGTTCGCTCAGTGGGGAATTGACATTATCGGCCCTCTACCCACGGAAAAAGGATAAGTCAAGTTCGCTATTGTCGTCTCGACTATTTCACCAAATGGGCTGAGGCCGAGCCCGTCGCTAAAATCACTGAGTAAAAGGTGATTGACTTCATCTGGAAAAATATTGTTTGTCGATTCGGGATTCTGCGAACTATAGTGTCAGATAATGGTCGACAGTTCGACAATGACAAATTCTGAGGCATGTGTCGGGGACTCGGCATCACGAATGCCTACTCTTCTCCCCGGCATCCCTAGTCAAACGGACAAGTAGAGGCAGTCAATAAAGTCATCAAGCACTATCTCAAGACAAAGCTGGAAAAAGCAAAAGGCAGTTGGGCCGAGGAACTTCCATTCATTCTCTGGGCCTATAGGACGACAGCTAGTCCTCAATGGGAGAAACTCCATTCTCGCTCTCTTACGGCTCAGAGGCGATGGTGCCAGTGGAAATTGGTCTTCCTACGGCTGGGGTAGGGAGCTACCAAGAAAAACAAAATTCCGATCAGATTGCTGCAAACCTGGATTTGCTCGAAGAAGTTAGGGATATCTCAAAGCTCCGAGTCGCCGCTTGGCATCAACAAGTGGCGCGGCTCTACAATTCAAAGGTCAAGACTAGACGATTCTGATCAGGAGACCTAGTTCTTCACCGGGTGTTCCAGAATACCGCTGAGTCGGGTGTTGGTACACTCAGACCGAACTGGGAAGGGCCTTATCAGGTCGTCTGGTTAACCAAATCAGGCTCCTACCACCTAAAAGACCTCGAGGGTCATCAGCTCCACCACCCCTGGAATGCCGAGCATCTGAAAGTTTAGTATCCATGACGGACTGCTCTTAATAAATATACGCCTTCGGGCGACAGGCCTTTAAGATCCTCAGCGAAATGTACGCCTCCGAGCGACAAGCCTTAAAGCTCTTAAAAAAATTCGCCTCTTCTCATCTACATGAACGAATTATCTACAAAGGAAAGTTGCCTCTCATATGCAAGGGCGGACTCAATGGATTAATCCCTTAAAGGTGTAAGGGCCCTCAGACTTTCATGATGAGATTACATTAAACCGTTAAACTAAGAAATGATCAAACACTTTGAAATCCTAAATTACATTAACTGCAGACTAACCCCTAGCTTAGGAACTCTACACATACTGTCAAAACTCGACCTGAGATGTATAGGGACCTCCCCGTACTAACTGACGGTGTGGATTAGCTTAGAATGTAAGGTGGACCCCAGATCAAATCCGGGTGTACATGCAGAGAAACTGCACGCGCAGCCCACCGGATTCGATATTGGGTCAAGCAGCGTCTGACCCGATATATTACAAAATTTGCAAAGCCCGTCCGTTTTCCCGCGCACGCGGAATTTGAAGGAAGCCGTCCGTCTGTCCGTAGGTGGACCCTTATCAGAGGAAAGCAGGGCCATTCGTGCCCGATCCAAACCGTCTATCGTGCAAGGTGGGTCCCAACGACCATACCCTACGATAATAGTAGGATTGTATGGCCCTGTAGAATGCTCGATCTGTAGATCACCGGATCCATCCCGACGCAACGCCAAGATGAGAAATTTTCTCAGATTTGCGCGTTTAGGTGGCGTCCGGACGGCCAGGTAAGACCGGAATCACGTGCTCTCTCACGCGTTGGAGCTCCGTCACCATCCTTCTTCGGGTAGTGCCACGTCAGCGACCGGATAAGGATGGGAATCCTTCCGTTTCTGGTAATAATCCATCCCAACCGATTTGTAGCACCTAGAAATGTAACATCCCGGATTTTTGCCAACCTGGGATTAGACGTTCTAGGGCAATGGGTCGATCCTAAGACCTTATCAACTTGTCAAAACTAAATCCCACAGTCTAAAATCGCTCCTGAACCCATTTCCTTCACAAATCCCACCCCTTTACTACCTTGTGCTTTCAATTTTTCAAAGCACTTTTGCCTTAGACACTAACTTAAACTAGCTAAGTAGTAAAACTTGGATCACTTTATATACAAACTACAAAGGCCTAAGTACCATCTCAACCAGAAAACAATTAGGATTAAATCCTTTAGAAATTTAACAAAGTTAACTAAGTGCAAACTCGACTAGCCATGAAATCCGTTGGGATCGCTTTAAATACGATCTGCAAGACCCAAAACTTGTAAAACATGTGACTCTAGGTTACCCTAAAGTTTAGAACCGAACTCATTACCCGTCTGCTCTCGGGACTGAAACGAAACTTCGTATGAGGTCTAGATCGCACATCGGGAGTCCGATTAACACGAAGCTAAGGAACCAGGACCGTCCCACTGGGCTTGACAATCATCTCAAAAATCAGGCGATTCCGATGTCCCACGGCCATTTATTTCGATCCGGAGCGAGGGTGTGTGAAAGACACTATTCCTTTTGAAAATAAAATATCTAGAATAGTGATCTGGCACCTTTCGCTTGCGCATCAGTATTAAGCAACCAGACCGTCAGAATCAGACCAAATTACACCCTCGGATCAGGAAAAATTTCAGGAACATTTACATGTACTTGGAATTTCGGATCGTGGCCCACTGACCGTTGAACTGAAAGTGGCCCGCCACGTGCGATCTGGGAATCCGTTCGAGTCGAAAACGTAATCCCTCATAGATCCATGTGTGGTAAGCTTAAGTCTGACGTTTGGCTCAAGGAGGGCCACCAGAACCTCTCTTTTGAGCTGGAAAAGTGACGAAATACCTATATTAGCAGTAACCTTTGAACAGGAGTCTATTTCGGTGAGTTTTGAGGCTATATAAGGACCTTAAACCCTCTCCCATTCCAGCCATACGAATTTGGATTTGAGAGAGGGAAAAGAGAGAGAAAGTGAGGGAGAAGTGGGAGAATCTCCCTGCCACCACACGGGCTGCACCATCCCTTTCTCATCGCTTTCCCGGCGATTCCAGCCCCGTTTCTAGGTAAGAAACCCTAACCCTAGGTCTGATTTGAGCCTGATTAGTGATAGGTTAAGGAAAGACTAATTGAATGCGCTCTTTAGGCGAAGAAACTCCCGTATACGGAAGCACCAACCCTCTTGCTGATTCATTGGAATTCCAAGGGCTGAGGTGAGGACTTTAAGCGTATAAGTTACGTTTTTCAACGCTTTCAATGTCAGATAATGATAGATTCATGATCTGCATGCAAATGCACATGTACAAAGTGCTTTCCGTTTCCTGTTTCGATTAGCGATAAAGAATATAGATTTTCACATACTCTAGATATACGTAGAACTACCGTATACGTATTTTTCTTGGGAAAATGTTTGACATGTTTATTTAATGTTTGATTATATCATGTGTGGATAAAATGCTAGTTTGGCGAAAGGGATCGCAAAAATACATGTTCATGTGTAAATGTCATGTATGTTGAAATTGCGTATTTTAGAAATACCGCATATGTGCGGATTTTGGAAATATAATTGTCATGATTATTTGTAGTATGATTATGGTATACATGGATAAAATACTCGTTTGGCTAAAGGATAACCCTAATACATGTTTTACTAACATACACCATGTATGTTGTAATAGTGTATTCTAAGTGTTTGTGGAAATGGCTGAATGAGTATAGAATTCTCATTTGTGCTCGCCATGACTAATTGTCATGGATTCATGATTGATGTATGGGCGATACCCCCTTTGACGAAAGGATTTGCCCTAAGTCACGCCACGGCCAATATACACTATATGTGCTAAATGTGTGGCCCAAGTGTTTGTGGAAATGACTGAATGAATATGGAACTTGGATTCCTGCTTGCCATGACTATCCGTCGTGGGTGTACACGTGTTATGATTGGGGCAACTCCCTAGTGAAAGGATTTGGCCTAATGCCTATGTGATCGACATATGTCGTGTATGTTGATGTATGTTTGTTTAAGTGATTCTTGAAATGTCTGAATGAGTAGTAGTTAGCAAATTGTAAAGTATAAGGGTGTTGAGATATGATTCTCAACCTCTTTTAACTATGTGTATGATCTCCTTTGATAGTTGTGTGATTAGGAATTGAACATGTACAAACTCATGCTTGTGTTGTGATTCATAACATGCTCAACTGCTTTATGATTTTAACTATGTGATGCATATGTTTAATTTATATTTATGTTGTATGATCCGTCATGGGTGATGGGGGAGCGGAGCAACGAGTGCGTGCAACAGCCCTGGCAGCCCTAAACGGATAATACCCGACTGATTGGATGATTTGAATCCTGATCTATTACTGCTTTATATCTCTGTAATTGATTGTGTTTGGGGCTATGATTATAGTCCAGGCAATCGGTAACGGGATTGAACTCGTGGCTGAGATTCATTTGCCACGTGGGATGTGTTCGACGAACTCGAGTCGTGCGTTGCCTGTCGGTAGTGGCTAGGCCACACGAAGTTGTTTATGCACTTCATGTCGTGCAGCTCAACGGGCGATCGTGCTAGTCGAGCTCATCAAGTAACCCGATCTGCCTTATGCATGTTCACCCTGTTTGGTCGCTACTGCTTGAACCTAGGGTACCAAACTTACCAGTGACGATCCCCGTTTAACCATGGTACCTAGATCCGCTAAGTCGCATGAGCCGGGCATGGTGGTATGGGACACCGTGGTCGAGCTGTCGGCCTACGCTGGGGCCATGTGCCTCCCCGTAGTGACCATTGCGCAATCAACTCGTGAGCCGAATATGGTGGTATGGGACACTGTATTCGAGCTGTCGATACTTCGGCGAGAGCCGAGTACGGTGAGATCTGTGCTCGTGCTGACGGGCGACGAGTCCTCCGTGGTATCATCGAGTACACTCCAAGGGTCTGTGATTGGCCACGAGTCTTTCACAGCAACTAGAGTGTGAGTTGAGCCGAGTACGGTGAGACCTGTACTTGAGCTGACGGCTAGTGATTGAGCCGAGTACGGTGAGACCTGTACTCGAGCTGACGGCCAGCAATTGAGCCGCATACGGTGAGATCTGTATCCGCGCTGACGGGTGATGAGCCCTTTGCGATGCCCTCACTACGTTTCTCAAACCATAACATCGTATGAGAATAACTAGGATTGACGACCCTAGAATGGATCATGTTTGGGAATGATACAAGGGAGGTACCTTAGTTTCCCAATACTGCTGTTTGAAATGGACTAATAAAAACTTGGTAATCATGAGCATCATCGCACCGCATGTGCTTTGTAGATGTGGCGCACTGAGGGAGTAAGCATTCGTGAACGTAAGATGATGTCGCTTGAGGGTGGTTTGGCAAGGGCATACAGCATCATGTCATTTCATTCTTGCATTTAATAAGAGTAATTAGAATTGTTTGATTTGTACTGCTTTATCATTACTGCTTGATTGAATTGATAACATGTTAACCTATGCCTTATTGTTCCACTGAGTTGATCACTCACTCCCACGTTACGGGACGGTGTTCCGAACACCCACCAGATTTGTTGAATTTCAGGTGATGGCGATGCTTGTGAAGCAGAGCCGGACTACTTCTGTGATGATAGGAGGAGTTCTCCTATCTGTATCTCTCTGGCAGGTCAATGAAGACCTGATATTGTATTGACGGGGTTATGGTTCTTGGGATAGAAGGCATTACACTTCCTCATATTTGGTAAATTTTAGAACTGCACTTGTATTTATTTAACCTGGTAATGTTATCACACTCTGGAGACTCATCATAAGTTATATAATTTATCTATCTATCACAGTCTTCCGCTTGCAAACTTAACTGTCTCTGGAGTATGATATGCTGTTTTGGCTTAATCTCATTCATGTTCAATGCACGAATACAGTCAACATTCAATCATCATTCATTTTGTTGCATAAGTGATGTTCTGGAACTCGGGAGTTGAGTTTATGCTCGACCCCCGATTTTCAGGGCGTTACAAGAAACTTCCCTTGGATAAATCTTAGATGTCCAATTCAGGGTTACTGTAGATTTTTTTTTTCAAACGGTGAGAAAATGAGGAGATATCATAACTACACACAATTCTCGGCTGTAGTGAATATTGTCAAGCAATCGCAGCCTACTACACCGTTAAGTGGGCCCCAGATCGCTATTGGACCACATCAGGATCGTTTAAATGGCTCTGATTAGGGGATAAACCATCCAGTTGTAAAATGCCATTTTCGGTCAGTCATCTTCTCCAATTTAACTAACGACAACGGTGTTTGATGGATTGCAAATTCTTCAAATCCTAACCGTTCATTTTGTGGCCCATCACAACCGAAAACCTTTCTGTGAACGCCACCTGGGCCTATACACCCGTTTAGTATCTGAAAGATAAAAATCTGGAGTTCTCTTGGTCGGGTGGGATTAAACCCACACTAACCCACACTAATCCGAAAGTTAGTAACAGAGCTTTCCAGAAGAAGAAAGCCTATAAGAGCAGTAGTGAAACGGATAGGAACAGGGAAAAACAGATAAGAACAAGAAAAGAAGGGAAATAGAGAGAAAACAATGGGGAAAAATGGGAAATCGCTACTCGAGCGAGTTATGAGCGACTTGACTCAGCTGAGTTGATCAGCCCTGAGAATAGCAGAGAGGGAGAGATTAGAGTGAGGGAGGAAGGGATTGGAATAGAGAGAAAAGAAAAGGTTAGCAAGAAGGAAAATATCAGTCCGTGTGTAGATTAATATCAGTCCGTGTGTAGATTTCCACCAACTATCTCAACTCGTCTGGGATAGACCAAATATCTCTCTAAACGACAGCCAAGCGCATCACATTCTGGGATTATCTAGCATCCCAAATCGTCTGTCTGTAGTTGCAAATCTTCCTCAAGTCAGGTAGTTTCTGTGCTCCTACTCTTGCTGTTGTAAACGTCCCACTTGAATTGATGAGTTTTGCCGTCACCGCAACTCAGCCTTCGGATAGGAACCCAGTTCTTACTCAGTTCAACTTCACAAAGTAAAAGACCGCCCTGCCTCCATGCCAATGGTCGGTTCCCCTTCTAGAAATGGATCGGCACTATGAAAAGAGCCTTGGGTTACCTGTAGCTACTAAGTGTAATGCCGACAGTTGAAGCCTCTACTGAGTCAGCAATTCTGACTCGGTGCGGAGAATGGCTACCTGACTCGGTCAGGTCTGAGTTGTGGCTCACTCAGATGAGCTTGACCCCAGCCATGGGTGTCAAGGACTCGCCTTGTCAAGCCCGAACCCGAACTCGTTTCACCATTGAGTTAACTCAATACCTTTTGTTGGGCTAACTCAGTCAATTTGCTGACTGAGTCAGAACGTCCCCACCCAGTCGAAGTTAATGGTGGAATGTGTTTGGATCAATAGATCCATGGGCCTAACCTCGTGGCTTACACAGCCTTTTAGAGCCAAACCCATCGAGTCATCAGTTTAGACTCCAAGCGAGTCAACTCGACTCGTTTTCTACATATGTTTCAACTCGACTCATCTTCTACATATGTTTCACTGATTTAAATCACCTATTATAGAACTCAGAGACATAAGGTTGGTAAGCCTTATACCCAACTATGAAATTAGTAAAAGAAAATGTTGGCACTACCCAACTCATTACAAATCAAGCATCCCGACTGAGTCAACTCAGTCATGACTATTTATGGTATTTCATCAGGTACAACCAGCAGCAGCTAATCCTTGTTAGGAAGCACTCCTACGTGTCATCTGATCAAGTAAATCATTGCACTCACATACTACTACAAGAGGAACTTCAAATCTAGGTGAGGGATATGCCCCATGGCTTCTTTATTACATGGACTTCTCAAATAGTGTTAAAGCTTGAATGATAGAAATTGTTAATTATGCATGTAATTATGATCTTACTTCTGTTTGAAATGAATGTGCTAACATGTGTAAATATTCCTATCTGATCGTTCTTATTCATATTCTACTCTTAGCCTCTTAGTTTGAAGTGTAATAATTATGCAACATGAAGTAGTGGATATTGTTTTTAATGATACGGTTAGCTTATTCCGTAATCCGTTTCATATGATAGAACTATTTTGCCTTGAAGTTAATATATATGTGATTAAGTCTCTTACTTGCTCATCATCTCGTTATCCTAAGTTGGTTATGTTAATAATGCGATTCATGATGCATAACATTCACGCATAACATTGGAGCTTTTCCGAGAACTTAATGTAAGACACATTCGGCTCGACTTACTGTTAGAACGGTAGATGGCCTGAGTTGTGCATTTGAGTTACTCTGGGCGCTCTTATGGTACGAGAGGCTTTTCCGGGATTAACTACTCCTTGGGCGTACCCTGAGTATTATTCCAGGAGTAAGATTGTCCTTGGGCGCACTCACCTGCATGGCCTTTTCCTGGTAGTCTGCCTACCATGGGTGGTCTTTTATTACATTCATACATTCATGACATTGCATATATACTTGTGTTGTCTTATAAATTAGGCCTGAAATGTTAACCTATTTTGGGAATAACATGCTATGAATGAATCTATGAGGGAAATTTCCACTGAGTTTTCACTCACCCAATCGTGCGGTTGCACCAAATAGATACAGGTGTGAAGGCTAAGGATGTTTTCCATGACGGAACTCTTAGTGTTGCCAAGAAGGAGTAAGGCGAGGAGGACTCATACGATGATCAGCTACTGGATCTTCATTAAATGCTTATAATTTAGTACTTTTATTATATGCCATCCAATAGACGTGCTTATCTTTGAGTTTGTGATTAAATCCCCTGCTGTGGGATCTCACTTTGCTACTGCTTGTTGAACTTCGTATGTTAATACAGTGGTTACCCTTTTGTTAACATGCATTGTGTGAGAAATTCGTTATATTATAATTCTATTTCCTAATGTAACCCTCGGGTTTTCGTACTTGGGTGACCATCCTCGGGTTATGAAAATCAGGGTGTTACAAGATGGTATCAGAGCGATAGTTTAGACAAACTTGGCCTTTGGGAAAAAAAAATGTTTAAATTGCAACATAGGAATTAGATATGGGAACCTAGTGAATCTCCCCTAGATTTGGGAAAATTTGAGAGTGTAGATATCCAAATGTAAGTTCCTTAGAAAATTTTAAGATAGCCATCTTAGCTTACATGAATTTCCCTTAGAATAGGAAAAGTTAAGAATATAGAAGCGGAAATATAAGTTTAAGATTTGGTTGGTTGAACTTGAAAGTTCAACTTAAGATTCCCCTGGAATCAGTAGGATAGCCACTCAGAATTATGTAAAACCTCTTAGGTTACTTTGTGAACCTAGAAACCCAAAATTCAGGCCCCCAGTATTAAACTCTCAAATTGTAAAATTTTGGCATGTACAATTACTCCTATTAACACCGTTATGCGATTTCACTCATAATTATTCTTTTAATTATCAAGTCTTTTATCTATGAGATTTGATTTTTAATTCAGTTCAGTGCATAGACTCCATATTTTAGAATTGTATTCAATATCTTGGATCTATTGTAATAGATATAAGTTACCGTTTTAACCGTGAAGATATAAGTACTAGAGGTAAACTACTAACATTTTACTGCATTAGGACGAACTGTTCAGTTGTAGTAGTGAATAAGTCATCCTTCTAGTCAAAATTTGATTTTCCATTTGAATTAGGGACCACTGTATACAAATGGTGGGTGACGGTCTAGAGGTCTATAGAGTGGCTGTAACTGATGTGAGTGGCTGTACACATAAGGAGCCTGACTGAATAGAGCAGATTTCACATTGTGAATGGAACAGATTTACTTTGGATGTGGTGCCTGACTGACAGTTTTGAATAATCCACATCCTAGAGCAGATGGCTTGTTGTTACAGGGACGTCTAGAGCAGATTTTAGCGATGGACTACCCAAACGTTGTGGATGTAGCAACGGCCCTAACTCGCTGAGGTAATGCACAGCTATATGTCACCCACTTGTTACACCCACTCGCTACACCACTTGCTAATATGGTAAGGTGAATGACGTGGGACCCATTTTTTTAAAACTAGCCGGGAGCTATTCTAAACACCCTGCCTAGACGTCAGATGGACTATTACTCTAAGCTACATAGAGTGTGAAGAATGGTAATGACGTACTAGATCTAGTAGAAATTTTCTTGAAAATCGTTTTATGTGCCAGTACGTGATTTTGTTGTTTTTCAAAACAAAACTCTTTAAGAAATTTTTGCAAATGTTATAAACTATTGGAAGTGCTGCATTGATAGAACTGAACGTGAACATGTCTAAAGTTTCTGCCTTCCTTTTCGTTCTTATGTCGATATATATTACCTGGCACTGCCATCATACATATTGCATAAATTTATCATTTTACATGTACAAGAGTTTTGAAGATAATGATATTACAACTATTCTTATCGGTCTTTTACCTTTGACATGAGAGTTGGGAGTAGGAATACCACTATTTCATTATAACAAGCTTGACATTCGGCTCACTGGTAGTTATCACTGGTAGTTATCACATGCAATCATTATTTTAACATAAAAATAAAATCTAGGCCCTTACTTTAACTATCATGAACATAGATTCAAGGGATTGAAGGATAGCTTCCCTTTAGAATATATCCGTAGCCAAAGAAAACTGAGAACTCAACTTGGATGTCCATTATATTATTAAACTTTATAATGAGACTATTTATGGTGTTATATCTATAAAGTATTACACCTGACATCACATTCCTAAATTATAGAATATCATGCCTCCTACGACGCGATCTCAACACATACAAGCATCCCTAGTCGTACCACAAGACCCGGAAGAAATGGGAAGAGAGGAGAGCCCTGTGTACACCCCGGCACCTCCCGTGCAACCTGAGGGACCTGATTCTGAATCCAGGGCTAGAGCCGCCCCAACACCTCACCTAACTCATGATGAAAGGACTTTGTCATCCGAGGAACCATCTGAAGCCCCAACGCCAGGTGCGTGGGAATAAATGGTGGCATTACTACAGCAGCAACAAGCTTTTATGAGGGAGCAACAGGCCACCATGACAGCTGCAGTAGAAGCGTTAACTCAGAGGCCACACAGATCCGCATCACGGCCAGTTATGGAGAATGATGCCGAAATGTTCGAAAGATTTCAGAAACTGCGACCTCCGACTTTTTCTGGGACTACTAACCCCATAGTCGCCGAACATTGGCTGAAACGCATGCTAAAACTCATGGAGCCATTGGGATGTTCAGATACACTGAAGGTGACTCTCGCTACCTTTGCACTGGAAGGGGAAGCAGACGAATGGTGGGATTCCACGCGTAGACTTGCTACAGCAAATTATCGGTGGACTTGGAAAAGATTTCAAACCAAGTTCAATGAAAAATACTACCCTGAATCATTCCGTGATGAGAAAGTGTCGCAGTTTTTCAAACTTGAGCAAGGAAATATGTCAGTTGCGCAATATGAGGCCTGTTTTACTGAAATCTCTCGGTATGTGCCGACTATCGTCAGTGAAGAGAAAGTTAGGCTGAGGAAATTCAGCGATGGTTTACGACCAGGAATCAAGTCGAAATTTTGTTGCTTCGATTTCTCTCAATATGCACAAGTGGTGGACAAGGCTATCCGAGTGGAGAAAGACGTAGACCAGATGATAAAGGCTCGAATTCCGTTCAAAGATTCGAGTAGCCGAGCCAGACCTGCCCCTCCACCTCCTAGCCCCTCTGTGGTCGATAAAAGGGCCAAGACTTCTCCATATCCGAGTATGTCGTGCAACTACTGTGGGAAACTGGGTCACGCCGCAAAGTTTTGTTTCCGAAGAGCACGCGATGAAAATGACAAGTCTAAGCCTCTAGCAATTCAGCCATGTCCACCTCAGTCCGCAGCTAGACCAACTAACAATACCCGACCTCCACTGCTGAAACCGGTGGTCCCACCACAGAACAGAGCCCCCACGGCTCGAGTATTTTCTATATCCGCAGCAGAACATGATGGGGACACTCCACGCGTTGTCCAAGGTACGGCTTACATTCAAGATGTTCCAGTGTTTATTCTGTTTGATTCGGGCTCCACCATATCTCTTATTAGTTCATCCGTAGTTAAGGAACTAAATCTAGAATCAAACCCCCTTGCAAGACCTTTGGTCGTAGCATCTCCAATGGGAGGATTTGTTGAAACTGTAAAATTTTGCCCCTCATGTCTAGTCGTACTGGAAGGTCGAGAAACTCGCATGAATTTAGTCGTAATGAAGTTAAAACAGTTCGATATCATTGTTGGTATGGACTGGCTTACTCAGGCTCATGCAATATTGGATTGCCAAGCCAAGACAGTTACTGTAACACTACCTGGGCAGTCACCCTTCACTATTTAAGGAAGGCATCAACTCGAGACCTATGAAGGCCTATGGGCCTTTGAAAGGGCCGAATCAGTAGAGATCACCATTGATCAGATATCGGTAATTAACGAATTCCCGAAAGTGTTTCAAGACATTCCAGGACTACCTCCTAGGAGGGAGGTAGAATTCACAATTGAACTCCTTCCCGGCACCACTCCGATATCCATGACTCAGTATAAAATGCTGCCATGCGAAATGGAAGAATTGCGGGTTCAGATCAATGAATTATTGAGTCAGATTTTCATTCGCCCTAGTGTATCTCCTTGGGGCGCACCGGTGCTATTTGTGAAAAAGAAAGACGGATCGCAGTGCCTTTGTATCGATTACAGGAGATTAAATCAGGCTACAGTAAAGAATAAGTACCCTCTACAGCGTATCGACGACTTATTCGACCAGCTCAAGGGTGCCAAATATTTCTCAAAAATCGATCTCAGGTCGGGGTATCATCAGTTGAGAGTTAGGGAAGAAGACATTCCAAAGACGGCGTTCCGTACTAGATATGGGCACTACGAATTCCTGGTAATGCCGTTTGGACTCACTAATGCACCTGCAGTATTCATGGACTTGATGAATCGGGTCTTTATGCCATATCTGGATCGATTTGTCATAGTCTTCATCGATGACATTTTGGTTTATTCCAAGAGTCGTGATGAACACGGGGTACATTTGAGGACTGTTCTGAAGACTCTTCAGGATAGGCAACTATATGCAAAATTTTCGAAATGTGACTTCTGGAGAGAGGAAGTAAAATTTCTGGACACGTGATAAAGAAGGAAGGTATTGCGGTTGATCCAGCCAAAGTGGAGGCTGTAGTAAAGTGGGAACAACCTGATACGGTTACGGAAGTCAGGAGCTTTTTGGGGATGGCTGGATATTATCGACGATTCATAAAGGAATTTTCTCGTGTCGCTCGACCCCTAACTCAGTTGACTAAGAAAAATGTGAAATTCAATTGGAACACTGAAGCAGAGTCGGCCTTTTAGGAACTTAAAAGGAGACTCACCACGGCTCCTGTGCTCACACTTCCAGAGGAAGGAGCCAAATATGTAGTCTATAGTGACGCATCGCAGTCAGGGCTAGGTTGTGTGCTCATGCAGAACGAGAAGGTGATCGCTTACGCGTCCAGGCAGCTAAAGAAGCATGAAGAAAATTATCCTATTCACGACCTGGAACTTGCCGCAGTAATCTTCACCCTGAAGATTTGGAGACACTACTTATATGGGGAAGAGTTTGAATTGTTTTGCGATCACAAAAGTTTGAAGTACATTTTCACTCAAAAAGATCTGAACATGCGACAACGCCGGTGGATGGAAACGCTAAAAGACTTCAAATTTGAAGTATCTTATCACCCTGGCAAGGCAAATCTTGTAGCCGATGCCTTGAGTCGTAAAAGGAAGCACGAAGTCACGGCTAGTCTTATGGTTAGGGCAGATGAGATGATAGAATTCGTCCAAGACTCCGATACTCAGTATTCTTTTAAAAAACCAAGTATCCTAGTAGCTTCGATGGTTATAGAACCAGCTCTAATCGGTCGCATTATTGAATCTCAAGACCAGGATGAAACACTAAAGAAGTTGAGGTAGAGATGCGAAAAGGAAAGAATGTTGGATTGGTATGTTAGTTCTGATGGCGGTCTGAGGTATCGAGGCCATATTTGTGTACCAGCTATTGCAGAACTAAAGCAGGAAATTCTGAACGAAGCCCATAAGTCTCGTCTAACCGTTCATCCTGGAAGTACAAAAATGTATCGGGATGTCAGGCGACAATACTGATGGGAAAATATGAAACGTGATATTGCTGAATATGTCTCGAAATGTCTCACCTGTCAGCAAGTGAAGGTAGAGCATCGTAAGCCTCCAGGTCTTTTGCAGCCTTTGCCTCTCGCAGTGTGGAAATGGGACTGTATTAGTATGGATTTTATCACGGGACTTCCGAAGACTCGTAGGAATCATGACTCCATTTGGGTAATTGTTGACAGACTTACCAAGTCAGCTCGATTCCTCCCTATACGTATAAACAATTCAGTCGAGGAATTGGCCAAGCTGTATATTCGGGAAATTGTTCGTGCATATGGTATTCCCCTGGAAATTGTGTCGGATCGCGACGCCAGATTCACTTCCACCTTCTGGAAAAGATTACAAGAAGAGTTGGGTACAAAATTAAAATTTAGCACCGCATTTCACCCCCAGACAGACGGGCAGACCGAAAGGGTGAATCAAGTGCTAGAAGACTTGTTGAGAGCCTGTGTATTAGACTTTAAGGGTAGCTGGGATGAGCATATCCATCTTGCAGAATTTGCTTACAACAACAGCTTTCAGACCAACATTGGTATGGCACCGTTCGAAGCCTTATATGGACGACCTTGTCGAGCGCCACACTGTTGGGCTGAAGTCGGAGAAAAGAGCTTACTGGGACCGGAACTTGTACAGGAGACGTCGGAAAAATTAGACATAATTCGAAGACGCCTGCTTACGGCTCAGAGTAGACAGAAAAGTTATGCGGACTGTCGTAGACCAAATCTGGAATTTTCAGTCGGTGACCACGTGTTCTTAAAAATCTCTCCTATGAGAGGTGTTATGAGGTTCGGAAAGAAAGGAAAGCTCTCTCCCCGATTCATTGGACCTTTCGAGGTCATGGACCGAATCGAAACCGTAGCTTATCGTCGTGCTCTGCCACCAAAATTTGCCAACGTCCACAATGTTTTTCACGTCTCCATGCTAAAAAAGTACGTACCAGATACGTCTCATGTTATCAGTTGGGAGGTGATCGAATTGTATGATGATGCTAGTTATGTTGAAGTCCCTGTCCGTATCTTAGATCACAAGGAGCAGATTCTTCGCACAAAGACCATTCCACTAGTGAAAGTTCTGTGGTCTCGTCGAGGAGTTGAGGAAGCAACGTGGGAACTTCAAGCAGAAATAGCAGCAAAGTATCCTCATCTTTTCAACAACCCCACTCAGGTATAATTTCGAGGACGAAATTTTCTTTTAGGAGGGGAGATTGTAAGGACCCTCAGACTTTCATGATGAGTACATTAAACCGTTAAACTAAGAAATGATCAAACACTTTGAAATCCTAAATTACATTAACTGCAGACTAACCCCTAGCTTAGGAACTCTACACATACTGTCAAAACTCGACCTGAGATGTATAGGGACCTCCCCAGACTAATTGACGGTGTGGATTAGCCTAGAATGTAAGGTGGACCCCACATCAAATCCGGGTGTACATGCAGAGAAACTACACGCGCAGCCCACCGGATTCGATATCGGGTCAAGCAGCGTCTGACCCGATATATTACAAAATTTGCAAAGCCCGTCCGTTTTCCCGCACACACGGAATTTGAAGGAAGCCGTCCGTCTGTCCGTAGGTGGACCCTCATCAGAGGAAAGCAGGGCCATTCGTGCCCGATCCAAACCGTCTATCGTGCAAGGTGGGTCCCAATGACCATACCCTACAATAATAGTAGGATTGTATGGCCCTGTAGAATGCTCGATCTGTGGATCATCGGATCCATCCCGACGCAACGCCTAGATGAGAAATTTTCTCGGATTTGCGAGTTTAGGTGGCGTCCGAACGGCCAGGTAAGACCGGAATCACGTGCTCTCTCATGCGTTGGAGCTCCATCACCATCCTTCTTCGGGTAGTGCCACGTCAGCGACCGGATAAGGATGGGAATCCTTCCGTTTCTGGTAATAATCCATCCCAACCGATTTGTAGCGCCTAGAAACTTCCCTTAGATAAATCCTAGACGTCCAATTCAGGGTTACTGCAGATTTTTTTTTCAAACGGTGAGAAAATGAGGAGATATCGTAATTACACACAATTCTCGGTTGCAGTGAATATTGTCAAGCAATCGCAGCCTACTACACCGTTAAGTGGGCCCCAGATTGCTATTGGACCACATCAGGATCGTTCAAACGGCTCTGATTAGGGGATAAACCATCCAGTTGTAAAATGCCATTTTCGGTCAGTCATCTTCTCCAATTTGACTGACGACAACAGTGTTTGATGGATTGCAAATTCTTCAAATCCTAACCGTTCATTTTGTGGCCCATCACAACCGAAAACCTTTCTGTGAACGCCACCTGGGCCTATACACCCGTTTAGTATCTGAAAGATAAAAATCTGGAGTTTTCTTGGTCGGGTGGGATTAAACCCACACTAACCCACACTAATCCTATAGTTAGTAATGGAGCTTTCCAGAAGAAGAAAGCCTATAAGAGCAGTAGTGAAACGGATAGGAACAGGGAAAAACAAATAAGAACAAGAAAAGAAGGGAAATAGAGAGAAAACAATGGGGAAAAATGGGAAATCGCTACTCGAGCGAGTTATGAGCGACTTGACTCAGCTGAGTTGATCAGCCCTAAGAATAGCAGAGAGGGAGAGATTAGAGTGAGGGAGAAAGGGATTGGAATAGAGAGAAAAGAAAAGGTTAGCAAGAAGGAAAATATCAGTCTCTGTGTAGATTTCCACCAACTATCTCAACTCGTCTGGGATAGACCAAATATCTCTCCAAACGACAGCCAACCGCATCACATTCTGGGATTATCTAGCATCCCAAATCGTCTGTCTGTAGTTGCAAATCTTCCTCAAGTTAGGTAGTTTCTCTGCTCCTCCTCTTGCTGTTGTAAACGTCCCACTTGAATTGACGAGTTTTGCCGTCACCGCAACTCAGCCTTCGGATAGGAGCCTAGCTCTTACTCAGCTCAACTCCACAAAGTAAAAGACCGCCCTACCTCCATGCCAATGGTCGGTTCCCCTTCTAGAAATGGATCGGCACTATGAAAAGAGCATTGGGTTACCTGTAGCTACTAAGTGTAATGCCGACAGTTGAAGCCTCTACTGAGTCAGCGATTCTGACTCGGTGCGGAGGATGGCTACCTGACACGGTCAGGTCTGAGTTGTGGCTCACTCAGATGAGCTTGACCCCAGCCATGGGTGTCAAGGACTCGCCTTGTCAAGCCCGAACCCGAACTCGTTTCACCCTTGAGTTAACTCAATACCTTTTGTTGGGCTAACTCAGTCAATTTGCTGACTGAGTAAGAACGTCCCCACCCAGTCGAAGTTAATGGTGGAATGTGTTTGGATCAATAGATCCATGGGCCTAACCTCGTGGCTTACACAGCCTTTTAGAGCCAAACCCATCGAGTCATAAGTTTAGACTCCAAGCGAGTCAACTCGACTCGTTTTCTACATATGTTTCAACTCGACTCATCTTCTACATATGTTTCACTAATTTAAATCACCTATTATAGAACTCAAAGACATAAGGTTGGTAAGCCTTATACCCAACTATGAAATTAGTAAAAGAAAATGTTGGCACTACCCAACTCATTACAAATCAAGCATTCCGACTGAGTCAACTCAGTCATGACTATTTATGGTATTTCATCAGGTACAACCAGCAGCAGCTAATCCTTGTTAGGAAGCACTCCTACATGTCATCTGATCGAGTAAATCATTGCACTCACATACTACTACAAGAGGAACTTCTAATCTAGGTGAGGGATATGCCCCATGGCTTCTTTATTACATGGACTTCTCAAATAGTGTTAAAGCTTGAATGATAGAAATTGTTAATTATGCATGTAATTATGATCTTACTTCTGTTTGAAATGAATGTGCTAACATGTGTAAATATTCCTATCTGATCGTTCTTATTCATATTCTACTCTTAGCCTCTTAGTTTGAAGTGTAATAATTATGCAACATGAAGTAGTGGATATTGTTTTTAATGATACGATTAGCTTATTCCGTAATCCGTTTCATATGATAGAACTATTTTGCCTTGAAGTTAATATATATGTGATTAAGTCTCGTACTTGCTCATCATCTCGTTATCCTAAGTTGGTTATGTTAATAATGCGATTCATGATGCATAACATTCACGCATAACATTGGAGCTTTTCCGAGAACTTAATGTAAGGCACATTCGGCTCGACTTATTGTTAGAACGGTAGATGGCCTGAGTTGTGCATTTGAGTTACTCTGGGCGCTCTTATGGTACGAGAGGCTTTTCCGGGATTAACTACTCCTTGGGCGTACCCTGAGTATTATTCCAGGAGTAAGATTGTCCTTGGGGGCACTCACCTGCATGGCCTTTTCCTGGTAGTCTGCCTACCATGGGCGGTCTTTTATTACATTCATACATTCATGACATTGCATATATACTTGTGTTGTCTTATAAATTAGGCCTGAAATGTTAACCTATTTTGGGAATAACATGCTATGAATGAATCTATGAGGGAAATTCTCACTGAGTTTTCACTCACCCAATCGTGCGGTTGCACCAAATAGATACAGGTGTGAAGGTTAAGGATGTTTTCCATGACGGAACTCTTAGTGTTGCCAAGAAGGAGTAAGGCGAGGAGGACTCATACGATGATCAGCTACTGGATCTTCATTAAATGCTTAGAATTTAGTACTTTTATTATATGCCAACCAATAGACGTGCTTATCTTTGAGTTTGTGATTAAATCCCCTACTGTGGGATCTCACTTTGCTACTACTTGTTGAACTTCGTATGTTAATACAGTGGTTACCCTTTTGTTAACATGCATTGTGTGAGAAATTCGTTATATTATAATTCTATTTCCTAATGTAGCCCTCGGGTTTTCGTACTCAGGTGACCATCCTCGGGTTATGAAAATCAGGGTGTTACAGAAGGGGTTAGTACATTATCCCATAAAAATTCTACACGGTATCTCCTCCAAGTTAGGGAAAAAGCCTAAAACGTTGACCTGACTCCCCTAACATAGGAGTCGGCTCGCGAACTAATGGGTAAAGTGGAAGGTTCTCGCCAATTGTGGGATGAGCTAACTCCCTAGGGGTTCGGACTCAATGAACGAGCCATAAGCTCCGAAGACTCTACGAAATGGTATGGGAAAACACTGACCTATCAAAGGGTCAATTCAGCCATGCCTTAAGGAAGATTAACCTATCAGTTCGATAATCAAGTGGTCTGTGGTCAACATTCGACAAAACTAATTACAAATCAACGCGTAAGGAAAAATCATCATTCACACGCCCTTTCCAGAGGGCCAAAAATCATCATCCATGGACCCTCATTAGAAGGTCAAAAAGGCAATGAAAAAGAAGGATTTCAACCAGTTCAAAAAAATGAAAGAAAAGTAATCTGAGCTATGCAGATGGCGGGGGAGCTTGGGCGTCTGGGGCCTGATCCGGGCAGACCCCGTCTACTGGCACCTCTCCAGCTTCTTCGAGCAATAGAGAGTCGAGGTTAAGGTCCGGGTATAAGCCCAGGACCGCCTTGATGCAATCGTCATAGTCGCAGTTGTAGAATTTGGTGGCCTCAGCATCCCTCCCCTTTGAAGTTTTGAAGGCTCCTACCGCTGCGGCCACCGCCTTGGCTAGAGAAGCTGCGTCCTCGGCCTGTTGGGTTTCCTTCGCCTGAACAACAGCCCGAGCCTGCTCTTCCACTGCCTCGACCTTAGCTCGATTAAGGGCTTCCCCCAGTCGAGCATTCTCCTGGGCTAGCGAGTCCGCATGAGCCCTGACACAAGTCAGCTCGGCGATCGCAGCATCACATCGAGCTTTGAAGTCATCTGCGACCCCTTTCAGCCGCAACTTTTTGGCTTCGAGGTCAGCCACAACTCCCTGCAGCCAAAGTTTTCCAGCCTTTGCATCCTCAAGCTGCCGACGCATCTCACCGTACTCAAGTCGGAGGGAGGTGCTCTCATCCCGCAAGGCTCCCACTTGGGTTTTGAGGGCCTCCAACTCAGCTTCTCTCTTTTCCGATTCTCGCGCTCTCTCCTGAGCTAATAAAATCTTTGGGACAGACTGCATAAAAACAGACGAATGAACACTTGAAAGCTTCAAGTACAAGAAAAATGACGAGAGTCAGTAGAGATACCGTGTAAAAAATGGAAGCCATGTCATTCAGAAAGGAGTTGTCCGACTTGCCGAGGAGGTTGGCTATACTCTCCTTAGGGGCGTGCTTCGCGGCCCAGGGTGTCAAGTAAGAAAGATGGTAGCCCGGTGCGAACTTCCCTCTGCTCGTCTCCACTTGAGCGGAGTCTGTCGCTTCCGCAAAACCAGTTCTGCTACCGGCCGAGGCCTGAGCCTCGGCTCCAAGATCACCTCCGACCTCGGGAGGAGTAATCATGGCGTCGGCCATCCGAACGGCTTCCTCCCGCTCGGATGAGGAAGTGATAGCTATACAGGGAGCCGACGGATGAGCCTCCCCTACGGGAGGAACGATTGCGGGAGGAATGGAAGGGGCTATGGTTGCAGGAGTTGGAAAAATGATTGCTGAGACTTAAGCCTCCATAGGCGCTGTAGCCGGAGCCATCGGGGCAGGAACTGAGGCCGTAATGGCCACGGGCATAGGTATAGTCGTGGCCACGGCTGTAATGGGAGTCGTAGCCGCAGCACCCAGACCTGAGGGACCTTCTCCGCAGGGAGTGGCCTGCCTCCTTCGAGCGACAGTCTTCGTCCGAGACACAGGCCTCAACAACTCCTCCACCGTCGGGGCTACCTTCCTCTTCCGAGAACCGAACGCCTCGGCCATGCCTGCGTAAAGAACGACAAATCAACAACTAAGCAAATGGATCTAATTCCAAAGGAACAGAAGAAAAACTTACTAAAAGACGTC
This sequence comes from Magnolia officinalis, assembly GCA_021015155.1. Taxonomy (NCBI): domain Eukaryota; kingdom Viridiplantae; phylum Streptophyta; class Magnoliopsida; order Magnoliales; family Magnoliaceae; genus Magnolia; species Magnolia officinalis. Next base: position 23,535,166 of record JAJHSJ010000009.1, read on the forward strand.
GGAAGAGGTTGGGACTTGCACAACCCAGACCAATGAAGGTTGGTGGCAGTAATCAGGTCCGACCAGGAGCGAAGTTCTCCCGATCGCGCCCTAGCCTTGGCAACGCGGTTCTTTTGAGCCGAGTTAAGGGGAGGTGTTTCCCTTGGAAGATCTATAAAAAGAATAAAGGTTTCAGTCCAACCGACGCAATAAAGAAAAATAGAAAGATGAAGGGAATTAACTAATCTGACCTGGTTTTGTAAATCGGGTCAGAACCCGAGTCGTCAGAGTCCCGACTTCGGCCATGGGTGCCTCCCATTCACCCGTAGCCCAGAACCACTTATTCTTCCAGTCTTTGTTAGAGGACGGAAGGTTCATGACCAGCCCTGACCTCTTGCTACCTCGGGTCACGAAATAGTACCATGGCTCGCTACTGTCGTGCTTGACCAGGTACAGGCTCATCAACTCCTCTGGGGTAAGCTCTGAATTCCCGACTTGTCTCCAGATGATGAATATTGAAATAATCACCCTCCAAGCATTGGGGGTCAATTGCCTGGGAGCTAAGCCCAAGTAGGTTGTCATAGTTCGGATAAAGGGGTGTAGAGGAAGTCGGACCCCACATTGCGGTGCACAGAGAAAAATAGCAACTTCTTCAGCAGTAGGCGTGCCAGCAGTATTGAGGGGCCCAGGGGTCCTTATCCGGACGGAGTCTGGGATTTGAAACTTCGTACGGATCCACTCTATTTGAGACTTCGATAGTACGGAGCCTCCAAGGACTACCTCCGAGACCCTCCCGCTCCCTAGCATCTCAGCAGCCTCCGTGGTTGTGGTCCGGGGGGCTCGAGCGGATTTCTTTCTGCCAGCTTTGTGAGTTCGAGCCCCAGTCTCCTTCTGCTTTCGGGGCGGAGGGTACAAAGGCACAGCTTCGAAGGGGCCTTCAGAGGCTCCTCTTCCATTGCCGAAACTCTCTAACTCGGAGTCATCACCGTAGTCACGCAGGGTCTCCAGGTCGGACGACATCTTATGTAAAAAGGAAGAAATGAAAAGAGGTGCATGAAGACTCACTGGACGATCACCGAGAATCACTTCTGCCGGAAATACTTAATCGGTCGGAATCGCCTAATGAAAACCCTGGATGGCTGGAATCGCCTTCGCCGGAAATCACCTCCTTTGATATCAGCTCGAACACAGCACATAGAAGTGGAATAAAATCTCCGTAGGAGAGTTTATATAGACCTTACCAAATCCTCGCATTAATGACTAACAATGATGGCCGCTGTCGAATCGTCGTGAGCTGGCCTAAGAGCTGATGTGGCCGCACACCATTGGCTGGTACTCCGTTAGACGAGATGCTTTTGACATCAATCTGTGTGCTTTGGATAAGCGAAGCGATGCCCGAATAATGAAGAGTTCCGTCCAACGCACTACTCCAGATATACGTGGCGACAACCCACAGGTGAATGTCAATTCGAAATCATAACCGTCGCCACTCGTCCACTGTGCATGAACCTGTGAGCGGAAAACCCTAGGAGCGCGAAGGTTCGAAATGTAATGACTCTGACATGCTCAGGAGAACTAGAGGACGAGGTGTTTTGATCTTCCATGTATCTACTCTTCGATCCCTTAACAGACCTCAAAGAGTAGGGGGCTTTTATTATGGGAAGATCCGAGTCCCTTGGTATTCTGAGGTCTGATGTCATGTTGATCCGACCCGAAGGATACATCCTCCGAGCTAACAAATCGGCTCGGATTACAAGACATTCCGAGAGCAGATGGTATCCAATGAAGATCTACTATTCTGAGCGATGCCTGCCTGAAGGTTCGAGCCGACTGTACATTCCGAGGCAGTCACCCCTCAAGCCAAATTTAGAAACTGCCATAAGTGAACATGTCGGTTACTTCGCTTGCAGATACGCACGATGCGCATAATGTGAGGCATGGATCCTTGGATTACGCGCAGTATCTCCATGATCCAAAAATCTCCCTGATTGAGCAGATCGTGCCGTGATTGATGAATCCAGACCATCCTATAGTCAGGTATAAATGCATGAGGACCCCATCGCTACAGGTACGTGACATCTCGCACTCTCCCTCCACCCTACAACTAAGACCCCGATTCTCTTGACCTGACTTAGGCATCGGAGGGTCCCCCGGCTTAGCCAGGGTCTCCTTTATTCACCCTTTGTGCAGGACCAGGGTCCATTCAAGGAGTGTCGCACGAAGTGGAGGGCGATCCAGATTTTGACCTCAACAATTATTATTCTTTTTATACATATTCTCCCATGAATCCACACCATTAAACACATCATAATCATCATATCATCACCATTTTATTTATTATTATTATTTTTTTAATCATCTTTTTATATGTACTCTCCTATGTATCAACACCATTGATCACATAATTATCATCAAATCATTACCACTAATAATCATACAAATAATCAAAAAGAAAATAAACTAAGAGTGGAGTTGGTGTACTCACCTTGATGAATTAGATGGATGGTTGAGATGGATAGAAGAGATGGAATTGATGGTTGAGATGATGGAAGGGATGGGATTGATGGAGTTGATGGCCCACCAAGATCACTCCTCTCTCTCTCTCTCTATCTCTCTATCTCTCTCTCCATGAGTAGGAAAATGGTAAAATGTTAAGGGTTGAAGGGATATATGTAGAGAAATTGTTAAAAATGTGGTTAGATTTAATTAATGTGATCTTGATTAACTTAAATTAGGATTATATCAATTAATTCATGATTTGCAATTAATGGTGGATTAAAGAAGCATGGGATGACATGGTGTGATGATGTCATGCTTAAGGTATGGAAGAGATGTGAGGTATGGGTGGCTGATATCACACACATGGGTAGAGATTCTCTCACCTATGTGTGGCATGTGCATGTGTATATGACATGTGTTGTGCACGTGTGGAATGAAGTACATGGCACCTTGCGCACATGATACACTAATAATTCTTCACGGCGTATCTCACCACGCACGGGTGGTACGTACGCGATCGTAGCGACGGGGCAGTCGATATGAGATAGGTTTCTAGGTCTTGGGGTTCCGATTAGTTGGGTGTGTACTATGAACGGTCAATCCAGGTCTAGCGAAGGGCGTCAATCATTGTGTACGTATGCATCGAAAATGGTACAGAATGGACAGGGTGTTACAATCTACCCTCCTAACAAAAAATTTCATCCTCAAAATTTTAAATACATTATTAAACTGATAGCATGGAAAGCCAACATACGTATCATCATACATATATAGTACAATCATCCATCCCACAAGTGAGGGTATTACTCGTGGCTATCTCCCTCATGCCTGGGTGCTAAGTATAATCTCTACATTCTCAACTAGGGAATCCTGTTTTGACTAGGTTCTCAAACTGGGAATCCTAGATTTATGTCTCTAGATTCATACAAATCAGAGGTACTAATAGCATCTAGGTTCTCGATCAACGACGGTGGGAGACCTAGTTTAAGTTCTTTTATGTTTTCAAGTTACTGACATTGCTCGTAAGTGATCCCAAATTTTATGCTCTGATACCATCTTCTGTCACACCCCAAGGCCGAGGACGGATAACTTCAGTGATGCCCTGAATCCGGCACTCGACTTCCATACACCATGTCCCGAGTTCGGTGCACCACAAGGAAGATTTTTTACTAATATATATATATATATATATATATATATATATATATATAATAATATATATATATATATATATATATAAAATACCTGAGCATGAAGATCCATGATCAAAATACCAAGCAACACTCCATTATAAATCCTGATGGTTACAAGTACATTGCTTTCCAAGGGTACACGACGTCAACATTACCAAATCGAAAAATGGATACAATGCATTAAGAAAGCTAAGTCTTCCAAACTACTCCTGTCCTAAAAAAAAAAATGGGAAATAGGAAGCTTAGGCAAAAAGCCTAGTGAGTACACACGTGTGCGTAATGTGTCGTACAGGTAAGGAAGATGGATATGCCACAAAGAAATCATGTATGGTGAAAGGCATATAGTATGTAAGGTATGATATCAATGCCATTGCCAATGCAATACATATGCATCATAGTAATACTCCAAGTCAATGCTACCAGTATCACCAAGTCATATTTTCATTTCTATTATACCACAACCATAACCGTATTACATGCATCCGTAATCACATCATTATCATCGTATTATCATGCCATAATCATACAATATCGGAAATACTGGTAAGATCATGAATCATACAATATCATAGTAAGCGGAAATATTGACAAGTCCATGAGTCATACAATATCAGAGTATGCAATACAGATCAGCTATTCAAATGAGGAGTCATAAAGAGCCAAATATCATATATCGAGGATGCAATGCAATATAAAATTCCTAATGAGTTCATGAATACTGTCAGCCGTATCTAAATACAGAAACATAGTAACCCAAAATGCCATATGCCGTGGATGTTGAAAAGGTCAAGCTATATATCCTAGAGAGGGGGGGGGGGGGGGTGAATAGGACTATGCCAAACTAAAAATTAACAGCGGAATTCAACCCAAAATAAGATAACCTTTAAAAGAAAGACTAAACTTTAAATAAATCAAAGAACAGAAATGTAAAGCAATCTTAAATAAAGAGCTTGATATTAATGTTGTTCTAAGGACAACCTTTGCACCATAAAAACCAAGGGTTTATGGCAGGACAACCTTACTAGAACAAATCGAATATCAAAACTCAAACAGAAAGGAAATAAAGGAAATAGCAAGAAATAAATTCTAAACTATTACAACATTCCCCACTTTGCTTGAAATGTAAATATTACAACATTCACATCCACATATACATTTCACAAATCTAAATGATTAAAGATATAGAAATTAAAAGAACATTCAAATCACAAAACACATCGATATATAGTGGTTCGCTTGTGTGTTCACCAACTATTAAACAACAGCTACACAACTTGATACTTCACTCCTAATATCCTCACACAGGGGATATTAGCATTCACTATCAAAATAGGTTTCACAGGTTCACCTAAAACCTTCACAATTGTGTCTTTTTAACTTGGGCTTACACAATCTAAAAACTCATACTTTCTGAGTTTTCTGGCTCTCCTCAGATAACCAACACAATGAGATTTTTTTAGCGAATCTCAAACAAAAACTAAAAGATAAAAATTTACAATAAATTGAAAATACTTAGATTTCTCCTTTTGTAGCAGCCCGGTAGAACCAATCAGAGTAGAAGTTTGAATCAAGGTTCAATGTCCAATACTCACTTAAGAAATGGTTCTAGGTTCTAATTGATTTTAAATTAAACCAAATCGGGCGTAGCTCTATTTGATTTTGATTCCAATGAAGAAGGAATACAGCAATTCCTTTTTTTTAATTAAGATTGGAATAGTGGAATAAAATCAAATATAAATAAGCTAGCAAAAGCGAATATTAAATATGAACAGAGTAGCTTAAAATAAACACTAACTTATCTCAAAGTGGAGGCTTGAATTTTCTCAAATTAATCAATGAAAAACTCTGAAATTCGTGCTCAATTTATAGTTGTAGAAATCGAGTCTACGACTGGTCGTGTGGCCATCACGACTGGTCGTAGGATGAACTATTTTTTAAATTTTTAAGCGCGATCTCAAAAAATAGTTTCACGACTGGTCGAAGGTAGTCCACAATCGGTCGAGTGCGCTCTACGACTGGTCGTGAACCACACACGACTGGTCGTGAGACACAAAGATTAGACGCTGGAGTTTGAGTCCAAAAACCAGGACTGGTCGAAGGACGAGTCGTGACCATTCCTACGACTGGTCGAACAGTCTCCACGACTAGTCGTAGAATAACCAAAAAATTTCAAAAATCTTCAACAACTTAGGATTGGTCAAGGAATTTCTTGGACTGGTCGAACCAGGTCTAGGACTAGTCGAACAAGGTCCAGGACTAGTCTTAGAACAGACCAAAATCATGTAAAAAGATTCATCTTAAATTATGTATACAAAATGACCTACCCTAAAGTCAAACTAAGGTCTATCATACCTGAGACATGAAGTATAAACATTGAACTTCATTCTTTCAGACGATAATTAACCTTTGAAGCTTGATATCTCTACTTGATGTAGCTTGATCTTGAGATCTTCTATAGCTTGAATTTAAACTTCATTAATACACTTTGAGTCTTAAAATGCACTTGAGTCTTGAAATGTACTTGAGTCTTGAACAAACACTCTTCTTATCGATGTAGCTCTGAACAATGATGCTTACAGAAGAGGATAAAGTACATAACTATGCATTTCTTGAAGCAGAGCATCGTACGTGTCTTGAACCATTGTGATGTCATCTTGAATCATATATATATCAACATACAAGCACAAGACACACGGATAAAGGTTTTGACACCACAAAATTTGACAACCAAAGGAGCATGAGATAATAGCACTTACAATCTCCCCCTTTGTCAAAATTGTGACAAAACATACTTCAATAATGCAATAAAATAAGAGAAGCACAACATGCACATTATGCACAATAACGAATCATGCACCGGTTATATAAGAGAACCAGTTACGACCTGGTTTAAAGAATCATGAATCATGAACCAGTGGACATATCATTATTTATATACTCCCCCTGAAAAGCAGCACACATATCCAAAATATAACTACTCATATCCATAAGCAATCAAGCCAAATGCTTCCAGAAGCTTTTCCAAAAGCCTTCTCCTCCTTTTTGTCACAATATGACAAAGGAAGCAACAATTTAAAGGATAATAAATGGAGTAATAGAAGGAGTAACTCGACAATATATAAGAAAGTAAAAGTTCAAAATCCAGATACTTGTATAACTAAAAAGTCATCAAACCAAATATAGTGAACAATCCCACATAAGAATGAAAGTTATTACATACCAAGAATAAAAACACTCAATCAGATCCTGATGAAGGAACAGGAATGGTAGGATCAAGATTATGCATGCCCTTGTTCAAGCGCTTAAGATACTTGCGCATATATTTAAACTGAAGATCGTGGGCAACATTCATATTCCCTACCTTCTCTTCTAAAGCACAAAGACGAGCATCAAATTCAGATGGCTCATAGTCAGGATCATTTCCAGAATCATATTCAAGTTCATCGAAAATATCATCCATATCCACATTGTCAGGAGGAAGATTCCCAGCATCTACATCATCTCCTGCTTCAGCACCACTACCAACATCCACTTGGCCACGAGCCAATTCCAATTTCATTTTGTTAATATTCAAATTGTTAAAAATAAGATGATGGATGGGAGCCTCTCTAACAGGCATAGCCACGAGCATGTGATTAGCTAAAACAGTCATGAGATAGGCAAAAGGAATATCACTATGACCTGGATGGAGACGAGATTGAATAATGGAATGACATATCAATGAAGGAAGGAAAATTTTAGAACCAGAAATGACAAAGTGTAAAATACGAACCATAAAGGCAGTTAATTCTGTCTTATTACCAGAACGAGGATACGGGTTAAAAATAAAAATCCTGTGAAGTGCCCTGTATTTGGGTAACAAGTACCTTGTGGGGAGCGCATTCCCTTTATGCGTCCATTGTTCATTCATATTACACAAATCTCTGGTTAACATACGCTTTTCAGATTCTGAGGGTTTTTTAGCTAAAGTATGAATAAGAATACCCTCCTCATTAACAGGTATATCCATTAACCCGGCAATCAGATGACGGTCAACTTCAAATAGACCTTCTCTAGTATCAATTTTAAAAGTTAAATTTTCAAAAGAGAACTCTGAGATACATGCAAACATGGCTTGTGCAATAGATTGGTATGTAGTCCCACCCCAATGTAAAATGTTATCCCATCCTACAGCTTGGAGTAAAGGTAAAATACCAAAAGGAGCAATGTGTTCAATACAGATAGACCGTTCTACAATGACATTGCGCATACACAAATCCCGTACATCAGAGGGATCATTTTCGGATGACTAAAGATGACGCCTGGAAAGAGAAGCTGATCTAGAAGAAGATAGACCACGAAAAGTTTTCTTTTTCTCTCTAGCATCCATTTTCAGTATGAAAATCAAAGGATCAAGTAGATACAAAGGATGTGAAAAAGGAGTTTTGCTAGATCAGGTTTTTCAAGAAAATGCTCCAAAATTGTAATGAATCTCAGAATAGATTACTTCAAGAGTGAAAATGAAGTAATAAGAACTAGAATCTGTAAGAGAAATACAAATGATGCACTAACCTTGAAGATCTAGGAAGGTGGGTACAACTAGTCGTGCCTCGGCTCGTTGGAGAGGAAAAAGGAAATGAAGAAGATGAGTTTTCCTCCAAATTTAAAAGATTCTAACGCGATACACGACTGGTCAAGGACCGTTCTCGACCGGTCGTACCACGACTGGTCGAGCACTTCCTCGACTGGTCGTGTACCAATAAAAACAGGCATATTTCATAAAAATTGGAATTTTAAACCAACAAATTAACAAATATATATACATATGATACAAATATGCATGAATAATCAATTTAAAATGCACATACCGAGATCAAATTTTAATTTATTAAACCTGCTTTTGTCGAGCAGTTTAGTGAAAATGTCGGCAAGTTGAGTCTCGGTCGGAATATATTCCAAGGATATTATTTTAGCTTCCACTAATTCATGAATATAGTGATACCTAATGTCAATGTGCTTAGTATGTGAATGTTGGATTGGGTTTTTTGATATATTTATAGCACTGAAATTATCACAATATAATATCATTGATTCCTGTGTAATTCCATAATCGCTTAACATACATTTTATCCAAACAAGCTGAGTACAAGCATTTCCTACTGCACTGCATTCAGCCTCAGCAGTTGAGAGCGATATAGAACTTTGCTTCTTGCTAAACCAAGAAACCAAACAGTTTCCAATATAGAAACAACCACCACTGGTTGATTTTCTGTCATCAATATTACCAGCCCAATCAGCATCTGAGTACCCAGCCAATTGAACACTAGTATCAAATGGATACCAGAGACCCATTTTAGCAGAACTTGCGACATATCGCATAATCCACTTGACAGCAGATAGATATGACTCTTTAGGATTAGACTGATATCTAGCGCAAATCCCAACACTTAAAGCAATATCAGGCCTACTAGCAGTTAAGTAAAGTAGACTACCAATCATACTACGATATAATTTAGGATCTATATTTTTACCTGTAAAGTCCTTTAAGAGTCTTAAAGTTGTACTCATATGAGTATCAAAATTCTTACCATTCTTAAGTCCAAACTTTTGGATTAAGTTCAGAGCATATTTTGTTTAAGAAATGAAAATGTCATCTGGTTGTCGTTTTACTTGCAACCCAAGGAAATAATTTAATTCCCCAACCATGCTCATTTCAAACTTAGATTTCATCAAATCTGCAAACTTAACAGTCATGTTAGTACAAGTTGATCCATAAATAATATCATCAACATAAATCTGAACCATTAAGATATCATCGTTATGTTTCTTAACAAAAAGCGTCTTATCAACACTACCCATTTGAAAATTATGACTTATTAAAAACTTAGTCAATTTTTTGTATCAAGCTTTAGGAGCTTGTTTTAAACCATATAGAGTTTTTTTAAGACGATATACATGATTAGTAAACATAGGATCTTCAAACCCTGTAGGTTGTTCAACATATACTTCTTCATGTAGATCACCATTTAAGAAAGTACTCTTTACATCCATTTGAAAATTTTTAAATTTTCTAAAGCATGCAATGGATATAAAAAGTCTGATTGATTCAAGGCGAACAACTGGGGCAAAGGTTTCATCGTAATCAATGCCTTCTATTTGAATGTACCCTTATACAACCAGTCTTACCTTGTTTCGAATTATATTACCAAGTTCATCAGACTTATTTTTGAAAATCCACTTAGTTCCTATAATATGTTTATCTAGGTCTAGGAACAAGATACCAGACATCATTTCCAATGAACTGATTTAGTTCTTCCCGCATAGTTACTATGCAGTTTTCATCAGAAAGAGCTTCTTTTACGTTTACCGGTTCAATCTGAGAAGTAAAGCACATGTAATTATATATGTATTCTAGTTGTCTATGAGTGCACATACCAGTGAGAGGGTTTCCAAGAATTTGAGCGGTTGGATGATCTTTAACAGTCCTTAATTCAGAATTGTTTTGACTTGATGAAGTATCGGATTTGTCAATTAGAAGAACTTCATCATTATTTGAACTTGGGGCAGGTGTATTCAAATGATCGTCTATGACTACATTAATTGATTCTTGAAGAACACTGGTCCTTTTATTCAGTACACGATATGTGCGACTGTTTAAAGAGTACCCTAAAAAGATTCCTTCGTCACTTTTTGTGTCAAACTTTCTCAGATTTTCACGATCACGCAAAATATAGCACTTGCTACCAAAAACTCGAAAGTATTTGACATTAGGCTTTTTATCAAACCACATTTCATAAGCAATTTTATTATTAGATTTACATATATAAACCTGATTAATAATATAGCAGGCAGTATTCACTGCTTTAGCCCAAAGATTTTTAGGGAGCTTCATACTATTCAACATTACAGTTCCCATTTCTTGAAGCACTCTATTTTTCATTTCCACAATTTCATTCTGTTGAGGAGTTTTAGGAGTAGAGAATTCATGCAATATTCCCTGATCGTTACAGAATTTCTCAAAATTGCTATTCTCGAACTCAGATCCATGATCACTATAGATCTTACAAATTTGAGAACCTTTTTCAGTTTGAATCCGTTTAAGAATCCTTTTAACTTCATTAAGGGTTTCTGATTTATCCCTTAGGAAGGCTACCCAAGTGAATCTAGAAAAATCATCCACGATTATCAAGATGTATTTTTTGCCACCTCGACTCTCCGTCCTGGTAGGTCCTATAAGATCCATATGGAGAAGCTCGAGTGGTCTTGATGTGGTATTAGAGTTTACCTTTTTGTGAGAGCTCCTTGTTTGTTTTCCATACTGGCATTCACCACATATCTTGTCTATATTTTATAATTTTGGTAGACCTCTTATTAGTTCTCCCTTGCTCAATTTGTATAAATTACGGTAGTGTACATGTCCAAGACGTTTATGTCATAATTTTGTTTCATCAGTATGGATAATGTAGCACGATTGATTAGATGAGCTACCATCGCTTATAATATAGCAATTTTCAGAAGTCCTGTGACCAGTTAATATTACAGAACCCTTTTTGTTCAAGATTTCACAACCTTTATTAGAAAATTTCACGCTATGATTATTATCACATATTTGAGATATGCTTAACAGGTTGTGTTTTAGTCCCTCAACATATAAAACATTCTTAAATAAGGGGAGGTTATAGAGTTGAACCGTACCTTGGCCAATAATCTTACAGTTGCTACCATCACCAAATGTGACTGACCCATCAGTCATATCTTTAAGATCGGTGAATAAAGCCTTGTCGCCTGTCATATACCTTGAGCATCCACTGTCTAAGTACCACTTCGAATGACTTATAGCTTCAAAAGCAGTGTGGGCCACCAAGCAAGTAACTTTAGGAACTCATTTCATTACTGTTTTGGGTTTAGGAGTATAGTTGGTCTCCTTATATTTGTAATTTTTGTATGAGTGACCCACTGAGTTAGATTTTAAGAGCTCCTTAAGCAAATCAACTATTTTTTTCAGCTAAAGGGTTTTGGTTTTGAGTTTTATAGTTGACATAATTGCTTTTAGGTTTTTGAAAAGTTTTAGCATTTTTAGAAAAACTTTGATTAATACTTTTTCCTTTTGAGTTAGAGGTTTCTCCTCACACAAACTTAGGAGGAGTATTCTTCTGTTTAGAAGGTATATTTTTATCATAGCCCAACCCGGATCTATCGCCACATTTTCTAGATCCGGATAAAAGTTTTTCAAACTTCGGATCTCCTTAGGCATACCTCCATGTATCCTTTGAACTCAAAAGAGAAGAGTTTTCATATTTGAGTTTGTCATTTTCAGATTTAAAATTTTCAATCAGGGAGGTTTTAAATTCTAAATCACATTTAGTCTTTTCAAAACAATCTGAAATATGGGATTTATCTAAAACAAGAGACTCATAATTTTCTTTAAGTTTTAAAAACTTTTCTTTTTGAAGTTTTAGTTTTACGGCAATTTTACAACTTTCCTTGTATAGGGCATTGTAAGCATCTTGAAGATCTTCTTCATGATCACTATTCAGATTTTCTTCACTAGTCGAATCATCATGATCTGAAAAAGTGAACTTGGCTAGAGTCATAAGGGCCTTAACTTCATTGCCCGACTCGGTTTCAGAATCTTCTGATTCAGAAGAGGCTTCAAATTCAGAGGATTCATCCCAAGTAGCCAACATACCCTTCTTTTTGGGTTTAACCTTTTTAGGACACTTGTTTGCTAAATGCCCATATTCTTGGCAATTGTAACATTGACTATCTTTCAAAGATTTCCAAGTTTTAGATTTAGGTTTAGATCTTTTCTTATCATTTGATTTTTGAAAATCAACCCTCTTTTTACTTTTGAAAATCTTGTAAAACTTTTTCGCTAAAAGAGTCATATCGTCTTCAGAATTTTCTAGATCGGAATTATTTTGAGAAATATGTTTAGAAGACTTAAGGGTAATAGATTTACCTTTAGGAGCTTTAAAAGTTAACTTGTAGGTTTGTAAAGACCCAACCAACTCTTCTACCCTCATATTGTCCGTATCATGAAGTTTTTGGATCGCAGTTACATTAAAATTGAACCGTTCAGGTAGTGAGCGTAGTATCTTTGCACACACTTTACTTTCAGGGATTTTATCTCCAGGACCTCACATAGAGTTTACAATGTCATTTAATCTAGTGTAGAAATCATAAACATTTCATTTTCCTTCATATAAATTTCTTCAAATTTGGTTGTGAGGAGTTGGACTTTAGATTTTTTGACAATTGAAGCACCCTCGTGTGTCATTTCTAATATATCCCAAGCTTGCTTTGCAGTATCACAGGATATGATTCTTTTGAACTCATCCGGTGATAGTGCACAAGTGATTGCATTTAGTACTTTTACATTGGTACTACTCTCACTTTTCTAAAGAGTGCTCCATGAGAAAAATGGTGTTACTCTCATTGATTTTGAACCATCGATACCAGTCACTTCAGTGGTAGGTGGGTTCCATTCAGTCACTGTGTCAAGCCACACACTCTCATCCATTGATTTGAGAAAAATCCTCATCCTGGCTTTCCAATAGGCATAGTTGGAGCCATCAAAGGGTGGAGGCCTAGTGACCGAAATGTTATCAAAATTCGACATCTTATATATATATATATATATATATATATATATATATATATATATATATATATATATATATAGCTTAGATCGTTAGCTCAGGAAATGAATCCAATGATTAAAGAATTAAAGACGAGCTATTAGGCTCTGATACCACTTGAAAAGGCCAAGCTATATGTCCTAGAGGGGGGAGGGTTGAATAGGACTATGCCAAATTAAAAATTAACAGCGGAATTCAACCCAAAATAAGATAACCTTTAAAAAAAAAAGACTACACTTTAAATAAATCAAAGAACAAAAATGCAAAGCAATCTTAAATAAAGAGCTTGATATTCATGTTGTTCTAAGGATAACCTTTGCACCATAAAAACCAAGGGTTTATGGTAGGACAACCTTACTAGAACAAATCGAATATCAAAACTCGAACAGAAAGAAAATAAAGGAAATAGCAAGAAATGAATTCTAAACTATTACAACATTCCCCACTTTGCTTGACATGTAAATATTACAACATTCACATCCTCATATACATTCCACAAATCTAAATGATTAAAGATATAGAAATTAAAAGAACATTCAAATAACAAAACACACTAATATATAGTGGTTCGCCTGTGTATTCACCAACTGTTAAACAACAGCTACACAGCTTGCTACTCCACTCCTAATATCCTCACACAGGGGATATTAGCATTCACTATCAAAATAGGTTTCACAGGTTCACTTAAAACCTTCACAATTGTGTCTTTTTAACTTGGGCTTACACAATCTAAAAACCCACACTTTCTGAGTTTTCTGGCTCTCCTCAGATAACCAACACAATGAGATTTTTTTGGCGAACCTCAAACAAAAACCAAAAGATGAAAATTTACAATAATTGTAAAATACCTGGATTTCTCCTTTTGTAGCAGCCCGGTAGAACCAATCAGAGTAGAAGTTCGAATCAACGTTCAATGTCCAATACTCACTTAAGAAATGGTTCTAGGTTCTAATTTATTTTAAATTAAACCAAATTGGGCGTAGCTCTATTTGATTTTGATTCCAATTAAGAAGGAATACAGCAATTCCTCTTTTTCAAATAAGATTGGAATAACGGAATAAAATCAAATATAAATAAGCTAGCGAAAGAGAATATTAAATATGAACAGAGTAGCTTAAAATAAATACTAACTTATCTCAGAGTGGAGGCTTAAAGTCTTTCAAATTAATCAATGAAAAACTCTGAAATTCGTGCTCAATGTATAGTTGTAGAAATCGTGTCTATGAGTGGCCGTGTGGCCATCTTGACTGGTGATAGGACGAACTACTTTTTGAATTTTTAAGCGCGATCTCGAAAAGCAGTTCCATGACTGGTCGAAGGTAGTACACTACCGGTCAAGTGCACTCTACGACTGATCGTGAACCACCCACAACTGGTCGTGAGACACAAAGATTAGACGCTGGAGTTTGAGTCGAAAAACCAGGACTGGTTGAAGGACGAGTCATGACCATTCCTACGACTGGTCGAACAGTCTCCACGACTAGTAGAATAACCAAAAAATTTCAAAAATCTTCAACAACTTAGGATTGGTCGAGGAATTTCTTAGACTGGTCGAACCAGGTCTAGGACTAGTCGAACAAGGTCTAGGACTAGTCTTAGAACAGACCAAAATCATGTAAAAAGATTTATCTTGAATTATGTATACAAAATGACCTACCCTAAGGTCAAACTAAGGTCTATCATACCTGGGACATGAAGTATGAACATTGAACTTCAATCTTTCAGATGATAGTTAACCTTTGAAGCTTGAGATCTCTACTTGATGTAGCTTGATCTTGAGATCTTCTACAGCTTGAATTTAAACTTCATCAATACACTTAGAGTCTTGAAATATACTTGAGTCTTGAACAAACACTCTTCTTATCGATGTAGCTCTGAACAATGATGCTTACAGAAGAGGAAAAAGTATATAACCATGCATTTCTTGAAGCAGAGCACCATACGTGTCTTGAACCATTGTGATGTCATCTTGAATCATATATATATCAACATACAAGCACAAGGCACACAGATAAAGGTTTTGGCACCATAAAGTTTGACAACCAAAAAAGCATGAGACAATAGCACTTACAGATGTAATGCAATATGTGGTGTGAATGGAATGACCATGCTAGAGTGAATTCGGGATGATAGTATGTAGTATCGCAGGCTATGGGGTTCATCACAAGCAACTTCTATCCAAACCAGTCCCATACCTAAATTTGGATAGTCAGACTTAATGTGGTAAACTCCTGATCTAAGGTTAGTCGTGCGCCCCAACCGAAATCCTAGCCATTACGAAGGTAGCACTACTAACCCGAGTGGATAGTGAGTGAATGAGTGAATGAGTATGCAACTCCTGCTCAATAAGTCCACATATCAGTACGGTTTATCTATGGGATCATCACCGAGGTCTATTACACTCTACGCCAGCTTGCTGCCCCTATCCAAGCGCACAACTGGGTAAGTGAAAGAGACCTCACTATCCGTCTACCAATATCGGGTCTGGCTCGTCGATAGCATACCCATTCCTCAAGCTGGTCAAACTCAACCTAGATATTGCCCCCTCACTTAGGGGGGTAAGGTCACACCCCCTCCCAATCGACCACGACACAGTGGGAGACGCGGCCTACTGGTATACGGCCCTCATACACTCATATATATATCCACTCGGTCTTGACGTTGGGGCGTCTCCTGGCCACGGAGGTTTAAGAATTTTCACCCAGGGACATCTAAGGCGCCCGTATGCTAGAACCAACTTTAGGTGTCCCGT
The DNA here is from genome assembly GCA_021015155.1 of Magnolia officinalis. NCBI lineage: Eukaryota > Viridiplantae > Streptophyta > Magnoliopsida > Magnoliales > Magnoliaceae > Magnolia > Magnolia officinalis. The sequence goes on from JAJHSJ010000009.1 coordinate 23,551,209, forward strand.
CTGACCATCCATGATATGTTTGTGGAGGCTACGTCCTTAATGTCGCTAGGGCACACAATGCAAGATGCATAAGTCATACATTCCAGTCATGCATCAATCCTACGCATACCGTGCGCTCATGTGAGATAACCTCTGCCTATTAGGGAGTCTCATAATAACTTGTCCAATGACATATGCAATGGTCAACCACATCTAAAAACATGTAGATGATCCGTATGGGCATGTATCATGATGTTATGCAGTCACATACTCATAATCGATATCAGTAACCATCATCGACAATCGACCTCGACAATGTGGACATTTAGCCAACATTGCCCCTAAGGAATTACCCATATAGAGCCTAACATATAATGGACCCATGGCCTCACATAAGACCAACTATACAACACCTTAATACACATCACGATGGGCCTTTCACATGGGCCTAACATACATCACAATGGGCCTCATCATATGGGCCAGAAATATATCACAATGGGCCACTCATATGGGCCTAATATACATCACCATAGGTCATGACCCATGGGCCCCAAATACATCACAATGGGCTACGACATATGGGTCAGAATTACATTACAATGGGCCTCGCTAATGGGCCATAAATACATAATAGGTGGGCTCTACACTTGGGCCTAATATACATCAAGTGGGCCACATCAATGGGCCGCACACAAATGGGCCTCATACTCATCAAGTGGGCTACATCAATGGGCCACACTAATGGGCCAAACGCTTTACTAAACTTTCACATAGTCAGGTGACCAGTACCACAATTTCACATAGTTTAGCAGTCACCTAAGCACCACATAATCATATGGTTGAGTGGTCACACAATGTCACTCTACTTGCCATTATTAAATGATTTAAGGCCACATGGTTACTTATCATAACTCATACATCTATGGGCAACCAATTTATTAAGCTCCCACATGGTCAGGTTGTCGATGCCATAATTTCACTTAGTATCCTAGTCTAGTGACCGCATCTCAAAGCATCTAAGGCACAATCACAAGCATACCCACTATTCCCGGTTACACTAACTCTTAAACTCTAACCACTCAATACTTCATATGGAGAATGACTCAGATTCGATGTCACATAATCAAGAGGCCAAAAACTAGTTTCCATCACATCAGATATAGTTTAGTGATCCCCGCATTTGCGTCATTTATGAGCATAATGTAAGGATTGTATTTATGTCGCATGACACCGAATTGAGGGCCACTCCATTATCAAGTTGTATAATCCAACCTATATCATAATTCTCATGACTAAGTAAATCTGCACGTACAACCCGATTGTTCATGGTTTGGGTGACTATGGCTATGCCCATAAGCACGTGGTCATAACATTAGGTGGTCAATAATGCCATCTGACTTCATATAGTTGATTAAACTTGTGTGAATTTCGAAATCATACGGTTAACCACCCACATATACTTCACAATTGCATTTGATTAGGTGGCCATACATATCTCACATGCCCACATGATTAAGGGGCCAAATACATATCGCACACTCACACATCTAGAGTCTACCTAATTGTTATAATTGAACATGTTTATGGGTTTAAACACATGTCATATGATTCTACTACTTAGGACCGCACTCTAACCAAAGTGCCAAGTGGTGAAAGGTTGTGCACTCGTTATATAATTAGGCATTCTAAGGCAGCAACATAATACAATGTATGTCACATACCAAGTGGTGAAGGGCTATACACATGACACAATTTCACATGTTTCAATATAGCATACATTTAATACATGTGGATCACGAACTCTTGCCGAAGAGGGCCAATGGTTGGCCCAAACAAGACTACCATTGATGGGCCCACATGACATTCACTCAAAATGGGCCTTAACATTCTTGGGCCCACACATCAATGGAATTCAAATGGGTTCTATGTGGTGGAGAAATTTTAACAGAGATCGGTACCATTCACATATCAATCTAATTTGCATAATTAATATGCTACCAATCCATGGTGGACCTGGGGCTAAAAAAAATCAAGTCAATCTATGGCACATGTGGGCCACACCACAAACAAAAATTGAGAGGATTACCCTCCATTAAAACATTCATGATTACTTGTCAGGCCACCGAGGCGTGGATCACAAATCCAGCCCATCCATTATGTGTGTACCACTGAATTGACCAGTCCAAGTTTCTGATGCATCCAAATTTCAAATGGACCCCACAAGTGCTTTTATATACTTGAGCTCCGAGTTGCATGAATGGTTTAAGGAGATCAAAATTACATGGGTCCCATTGTGATGTATTTACTATATCTATACTATTTATCTATATTTAGAGATCATTATAGAGGATTATCCCAAAAAATGAATCATAACCAAAGATTATCTGGACCTCACCTCAATTAGTAGCGAGGATAATGCTTTCACCGTTGAACCACTCATGAGGCCCACCATAATGTTTATTTTCCATCCAATCAGTTCATAAGGTAACAAAGACCTGAATTTAAGGGGAAAAACAAATTTCATATTGGTCCAAAACTTCTGACCCAAAAAGGGTTACAATGGTAGGCATTTAAACCCTACTACTTTTTTTTTTTTTTTTTTTTGTAGTGTGGACCACCTGATGGTTAGATCTGTCTTATTTTTCTTCTCAAGCCTTAAGACATGCTCACCAAATGGATAGATGGTTTAGATATAACATATACCTCATGATCAGACCCATGAAAATTGTGGATTTATTCAGCTTTATAAATTTTTTTTTTTTTTTATGGTGTGGGCCACCTGAGTTCTGTGTACGACTGAATTTTGGAGGTGACCCATTTTTAAACGGGACCCATCAAATGCATGGGGCTGATGTTCAACACACATCATGGTGGGGCCTGTGGTGGGGCCCACCTCCTTCCAGCGTCAGTAGAGACGCTGCATGCTGCAGCGTCAAACATTGGCAGCATCAACGTCAGTGCTGTTTTGTTTTTTTTTTTTTTATGGTTTTTCATATATGGGGCTCACAACAAGATGATCCAGTCCATCTGTTGTTTGTGTCCCACGTGGTGGAGGGTTCAGTCCAGGTTTCAGATGCATAAAAATTTTAAGTGGGCTCCAGCAAGTACTTTTGTATTTTTTTTAGCATGTCTTCACATGATTTTTGATGGTGTGACCTACCAGAGAACTGGATTGGCTTCATTTTTCGGCTCAACACCTAAAATGATTTGAAAAATTAAATGGACGGTGTGGATTTAATACATACATCATGGGTGGGGCCCATTGTGGACCCACAGCCCTTGCCTCCTTAATTGAGCAGCTGGACGCTGCTACTACAGTGTCCTTTAGATGCTGGCGGCAGCGTCCTCTATATACACGGTGTTGTGTGCACGTGTGTGCGTGGGTGTGAGTGTTTGTGTGTGTGTGTGTGTGTGTGGCCAACACAATGGACCACACTTTGAATGATTTGGATAGCCTACAAAATTCTAGCGGGGCCCACAATCAATGGGTCCCACATAAAGTTTATAGCTTATTTTTTTAATTATTATTATTATTCTTTTTATATGTATTCTCCCATGAATCCACACCATTAAACACATCATTATCATCATATCATCACCATTTTATTTATTATTATTATTATTTTAATCATCTTTTTATATGTACTCTCCTATGTATCCACACCATTGATCACATCATTATCATCAAATCATTACCACTAATAATCATACAAATAATCAAAAAGAAAATAAACCAAGAGTGGAGTGGGTGTACTCACCTTGGTGAATTAGATGGATGGTTGAGATGGAATTGATGGTTGAGATGATGAAAGGGATGGGATTGATGGAGTTGATGGCCCACCAAGATCACTCCTCTCTCTCTCTCTATCTCTCTATCTCTCTCTCTCTCTCCATGAGTAGGAAAATGGTAAAATGCTAAGGGTTGAAGGGATATATGTAGAGAAATTGTTAAAAATGTGGTTAGATTTAATTAATGTGATCTTGGTTAACTTAAATTAGGATTATATCAATTAATTCATGATTTGCAATTAACGGTGGATTAAAGGAGCATGGGATGGCAGTGTGATGATGTCATGCTTAAGGTATGGAATGGAGTGGAGTTGACTTTGGGGAGACATGAGAGATGGGAGGTATGGGTGTGTGACATCACACACATGGGTAGAGATTCTCTCACCCATGTGTGGCATGTGCATGTGTATATGACATGTGTTCTGCACATGTGTGGAATGAAGTACATGGCGCCTTGCGCACATGATACACTAATAATTCTTCACGACGTATCTCACTAACGGAGTATCGTATAGACGCACGGGTGGTACCTACGCGATTGTAGTGACAGGGCGATCGATATGAGATAGGTTTCGAGGTCTTGGGGTTCCGGTCAGTCAGGTGTGTACTATGAACGGTCAATCTAGGTCTAGTGAAGGGCGTTAATCATTGTGTACGTATGCATCGAAAATGGTACAGAATGGACGAGGTGTTACAATCTACCCTCCTAACAAAAAATTTCATCCTCGAAATTTCAAATACCTTATCAAACTCATAGCATGGAAAGCCAACATATGTATCATCATACATATATAGTACAATCATCCATCCCATAAGTGAGGGTATTACTCGCGGCTATCTCCCTCATGCTTGGGTGCTAAGTATAATCTCTACGTTCTCAACTAGGGAATCCTGTTTTGATTAGGTTCTCAAACTGGGAATCCTAGATTTATGTCTTTAGATTCATACAAATCAGAGGTACTAATAGCATCTAGGTTCTCGATCAACGACGGTGGGAGACCTAGTTTAAGTTCTTCTATGTTTTCAAGTTACTGACATTGCTCGTAAGTGATCCCAAATCTTATGCTCTGATACCATCTTCTGTTACACCCCAAGCCCGAGGACGGACAGCTTCTGTGATGCCCCGAATCCGGCACTCGACTTCCATACACCAAGTCCATACAAGCGCGCGAAGAGTTAACCAATGACAAGCAGCATAGGAACTCATTCCAAGCGAGCGCGGAGATCTACCCAATCAATCAATGGCTCAGCTCGGCTTCATCCTTCGAGGGTTCAGCTCAGGTTAGCCTTGACCACCTGTTGCTTGATTTTAAGTTCAACTACCTCAACACTTATCACTTACATGAATCTCTTGTAACGGATGAGAAACCTGCGCTAAGATTGCGCCTGATATCGCGAACCGTCTTTGACCCACCTACATAATAAATAATGGGCCCATCTACTTAAAACAGTATGCAAAATCTCTCATCCAAAACCCCTCGACACTACCAGACCTAGATTTTTATCCTGACTTTGGCATCGGAGGGTCCCCTTCTCTAACCAGGGTCTCCTTTATCTTCTTCCTGTGCAGGTATTTGAAGGTCCAACATCTCGGTGAAGGTGAACCAGATTTTTGCATCAACAAGTTTTATCCCAACCATCCTTTTATGTGGCCCATCTTGCTGATACCATCCGTCTGTTTTAACAACCCAAGTGGCCACACCACCATAAAACACTGGGATTGATTACCCACCATTGAAACCTTCTTGGGCCCACCATTATGTATATATTTTATTTAGGCAGCGACCTACTTGTAGGTATGCGCCTTATCTTGGCCGTCCATGTGTGAGGCATACCATTATGTGTGTTTAAAGGGCACACCTACCAGCTAGCCAGTGTGGTCTGCTATGTTGGCTCACCTAGATGATGGGTTGTATATCCCAGCCACCCATCTGTTTGAACATCTCATCTCAGTGCATGGTCCCGAATATGAATAAGATTCGAAGCTTAACTGGGTCATACTGTCCAATACAGGTTGTGTTCCCCACGTATTACAAACCTTGCTTAAGCCTGCGGTGGTGATTTTTAGGTCCCACACGGCGGGCCATGCTATGGAAATAGCTTGCACAAATAGCATATGCCCCACACTGAGGGGTTTGTCACATTGTATGCGTTCTTGTAAGGCCCCTGATTTTTACCAACTGGGAATTGGATATCCTTGGGCAGTACATTTGATTTTTGGACTTGAGTGCTTGTCCGTGTGTGTATTCGCACATGTTTGGGACCAAAAGGATTGACCTTGGATCCACAAAAACTGGCCAACTGAGTGAAATCTGAGAATTTTGAAGAATATGGACAACAAAGTTCGGTTGCACCGAGCAAACTGTTGAGGTGTGGAGCCAGTACACCAATGCGCCCATTGTAAAATGGAGGTCTTTCATTGCGCTGCTCGACCGGTTGAGGGGATTGCTCGACTGGTCGAGTGGGCCACTCAACTAGTCGAGAGGCGCTCGACTCAAAGTCCAGAGAGTCATGTTTTTTAGCCTCGACTAGTCGAGGGTTAGGCTTGACCAGTTGAGGGGGTCTCTCGACCAGTCGAGGCCCTGGCTCGACTAGTCAAGGGTTACGCAGATTCTGCGTGGATTTGGTGTGGAGTGAGTAATTTGATGCGGCTTTGCAGAGGTGCAGAACAGAAGTTTCCTAAACTATAAATAGGGGTCCAAGGGTTATTCTAGGGTATTGAAAAAGTATGAAAAAGGGTTTTCTAAAGCAAGGCTAAGGGTTTTCTATACGTCCAAGGTGAGTATATTGCTTGTAATCTCGTTTTCTTCATAGTGGAAGTTTGCACCCATAGTTTTTTACCCTTATTGGGGTTTTTCCACGTATATTTTATCTTGCGGTTTGTTGGTATACTTGGATTCTACTTCTAGATTATATTTCTTCTTGTTTATCGTTTGTGGGTGAGACCGAAAATTGGGTCTCAGTTTACTTGTGTTGTTGGTGTGCTACACAACAACTGGTATCAAAGCTATTGGTTTACTTTAAGTGAGAGCGATGACGGAAGAAGGGAAGACTAGAGTTGAGAAGTTTGATGGTTCAAACTTTGCCTTCTGAAAGATGCAGATGGAGGATTATCTGTATCAGAAGGACCTCTATATTCCTCTAAGAGGAAAATAAAAGAAACCAGAGAAGATGACAGATGGCGAATGATCTTTATTGGATCGGAAGGCTTTAGGAACGATCCGACTCTCTTTGCCTAAGAGCGTCGCCTTCAATATATCCAACGTGAAGACAACAAAAGAATTAATGCAAGCTCTAGCTACGATATATGAACCCTCGGTGTCTAACAAGGTTCATCTTATGAAACGGCTATTCAACATGAAGATGTCAGATGGTGGGAGCGTGGATGAACATCTAAATGAATTCAATACAGTCACGAGCCAATTAGAATCCGTTGGCATCACTTTTGAGAACAAGGTTAGGGCGTTATTGATCTTGTCCAGTTTGTCAGATAGTTGGGATGGTTTGGTGATTGCCGTGAGCAATTCTTCAGGGTCGACAAAGCTGAAGTTTGATAATGTGACCGGTCTAATTCTCAGTGAAGAATCTAGAAGAAAGGCATCGGGAGTTTCAAGGGATTCGGGGAATGCTCTAAACGTTGAAGGAAGAGGAAGATCGCTGAACAAAGGAGGCAATAAACATGAAATTTCTAAGTCGAGGAAGAAGTCCAAGGGACCGAAAGATAAGGACGGGTGTTGGCATTGCGGGAAGAAGGGGCACATGAAACGTGATTACAGGGCGCTTAAGAAATAAGAAGGAAGCTCTCAAAGTGGGAAGGATTCAGTGAATCTATCTAAGGAGAGTGACACAGAGGCGTTGATCTTGTCTCTTGATGCACGGAATGAGTCTTGGGTCATAAACTCAGGTGCTTCGTTTCATACCACTTCGTGCAAGGAAGTTCTGCGTGATTATTTGTCAGGTGATTTCGGGAGAGTCTATCTAGGTGATGATGAGTCGTGCGGTATTGTTGGAAAGGGAGACGTTCATATAAGTTAGAAAGACAGAATGACTTTGAAATTGAAGGATGTCAGACATGTACCGAGTTTGAGACGAAATTTGATCTCAGTGGGGCAGTTGACCGATACCGGATATGTGACGACATTCACTAGTGATTCCTAGAAGGTCACAAAAGGTGCCCTGATGATATCTCGAGGCAAGAAGGAAGGTACTTTTTATGTGACTTTCAGATCGTATAGTTCACTCGCAGTCGCATCAACTGGAGTGAATGGGAAGTTATGGCATCAGAGATTGGGACATATGAGTGAGATAGGGATGAAAGTGCTATTGTCAAAAGGGAAGCTACCAAGGCTAAAGTCTATTGACTTGGAATTCTGCGAGGACCACGTGTATTGCAAGTAGAAGAGGGTAAGCTTCAAGAAAATTGGATGTGCTCCAAAGACGCATCTATTGGAGCTTCTACACACTGATGTGTCTGGACCAACACAAGTATCATCTCTTCGTGGCTCACGTTATTTTGTTTCTTTTATTGATAATGCTAGTAGAAAACTGTGGGTCTATTTCTTAAAGTACAAATCTGATGTGTTCGATGCATTTAAAAAGTGAAAATAATGGTAGAAAATTAGACAGGTAAAACAGTAAAATGCCTCAGATCAGATAATGGGGGAGAGTATTGTGATAAGAGGTTTGAGGAGTATTGTGCAGTAAATGGAATCAAACATTAGAAAATGATTTCATGGACACCATAGCAGAACGGTGTGTCTGAACACATTAACAGGACTATCCTAGAGCACGCCAGGAGCATGAGGTTACATGTAGGGTTGCCCAAGACGTTTTGAGCATATGTTGTGAATACTGTTGTATATCTCATCAATAGAAGTCCCTCAGCACCATTGGATGATGGGCTATTAGAAGAAACATGAACTAGGAAAGAAGTGAACCTTGCACATCTCAAAGTATTCAGTTGCACTTCATATGTTCACATTGATGCAGAGCACAGAAACAATCTAGATGCGAAGTCCAAGAAGTGAACGTTTATAGGCTATGGGCAACATGATTTTGGATACCGATTTTGGGATACAGAGAACTAAAAAATCATCAGAAGCAAAGACGTAGTCTTCAATGAAAAAGTGATGCATAAGGACAGTGTGCAGCAAAAACAAAATACAGCCGATGAGAAAGAATTCATAGAGTTGGAAGAGTTACCAGACACGGGTGTTACAGTGCTACAGGATGAGCATGCACATGAGCATAATGAGGCAGACCCGCAAACACCGGTTGTGAGGAGGTCTACTCGGGAGAGGAGACCCAAGGTCTGATACTCACCCTCCTTACATTATCTACTGCTGATAGATAATGGTGAACCAAAATGTTTTGAAGAGGCATTACAGTTAGATATACGGGTTAAGTGGGAGCAGGCCATGGATGATGAGATGGACTCTCTTGAGTCCAATCGTACGTGGGAGCTAGTCACTCTACCTAAGGTTAAAAAAGCTCTTCATAATAAGTGGGTTTACAGACTGAAGGAGGAGCACTATGGTTCGAAACTGTACAAGGCCAGATTAGTTGTGAAAGGGTTTCAACAAAAGGCAGGTATCGACTTCACTGAAATATTTTCACCAATGGTGAAAATGTCTATGATTCGCATGATCTTAAGTATAGTGGCTACAGAGGACTTACATCTAGAGCAACTAGATGTTAAGACAGCCTTTCTTCATGGGGACCTTGAAGAAGAGATATACATGCATCAGCCGACAGGATACATGGCACTAAGAAAGGGGAACAAAGTGTGTAGACTGAATAAGAGTCTATTAGCCTGAAGTAAGCCCCGAGGCAGTGGTTTAAGAAGTTCGACAGTTTCATGTCGAGAAACAGTTTTAGGAGATGTCATGCAGACCACTGTTGTTATTTGAAAAAGTTTGATACGTCGTACATCATCCTTCTTCTATACATTGATGATATGCTTATGGCCAGATTAAGCATGAAAGACATCTCGGATCTCAAAAGAAAATTGTCTAGAGAATTTGCCATGAAGGATTTAGGAGCTACAAAACAAAATCTAGAGGATAAAGCATGACAGAGAAAACAAGAAACTAGTTTTGTCACAAGCAGAGTACATAGCCAAGGTACTTGATCGATTCAGTATGGGAGGTGCTAAGCCGGTTAGCACTCCATTAGCCAACCACTTCAAGCTTTCTAAAGAGCAAGGTGCGAAGATGTGGGAGGAACGAGACTACATGACCAAAGTCCCATAAGCGTCAGCTATTGGGATCCTCATGTATGCTATGGTGAGCATGAGGCCAAATATTGCTCGCAGTGGGAGTTGTTAGCAGTTTCATGAACAACCCTGGGAAGGAACATTGAGAAGCTGTGAAGTGGATCCTTAGATACCTGGTAGGTATTGTGGATGTAGGGTTGTGTTATGGAGGATCAGAAATCAAGCTACATGGCTACGTAGATTCAGATTTGGCAGGAGATATCGACAGCAGAAGAAGCACTACAGGGTATGTCTTTACTCTGGGTAGTGTCGCAATCAGTTGGGTCTCTCAGTTACAAAAGATAGTATCTATCAATACAACAGAAGCAAAATATATTGCAGCTACAAAAGCGTACAAGGAGATTGTGTGGATGCAAGGTTTCATGAAAGAGTTCAGAAAGAAGCAAGCAGATTACAAGCTGTACAGTGACAGTTAGAGTGCAATACACTTGGCTAAGAATTCAGTCTTTCATTCAAGGACCAAGCATATTGACATCAGATATCACTTCATACGTTTGTTACTGAAAGATGGATCGATTGCTCAGGAGAAGATTCATACAAGTGAGAACCCTGCGGATATGCTGACTAAGACGGTCACACGGGAGAAGTTGAAGCTCTATTCAACTTTGATTGGTCTTCAGGCTTGAAGACAGGGAGGTGGTGCACTCTGGATGTAGAAGACGAAGGATTATGGTGATGTGTCTCCAAGTGGGAGATTTTTAAAGTGTGGAGCTAGCACACCAATGCGCCCGTTGTAAAAAGGAGGTCTTTCACCGCGCTACTCGACCGATCGAGGGGACCGCTCAACTGGTCGAGTGGGCGACACGACCAATCGAGTGGCGCTCGACTCAAAGTCCAGAGAGTCATGTTTTTTGGCCTCGACCAGTCAAGGGTCAGGCTCAACCAGCTGAGGGGGTTCCTTGACTAGTCGAGGGTTACACATATTCTGCGCGGATTTGGTGCGGACAGCGTAATTTTGAGGCGGTTTCGTAGAGGTGCGGAATAGAATTTTCATAAACTATAAATAAGGGTCTTAGGGTTATTCTAGGTATGAAAAAAGTATGAAAAATGGTTTTTTAAAGAAAGATTAAGGGTTTTCTATACGTCCAAGGTGAGTATATTGCTTGTAATATCGTTTTCCTCATAGTGGAAGTTTGCACCCGTGGTTTTTTACCTTTGTTGGGGTTTTTCCACATATATTTTGTCTTGTGGTTTGTTGGTATGCTTGGATTCTACTTCTAGATTATATTTTTTCTTTTTTATCATTTGTGGGTGAGATCAAAGATTGGATCTCGGTTCACTTGCTTTGTTAGCGTGCTGCGCAACACAAACTGGGGTAATTGGGGCAGCCCTGCTCGGTTACACCAAGTAAACCTCGAGTAACCAATCAAATCTGGACAGCAGGGCTTAGTTGCACCGTGTAGGAGTCGGTTGAACCAAGTAACACTGTTCAACAATTTTCTGCATGTTCAGATTTTGAGAGTTTCAATGTACTAACTTCAAAAAGTCATATCTCTTTTACTACAACTCCAATTGAGGTGATTAAAAAACAAGATTGAAGTTTAATGAGTCTATTTTCATAAAATAGAAATTAAAAAAAATAATTAAAGGAGATTAATTTTAGGATTTTTTAGAAACTATACCAAAACCATTAGTTTCAGGCAACCGGTACTCCCAGAATTTTTAGAATTTTTCTGTAACTCGAAATATAATGAATTTTAGGATTAAATAATTTATACTTGATGATGAACTACTAAAAAAATAATAATAAATAATATAATAATTAAAAGTACCAAAATTGTTATCTGAAATAGACCTATTGAAATTGGAAATTTCTGCAACTACACGTCGTCGATGAATAACGCATATCTTTTTCATCTTAGAGTTTTTGTATTCGATATATTTTTATGAATGGCTTCTAAATATACTAGGAATCATACTATTTAATTAGATTATTATTTTCTATTTTTTAAATATATTTTACTAATTCGGATAGCTTTGAATATAGTTGAATTATTGTCCTTGATTAGGGTGATTAGAGCCGAGTTACCATTTACACTAATTACGTGTAGGTCATACTATGAATTTAGCTAATCCAAACACCAATCATCGTGTATGAGAAATCTCGCTGCCCAATTCATCTCGAAAATGCCCTGATTATCCGAATAAGCTCTGGACCACTCATTAGTGGGCCACTAGACTCGAAACTATAGAATAATGACCATCTTACCTGGCTTGACATCCATCGCGGATGTCGAGCCGAGATAGTGTCTAAAACTTCTCAACTTGGACTGAAGGTTGAGTGCGTGGGACGTGCAAATGCCCTAGGCAGAAACCTAAAATTTAAGTGAATCGAGCTCTCTGCTCTTTTGCGAAGTTGTGACTTTCCGACCGTTGGGTTCCAACCAAACTTGAGGTGTGAGTTAATGATATTTTCCTGTACATATCTGGATATCCGGATATTTTCCTGTACGTCTAATCGAAGCATCCGATTGCCACCCAATTATGATGAAATGTAGATCTCATAATGGGGCACCTGCCTCATGGTATAGATAAGTCGGTGGGCCATTAGAAGGCCCTATAAGTCGAAAACAACCCCCCCCCCCCCCCCCCCAAACCCAGGGCAAGTTTATTGGAGAAAGGGTCACCGGGGCTATTTATGCATATTCTGGCATTATAAATAGCCCTCCATTTGCACCCTCTCATTTTCATATGAATTTTCATTTCAAGAAAGTGGAGATGGAGAAAGAGAGAAAGAGAGAAATAGAGGATAAGGGAGATCTTGTGAGGGAGGTCTTGGAGCATTCCTGATGGATTTCCTTCAATCAAGCGTATCCTCAACCGTTCTCCTCCGTTAAATCCATCCCATTCTCGATTGAGAGGTAAGAAACGAACCATGCTTCCCAACTTAAGTTTTCTAGGATTAATTGCATGATTCTCAACCAAATCCTTTAAATTTGGCATAGGAATCATTTCCCCCCAATTCATAACCGTAGGAACTCAAAATCAAAGATTCATTCTTAAAGGTGCAGAACATTACCCCTAGGTTTCCGTTTATTGAACCCCATGTCACAATTAATGATTTATGCTATGAATGGATGAATGCATGCTAATTAGTGTTGATTATTGATTTGCGTAATGTGTATATGAATGCATGTTAACTAGTGTTGATTATTGATTTAGTTAATGTATGGACTAATGCATGCTAATTAGTCTCGATTGATGATTTGTGTAATGCGTAGATGAATTCATGCTAACCAATGTCAATTATTGATTTGGGTAATGTATGGACGAATGCGTGCTAATTAGTGGCGATAATGATTGATACAATGAGTAGATGAATGCATACTAACCAGTGCATACTTGTATGGCCGCTTACTTTTCATGAATTGCTATCTTAGTGTAATGACACCTGCATGTTCTATGAAATGCACTATATTGTAGAATTTTTCTGATTTTCTGTTTATAACCCTCCTTGTAGTTGCGGTAGTTAATTTATTAGTGCGATTGACTGACCGGGACTATCTGGGTAGTTGGGTTGGCCAGCAAACAGTGAACGCACGAGGGCGACCCCGATTGGGTTGGTCGCCCCAGACTAGTCTAATTGATCTTGGCCGAACGCGAATAATTGGTAGTAGTCAGACTACACGGGATGCTTACACCCAATGCCGGTTATGCCGGAGTTATTCCGAGTCAACCGAAGAAGCCTAACAGCTAACCAACCATGTGTGTTAACCATGAAAGATCGCGCCTGCCTGAATCTGAAGCACCCCATACCTTTGAGAGGCCTATTATTAACCATTAGTGATACAATCCCAAGACTTAAGAGCCATCCATGGTGGTATGGGATACCGTGTTCGAGCTGTCAGCTTATGATGGGGTGATGAGCCTCCCCGTAGTGACTAATGACCAACTAAGACTCGGGAGCAGGGCATGGTGGTATAGGACATTGTGCCCGTGCTGTCGGCCTATGCTGGGGTGATGAGCCTCCCCGTAGTAACCAACGAGCACATGAGGTAATAGGTCCTTGTTCGAATGACCCCCATTAAATTACCCGGTCGATGGTTCCATGTCAGAGCACCGTTCGAATGACCCGGGCATGAATGGAATTGAGTGACGAGCCCTTTTCCTTTACATTGATTTGGTTTAATGTGATAAGCTCACACCTCTGTAACGCCCTAACCACTGTTCATCTAGGCTGTGGTCCGAGCGTGGGTTGAGGTGAGCTGTTTGATCCGGACCCCCTTCAAAAATAGCTCTCCAATCGGTTGGAGTAGCGTGTTGTGGGCTGTTACAACCTCGGAACTAAGTGACGATACTTGGTTTGGGTGACGACCCATACCAAGTTGATCCTCATACCTTTAGGTATCATGTCTTACCTTTGGAATTATTGATTTATGAGATAAATGGGTGATACCTAAATCTGGATCATGAATCGTAGGCTTAGAGCCGCTATGGTCGCCCTGGGCCAAGTGATTTGGATAAGGCCATTGATTAAATGGTGGTGTTTCAGCTTCCCCAATCTTGTTGGATGAACGGACTTAATTAAATAATTGGCTAACATGAACATTCATAGCATTGCATTAGCATAGGTTGTGACGACTTGGGCATTATAGTCGCGTGTTGAGGGAGTGTTGGCATTTGAGAATGTGGTGTTGGAGTCACTTATGAAGGAGTGTTGGATTGTCAGGGCATGCTCGTGCATTAATAAGAGCATTTAGGAATTGCGTGTTTAAGTTGCTTTATCATTACTTGTGCTAGTGGAATTGATAACATGTATAACTTAGAGTTAATGGAACCACTAAGTTGATCACTCACTCCCACTCTGGGACAGTGTTTTAAAACACCAACCAGATGATATTATCGATGCAAGTACTATCGAGTTCTCAGACGGGTAAGCTTAGAGTGGCTTGCACCGCCGATGTCGCGTTTCAGAGAATTTGACTAAACTAAAAAATTTACACTTTAATCATTTTAGGTATGTATATTGTGGCTTGTATAATCCCCATGTTAGGCAACCAACACTATTAGACTTGTATGTTTACTCTTAGTCCTATATTCATTGATTGTTGTTATCTCTACCTCGCTTTGGATCCGCTAATTTAAGTTGCACTACTCTGATTGCTCGTGTGTGGAACTGACGTGAATCTGAACGAGGCCACACATGCATTTTCATTTGGTTAACACCTGGGAACTCGGAACCCGAGTCTATGTACTTGGGTGATGATTTTTGAGGTGTTATAGTTCTAGCCACATCACTCATCTATTTTACATATTATTTTAAGGCGTGGCCCATCATGGGGCCAATTCAAAGCCCTAATGGATCACACCATTAAGGTCATGAGGCATGATGATGCCCACCATTGGAACCTTTTTAAGGGGCTATAGCCATGTGTGTATTGTGCCCACACCATAGGTCCTACCTTAGTGCGTGTATGACGTTCACACCATGGGGTCATCTTGGTATATGAGTTATATACACGTGGACCATGGGGCCGAACTTATTGTGTGTATGGTATTGGCACCGTAGGCCCATTTTTATGTATGGGATGTATCCGTGCCGTCCCACCTTGGGACCCATCCTTATTTCGGGTCCTACACATTTCTTATGATTTAGCCCATGTAGACCCATTATTGTAGATGGTGAGCTGCTCTCTTAGGCCTTGTTTGGGAATAGTTGTAAGGCTCGCTTTTATGTCCGTTCTGGGCCTACCATGATCATTTGTGGATCCTACAATTCGTTACCCCGTTTGGATGCCGAAAGCAGCATGTTTTGGCCACTTTAGTGCAGGCTTGTTGAGTAGGCCCATTGATTTGAAAGACCACTCAAGTATAGCCTTGTGGGCCTCGATAAACTTGATTTCTAAATAGGTTCCACTTATTGTGAATGATCCATTTCTCTTATCATGTGGTGTGATGCTTTACATTTGTGTTGGTACGACACTTCCTCGATTATTTATGTGGCATTACATTAGTGATTGGTGCAAAGTTTATGCTTACACTTGCTATAACACTTTCTTTACATTGATATGACACCTTTATATTAAGGATGCACTTACTCTATGCTAGATGTAGCATTTATCTTACTCTTGATTTAGCATTGCTCTTGTGTTTGGTATACTACTTCTCTTAAGCTTGATGCGATATTAAGTTATCATATATCATCTGTATCATGTTTGCATGACTTGGATGATGGCTAATTCATGATTTTTAGCTTACCTATGTGTGGCAAGGCCGCATTGATGACTTTAAAACTTGGGGCATTTTTAGGGGACCCATATGAGATGGGGCCACCCTGCATGTATGTATGACTTGTATGATATGGTTGCATGACTTGGATGATGGACTCATGCATTCACGCATTGCATGATGCATTTGCATCCACACCCTAGCGACATCAGGGTTGTGGCCACCACAAGATTATCATGGTTGACAGCTTGAGTATGGGCATCGAAAATCTGGTTACATTTACTAAGAACGTAGGATGTCCCTAGGAGAAAGTCCATAAACCCTTTGAGTCAATAGGATGTGCCAACGTCGAGACCGACTTGATAACATGAGAACCTGAGTACCAAATACAGTAGACCGTGTCTCCTACTATGTCGGGGTCAGTTGGAATGGGGTGTGACCTTATCTTCCTGGGTGAAGGGTCTATAAGCTAGGCTGAGTTTGACCAGCTCATCAAAAGGGTCCGATATAGGCAAGCCAAGTGGGGATTGGCATACCACTGGCAAGGCGAATAATGAGGTTTATTCCACTCTCTATGTCATGCATGAGATGGGGTGGCATGCTAGTGTCAGAGTGTACTAGACCTCGATGATTCCAGATGGGAACTATACTGATATGTGGATTAGACATCAAGATTGGCATGTTGCATTACATCTTTAGCATATGACATTTCGCCATGTAGGTCTTTGCATCGCATAACTTGGGTATGTCTAATAGTATTTATGGACTTTCAAGTTTGGCCCTTCATCATTCCATTTATTATGACATTTGTATGCTTGGCACATGCATTACGCACACACGCACTCACTCTCTAAGCTTCGTAGTAAGCTTATGCACATTCTTTACGTGCAGGTTATGCTAAACTGCGTTAACAATGAGGCAGGAGCATGTGTCTAATCTTTTGAACTTCTGTTATATTATGTATTTTCCTTCCAGCATTATACTCGAACTGAAATTATAGTGAAAATGTGATGATGTCTTTAGTTTTTGTAAGACCCGTATCCTAGTCCGTACTATTCCGTAGTCTTCCGCAATCCTTCCGGTCGAATTCTGGCAATCCTCGACCTGTTTCCAACGTTTGTGCGCTATTCTAAGTCGAGTCCTGCATTCTAAAGTCGACTCGATCAGAAACTTGTACCTTGGCGACCGCGCCGTCGCCGTGGTTCCAATGCTGCAACTCGCGCACCGATCCGATACCCAGGGTAGAAGATGTAGGCCCACGTTCATTTCGATTGAAACACCGCACATTGCGGATTTCGAGGGAATCTCTATGAAATGTCCCATCAATCAATCAATCACTCATGTCAAGTACAAGTCAAGTCACCCTATACTCAAGTACAACAACCCATACCCTACCTCTTACACAAGCTACCCAAAGTCAACTCTCACTCTTAATCCATCACTTCACCCATCACCCATCACACATCACTCCATCACCTCTTATCAACCCATCACTTCTCTCTCTCCCTCATTTCTCAAAAATCTCTCCCAAGCAACATCCCACGCCCAAGCTCCCTCTCTCCCAACCACAAGTGTGGCCCACTCTTCCCACCTTCTCATCTCCCATCTCAACCGTTGATCCACCATCCCCACCATCAAAAGTCCATCATCAACCGTTAAAAGTCAAGCAAAGGAGATAAGGAGACTAATGGATCAAGGAGGAGTGCAATAGTGGGTGACCTTTGAGTTTCTACCGTTGATTTCATGATTTGAGGGCCCACTTGTTGGTGGGACCCATTTTGATGTATGTGATGTATCCATGAGGGGCCCATAGTGGCGGGGTCCCTCTATCACCGTCTCTCTCTCTCTCTCTCTCTCTCTCTCTCTCTCTCTCTCTCTCCTCCCTCCCTCCCTCTCTCTCTTTCTTTGAATGGTGATGATGATGAAGGGGTGAGTGTGGCCCACCATGAATCATATTTTTTTATGTGGGACCCATTGGATGAATGTGTTGGATCTATGTCATCCAACCCATTAGCGGGCCCGGATGGAAGGAAAACACAAACATCAGGTGGTTCAAACAGGTGGGTCACGTGCATGTGGGACCCACCATGATGTCCATTTTATCCTATCGTCCAGCGTCTCTGGTCGCTGGACGTGGTAGGGGTGGCTAACATGGAGTGCGTGTACTGACATGGGAGTGTACTAACGAGCTAGCCAAAAAAATAAGGAAAGAAATGGTGGGCCACTCATGCAGGCCCCACCTTGATGCCTCTACTTAATCCAAGCCGTCCATCCTTTTCCTCAGATTATTTTAGGCGTTGAGCCAAAAAATGAGGCTGATCCAATTTCCTGGCGGTCCATAGTATTGGGAATAATATTCTTACCGTTGGAAAACACTTGGATACTTCTATACACCGAAATATGCCCAATATTGGGCTTGATACGTTTATATGGAGCCATGGAAATCAATGGCTAGATCCGATTTCCTGGATGCGGGCCCTACCTAGGGAATTCCTGAAAAATTCTAGATTTAAAAAAAAAAAGACAACAGCAGCAACTGCTGCTGCTACTGACAGAAGGCGCAGGCAGCGCCTGCCACTGTCAGTGGGCAGGCGGATGGACGGTTGGGCCTCACGGCCTCAGCTGTGGGCCCCCATCGTGATGCGTTTTGAACATCAACATCGTGCATTGGGTGGGCCTCCCCCTGGCCACGAGCCACCCAAAAATCAGCCGTATACGGAACTCAGGTGGGCCACACCGTCTAAAATCATGTGACAACGTGCCTAAAACATATAAAATCACTTGGTGGGGCCTACCTGAAATTTGCATGCGACTAAAACTTGGTCTGAACCCTTAGCCAAGTGGGACGCACATAATGGGTGGACTGGATTTGTGAACCACATTTCGGTGGGCCCAGACTCACCCTAGGTCCACGTGACCTATAAACAGGTTGAATGAAAAATAAACATTAGGGTGGGCCCTCCCTGACCGTGTGACCCTATGAATAGATTGGATTGCAAATGAACATTATAGTGGGCCCTACCTGGTCCACGGGACCTTATGAATAGTTGGATTGCAAATAAACATTAAAGTGGGCCCTAGGCCCATGTGACCCTAAGAACAGTTTGGATGGAAAATAAACATTATGTTGGGCCCTAGGTTGGGTGGAAAATAAACATTATGGTGGGTCCTACTTAGGACCCACTTATGTATGTATTGTGTCCACACCTTTCATCAGTATGGACCTATAACGCCCTGAAAATCGGGGGTCGAGCATAAACTCAACTCCCGAGTTCCAACGCATCACTTATGCAACAAAATGAATGATGATTGAATGTTGTCTGCATTAGTGCATTGAACATGAGTGAGATTAAGCCAAAACAGTATATCATACTCCAGAGACAGTTAAATTGCAAGCAGAAGACTGTGATAGATAGATAAAATATATAAACTATGGTGAGTCTCCAGAGTGTGATAAAGTTACCAGGTTAAAGAATTACAAGTACAATTCCAAATTATACCAAAGGTGTAGTGTTATCTAGTCAACATCCTTATAATCCCGTCAATCAAGACACGACTCGCATGAAGCCGTCAGCACACAGCATATACGAACAAGCATCATTGTCGTCATAAAGGTCCGGCTCCGCCTCAGGAGTAGCGTCGCCATCTACAATCAGACAAAGTCTGGTGGGTGTTCGGAACACCATCCCGTATCGTGGGAGTGAGTAGCTAACTCAGTGGAACAATAAAGCATATGTTAACATGTTATCAATTCAGTCAAGCAGTAATGATAAAGCAGTACAATCAAACACTCCTAACTACTCTTATTAATGCAAGTATGAATGCAGTCATAATGTATGCCCTCACCACACACTCCCTCGTGCGACACCATCTTACGTTCGCGGCATGCCTGCATTCCTCAGTGCTCCACATCTTTCAGGTACATGCAATGCATGATGAGCATGATTACCGAGTTGTTATTAGTCCATTTCAAACAGCAGGGTTGGGAAACTAAGGTACCTCCCTTGTATCATTCCTAAACATGATCCATTCTAGAGTTGTTAGTCCTAGTTAATCTCAGACGATGGTGTGTTTTCTAGGTCGCTGCAGAGGCTGCTAGGGCTGTTACGTACAAAGGTTACACCACTCCCCCATCACCTTTTTAATGATTCATCACTATACAGATACAGGCCTAATTTCATACTCTATACACTGCGGTAAAACTCGTCGCCTCACCGCAATGCAGAGTATGCTCGAGGTCACTACAAAGGGCTGTCAGGGCTGTTGCTCTCATTCGTTGCACCACTCCCCCATCACCTTTTCAATGTAGGCCAACAGCACAAATATAGTGTCTCATACCACCATAATCGGCTCACGAGTCTGGTTGCTCACTGGTCACTACAGGGAGGCACGTGGCCCCAGCGTAGGCCGATAGCTCGACCACGGTGTCTCATACCACCATGCCCGGCTCATGAGTCTTAGCGGATCGAGGTACCATGGTTAACGGGATTTCACTGGTAAGTTTGGTACCCTAGGTTCAAGCAGTAGTGTCCAAACATGGTGAATATACATAAGACATAACGGGTTACTTGACGAGCTCGGCTAGCTCAAGCGCACAACAAGTTGAATGATATGAAGCGCATAAGCACTTCGTGTGGCCAACCACTATCACCAACCGAAGTACGACTCGGGTTCGTCGAACATATCTCACGTGGCGAAATGAATCTCAACCACGATCTCAAGTCTGGTACCGAATGTCTGAACTATAATCATAGTCCCAAACTCAATCAATCCTTATCTAGAGCATGTAGAGTAAAGCATATTAAACAAAGTAATTCAAGCATGTTAACAGCATATCATAAAGCATGTTATAAAGCATGTTATAAAGCATATTATAAAGCACTATATAAACAGGAATACAAACACATATATCTTATAAGTAAGCGGTTACATTAAACAGTCAACATGGAGAAAATCATAAACGTCTCTAAGGTAGTTGAGAATCCCATCTCAACACCTAACTAAGACACTATCATCCAAGCACTTACTCTCACAAGCATTTTCACAAACACTTAGAATGCACTATTTCAACATACATAGTGTTCATTAGCAAAACATGTATCAGGGCGAGTCCTTCTGCCAAACAAGTATTTTATGCATATGTAATATGTTCATACAGCAAATAATCATGACAAACACGTTCCTAAAAGTTATACGTATACAGTACTTTCTAGAATACACTATTTCTACATACATAGTGTATATTAGCAAAACATGTATTAGGGCGAGTCTTTTCGCCAAACAAGTATTTTATCCATGTATAATATATTCATACAACAAATAATCATGTCAAACATATTTCCAAAATTTATACGTATACGGTACTTTCTACAAATACCTAGAGTATGTGAAATTCCATATTCTTCATCTCTAATTGAAACGGAAACTAGACAGCACTTTATACATGTGCAATTGCATGCAGATCATGAAACTATCATTATCTGACATTGAAAGCGTTGAAAACTATAACCTATACACCTAAAGTCCACACCTTTTATCATAGAATCGTAACGAATACGATAGGTTTGCTAAGCTTTCGTATACGGCAGTTTGGTAACCTATAGAACGAAATAGGTTGGCTATTTCATAACCTACAACTATCAAAACCTCCAAACAGGTTAGGGTTAGGGTTTCTTACCTAGAAATGACGCCGGAATCGCTGGGAAAGCGATTAGAACGGAGCGGTGGAGCTCGTGGAGCGGCATGGAAGCATGGAAGGGAGATTCTCCCACTTCTCTCTCACTTTCTCTCTCTTTTCTCTCCTCTCTCTCTAGGGTTTCTCTCAAATTCATATGGCTGCAATGAGAGAGGGTTTAAGGTCCTTATATAGCCTAAAAACTCACTGAAATAGACTCCAGGTCAAAGTATACTTAGGTTATAACCAAAGCGGGTCAGTTTCGGCTCACCGGAGGACTTTTGGTGTGCCTCCCTTGAGCCAAAGGTCGGACTTAAGCTCACTAACACTGGATTTACGCTTAGTTAAGTTTTCGTTTCAGTGGGATTCCCAGATCACGCGTGGTGGACCAGTTTCAGTTCAACGGTCAGCGGATCTTGATCGGAGATTCCGAGTACATGGATATGTGTATGAAATTTCTCCTGATCTGAGGATGTAATTTGGTCTGATTCTGACGGTCTGGTTGCTTAAAACTAATCCGCAAGCGAGAGGTGCCAGATTACTATTTGAGATATTTATTTATAAAGAAATTCAAATGTTTTCACACTCCTCGCTCCGGATTCAAGTGAATTACACTGGGACACTATCTGGATTTGATTTCCGAGATGGTTGTCAAGCCCAGCAAGGCGGTCCTAATTCCTTAACTTCGTGTTAATCGGACTTCCGACGTGCGGTCCAGATCTGATACGGAGTTTCGAGATGATCCCGAGAGCGGGTAATGAGATTGATCCTAGATTTTAGGGTAACCTAGCGTCAATGATTTTACAAGTTTTGGGTCTTGGAGATCGTATTTAAAGTGATTGGTGCTAATTTCACAGGTACTCTAGTTTAACACTAGCTAATTCTCGCCTAATTTCTAAAGGATTTAGTCCTGTATGATTTCTATCTGAGGTGGTACCTGGGCCTTTGTAGTTTGTATATAAAGTGATGCAAGTTATAGTACTTAGCTAGTTTAAGATAGTGTCTAGGGTGAAAGTACTTAGAAAATTTAAAGAACAAGGTGGTGAAGGGTGGGATTTGTGAAGGAAATGAGTTAAGGAGCGATTTTATACTGTGGGATTCAGTTCTGACAAGTTAATAAGGTGTTAGGATCGACCCATTGCCTAAGGACGTCTAATCCCAGGTTGGCAAAAATCCAGGATGTTACAGGACCTCCACCATGGAGTATGTGATTTATCTACGCCTTCCATCCCTATGGGACCTACCATGATGCATGAGTTTCATCTAAACCGTCCAACCATTTTTGGAGATTATTTCAAGGCCATGTGACGAGGCCCATCTTGGTGTAATTGTGGGTCGTCCATTGAGGCCCACCTTGAATTGTATAAGGCCCATTGTTGAGGTTCATCTTGATGTATTGGTGGCCCGTTGTTGAGGCCCACTTTGACATATATAAGGCCCATGCTGTGAGGCCATTGTGATGTATGCAAGGCCCATGGGTTATGGCCCATTGCAATGTACGTAAGGCTCATTGGTGCGGCCCATGGATGCGGCCCACTTGATGAATATAAGGCCCATATTATCTGCCAATTGATGTACTTAAGGCCTAATGGGTGCAATTAGGTCCATTGCAATGTGTGATTCCTCTATGGCGTATATAATAACGAGTAGTGTCTTGAGAACAATGATGGTTAGATGCCCACATTGTAAGGATGAGTCGGTTAAATGTCTGCATTGTCACTCTCCCTAAGGCCCACTGATAGGTCCATACTTGTAATGAGTAGGCCGTCTAAGCCCATATCCGTTATGCACAAGCTCGTCACCCTATGACCTGTTTAGTATAGATCCATGATTCATGATCATACGCATCATATGTATGGTTGGTATGAGGAGTGATTAATCATAGCATATGCCTTTGGGCGGATTGTTTATGGGCTCCCTGATAGACGGAGTCGCCTTATATAAGCGCGCGGTACGCGCAGGATTCTTGCATGTTTAGTAGGGTGATTCATACACTTGCATTTGTATAATCATGATTATTGTATGCCCTAGTGACATCAGGGCCATAGCCTCCACAGACACATTGTGGGTGGTTGGATTGGATATTGAAAATGTTTGGTTCTAGCATATGGGCGCCATAGATGTCCCTGGGTGAAAATTCCTAAACCCGATGGTACCAGAGGATGACTCCAACATCGAGACTGAGTGGATATATGATCGCATGAGGGCCGAATACCAGGAGGCCGCGTCTCCCACTGTGTCGTGGTCAGTTGGAAAGGGGTGTGGCCTTACTCGCTCAAGGGTAGGGGGCAATACTAGGCTAAGTTTGACTAGCTCGTGAATAGATCCGCTATTGACATACCGGATAAGTATTGGCAGACTATTGGTCAGGCGGAAGTGAGGTTTCTTACGCTCACTTGGATTGTGCGGCTAGGAGAGCGGTAGTGCCATTTGGAGTGTACTAAACCCCGGTGATTATCCCGAATGAGAACTGTACTGATATATGATGAGGATTGGCATGCTTGAGCTGTATCTTGCATTGCATGGTGTTGACATGACCGATAGCATTCATATCTTGCACCACATAGCCTTGGTACGGCTGGTTGCATTCATGTACTCATCAGCACGATTCCGCATTACTCTCACCTTGCATTCTGAGCACGCTCATATTGCTCACACACTTACACCACCCTCTAAGCTTTCTATAAGCTTATGCACGATTGATGTATGCAGGTGACGCCAGGACGCAGCCTTAGTCTCACCGCAGTTGGAGCGCGCAGCCGAGCTTCTGGAGTTTTTGTTATTATCACTATCTTGTATTTTCCTTCATATGCCTTGTACTCAAAGTTTTTTATCATAGTGGATTTTGTGATGGTGTTCTTGTGGTTATTGTTCATGGGTTATGCTTGTGGTTATGCTCATTACGAATCAAATTGATTATTAGAAATCCTCCTTGTAGCATCCCAGGATTAGAACCTGGTATATGGGTGCCGGGAGCCGAGAATGGGGTACTACGGAAGCTGTCGGCGCTGGATTCGGTGATCGAGAATTTTCTGAGCCCGGTTTCTGAGTTCGGGGCATGACAGTTTTAGTACATTATATTTATACTCATGTGTAAAAAAATCACTCTAAAAATCCTTCTTGTGGAATTCCAAGATCAGAACCTGGCGTATGGGAGCTGAGAGTAGAGAATGGGATACTATGGTGACTATCACCATTGGATTCGGAGCTCAGAAATTCTGTAAGCCCTTTTGCCGAGTTGAGGGTGTGACAGACACCATTTGATAGCCCAAAGGTGGGCTAAAATTTCGTCATGGCATATCTCGTACCTGAAAATGAGAACGAAAACAATCCCACAAAAACGGTCATAACTCCCTCATTACAAGTTTGATTGGGGTGATCTTATATTCGTCGGAAAGATAATTTAATAAAATTTTAAATAGATTTAAAATCATTTCACTTGGGACACAGGGATCACACCCGGGGCACTAGGATCATAAGCGTGATCAATAGTCCTTGTAACTTTGTAAAAAATAATCTCCTTGCAGTTTGTTTTGAGGTCATCTTCTTTCTCTTCAATGTGACTGGGGCATCTGGATTGCTTCCTAGCACCATTACTTCCTCTAGTAAAGGAGATCCTATCAAAATGCACAACAAAGATCCTTAGACTAAGCTCGATGGTAATTCTATTAAAAAAAATGGACAATAGAGATCCTTGCTAAGATAACGAGAATCCTATAAAAAAATGCACAACGAAGATCCACAGAGAGTGTCTGCGATCCACAGATAGACCAGAGATTCACAGATAGTATCAGAGATCCACAAACCATATTAAAGAATCACAAACAGTATTAGAGATCCATAGATAATATTGGAGATCCATAGACAATATCAGAGATCCCACTTTTGGGATATCAAATAGTGTATAAATGAGATTATTCTAAATCCATTTGAAAGTTCATCAAATTATCTTCCCAATGAGTATATGATCACCCCAATCAGACTTATACTGAGGGAGTTATGACAATTTTCATGGGATCACTCTCGCTCTCATTTCCAGGTGCGATCTATACCATGCTGAACTTTAGGCTCACTTTTGGGTTATCAAATGGTTTCCAAATGAGATGATTCTAAATCCATTTGAAATCTCATTAAATTATCTTTCCAATGAGTACAAGAACACCCCAATCATACATGTAACGAGGTAGTTATGACAATTTCGTGGGATTGCTCTTACTCTTGCTCTCATTTTCAAGTATGATCCATGCCATGATGAACTTTAGAACAAATTTTGGGCTATCAAATGGTATTTAAATGAGATGATTCTAAAATCATTTGAAGTTTCGTTAAATTATCTTTTCAATGAGCATAAGATATATCACACAAATCAGATATGTAACGAGGGAGTTATAATTATTTTCCTGAGATTGCTCATGTTCTCATTTTTAGGTGTGATCCATGCCATGATGAACTTTGGGCCCACTTTTGGGTTATATGGTGTCTAAATGAGATAGTTTTAAATCCAATTGAAATTTCATCAAATTATCTTTTCAACAAGTATTAGATCACCCCAATCGGATTTGTAATGAGGGAGTTGTGATTATTTTCGGGGGATCGATGACCCATATTGAGTATCAGAGACCCACAGTGCGTATCAGTGACCCACAATAAATATCGGCGATCCACAGTGAATGTCAACGATCCATAGTACAACATTCATCCTTTATAACATTCTTTTATCTTAACATTCATCCATTATAATATTTTTCCATTACAACATTCATCCATTATAATAGTCATCCATTACAACATCCATTTATTTTAATATTCATCATATTCATCCATTACAACATTCTTTCATTTCAAAATTCATCCATTATAACATTCTTTCATTTCAAAATTCATCAATTACAATATTCATCCATTATAAAATTCATCCCTTTGATAAACACCCACCATTTGTCTCCAACTAAAAAACATCTATAAAGGAAACCACCCTACCCTCCATTTCACAAACTCCTACCATTTATACCCAATAAAAAACTAAAAAATAACTATAAAGGGAACCACTCCACCCTCCTCCCTTTCACAAACTCCTACCATTGATACCCACCAAAAAAAAAAAAAAAGCACAATAGAAGCCACTATTATCCTACCATAATTTTATGACAACCCCAAGTACAGGGCTACGATGTAGTAATAACTCAATGAGACTAATGTCGTACCCACAAAGACCTGCAATTGTATGATTTTTTGAATATGTTGAACTGGAACTAGAATCTAAACTAACCAATGGAATTTGATTTAAATAGTAATTTTAAGAGAAATTATCAGAGATAAAGTACTAGAGTGCTAAGGATCCACTTATAGCTATCTCAATGTTAATTTACTCAATTCAATTGAATCCCCCAACCAGAATTGAAGTCTTATCCTATCTAGTAAAATAATAGAGCAGTTAAATCTTCATTCATAAACTCAAAATAAATTTGAACTTCAATTGAATTGGTTCCTATATCATGCACCAAAGTATTGATCGTAAGGAATTCAAAGTATCTATCGTGCCTGGAGTCTATGATAGATTAATGGATTTTACAGATCAATCTTTTGCAAAATAGATAAGAAATTATTCTTAGTTTTTCTAAGCATCCAATGTGCCCAGAGTCGACAATGGATCAAAGTAAATTGAAGATAAATCTTCATTCAAACCAATTATCAATGAATTGTTCAACATTCAAATAAAAAACATAAATAAAAGTAAACTAAAACATTAAAAATAATTAGAAGCTTCACATATTAGCCATAGCTAAGAGATTAACCAATCAAAGGCATGATTGAACTTAAACTTCAAAAGAAAAATATAAAAACTAACTAGAACTGTAGGATTGGAGAAGGACTCCACCGAGGCTCCACAACTCCTTTCTCTACACTTTCTACCCTAATTCATACTTTAGAAAGCCTAAAACATCCCTTTATATAGACTTGATTTGCACCGACTTCAAACCGATTTTGAATTTATGTAATCATGCACACCATTAATGGCATCGAACTCCCATTGAAGCTCTGTCGATGGCATCGAGTAGAAATATGAAAATTGTCCGGCAACCAACTTTCAAATTAGGGGATTTTATCGATGGCATCAAAGAATGTGTAGCAACTAAATTGAAAATTTCATGATTTTCTTAGTGGGATCAAAGAGGGTTCGATTGGATCAAAGTTGGCTTCGATGGCATTGAAAGAGTGAATCTACAGCTTTGATTTCTTCACTTCAAGTCTTCAATTTTCTTCATTCTTTGCTTGGTTTCCTTGGATCTTTGGCTCTTAATTTCTTCAATATTGACCTTCATAGATCCAATCCTTCACTTGGTCATTCTTTTGAGCATTAAATCATTACTTTAATCATCATTTTCATCTTAACTCTCCAAATAACCTTGTATAAGAAAACATATGTAATTAGATCGATTAAGCGCATCTATGCTCATAAAACCAATGCATAACAATGGAAAAATATACAATATTTCATACTCAACACACCCCCAACCAGCATTTTTCTAGTTCCGAGCAAAACATGCAAAAAATAATCTC
The DNA here is from genome assembly GCA_021015155.1 of Magnolia officinalis. Classification (NCBI taxonomy): domain Eukaryota; kingdom Viridiplantae; phylum Streptophyta; class Magnoliopsida; order Magnoliales; family Magnoliaceae; genus Magnolia; species Magnolia officinalis. The sequence goes on from JAJHSJ010000009.1 coordinate 23,579,657, forward strand.
CCAAAAATCCAAATTTCAAACCTTTCTCAGAAAATAACATCCTGTGTAATTCTATACATATGAGTAAATTTAAATATAAAAGAATGAAATATCGCCAATCAAGAACTTAATATTACTAGTAAATATTTAAACTAAGTTCTCCTTCATTAATCAATTACTGGAATGTATCCAAACATCAAGTTCCTAGTGTTCTTAGTGGATTCCAACTTTTAATGCATACAAGTTAGCCTTCTCTCTATAATGTTAACCGTAATCATTATCTCAAAGTGGACAGATCAACAAGTTATTGATTTCGAACCTTTCTCATTTTCACTTATTTTTTCAGCTTTTAAAATTTTCTTCAATGGCTTCTACACTATTTATTCTTCTTTTCTTTATTTTTCATTAATTTCTCATTTAAGCACATACAATAAGTAGCCATTTTCGAATACAACTAATTTTTATCCGGTCATTTTCCTCTTTTTATAACAAGGTAGATAAGGATCTCTAGACTTGGTTCCTAACACTTTTAAGTAATCATCAAGCTAAAACTAGAAGTTCAAGTTAACTTCACAAAATTTGAGTTAGATGTAAATTGTGCGTTAGGCTAAATTGATGTTTTAAATTTTTTCTATTAATCAATTCATTAAAATAACTTTATTATATAAAAAAAAATCTACTAATTAACTAGACTCTAAACTTTCAGAAGTTATTTTATATCTTATTATCATAACTCAAATATATTTAAATACACAGAATATCAATCTTCAAAAAGAATTTTGAAACTAAAAATTGAAATTTAAAAAAATAATAATAAAAAATTGCTCAAAACTAAGAAAATACTAATTAGTTCATCTAATCTCACCCCAACCTAAAATCTACATTGTTTTCAATGTAAAATATGTTCAATTCATCATAACATGAGACAACTAAAATATAAGAGGAATGAGTAAGAGAAACCTGAGGAAGATAAATGAAATGGCTTGAAGTCTTCGTCATCTAAAGGGATTAGTACTAAATAAAAATAAAACTAAAACTATCCTAATCTTAATCCTAAGAAAGCAATAAATGGACCTCCATTAGACTAGAAGGTCAGTCCAGGTGGACAGGATAATTGGAAGGATGGACATATCCTTTGAATCAAAATTTTCAACAAATGGTTTAAGGCGATGATTGTTCACTTGGAAAATGTTATCATTCATCGGATTTTCTATCTCGATAGCCCCATGAGGATAAACCGTTTTGACTTTAAAGGAACCGGTCAAACGAGATCATAAGTTACCAGAAAAATGATGAAGTCTCGAATTATACAAAAGGACTTTCTAATTTGGGTCAAAACTTTTCCGAAGAATGTTCCTGTCATGGAACACTTTCATTTTATCCTTGTAAATCCAAGAGTTCTCATAAGCATCATTCTAGATTTCTTCAAGTTCATTTAATTGTAATTTGTGCAGCAAGCCGACTTTATCAAGATGGAAGTTGAAATTCTTTATAGCCCAATATGCTTTATGTTACAATTCTACAGCCAAGTGGCAAGTCTTCACATAAACAAGTCTAAAGGGCGACATACCAATATGGGTTTCATACGCTATATAGTAGGCCCACAATGCATTGGTCAGTCGAAATGACCAATCTTTATAATCCAGGTTAATTATTTTCTAAAGAATTTGTTTGATCTCCTATTTGATATTTCAGCTTGGCCGCTCGTCTAAGGGTGATAGGGGGTGCTCACTTTATGCGAAATGTTGTATTTCTTCATCAATGCTTCAAATGGTCTATTGTTGTAACGCCCTGAAAATCGGGGGTCGAGCATAAACTCAACTCCCGAGTTCCAGAACATCACTTATGCAACAAAATGAATGATGATTGAATGTTGACTGTATTTGTGCATTGAACATGAGTGAGATTAAGCCAAAACAACATATCATACTCCAGAGACAGTTAAATTTGCAAGCGGAAGACTGTGATAGATAGATAAAATATATAAACTATGATGAGTCTCCAGAGTGTGATAACATTACCAGGTTAAATAATTACAAGTACAGCTCTAAAATATACCAAATGTGAGGAAGTGTAATGTCTCCTATCCCAAGTACCATAGCCCCGTCAATACAATATCAGGTCTTCATTGACCTGCCAGAGAGATACAGATAGGAGAACTCCTCCTATCATCATAGAAGTAGTCCGGCTCTGCTTCACAAGCATCACCATCACCTGAAACTCAACAAATCTGGTTGGTGTGTACAACACCGTCCCGGAACGTAGGAGTGAGTGATCAACTCAGTGGAACAATAAAGCATAGGTTAACATGTTATCAATTCAGTCAAGCAGTAATGATAAAGCAGTACAATCAAACAATTCTAACTACTCTTATTTAATGCAAGTATGAAATGACATGATGTATGCCCTTACCAAACCACCTTCATGCGACATCATCTTACGTTCGCGAATGCATCCATCCCTCAGTGCTCCACATCTACCAGGCACATGCAGTACGATGATGAGCATGATTATCGAGTAATTATTAGTTCATTTCAAACAGCAGTATTGGGAAACTAAGGTACCTCCCTTGTATCATTCCCAAACATGATCCATTCTAGGGTCGTCAATCCTAGTTAATCTCATACGGTATTATGGTTCGAGAGGCATCGCGAAGGCATCGCAAAGGGCTCGTCACCCGTCAGTACGGATACAGATCTCACCGTATGCGGCTCAATTGCTGACCGTCAGCTCGAGTACAGGTCTCACCGTACTCGGCTCAATCGCTGGCCGTCAGCTCGAATACAGGTCTCACCGTACTCGGCTCAACTCATGCTCTAGTTGTTGTGAAGGGCTCGTCGCCAATCACAGACCTTGGAGTATACTCGAAGACACTACAGAGGACTCGTCGCCCGTCAGCACGAGTACAGGTCTCACCGTACTCAGCTCTCGCCGTAAGTGTCGACAGCTCGAATACAGTGTCCCATACCACCGTATTCGGCTCACGAGTTTGGTTGCTCAATGGTCACTACGGGGAGGCACGTGGTCCCAGCATAGGCCGACAACTCGACCACGGTGTCCCATACCACCATGCCTGGCTCATGAGTCTTAGCGGATCGAGGTACCATGGTTAAAAGGGATTTCACTGGTAAGTTTGGTACCCTAGGTTCAAGCAGTAACGTCCAAACATGGTGAACATACATAAGACAGATCGGGTTACTTGACGAGCTCGGCTAGCTCGAGCGCACAACAAGTTGAACGACATGAAGTGCATAAGCACTTCGCGTGGCCAACCACTATCGTCAACCGAAGTACGACTTGAGTTCGTCGAACACATCTCATGTAGCAAATGAATCACAACCACGAATACAATTCTAGTACCGATTGTCTGGACTATAATCATAGACCCAAACACAATCAAGTGCAGATAGATAAAGCAGTAGTGGATCAAGATTCAACTCATACAATCAAGGTTTGGTATTATCCGTTTAGGGCTGTTGCACGCACTCATTGCTCCACTCCCCCATCACCCATGATGGACCATACAACGTAAATATAAATTTAAATATATGCATTACATAGTTAAAATCATAAAGCAGTTGAGCATGTTATGAATCACAACACAAGCATGAGTTTGTACATGTTCAATTCCTAATCACACAACTATCCAAGGAGATCATACACATAGTTAAAAGAGGTTGAGAATCATATCTCAATACCCTTATACATTACAATTTGCTAACTGCTACTCATTCAGACATTTCAAGAAACACTTAAACAAACATACATCAACATACATGACATATGTCAATCACATAGGCATTAGGCCAAATCCTTTCACTAGAGAGTTGCCCCAATCATAACACGCATACACCCACGATGGATAGTCATGGCAAGCAGGAATCCAAGTTCCATATTCATTCAGCCATTTTCACAAACACTTGGGCCACACATTTTAGCATATATAGTGTATATTGGCCGTGGCGTGATTTAGGGCAAATCCTTTCATCAAAGGGGTATCACCAATACAATAATCATGAATCCATGACAATTAGTCATGGCGAGCACGACTGAGAATTCTATACTCATTCAATCATTTTCACAAACACTTAGAATACACTATTACAACATATATGGTGTATGTTAGCAAAACATGTATTAGGGCTATCCTTTAGCCAAACGAGTATTTTATCCATGTATAATATATTACTACAACAAATAATCATGATAGATACATCTCCAAAATTTATACGTATACAGTATTTTCTAGAATACGCAATTTCAACATACATAGTGTATATAAGTAAAACATGTATTTAGGCGAATCCTTTTGCCAAATAAGTATTTTATCCATATATCGTATATCCATATAACAAATAAACATGTCAAACACATTTCTAAAAAATATACGTATACCGTACTTTCTACAAATACCTAGAGTATGTAGAATTCCATATTTTTCATCTTTAATCGAAACGGAAAACAGACAGTACTTTGTAAATGTGCAATTGCATGCAGATCATGAATCTATCATTATCTGACATTGAAAGCGTTGAAAACCATAACCCATACACCTAAAGTCTGCACCTTTTGTCGTAGAATCGTAACGAAGTCGATAGGTTTGCTAAGCTTCCGTATTCAGCAGTTTGGCAACCTATAGAACGAAATAGGTTAGCTATTTCACAACCTACAATAGTCTAAACCCCAAAATAGATTAGGGTTAGGGTTTCTTACCTAGAAACGACGCCGGAAATGTTGGAAAAGCGATGAGAATCAGGCGGTGGAGCCCGAACAGCGGCAAGGAAGAGTGGCAGGGAGATTCTCCCACTGCTCCCACACTTTCTCTCTCTTTTCTCTCTCTCAATCTCAAATTCGTATGGCTGCCATGAGAGAGGGTTTAAGGTCCTTATATAGCCTAAAAATTCACCGAAATAGACTTATGTTCAAGGTATACTTACATTATAACCAAATCGGCATTGTTTCAGCTCAAAAGAGGGTTTCTGGCGGGCCTCCTTAAGCCAAAGGTCAGACTTAAGCTCACTAACGCTGGATCTACGTTCTATTAAGTTTTCGTTTCAGTGAGATTTCCAGATCACGTGTGGCGGACCAGTTTCAGTTCAACAGTCAGCGGATCTCGATCGGAGATTCCGAGTACATGTAAATGTGTATGAAATTTCTCCTGATCCAAGGGTGTAATTTGGTCTGATTCTGACGGTCTGGTTGCTTAATACTGATCCGCAAGCGAGTGGTGCCAGATTACTATTCAAGATATTTTATTTTGAATTAATTTCACATTTCTCACACTCTTCACTCCAAGCTCAAGCGAATAGCGCTGGAACACTATCTGGATTTGATTTCCGAGATGGTTGCCAAGCCCAGCGAGGCGGTCCTAGTTCCTTAACTTCGTGTTAATCGGACTTCCGACGTGCGGTCCAGATCCGATACGGAGTTTCGAGATGCTCCCGAGAGCAACCGGGTAATGAGATTGATCCTAGATTTTAGGGTAACCTAGCGTCAATGATTCTACAAGTTTTGGGTCTTGCAGATCGTATTTAAAGTGATTGGTGCTAATTTCATAGGCACTCTAGTTTAACACTAGCTAAATCTCACTTAATTTCTAAAGGGTTTAGTCCTGTAAGATTTCTGTCTGAGGTGGTACCTGGGCCTTTGTAGTTTGTATATAAAGTGATCCGAGTTATACTACTTAGCTAGTTTAAGTTAGTGTCTAGGATGAAAGTACTTAGAAAGATTGAAGAGCAAGGTGGTGAAGGATGGGATTTGTGAAAGAAATGGGTTCAAAAGCCATTTTAGCCTTTGGGACTGAGTTTTGACAAGTTGATAAGGTGTTAGGATCGACCCATTGCCTAAGGACGTCTAATCCCAGGTTAGCAAAAATCTGGGATGTTACAATTGTAAAAGTGAGATCATTCATCACTTGTAATGACTTTAGGTGTTCTGAACTGCGATAAGATATTTTCTTTCAAGAACTTAATGACCATGTGATGGTGATTATTCCGACACGGAATTGCCTTGACCCATTTGGAAATGTAATCAACTATGAGTAATATGTAAATATTTTCAAAATTAGGGGAATGATCCCATGAAATCAATACCATAGCAATCAAATGCTTCAATGATAAGAATATGGTTCAGTGACATCATATTTCTATGAGATAGTCCTCCCAATTTTTTACAATGATAGCACGCTTTGCAAAGTTCATGTGTATCATTAAACATAGTGGGCCAATAAAAGCCACACTGTAGAATTTTTACTGTGGTTTTCTTACCTGAAAAGTGGCCACCACATGCATATGAATGGTAAAAGTTGATGACACTTTGTTGTTCATTACCAAGCATACATATCCTAATGATTTGATTTGTGCAATATTTAAAAAAATATGGATCATCCTAGAAGAACTTGCGTACCTCGGCAAAGAATTTATTCTTATCTTACGCAATCCAATGAGTAGAAATTTTACCTATGGCAAGTTAATTAGCAATATCATCATGCCAAGGTAATTGGAAGACTTTAAAAATCTTTTCATCAGGGAACATATCATTAATTGGTGTCATCTTCATGGAATCTGATAGAACAAGTCGAGAAAGAAAGTCTGCCACTACATTTTCTACTCCTTTCTTATCTCAAATTTCAAGGTTAAACTCATGGAGTGGAAGGATCCATCTTAACAAACAAGGCTTAGCATCCTTTTTAGAAAGAATGTACTTCGGCGCCACATTTTCAGTGAATATAATGATCTTAGATCTTATCAAGTAGGACCTAAACTTGTCCAAAACAAACACTATGGCTAGGAATTCCTTTTTCATAGTGGAATAATTCACTTGGGAAGAGTTTAGAGTTCTACTCGCATAGTAGATGACATAGGGCTTCTTCTCTTTTCTTTGTCCTAGTACCACCCCAATTGCATAATCTCTCTCGTCGCACATAATTTCAAAAGGTAAACTCTAATCGGGTAATTGCATGATAGGAGCGATAGTCAACATGCCCTTAAGCTTAGTGAAAGACTTTTGACATTCCTCACTCCACTTAAAAGGAGTATCCTGAAAAACGTTACACAAAAATGAGAGTTGAGACTAAAGTCCTTTATGAACCTTTGATAAAATTCGATATCTACCTCAATTCTGTTAGACGATATGATGTGTCCAAGGACTATCCCTTTTTAAACCATGAAATAAAAATTTTCCAAATTCAACATAAGGTTTTCTTTTATTTTCATCTCTTCAACACCAATTTCAAATGCTCAAGTCACTCGCTGAAAGATAAACTAGAGACAGATAGGTCATCCATGAAGACCTCTAAAAATTTCCCCACCATGTCAGAAAAATACTCAACATGTATCGCTGGAATGTGTCGGAGGATTTACATAGTCCGAATGGCATCCTTCAGTATGCGAAAGTGTCAAAAGAACAAATAAATGTGGTCTTCTCTTAGTCTTTAAGGGATATCTCTAACTGGTTGTAGCCGAATATCCATCAAGGAAACAGTAGTAGGAATGACCCGCTAACTTTTTAAAGATCTGATCAACAAAATGTAAAGGAAAATGGTCCTTCCTTGTGACAGTATTCAATTTTTTGTAGTCAATGCACATTCTCCACCTAGTAGTGACTCTGGTAGGCATGAGTTCATTATCCACATTAGCTACGATGGTGATCCCGGACTTTTTGGGTACCACCTGAGTTAGACTCACCCATTGGCTATCGTATATAGGGTATATGATACCCACATCTAACAACTTTAACGCCTCGGCTTTAACTACTTCTTTTATGTTTGGATTTAACCGACGTTGTGGTTGTCTAGTTGTTTTCACATTATCTTCAAGGTGAATGCGATGAGTACAAATCAAAGGATTGATTCTCTTGAGGTCCGCAATTGTGCACCCAAGGGTTCCTTTATGTTCTTTGATAGTAGAAATAAGCATACTCTATTGTTCTTCATCCAAGTGAAAAGAAATCACTACTGGATATGTTTTATCTTAATCCAAATACACATATTTAAGATTAGCAGGCAATAGTTTTAGATCAAGCTTCGGTGCCTTGATACTAAACGGTAGAGGCTTTACATCAGTTTGGGGTAATCTTTCAAATTGAGGCCTTCACCAGTTAATTAGTTTCAAGTATCAGCGTGACATCAAGTAAGGCATCCATCTCCCTAATAATGCCATCATCTAAATTAGTGGAGTGGGCCAAGCACATCTCTAGAGTGACGGAGTACAAATTCAAAAGTGACTTATCTTCCACGAATGAGTCGATCACATTTATTTCATGGACATCATCACCATCCTCCGGTTGTTTGCACATGTTAAACACGTTCAACTCAAGTGTTATGTTTCCAAAGGATAGTTTCATAATCCCATTCCTACAATTGATTATGGTGCTTGATATGACTAAGAATGGTCAGCCAAGGATGATAGGAATTTGAGAAAGTGATCCAATCACAAGAAATCCATGATGTTCTCAAACAAATAGATGAATCAAATTGTTGATCAGATCTATTTGTGTGTCAATGATCTTTGCCATCCATATTAAAGACCATTAATCAAATTGAATGATATTTTTTAGATTGATGTGATGCTTGCATGGTTGCCCATGAAATGTGAGTTGGACCTAATTAACGGTGAGATTAAAGGATTGGACAGTCGAAATGTCCCAATGTAACAACTATATGCAACTTCAAGCACAATAGCTCATAATGTGTGTGCATGTGCACCTGTGGACCTAGGTGTGTGCGTGTGGACCTGCTAATGTGTGGTTGTATCATGCATGCACAAGTGTGTGCGAGTGCATGCTTGCTTTCCATTTCTCCCTTCCAAATTAAACTGTCTATTGTATATATATAGTTATGTTTTCATTTTTCCTCTTTTTATATTTATAACAACAAAGCTATCGCATTAGAAAAGGAAGGTTGCTTGTGATGACATGCCATTGTCTATCCCTACTAAAACTTCGAATCCATCCTCGGTAAGTGCTACTAAGAAGGCGAAGTGTAGACCTGCATAAAAGATCAAGCCTAGTAAGTTTAGAACAATAGATCCAAGAACTGAGTCAAATGGCTATGGTCGAACGTCCATCAATGGCTGGGAATGGCATCATTGGTCACGAAGTGCATGTCCTGCATATAGAGCTCATGTGAGGGGAACCCACTTTGTTTACCCTCAATATTTAGGTAGTGAAATTAATTCAGCTCAGTGTTCCAATGCCAAAGTACTTTCTGCAAGAACAAACAAAGTTAAGCTTTGAAACTTACTAGTTGTTGCAGAAGATGCTAAACTGCTCAAATCCACATAGTTGAAGGTAAGCAATTCATGGTTTTGAGTTATATGGTCTTTTTACTTTTTGTTTGCTTGGGTTGTCAATTTAAGACATTCCGTTGTTTCTTTCTAGGCAAGGAAAAAGTGTCTACGCTTCCAAAGAAGAAAGATTCATTATTGGTTGTAGCCCTAGTTCTAGAAAGCATTATTTTTTTTATTTTTTTTTTAAAAAAAGGCAGTGGCTACGGATATTGGCCGTAGCCCTAGTTCTGGAAACCATAATTGTTGCTAAATTTAGCCTACTGCTACGGATCTCGTTCTACTTTTAGCTACAAATATTATCTGTAGTTGTATGTACATTTCGCTACAGAATGTATGGCTACAGATCTAATTCGTAGCCATTGATTCTATAACTATGGATTTAATCCATAGTCATTGCTTTAAAAGCAACGGCTAGGGTACCAATGGCTACGGTCTTGTTACAAACTATAACCGTAGCCATGGATCATTAGCTACGGCTTTTATCTGTAACCTTATACCCTTTTTTGGTAGTTGAGCCAGGGGTACCTAGGTCACAAAATTTTCTTTGTCATCATGTGTCCATTCATGTGTAGTCTGCAAAAGCCTTCATGGACTTCTATTATGATCTTGGCTGCCTCTATTTCATCCACGCATCACAACAAAATTTGATTGAAAGACCGCTTGTATAGGACACCACCACTGATAGTAAACTGTGTGGTTAATAACTGAATAGTAGGCAATCAGTAGGCATTGCATCTTTAAGGTACCTCTGGTCTTCCAAGTATCACTTGATATTGACATACATGGGAGATTATTAGGCAACGACTCTACTACTACTGGGCTTAGTTTGGTCTTCCAAGTATCCCTTGATATCAGCATATCAACAGCGATCTTGTCGAAAATGCACGACGAATATCCTTAGACAAAGTTCAACGCTGATCTTGTCGAAAATGTACAACAAAGATCCTCTGACTATGCTCAATGGTGATCTTGTGGAAAATGCACAATAGAGATCATCAGACTAAGTTAAAAATACACAACATGATAGTTGTTGAGCTTAATCTGATAATCTTTATTATGCATTTTCAACAGGATCATCATTGAGCTTAATACAAGGATCTTTGTTATGCATTTTCAGCACAATCACCGTTGAGCTTAGTCCAAGGATCTCCAATGTGCATTTTCAACAGGATTACCGTTAAGCTTAATCCAAGGATCCCCATTTTGTATTTTTGATAGGATCACCGTTAAGCTTAGTCTAAGGATCTTCATTGTGCATTTTAGCATGATCATTGTTGAACTTAATCCAAGGATCTTCATTGTGCATCTTCAACAAGTGATCACTGTTAAGCTTAGTTCAAGGATCTCATTTGTGCATTTTTTTAAAAATAACTATTAAGCTTAGTCCAAGGATCTCCATTGTGCATTTTCGATAAGATCACCATTAAGCTTAGTCTAAGAATCTTCGTTGTAAGTTTTCAACAAGATCACCGCTAAGCTTAGTCTAATGATCTTTGTTGTGCATTTTTAATGGGATCATCTTTAAGCATATTCTAAGGATCTTTATTGTGTATTTTCATCAGGATCACCATTGAACTTATTCTAAGGATATTCATTGTACATTTTTTACAAGATTGTCGTTGAGCTTAGTCCAAGGATCTCCAGTGCATATCGAAAGATGGGTCTGAAATGTCTATAGCCCAAAGTCATTTGAAATTTTATCAAATTATCTTTCTAACAAGCACAAGATCACCCCAATTGGTCATGTAACGAGGAATTTATAATTGTTTTCATGGGATCACTCTCACTCTCATTTCCAGGTGTGATCATTGCCATGATGAACTTTGGACCTAATTTTAGACTATCAAATGTTCTTCAAATAAGATAATTCTAAATTCATTTGAAAGTTCATCAAATTATCTTTCCAACAAGTATAAGATCACCCAATTAGACCTCTAATGAGGGATTAGTTATGACATTTTCATGGGATTGCTTTCGCTCTCTTTTCCAAGTGTAAACCATACCATGATGGACTTTGGACCCACTTTTAAGCATTAAAATGGTATCCAAATGAGATTATTCTAAAATCATTTGAAATTTCATCAAATTATCTTTACAACTAGCACAAGATCATTCCAATCGGCCCTGTAACGAGGGATTTATTACTATTTTTGTGGGATCGCTCTCGCTCTCATTTCAAGGTGTGATCCATGTCATGATGGATTTAGGGCTGTCTTTTGGTAAATAAAATAATTTTCAAATGATATTTATTCGAAATTCATTTGAAATCTCATCAACTTATCTTTCCAACAAGCATAAAATCACCCCAATCCAACCTATAACGAGGGAGTTATGACCATTTTCGTAGAATTACTTCTGATATCTTTTCCAAGTGAAATCTATGTCATAATGAACTTTGGGACCAATCTTGGGTATTTAAATGGTATTCAAATGACATGATTCCATATCCATTTGAAAATTTATCAAATTATCTTTCCAATGAGCACAAGATCACCCTAATCGGACCTTTAACGAGGGAGTTATGGTCGTTTTTGTTTAAGGTGGCACAGGTGTGATCCCTGTGTTCCAAGTGCAATCCCTATGTCCTAGGTGTGATCCACATATCCCAGGTGTGATCCCAATGCCCTAATTGCATCCACATACCTCAGGCATGGTCCGAGTGTCTTAGGCGTAATTCACAGCCCCCAGGTGCAATCCACAGCCCCAAGTGTGATCCTCTCCCCCACCTCTCTTCCCATCATCTTCCTTTATTACCTCATCCTCCTTATCTATCTTCTTCTTTGACCTCTCCTCCCTATCAATCTTCCTTTCATGCCTTTTTTTTTCTGTTAGCTTGTTAGTACACCCATTGTCAGTTCACACTTCACTGTTAGCCACCCCCTCTAGGGAATCGATACCTCCTCCTCCCTATTCATCTTCTCTTGCAGCAAGGCCCCACAATAAGGCCCTTCGGGGCAAAAGACGTCATTTTTTAACATGAAAGTTTATAGGGGTCCCACAATGAAGTGAATAGTTCACCAGAGAGTGAACGGAGAATTAAGGGACCCTCACAACTACCTTCCAACCGTCAAAACTTTTGGAACGGGCAGTGGTCCCACTCTCTGAAAAAAAAAACTCAAAAAAGTTGCCGAAAACACACCGGAATAGAGAGAATGTCATTGGAAATACGTAGGAATTTCGAAGGATGGGTATCAAGGAGGTCGTAGCAATGTCCAATAGTCCAACAGCGTTCTGCAGTGATCTCCTCTCTCTAAACAAAATCCAAAAAAAAAAAAAAAAATCAAATAGGGTCCAGGCTTCGGACTTGGCCTTACATATATGTTTTCGAATAGGTTTTGTGGCTCCACCATGAGTTCTTGCTAAAATCCACTCTGACCATTCGAATGAGGATTTAATTTTAGGACATGGCCTCAAGAAATAGGGAAGAGGACATCACAGGTGGACCACACCAAAGGAAACAACTTGGAAAGAAAGGCCAACGTTATCTCCATTTGGGAGGCCACTCAGAGCTTGGATTAAGATGCAATCAAAGCCTTCTGAGGTCCGAGAATGCGGCGAATAAAATGAACGAATCGGATCTCACATAGAGTAGATCCAATCCTCATTTAGTGGGACCCAACATCTACCACATCAATGTACTTTTGAAAGCCTACACCATTATGGGAAGTTCGATTTTCTTTTAGAACTTTTGCAGTAGTTTTCAAAATTTTTTGGAAAGTGTATTATTGCATTTATTAATATTTTTTTGTTAACTTTTTATGAAATTTTGGGTGTTGCATTCATATAGAGTAAAAAAGCATGTGTACGCATGGTATTGAGAAAGCATGTTCATCATAGAAGTTTTATGAAAATTTTATAGAAAGAGTTATGAAAAGTTGATAATGAATAGTGGTGTATGGAAAGTATGTTACTTAAGAAAATTATATTTTAAAAAGTCAATTTATGAAAAAATTTCATACATGATTGTGTATGTGATTCAAGAGGAATTCATACATTTGAGTATCCCAGAACACTTGCAAACAATTAGGTAAATTGATGTCCCATGGGTTGAAAATTCTTAAAAGAAAATTACGTGAGGCTTGGTGACCTTTAGGTTGAAAGACCTTAAACCCCAATTGGTACCTTTTAGCTCATCTTAGTTTATATGGAGTGTAATATATTAGGATTGTGGTACTCTCACTAGAAAACGGATCTTTTTGATGGGTTTTTTGACCTGTCGTCGACCGGTCGTGAGCCTCGCTCGACCGGTCGAAGGCTGTGGTCGACCAGTCGTGGAAGATGAGTCATGGCACGACTCAAAGTCCAGCGACTGTGGACTATTTTTCTCTGAGGTGTTCGACCAGTCGAAGGAGGTGCTCGACGGGTCGAAGGTGGCTCTCGACTGGTCGTGGACTCGGTTCAATCAGTCGAGGTTACGCAGATTCGTTCCTCGATTTTGCGCGGATTTCATGTCGCAAGTCCTTTCCGCAACTAGGATGCGGAAGGGAGTTTCCTAAAACTATAAATAGGAGTTCCTAGGGCTTTCTAGGTATAACAAGAGGGTTTTCTAAAGCTTTACAAGGGATTTGTTAAAGGGTTTAGGGCTATCAAAAGTGAGAGAGAGAGAGAGAGAGAGAGAAAGAAAGAGAGAGAGGAAGCTTATAGAATGGAGGTTCTGCTTTTGGAGGTTATCTACTGTGCAATCTATATCTCAGCGCTTCTATGTCCTCGTAATCGGTTAGATCTCTCTGTTTTCTCTATTTCTCTTATTGTTTATCCACTCTTGCGTGAGTGAAGAAGGTTGTAACATTCTACTTCATAGTGGATTGTTGATCTGGATGAGGTCCCGTGGTTTTTTACCTCTTTGAAGGTTTTCCACGTAAAAATCTCTTGTGTGGTATGTGATTGATGCATTGATTGTTTTCATTACTTTATTATCCATAATTCTGGTTTGTTTTGGAGGGCTAGATCCTAAGGTTTTGTGCAAGGCCCCCAACAAAGTGGTATCAGAGCTAAGTTCATTAAACGGGTAGGATTAGTTTTGAATTATGGAAGGTGGCTCATTAAGGATGATCAGCCTCAATGGTTCTAATTGGACCATATAGAAGGCTAAGATGGAGGACTTGCTTTACTGCAAAGACCTATAGTCTCCAATTTTAGGCATATCAGCAAAATCCAAGGATATGACTGATGATGATTGGAAGAAGATGGACCGAAAGGCGGTGGGGTTTGTTAGACAATGGTTGGATGATTTAGTGTTCCACCATGTGTCTACGGAACCTCAGCCGCTAGCTTATGGCTGAAATTACAAGGGCTGTATGAGAGGAAGATAGCCGGTAATAAGATTTTTCTGATAAGGTGACTTGTGAATCTCAAGTTTAAAGATGGTGGTTCTGTGGCCGAGCAAATGAATGAGGTCAGTAATATAGTGAACCAACTCACCTTTATGAAGATGGTCCTGGATGATGAATTACAGGCTTTACTTTTGCTTAGTTTATTACCTGACAGTTGGGAGACATTGGTGGTGTCTCTAAGTAACTCCGCGCCAGACGGAAAGATATCCATGAAACAGGTAACCAGTTGTCTCTTCAATGAGGAGATAAGGAGGAAGTCTCAGGGGTCTACTCAGCAAGAGGCCCTTGTAACACAAGAACGGGGGAGAGGAAAGAACAGGAAGGGCGGGAAGGCCCGAGATAAATCAAGAGGCAAGTCGAGTAACAGGAAAGATGTTGATTGCTGGAATTGTGGCAAGAAGGGCCACTATAAGCATGAATGTTGTGGTAAGAAGAACGATAAGAAAGGAAAAGGGAATGAAGATGAATCAGATTCCACTGTGGTCGCTTCAGATGGCGACGTTATAGTTATTCTTTATGCAGATCATGATGTATGTCTCATGACTACGAGTCAAGACACCGTCTGGGTGATAGACTCGGGAGCTTCTTTTCATGCGACTCCACGCATGGACTTCTTCACAATCTACAAGTCAGGTGACTATAGGACTGTGAAGATGGGAAATTCTGGCGTATCAAAAATTATGGGAGTTGGTGATATTTGTGCGAAGATCGATGTGGGCTACACATTGGTTCTCAGGGATGTGAGACATATCCCAGACCTTCGCCTCAACTTGATGTCGACGGGCAGGTTGGATGATGATGGCTATGAAAGCCGATTTGCTGGTGGACGATGGAAGCTCATCAAGGGTTCATTGATCGTGGCCAGAGGAAAGAAGTGTTACACCCTTTACAAGGCAAGTGTCAGTATGTGCAAGGGTGGGTTGAATGCAGCGGAAGATTCAGCTATTGATATGTGGCACAGGCGTCTAAGCCGCATGAGTGAAAAAGGGCTTCAGCTACTAGCGAGGAAGCGGCTCCTTCCAAACGCGACAGGTACACCTCTCAAAATCTGTCTTGATTGTTTATCAGGGAAACAACATAGAGTTTCATTTGTTAAATCTGTTTCTCATGTTAATAAAGAGCATGCATTAGATTTGGTTTATTGTGATGTTTATGGTCCTATAAGGATAAAAATCTTGGGTGGGACAATGTATTTTGTCACTTTTATAGGTGATGCATCTAGGAGGGTTTGGGTTTATGCTTTGAAATCCAAGGACGAGGTCTTTGGTGTGTTTAAATTATTTCATGCTATGGTCGAGAGAGAGACAGGTAGATCATTTAAGTGCATCCGCACTGACAATGGTGGTGAATACATTGGCGACTTTCGTGAGTATTGTAAGTCCCTGGGTATATGGCATGAACAGACGGTTCCCAAGACCCCCCAACATAATGGTGTAGCTAAACGAATGAATCGCACTATTGTTGAGAGAATCAGATGCATGTTATCCCATGCGAAATTTTCCAAGATGTTCTGGGGAGAAGCAATGCACACGGCAGTATATTTGATAAACAGGTCTCCATCAGCCCCATTGAATGGAGAAGTCCTGAGAAGGTGTGGACTGGACATGATCCATCATACAGTCATCTCAGGGTGTTTAGATGCTGGGCATCCGTTCATGTACCAAAGGACGAGAGGTCCAAGCTCGATATGAAGATCAGGCAGTGTGTGTTCTTAGGGTACGGTGATGAAAAATTCGATTACAGATTGTAGGATCCGACCGAGAGGAAGCTCATCAGGAGCAGAGATGTGGTTTTCTTTGAAGATCAGTGTATATAAGACATTGGTAAGCTAGAGAAGAACCAGCCTAGTTCAGATGAGATAGAGGACATAGGTCTGGTTACTCTTCCCATGGTGCCTGATGATGGGGGAGTACAGCAAGGTGTAGAGGACGAGGGAGTTCCTTCAGAAGATGGACCAAGGGAGCAGTCCCCACTTGATCCACCTGTTGAGCCACAGGTGAGGAGGTCATCTAGGGACAAACAACCATCCAAGATGTACTCTCCACATAAGTACATTATGCTGACTGATGGGGGAGGGACAGAAGATTATTCTGAGGCCCTAGCCGACGAGCATAAAGGGGAGTGGTTGAAAGCTATGCAAGAGGAGATGGAATACTTGCATAAGAACCACACCTATGATATAGTGAAATTTCCTAAGGGCAAGAAAGCTTTGAGCAACAAGTGGGTGTTCAGAAAGAAGGTTAAGCAGAAGAATTCACAGACGAGGTTCAAGGCCAAACTTGTGG
The DNA here is from genome assembly GCA_021015155.1 of Magnolia officinalis. NCBI lineage: Eukaryota > Viridiplantae > Streptophyta > Magnoliopsida > Magnoliales > Magnoliaceae > Magnolia > Magnolia officinalis. The sequence continues at coordinate 23,596,541 of JAJHSJ010000009.1, forward strand.
TGAAAGGGTTTGGTCAGAGGAAAGGCATAGACTTCGAAGAGATATTCTCACCAGTGGTGAAGATGACATCTATACAGGTGTTGCTTGGGTTGGTAGCTAGCATGGATCTGGGGATAGAGTAATTAGATGTTAAAACTGTCTTTCTCCATGGTGACCTGGAAGAAGAGATCTACATGCACCAAGCAGATGGGTTCGAAGTCAAGGGCAAAGAGCATATGGTGTGTAGGCTGAGGAAGAGCTTTATGGGCTGAAACAAGCTCCACGGCAATGGTACAAGAAGTTCGACTCGTTTATGTTGAAACATGGGTTTGACAGAACGGGGTCGGACCACTGTGTTCACACACAAGTTCTCAGATGGTGATTTCTTAGTTTGCTATTATACGTTGATGACATGCTCATCATGGGAAAAGACATCAAGAAGATCGACAGGCTGAAACAGAAGTTGGGCAAGTCTTTTGCGATGAAAGACTTGGGCCTGGCTAGACTGATCATAGGAATGGAGATAACCCGTGACAGAAGCAACAGGAAGCTTTGGCTATCACAAGAGCGGTATATTGAGAAAGTCCTAGAGTGGTTCAATATGAATGCAGCGAAGCCGGCCAGTACTCCAATAGATGGTCACTTCAGATTGAACGACAGGCAATGTCCCAAGATGAAGGCAGAGGTAGAAGAGATGCAGAAGATACCCTACGCATCAACGGTAGGAAGTTTGATGTATGCTATGGTATGTACACGCCCAAACATAGCATATGCGGTTGGTGTTGTCAGCCGGTATCTTGTCAATCCTTGCAAAGAGCATTGGGCAGCGGTGAAATGGATACTGCGGTATCTAAGAGGCTCATCCAGGTTGAGCCTATGCTATAGTGACGGTAAACCTGTGTTAGAAGGCTACACAGATGTAGATATGGCAGGTGACACAGACTCTAGGAAGTCTACATCGGGGTTCATGTTCCCGTTTGCAGGGGGAGCGGTCTCTTGGCAGAGCAAACTACAGAAGGTCGTAGCATTGTCGACGATAGAGGCCAAGTACATTGCAGTCATAGAGGCATGTAAAGAGATGCTTTGGATGAAGAGATTCCTACAGGAACTTAGCCTGAAGCAGGAGGAGCATGTAGTTTATTGTGATAGTCAGAGTGCTATACACTTGAGCAAAAATCTAAGTCAGCATTCCCAGTCAAAACACATAGAGATTCGGTATCACTGGATCAGGGATACTTTGGAACAGGAGGTGTTACAGCTTGAGAAGGTCCACACGGACGATAATGGGTCAGACATGATGACCAAGGCTTTGCTCAATGACAAGTTTGAGGTTTGTAGAAACCTGGCTGGCTTGAAGAAGATGGATCCCTCCTGGGTCAAAAAGGGGGAGATTTGATGGATTTTTTAACCTGTCGTCAACCGGTCGTGAGCCTCACTCGACCGGTCGAAGGCTGTGGTCGACTAGTCGTGGAAGACGAGTCGTGCACGACTCAAAGTCCAGCGACTGTGGACTATTTTTCTCCAGGGTGCTCGACCAGTCAAAGGAGGTGCTCGACCGGTCGAAGGTGGCTCTCGACCGACCGTGGACTCGGTTCGACCAGTCGAGGTTACGCAGATTCGTTCCGCAATTTTGCGCAGATTTCATGTCGCAAGTCCTTTTCGCAACCGGGATGCGGAAGCGAGTTTCCTAAAACTATAAATAGGAGTTCCTAGGGCTTTCTAGGTATAACAAGAGGGTTTCCTAAAGCTTTACAAGGGATTTACTAAAGGGTTTAGGACTATCAAAAGTGTGTGTGTGAGAGAGAGAGAGAGAGAGAGAGAGAAAGAGAGAGAGGAAGCTTATAGAAGGGAAGTTCTTCTCTTGGAGGTTATCTACTGTGCAATCTATATCTCAGCGCTTCTATGTCCTTATAATAGGTTAGATCTCTCCGTTTTCTCTATTTCTCTTATTGTTTATCCACTCCTGCGTGAGCGAAGAAGGTTGTAACGTTCTACTTCATAGTGGATTGTTGATCTGGACGAGGTCCCATGGTTTTTTACCTCTTTGAGGGTTTTCCACGTAAAAATCTCTTGTATAGTGTGTGATTGATGCATTAATTGTTTTCATTGCTTCATTATCCATAATTCTCGTTTGTTCTAGAGGGCTAGATCCTAAGGTTTTGTGCAAGGCCCCCAACACTTTTAACTTGAGCATGCTAAGTTGGTCCCTTACCTTGGTCCGGGTGGAATTATGCATATCAAGATTGCAAACTAACATAGAAGGACAAAGTTGTATTGTAGGGTTTTAGCTTACCACTAATAAAAAGGCCCGAGTGTTCTAATGATTGATGTATTGGAAATGAAGACATTCCATATACATGTATAGATGTTGCATCCATATTTGAAAACATATTTCTTAATGAAATCAAATTTGATCTCTATTTTACAGTTATTTCTAATTGTAAATGTTATGCTTGTTAGATGTTGGTAATTTGGCTAGTTTCTTAAAAAACTGCTATATTTGTAAACCTATCATATTTGAAAATTACCATTTTTAAAAATGCTATATGCTTATACTGTTGTTAGATTAAAAAACCTGACTTATTTGTGAACCTGCGTTGTTCGGAAACCTACATTATTTATAAACGTTGTCTTATTTGAAAACCTACTTTATGTGAAAATTATCATTTTTGTGCAATTATTATATTTGTAAGTTGTTGTTTTGAATAATTAGGATATTTGAAAACTTACTATTTTGATTACCTGCTATTTTGAGAAATTGTTTATTTTTGGAAAATGTGTATTTTTAAAAATTAATAAGAATCTTCCTCATTGGGCTTTGTAACCCTTTTGGAAATTTCAGTTTTTAGGATCAGGATCAAGTCAAGAGAGCGAGTGGAGCAGAATTTGAGTAGATATCTTGATTTAGCTAGTTTCGTTTCCTTTTAGATGAGTCATTATAAAAGAAGTATTATGGAAGAATGATTAAGTTTTTCGGTAATGCTGATTGGATGCTTTATTGTATGTATTTTTAAAAAAAGGTGTATGTGATGTAGAATGATATTGTGTGGTTAACATATTAAACTGTGGTTTATGGTTCATGTTAATACTGTATATGAGTCGTGTCCTAGGATGCGGGATGAGGGTCTGACCAATTTGAGTGTCAGATTTTGAGGCGTGACACAACATGTTTGTTCCTCGGGTCGAACCTCATAGCCAGTTGGCCGACAGAATCTCTAAGCTTGTAAGCAAGAAGGCCCTGCTAGCCTTTCACTCGATGCTAAGAGATCTTTCTAAAGGTCTGGCAGCGTGGCCACGAAGATAGAGTAGTAAGCTAACTAATTCTAATCTAATCGATCCATAATGATTTTCTGCATGGCGCTGGCTAACAGTGGATTTAGATTGAATAAAAAATAAGATAAATGTCCATAGAATATGCAAGATAAGCAGCAATGTGCTGAAAAAATAGTTTTATGTTGACGTGGGCCCAGAGCACTTCATTCTTTGTTGAATTTATAGAGGTGTAAAGCGGCAGCATGAGACTCTTATTGGAATTGAACTTCGCGATCTTCTCTAGATTGATTAGCAAATTAAAAGACATGACTGATTATACTTCTAATTCAAGATGAATCTTCAATATCTTTGCATAATTAAACTCATCTCCAGAAGTGTGTGGCCAAGTATGTTCTTTCATGTGTCATCGAATACTACTGCCTTAGACGATAATGTGTTTTAGGGCATTCCATTCTTACTTATATGTAGGTCTAGCCACTTGTCTCTTGCCATGTGTCATGAGAAGTATACCGCTAACTGAAAAGTAATTGTGCACGTTCTCCTTAGGCCATTACGAAGCCTAATAAGCCTATAGCCTTTCTTTTTGGCTACATGCCAATGCGTTCTCCTTAGTCCATTACTAAGCCTATGGGCTTTTTGGCTGCATGTCAATGTGACATCTTTCACTCGAATTCTTTTTCGAAGAGTGACACATTTCCTGACAATAGCTTTCCTGACAATAGCTGTCCTCGCCTTTCTCGATCTCCTATTGCTAATCACATCAGCTATAATGGCCTGTTTGATTTTCCAAATTTAGGGTAAATGCCCTATAAATAGCCAATTATTACAATTTCACCTATTTGAAAACACAAAGGTATACCTGCTTTGAAAATCGATCCAAAATAACTATCATAAATTTGTGGGCTCCACCATCATGTATATGACATATCCGTGTCATCCATCCATTTTACCATAACATTTTGAGACATGAGCCTAAAATGTGGAAAATCCAACATTCAAGTGGCCCACAGCAAAGTAAACTGTGGCCGTAAGAAGTTTTTAACGGTGAGTGTTCGATTCCATTTTTACTGTGGTGTGGTCCACTTGAACTTGGAATTTGCCTCATTTTTTGGCTCATGCCTTACATTCAGTTGGCATGACCGATGGACGGTGTGGATAATCCACATACATCATGGTAGGCCCCATATATATTTGGCAGCATCCTCGATTTTGGCGTTGAAAAAGTAGGAGTCAAATCAACATAGGGAATGATATTGGAAAAAGTAGGAGTCAAATCAACATAGGGAATGATATGGTAATTACCATGGGAAAAAAATTATTGCCCATTTCCATTACATTTACATTTACTTAAGAAAATCAAACATGCCTCGGAGATCTCACCCTGATTTTCTGTATAATGCTGATGTCACATCCCTTACAATGTCAGATATGGTGTAAACACTTAGGGCGTGTTTGGCCCGACGGATCCCACGGGGTTAGGAGGGTTTTTAAGGGCCCGTTTGGATGGATGGATTAGATGGGTTTTGAAGGGATGAGATCACGTGATCCCACGGCTCCATCCCACGTGCGCGTTTGGGCATGCCGTTTTAAGACAAACTGCCATATCCCTCGAGTTTTAGATGGACTCGTACGCATATCCCTCGGATTTTAGATGGACTTGTAAGAGAGAGAAGAGATAACCCATCACATCCCATCTTCTTTCTCGAGCCCATCCACCAAATCCAGCAAGGGATTTGTAAGCGATTTTGTAATGGCGTCTCTGAATTTCTCCCTGTCGCAGCAAGTCGTACCTGAAGAAGACGACCAGCTCGAGGTCGCATCTTCTACAGGGGATCCATCAGCGCCTATATAGAGATAGTCTCGTCTCTTCCTTGCAATTGTATATTTGTAATGGAGAAGGTAAGGTCGATGCAGATTATGAGTGGGTTGACAACGACAGGTATGTGCAGCATGTAATTTTTTTTATTATGTTTTCTTCTCCAATTCCTCATACTTTTAGGGTTTAGTGGTAGATCTGGCTTTCTATGGTGAAGGACAACGTCGAATGTCGGGTCCCTTTCATTCTCATGGGACGTTGTCGGCATGCGTATTATATCAAAAAGGGTTATGTGAAATGGGGTATCGAAATAGGAGTTTCGTTCTCCTGATGGTGGTTTTTAAGTTGCAAAATGGGGATGAAATGGGTCAGATGCTTTTGTGGATATTCTGCTCTGATGAAAGTTTGCTTGAAGGTTTTTTTTTCTTCTTCTTTTTTCACTGCAGATGGCAATAGTAGAGTGTTCAGTGCACATATCTTGCTCACCAATTACTTGTCTATCTGTATATGGCATGCATGCACAAAATCTGGAGCGTTCATCAGTTAGGATGTACTGTGGATGAGTTATGATTCATGACTCATGCCCTAAAAAGGGCGTAAAATGATCCTAGTTGCTTAAGGAAGACTTTTACCCTTTGAATGTCCAAGTCCATTAGTTGGACTTCTTTCTTACCATCCATTTGAAATCCTAAAAAGTCTGTTAATTGGTGGCAAGGATCATCCAAATGAGGTTTTGCTAAGCAGAACGTATGTACAAGGCAGCTCATGTAGATGAGAAACATCTGCTAGCACAACAAATTGTTATGAGAACCAATCCCCATTCATTAGGGTGGTATCTCTATGAAGATGCTCTTGCCCAAAAATCAGGTTTTATCCATTCATCAGGTAGCTACACAATATGAAACAAATACTGCTGAAAGAACACATGGCCGAAGTGTTTTTATCCATTCAGTTGCTTTTAAAATCATGGCCCACCTGCTGAATTGAACAGATTGATTTCCATGCAAGTGCATCAACACTGTCAAACCAACTGATGCACGGCTTGGATACTGCACTTGTACACTACACTGGGACATGTTAGTGTGTGCATGAGCAGCCTAGTACACGCATGTGTGCTTAGGAAAGCTCTCCAAACAGTATGATTTTGGGGCACACCCCATTATGTTAATGCCCAGTGGATGAACAGTATGGATCTCATACATGTACCAGATTCCTAGGATTTTGTAACAAGCATAGATTAATCAGCAAAAGCCATATTAAATATTTACAAGCTGCCTCTCTTAATATGAAAGAATCCAGTCCAGGTAACATTTGATCCTAGCTCTCTAATACTAGATATCTTCAGTCAAACAATGGGCATTTGGACCATTCCTGTTATTAGAGGAGAATTTTCATCCTTGGAAGTCTTTTCCTGTTTTTGTCGCTTTGTGTGTGTGTGTGTGTGTGTGTCTGTGTGTGTGTGTGTGTATGTGTGTGTGTGCATATTTGCTTACCCATCGAAACTCCTCCTTATCTTGGAGTGCAGCACCAATCACGCTCTCCCCAAGATTTGCAATCTGGGAAGCTATCACATAAATAATAGCTTCTGGTACAGTTACCTGCATCACCACAACACAATACAATCAATATCTTTGCTGATACATTAAATCTTTAACAATCAAATTTGATTCTATCTTTTCATATTTTTAAATTTTCTCATTGTGCAGAATTTTCTCATTGTGCAGATTCTGCGTAGACATTCTCCGTCCGCATTTACAGCGTTCATATAACTCTACCGCTTTCCAAGTATGTTCTAAACATGTCAATAGCTACAAATGTTTGACTCTTAATGGGATTTTGAGATGTCAACAACATAATGTTATGGGCTAGCATCAACTTACCACAACGTAGTGCTGAGATCATAAGCCCTTGTTCCTAGTCTCGGCCATTTCTTTGTTCTAACTTAACTGTAAGGTTTCTGAATATCTACCTCTTCCAACCCTCTACTACATTATATATCTGTTCAAGTAGAAGTCATGAAATACATTTGTAGTCAACTTGATACTGGATTTGAAAAATTATTTGTATTATTCGATGGAGCTATATGTGCGTATAAAATGAAAAACGGATGGCCAGTGGCCTATGTGTGTGTGTGTGGCCCACCTATGTGCAAACATTTGGGTTGCATCACTGTCTCTGTGTGGCCCACCCTCTACTACATTATATATCTATTCAAGTAAGTCAATAGGTAAGCTACTGCATGTTGGGACAGTTTTTTCGGTCTTACCAATGCACCGATGAGACTTGGACGGGGATCTCATTCAGGATATGTGGCCACATATTCTGACGATGTTGATATCCATCATTCATCAACTTCGTCTATCCAACAGATGACCCGGGCCATGGTTTCTAAGGCCACGTCCACTGATGATCCCGCCCGTCTTTAGGAGAGATTTTGTGCACTGATGATTGCCATTCTAGTTCTTTTCTTTGCTTTATATATTATTTTTAAATTCTACATATTACTGGTTGTGTACGGGAAAGTACGTATTATGAATTGTTTGTTTATGGTGGTTGATTTCACCACATGGGTATCATCAATTAGTAGGTGTTACACTACTACGTCTGCTTCACCTTGACTGTGATATTATTCTAATGATAAGTCAATTGGTGTGGTCAACTGGTCCACTTGATATATGGACTTGCTAACATGAGTTGGTTTGGGTGATTGCATTTCATAGGTAGGCTTCCATAAAAGATAGGTTTTGAAAACAAGGAGTTGGATTTACATAGGCTTGCACGTGAATAATTTTCATGTATCATGGATTTAAATCGATCTGAACCGTTGAGTTTGTAGGGAAGGTTGTGGATGGTTAATAATAAAAGAAATTTATGTGGAAAGATGGACGAACATCAAATGGAAGATAACACGTTTATTTTAAATTAAGGTTAGGATTATCCAATCGATCTGATTCTGTTTGGGGTTTTAATCCAAAGTGGTCCCTAGAATTTGGACAGTTGGATTTGCATTTTAGTATACAAACACGTATAATGACCGTATGTGCATTCATGTAGCCCTGACTGTCCAGCAAACCACGAAAGCCACAAATTTTTAATTTCTACTTCCAATCCAGGGTTCCCTGATCCCAATATCCAAATGGGCAGAGTTTCATACCCCAGTGGATTCATTCAATCCCATGCAACATCCAAACACCTTCACAACTATAATCCCAGGATTTTCCAACCTGCCCAAACAGCTCAAGGAACTGGTCCCAGGATATAGCAAAACCATGGAACTTCAACCCATCCACTGACATCATCATCATTACCTTAAAAACGATCCCATCCCTCCTAACCCCATGGGATCCGTCGGGTCAAACATGCCCTAAGGTAATAATGATGATGTCAGTGGATGGGTTGAAGTTCCATGGTTTTGTTATATCCTGGGACCAGTTCCTTGGGTTGTTTGGGCAGGTTGGAAAATCCCAGGATTATAGTTGTGAAGGTGTTTGGATGTCGCATGGGATTGAATGAATCCACTAGGGTATGAAACTCTGCTCGTTTGGATATTGGGATCAGGGAACTTGGGATTGGAAGCGGAAATTAAAAATTTGTGACCTTTGTGGTTCGTTGGACGGTCAGGGCTACATGCATGCACATGTGGTAATTATACATGTTCGCATACTAAAACGCAAATCCAACCGTCCAAATTCTAGGGACTACTTTGGAAAATTAATATTAGGTTCAAAAGGGTGGAGAGATGGTTCAAGCTGGTGCTGCAGAGAGTAGGAACAAGAGCTCTACCATGGAGGGTAGTAAAATCAGCAAAAGCAAAGTTGGGGAAAAGAAAAGCGAAGCTCACGAAGGCCTGAAACGGTACTAACAAGAACATTAACATATTCTTTTCCTACCCCTTTATATCCTTTTTAGAAGAATGATCCTCCATTGTAGTGGCTTCAACAAATTTCCGGAGCAAGCAAGCTTATTGTCCAAAAAGCTTGCTACATGTAGGAACCACTACTACTCACCTTAAATCAATTATATACAAATCAGAAAGCTACCATTTATCATAAAGTTAATTATTTAAATGATTCTAAACACTAACCTATTGCAGCTAGGAAATTTTGATGATTAAAACCTTACTACAATGATAACAAGAAAAACAACCAAAATTAGAAATTACAAAATAGTAGAAAAAGAGCCTTGAACAAAACAATAGATAACAATTATCCCTACAAACACTCAAAAGAGGCCTGTTTTGAGGACATTTTAAAATGATGTTTCCTAGTTGGGTCAATAGCTAAAGCTAGCTAATCAAGTTCAGACATCTTACAGCTAAAAGAGTACTTCAAAATTCAGTACCCCAAATTGGTTCAACTATACCCAGCTCAATGACTTTAAAATATCGAACTTTAAAAACAAAGCAGTTTGAGTAGAACAATGAGGAAGTTGATTAGTTGGAAGTACCGATTGGGGAGAAGGAAATCAGCCCATCAATTCGATTTGGGATGAAAGCTCTGGGGCTAGATGATTACCTATTGACTTACTTGAACAGATATATAATGTAGTAGAGGGTGGGCCACACAGAGACAGTGACATAGCCCAAATGTTTGCACATAGGTGGGCCACACACACACACACGTAGGCCACTGGCCATCCGTTTTTCCTTTTATACGTGCAAATAGCTCCATCGAATAATGCAAATAATTTTTCGAATTCAGTATCAAGTTGACTTCAAATGTATTTCATGACTTCTACTTGAACAGATATATAATGTAATAGAGGGTTGGAAGAGGTAGATATTCAGAAACCTTATAGTTAAGTTAGAACAAAGAAACAGCCGAGACTAGGAACAAGGGCTTATGATCTCAGCACTATGTTGTGGTAAGTTGATGCTAGCCCATAACATTATGTTGTTGACATCTCAAAATCCCATTAACAGTCAAACATTTGTAGCTAATGACATGTTTAGAACATACCTGGAAAGCAGTAGAGTTATATGAACGCTATAAATGCGGATGGAGAATGTCTACGCAGAATCTGCACAATGAGAAAATTTTAAAATATGAAAAGATAGAATTAAATTTGACTGTTAAAAATTTAATGTATCAACAAAGATACTAATTGTACTATGTTGTGGTGATGCAGGTAAATGTACCAGAAGCTATTATTTGTGTGATAGTTTCCCAGATTGCAAATCTCGAGGAGAGCGTGATTGGTGCTGCACTCCAAGATTAGGAGGGGTTTCGATGGGTAAGAAAATATGCGCGCGCGCACACACACACACACAAAGTGACAGAAAAAAGAAAAGACTTCCAAGGATGAAAATTTTCCTCTAATAACAGGAATGGTCCAAATGCCCATTGTTTGACTGAAGATAGCTAGTATCAGAGAGCTAGGATCAGATGTTACCTGGACTAGATTCTTTCATATTAAGAGAGGCAGCTTGTAAATGTTTAATATGGTTTTTGCAGATTAATCTATGCCTGTTACAAAATCCTAGGAATCTGGCACATGTATGAGATCCATACTGTTCATCTACTGGGCATTAACATAATGGGGGTGTGCCCCAAAATCATACTGTTTGGAGAGAGCACACATGCGTGTACTAGGCTGCTCATGCACACACTAACATGTCCCAATGTAGTGTACAAGTGCAGTATCCAAGCCATGCATCAATTGGTTTGACAGTGTTGATGCTCTTGCATGGAAATCAATCTGTTCAATTCAGCAGGTGAGCCATGATTTTAAAAGCAGCTGAATTGATAAAAACACTTCGGCTATGTGTTCTTTCAACAGTATTTGTTTCATATACTGTAGCCACCTGACGAGTGGATAAAACCTGATTTTTGGGCAAGAGCATCTTCATAGAGATACCACCCTAATGAATGGGGATTGGTTCTCATAACAATTTGTTGTGCTAGCAGATGTTTCTCATCTACATGAGCTGCCTTGTACATACATTCTGCTTAGCAAAACCTCATTTGGATGATCCTTGCCACCAATTAACAAACTTTTTAGGATTTCAAATGGATGGTAAGAAAGAAGTCCAACTAATGGACTTGGACATTCAAAGGGTAAAAGTCTTCCTTAAGCAACTAGGATCATTTTACGCCCTTTTTAGGGCATGGGTCATGAATCATAACTCATCCATAGTACATCTTAACCGATGAACGCTCCAGATTTTGTGCATGCATGCCATATAAAAAGAGACAAGTAACTGGTGAGCAAGATATGTGCACTTAACACTGTATTGTCGCCATCTGCAGCAAAAAAAAAAAAAAAAAAAAAAAAAAACCTTCAAGCAAACTTTCATCAAAGCAGAATATCCACAAAAGCATCTGACCCATTTCATCCCCATTTTGCAGCTTAAAAACCACCATTAGGAGAATGAAATCCTTGTTTCGATACCCCATTTCACATAACCATTTTTGGTATAATACGCATGCCGACAGCGTCCCATGAGAACGAAAGGGACCCGGCATCCAACGTTGTCCTTCACCATAGAAAGCCAGATCTACCACTAAACCCTAAAAGTATGAGGAATTGGGGAAGAAAACATAATGAAAAACTTACATGCTGCACATACCTGTTGTTGTCAACCCACTCACAATCTGCATCGACCTTACCTTCTCCACTACAAATACACAGCCGTAAGGAAGAGACGAGGCTATCTCTATATAAGCGTTGATGGATCGCCTATAGAAGACGCAACCTCGAGCTGGTCGTCTTCTTCAGGTAGGACTCGCTGCGACAAGGAGAAATTCAGAGACGCCATTACAAAATCGCCTGCAAATCCCTTGCTGGATTTGGTGGATGGGCTCGATGAAGAATATGGGACGCGATGGGTTGAAAAGGGTTGTAGTTTGAGTCGTGGCTGCTGGACTGGTCGTAAACGAGTCGAGCACTGTTCATACGATTGATCAAGCAGTCTCCAGGACTGGTCGTAGACGAACAAAAAATTTTGAAAAATTGCAACCAACATAGGACTGGTCTTGGAATTTCTTAGACTGGTCGAGCCAGTGCTAGGACTAGTCTAATAGGGTTCAGGACTAGTCTTAGAACAGTCCAAATACATGTAAAGTTATTCAATTCAGAAGCTTGAATTCATAGTCCTTGAATTGTACTTCTCCTAGAGTCTTGAACAAGATTTCATCTTCGATGTAGCTTTAAAACTTGATGCTTTAGAGACGAGAACAATGTGATTGATCTTGCATTTTTTGAAGTAGATCATTATTCTTGACTTGAAGCATTGTGATGCAATGCCATGAACATATGTATATCAAAGTGCTACACAACACACAGATTGAGGTTTTGACACCACAAAATTTGACAATCAAAGGAGCAAGAACCCATAGCACTTACATGGGTTATCTCTTCTCTCCCGTACGAGTCCTTCTAAAACCCGAGGGATATGCGTACGAGTCCATCTAAAACCCAAGGGATATGGCGGTTTGTCTTAAAACAGTGTGCCCAAACGCACGCATGGGATGGAGCCATGGGATCGCGTGATCCCATCCCTTCAAAACCCATCTAATCCGTCCGTCCAAACGGGCCCTTAGCACCTAAGATCTCCCTTGTGGCTACTCTATGGAGAGGTCGAAGCAAAGCCTCTACACCAGGCGCCAAGCACCAAGCGCCAGTCTACTAAGGCGCACATGCAAATGCCTAAGCAGTAGGTGCTTAGCCCATTCCGAACAGGCACTAACCTCTGCGCCAGTTTGCTTGCTTTCCAAGATCAACGGAACCAATGCTTCTCTCTAATCAGGGGGCGTTATATGTCCATGACCACCTAGCGTATCTTTAGGTAAGAAAATCAAGGACCTCAAAGGCTATAAATACCCCCTAACGCTCTCTCATGAATTCGACTTCGAGACTTCAAGCACTTATGCTCATTCAATTGAACTTCACTAGTCTGAGAGCTCCCACTCCCACTAGGAAGACTATGCGCCAAGCGCTAAACCACCTAGGAAAAGCCTTGGCATCAGGCGCCAAGTTCCCAAGGGACAGGCTCTGTGCAAAAACGTATTGCAACACTAGTGCCAAGCATAGATCACCTTCCTTAGTGATTGTTTGAGGACAATAGGCAACATGGTATAAGACCGGTCTTTATTCAGCCTGACTCCCTCCACCAGATGCAAAACCCTTAGTGCTAGTCACTAAGTACCTTGTCACTAGATGGCAGGGCCAAGCATGAAACTGAGCACATCATCTCTAGCATATGAGGCCTATCATAATGCTGGATAATTATGATTGTGTACACCTTTCCCAGCATACTAGATGAATTGGACGCTCTAGAGACGAAAGAACATAGCTTAAGAATTTAAGCATCATTTGCAAGATACTATTTTATACCATGTAACAGACTGGTTTACTCTGATTTTTTACTTTTCAAAGGTTTTTTTTCTCTCTTCATGGGATGTAATTAAGAGTCTATGCCAAACCACAGGCTAGAATGTATTTTGTTCTCAAATCAGTGAAAGTGTCTCAACGTTGCATATTTGAGTGCGTATCCTAGCAACAGAATCATTAACCACTAATAGTCAATCTAATATCAACTAACAAACAAGAAACCTTTTTTTTTTTTTTTAATGAAAAGTCAAATTACCCAAAAGAGTTCCTAGAGTGTTCTTAACAGTTAGATTAATACATTGGGTTCATCCTAGCCATTAATGTAAATAAAGAAGCTAGAATGTTTCTAGGACGATAAATGGGTGAACCCTTCTCATTTGAGAGATGCCTTAGAAAGTGTATCCGAGCCCTTGGGCAATAGAAGTCCCTTTGCATTCAGTCTCTTGCCTGCGCTCTTACCTTCCTAGCAGCAAGGATAAAGATTAGGTAGTTGGGTGAATTGTCCGAAAAGGGTTTGTGAGTACATGTACCACACGGTCTAAACTAGGGAATGCATCAAGGCCATTAAACGTTGGAACAAAAAATTTGCTAAGAACAACTACAAGGCGATATTTCTGCCAACTCCCATCTATTGAGCCTTGGTTATCCATTTAAGCTACTTGGATGGCAATAGAATATGGAGAATATGACTCAAGCTACAAATAAATGCGGTTCAAATGGCTTTGCTTGCCTTGCCCCACATGATCTAAAAACAAAAATCGCCAAATGATTGAACATCCATCTGAGAAAATAGAAATGTTCCAAATGTTGGAAACAAGACAACCTTACAGTGGAAAGTTTACATTACACCACATTTTGATTCTGCTTTCTTCAAGGGAACCAATCTTCGTTCACTCGGGATGGCTTCAAGAGAAGGAAACCGTAATAAGGGGGTTACCACTTGCCAGTTCTTGTGCCCCAAATTGCAAACAAGATTTTATAAGAACACATCCCATCCGCTTTAGAAATCAGAAATTTCCAAAACCATCCTAATGTTCCTTGGAAATTTTGAAGCTAGGGTTTGTGGGGCAATAATCCTCATGTTGAATTCCAAAGCTGAGAGATCTACCAGGATTCCCAGAAATGAAAAACACAATGGAAAAACGCAAAGTGAACCTTGCAAATTCAATTAAAAACAAAATATAAGGATGATTCAGACTATGAAAAATGTAGATTTTGAGACTTGCTCTTGCATCACATTATACATTGTTAATTTGGCATAGAACTGGTTAAAGACAAAAATTGTGATTGAGCCGTGACAATTAGTAATATGGTATCAATACATTGAAAACATGAAATTTGGGTTTCGGTTTCAGTGAGTGCTATGGTGAGATGCCTCATGGTGTGGTGCATTTCAAAGGGACCCCAAGGATGGGGGTCTGCTCGTTTGTTTTCACATGGGTTGGCCCTTCTTAGATGACCAATCAGAGGACCACCTCTTTAAGGCAACTCATGAATTTGTCGTCTCACCGTGTCATTGCCTTTTGGTTTCATATACAACAGAGAAACTTAGAGAAAGGGTGTGGAGAACCATGACAGATCAAGCGAGTATTGTCACGATCCGTTGGATAAGGTCTTCCTTTTTGCCTCCTACCTTGGCTTTTTTTGCACCAAGGAAGCTCTTCAGCTCAGGAACCATAAGGGATCCCAGCTGGCCTCTCGCATGGTAATCAATTACCTAACCAAAACCGGCATGATTTCAAAAGGTTCTGATTTTGCAAACAATAAATAAATAAACAAATAATACCCATGAAGCTGCAAACTCACCTTTGCAGTAATGTCAGATGAATCAATTTGATGCTTTGTCCATTTCTTTTGTGGGTTCTCCTCTCTGTCTTCTTCTCTAGCAGAAATATCAGATGGTTGCTTTGCTCGTTTCTTTGGCACTGGATTTTCGACATCTCCAATGGTAATTTTTGATGGTTTCTTTAGCATGCTCTTTTCAATCTCTTTTGTAGCTGCAATGTTGGATAGTTGCTTCACCTGTTTCTTTGGCATGCTCTTTTCATTCTCTTTTCTAGCTGCAATTTCAGACAGTTGCTTCCCCTGTTTCTTTGGCAAATTCTCAATATCTTCTCCAAAGTGAATCACAGTCAAAATAATATATCAGCTTTCACTGAGAAATAATTAAAATAAAAGATTGCACATGTTTGTACAAAATCCATTCTAGAATAAGAGTGCAAATAACTGCCTTCTAAATATGTATTGGGTGACCTGAAACTAATGTCTCAGGTGACCTGAAACTAATCTGAATTTAAAATAGAGCATGTGAGAGAGGCATTGAAAAAATCTAGTTTCTGAAAAAAAATAAAAATAAAAAAATAAAAAAATAAAAAATAAAAAAAATTGGAAAGTGATGAGAACTAAATTATCAAAACAGAACTATTGTGTGGCGAAAATCAGAGACAGGACTCACAGGAGAGCACAATAGTGTAATCTATAAAAGAGGATGACATTCCACCAAGATCAGCATCCAGAGGAATTCTTTTTTGTACTGATGCAACATAGATATAGATTGCAGTATTCTTCCTTTCCATAGACAAGGACAGTGAGTCAGTTAAATAGGCTGTCACAATCATCAATTGCTTCTTTGATAGACGACAAGGGGGCATCGAAACATCCTCATTCTGTAGCATGAGAGTAGCCATGCCTTCAACTTTCTCAGTTGAAAATCTTGAGATGCATGATACGCCCCTATAAACGTATTCTCAACAAGAGACGCTCACACAAGGTTAACATGCAACTATGGTACTTTATCATCAAATTCTTTACTTCATCAGTCACCTTAAATCCTGAACCACACGTGAGTTTCAAAGAAGACTACTGTAGTTTTGTGTAGAAGAGAAATGAAGGAAAAAAGTAAGAGAAGATAATAGAGAATGGTGTCAGGGCTTGACATCCACACCTTCTTGCTTACATCGTCAAGTAATAAAAGCCAAAACAGAAGAAAAATGCCCATCACATATTACAATATGAGTTGTGCACCTTAAGCGGTCCGTACAGCTATACAACCCTTATTACCATCATTGCTTAGCTTGGAAACACTCTTTTCAAGCATGCATTTCTCCCTTCTGTTAGCATGTAGGCAGCCAAATACAATGGATATGACATTTGGTTGTCAATCTCCTATCTATAATTTCTAAAATGGGCATGTAATCATGCTCTTTATAGTTGAAACGATCCATGATTTTGTTTATGCCCTCTCCATCACATCATAGATGTGATCCATTGTTGGCTTCTCATTTCCGTCCACCAATCACAATATAGTCACTAAGGGTTTCAATGATTTTAGTGCCTTTACCACTTGTCCAAAAAGATTATGAAATGATAGTTGGACTAGCTTCCCTTCGGCCTTCTTTAACCAAGGCTCTACTAAGCTTCTAAGACCGGCTTTCTTAGAATACAACCTTCGTAGTGTTAAGAAAACTATTGCGAATCGGGTGATAGCTGCACGAAGCAAGTTACACCATATGTGTTTTCTCATTTGATTGAGAAGAATGACATGTATGTACATAAAAATCGTGATTCTTCTAGCCTTAGTAATCACTTTAATGTACAACCTACCTATATCTTCTAATATTAGATGCGTACAATGTGCCGCACAAGGAGTCTAAAATAAACAATCATAAGAAGGTGACCGACGGCTCTATATAAGGCTACATTGTAAAGATCGCGATTCTTCTAGCCTTGGTAATCACTTTAATGTACAACCTACCTATATCTTCTAATATTAGATGTATACAGTGTGCCGCACAAGGGGTCTAAAATAAACAACCATAAGAAGGTGACTGACGGCTCTATATAAGGCTACATTGTCCATGATAACTTGGACAACGCATTCCTCTCCTACTTCCTCAACTGCACTATCTAATAATTTAAACAAATAATCGACCATGTGGAAATAGACTGATGAATCTATCGACTTGAAAAACATTATCCTAGTTGAATCGTGGTTTTCCTATTTCTTTTCTTATAGCAGCTTTCCAAAGTGGTTTGTGTGGGTTCTTTGCCCTTACCCCTTTAGTCAATCATATCCTTAGGAAGTGGTCTACACCACATATCTATGGGCCTATGTCCACGAGCTCTTTTGGCGGTAGGTGATCAAGATTGCTCTGTCGAAGTAGGGGGTAGGTTTATCCACACCAATAATATCTATATTCTCATATACTCCTTGTTTCATATACTCTTCTCGAAGTAAGGTACTATTGTGTTTTCTTCTTGATTATTTGTCCATGTACTCCATGATTTCCTTTTGGATTTCTACAGTAATGTTGGGACATGCTCTTGCATTTGATTCTGGCGTTTATGCAAGATGTTGCTTGTGCCATGCAATACAACTGGCACTTACAAACCCACATAAGTCACACACTATGTAAGTCTTTTCGATAGCACTACGATAGTCTCCATACTTCCAACCCGGGTCATTCGACTTGGTTTTCAAAGAAGAAGACATTATCTTGTGTCTTGAGAAGAGAGAGAAAGAGACACACACTTACACCTTTAGGATAGAGAGAGAGAGAGAGAGAGAGAGAGAGAGAGAGAGAGAGAGAGTGTGTGTGTGTGTGTGTGTGTGTGTGTGTGTGCGTGTGTGTGTGTGTGCGGGTGTATTACACTTGCACTTGTAAAGAGAGTTACACACTTGTGGACACTAGAGACAGTAAAATACACTTTCACTTACACTTGTAAGAGAGAGAGAGAGAGAGGAGAGTTCTAGTCTTCTTGAATCTTGAACTTGTGTTGTACTTGTAGTCTTGTACACTTGTAGAGCAGATGATGGAGAAGATCAGAAGCAAATATGCTTTGATACCATATGGATTAATGGCGAAGAGAAAAGAAGGAAAAGAAGAGACAGAGAGTGAGAATAATAGAATTGGGTTTACACGCTCCCACACTCTTATATTTAAGTTATAAAAAATACTAAGAAACAAGACTCAAAACCAAGACTAGGTGAGCCGTACCACCGTACAGCCCCTCAATTGACCAATCCAGGTGGGTCGTACAAGGTATGGCAGTTATGGCCCACATCCATATTCACTAACAATCTTCATATTGGACATAGATTTGTTCAAAAACCCTAGTTGATCCTTCTTCTAGGCTAAAATCAATCAATTTAATAAATAAATAAAGAGAGAGGCAAAAATAGAGGGGAAAAAATGAAAATGGAAGTAAAAATTGGGCCTCTACAACTCCCAGTCGAGAGTGTATTGTGTCTGATACAAGCTATATTGGCGGCGACATGCACGCCCAATGTAACTCTCAATGTGATCAACACAGTTATGTATCAATCAATACACTCCTATATCAGCCAATGAACCATGAGTTTATTGTAAATCAGAGGTTACCTGATAAGACAAGCTAGATGGGAATTCTTGGTTGAGCATGAGTTTCAGTAAATTAATATTTTTACACTATTCAAAATACAGAGATCCTTGATAGTCTCTAAAGTCATGACAAATAGACTAAATGAGATTTAAGCAAAATACAGAGATCCTTCATAGTCGCTAAAATCATGACAAATAGACTAAATGAGATTTAAGCAAAGGAAGAAAAAAAAAAAAAACTCATATTATCTTGGTTATCATAATTACAAGACATCGTAATTAAATCAAAACTAAAAGCATAAACTTATTCTCATGAAGGGAAAAAAAAAAAAAAAAAACTAACCTTTCCTGGTGTTCGACAAGCCCTTGTTAGTCCCCTTATTGAGAAAAACTCGCGCATTTTCCTTGTTTATTGGAGTTTGGGAACTCTAGAAAAATATTTAAATATAACTTCATCATTACAATGCTGACATTATCAAATGAGCCCTTCTAGTTGAATCGCTTACAATGTGCAAATTCACCCCATCCTTTGGCACTGCAGCATCTTCTTTTGGGTTAAGCTGATTATTTCAATAAAACATACTTTATTTCATCAATCTAAATACACAGCTATTGTCCCTTAGTCAATTAAACACTGTGAATGTAATTCTGAACCCTCTCATTAATACGAGTCTTTTCTTTTGTAAGGCTGTTTTACTACGATCAGAAAAGATATCAAACAAATTTAACTTACATTCCTCTTGAAAGGTCTAAGAGTGCCATCCTTTTCTACTGCAGCATTGCCTTTGAGTACAGGTCCTGGATTCAAACAGCCTGAAAATCAGATAAACTGCAAAGATTTGATTATTTAATAGGAGATGAATTGGGTATGACAGCCAGTAGAATCTTTACTTGGAAGTGGCTCATCCATGTGAAGATCTGTCCTTTTACTTTCAGTGACTGTCAGTAGACAAGCCTCATTTTCAATGCGACCTGCAATGGATTTTATTAGTGTAAAATTGAAGTGTTTTCATTATAAACTCAGTTGCAAGCTTAGTCAAAATAATAATAATAATAATAATAATAAAGGTTCCTCTTATCCTTGGTAACAATTGACAAGTGATGGAAGCAATATCTATCATCGAAAGGCAATGACCAAGCTGACAGTAAATTACCCACCACTTTTGGGGGAAGAGGGAATCCTGTTGCCTGTAACAAGCAAAGTCCTTGGTTACTTATAACTGGAAGGAGAATAGAAGCTCAATTTATCATTTTTCTTAAGAATCCAGATCACCTGACTGAATAGTTTTCTTCATAGCTTTGCGGCCCTTGAAAAGAGGTCTAAATTTAGTTGTCATGTTTATAGATAGAACATCCTGAACACACAAATGTGTACCACTTTGAATGCCCTTGCTTGGAGATGCAGTGCTTCCTTGGATATGAATATGCTCTGATGTTTCACTGTGAGAAAGGAGACCCAGAGATGGTTTGGGACTGCGGAAATCTGGTCATCGAGGCCAAAACATTTTGAATCAAGCATAAGATAATGTAGCACTTAACAGAAAGTAATCTCCTTTCAAGCATACCGTGATTGGACAGGAGGCCTCTGAGAAAGGAAATCTTCCCATTGACAGTTGCAGGTAAACAAGTATCATCATTAACAGTCAGAATATGATTGTCAATGCTACATGTAGCCTTTGCCCATCCAGGAAGGTCTGAACTGATACCAAGCCGACAAGCTCCCTGTAATGTTTTGCATTTTAGTGACATCTTTAAAGTCCCCATAAAGTGCTTGAATGCATACATATTTGATGCACAGGAATCAGTAGCATTAGCAATCAACTGTTTACAAATCGGACTTTTACAGTCCTATTTTGAGTGGAATCTCTTAGTAGTAGCAAGAAGGGATATCAATGGGTGGACCAGTCACCAGGGCTTCTGGGCCCAGCAACCATGAGACAGGGTCAGGTCTCACTTTTGGGTCAGCAAGGCTAAGCATCGGCCTACACAGCAAATAAACATTTAGGCTCCAGGGCCTCATTTGGAAACATCTTCTACTGAGGCCCAGTGACCCAGACAGAGCATGAATCGAGCCCATTTATGACTATCATAGACAGCGAGCAACTTTTTCAGGCCAATGGTCCAGATTGGCCTGTATAGCAGACCTGGAAAAAAAGACCTGGCTCCTGTGGGCCGTAAGTTGCCTCCCAGCCAATGACAGATCTAGTAGCAACACGGCAAACCATTTTGTGATAAGCTGTGATATCAGGAACAAGTAGCTTTCCAACTCTGGAAAACTAAACAAAGTTCTAGCACATCATTAATTTATATCTCACAGATGCAAATAAACATTCATCCCACAAGATAAATCAGAAAGAAAGAGTGTTTTCTTTACACATCCTAAAAAGGTATCGTAGCATCAAGAACTCTTCCTCATAGCGAATACCTCATACTCACTACGATGAGGATTAGAGTGAGAGGAATTCTGATGGGTTGAACCAGTTTAGGAGGTTGGGAATATAAGAGCTTGGCATTCCCAATTAACCATGCAATAAACATCACCTTTTAGAAATTAACTGGGCAATCAGGTAGCTAAAATGAAACATCTACCTGGAATTTTCATCTAGTCATCCTAGAATATTAAGTACCTTAATCCTCAGAAGGCCTCCATCAAAGAAATCCCAAGCTGCATAAAGACAGAAAAGCTCACTCTCAAAATAGTAATAACTTGACCCATTACCCACATCAATCAGCCACTTGAAGTAACCAAGGCATAGAATCCAGACATCAATATCGCATGAGCTTTCAAATTTAGGGCTCATTTGGATATATCCCAAATCCCCATTTTATTGGTGGTTTCAGCAGCCACAATATGCTTAAGGTTTGCCGCAACCAGATCACATAGGAGATACCATGCTTATCTCACTTGTGAGATCTTCAACAGCAAGAATTCCGAAAACCTTGATCGCAAAAAGGTTTGGTATTCAATTCTGACCTTCAATAATCCTCATAAATGATTCCAATGCAAAAACAGCATTCGTAGCTCTAATTGTTCGTGGAGCTGGAGTCAACCCTGAACCTTGCAGAATGAACGAAGATGGAAACCTAGAACACATCCATTTGTGACAGAAAAATAATAATAAATTATTCAGATACTAGATTCTTACAGAAAGTGGAAAACATAAAAGATGGAGCATTATATAGTAATTGGATGTATAGAAGATTGACTACTAATCTAATGGAGAGAAAACAACCAATGCTTATTTGCACAGCCTTCATCGGTGAATAGGATGTGCACGAAGTAATCATTCGGCAGTACAAGACCATGCTGCATGTATACGTATGTTTGTCAACAGAACAGTTGTTGCAGCAAGGGAGTATAGACTGTAGGAGAAGAGCTCAAAATGAGCACCTTGAAGGACCAGAGCTCTCCCATCTGTTCAAAATCCTCCCCTGCAGGGAGGAGTCTGCTGAGTCCTATCATCAGCACCATAAGAATCTGTCAAGCCCGGGCAAACATTTCAAATGCGAAGCCAGATCAATTAACAATTTACAAATGCTACAATAACAAGGAGGAAGAACCATTTACCTATAACATGCCCTTCACAGAGAGAGGGAAGAACGGAACATGATGTTGCAAAGCAATACTCATCCACGACAAGTCCCACACCACCATGAAATCTTTCTTTCATTTTAGGGCCAAGTAAATCCATGATCTGGTATAGACAGCTATAATGTGAAAAATCTCAACGAAGAAACTATTCAGGTTCATAGCCAGAACTGAATAAGAAAATACCTTCAGTCGACTGAATCTAACCACTTCTGGAGAAACAAGGAACACAAAACCATCATCTATGTCTGCTTGCACTGTCTGCAATTGAAAAGTCAGAGAAAGAATGTAATTGCAAAGTTCTTCATCAATCACCCCAACAAGCTAATAGCTCAAAACTAAACTAGAGAAATAATCTGCTTCTGAAAATTAAGATACTCCAGAGTTATAACTAAAACACCACACCACTTACAGCAAATATATATATATATATATATATATATATATATATATATATATATATATATATATATATATATATATATATAAAACATAAGACAAAAGGGCTAACCTCATTCCCACCCCAGATGTTTTTAAAATCATCAAAACTGCCTCAAGTTTTGAGTTCTTGTTTGCAAAATTAACTATCAATCCAAAACCACAATAGGGAAAATCACGTTTTTTTCAATTCTATCCATGAAACACACATCCTTATTCTCAGGAAGAGCACTTTTCCATGTAAGCAACTGTGTAGAATTGGCAGATATGCTAAAGATGAATCAATCACTGAGAAAACTAAAACTTTACTAGTTTATATATCCAGGCCAAGGATAATTGACAAATGCATATAATAACAACCTTCACCCTTGAATGGCCAAATCAAGAAAAGTAATTTTGTCAACTTCGTAGTTTGTGACTATCTACTAGTGGCCTGAAGGTATAAAGTCCCCGAAGTTTTGAGCCACCTGAGACCCCAGATTAATTGGATTAAGAATTTAATTTTGTGATTAATAACAAAAACCAAACACTTAGTGCATTGGTAGAAGCACTTTCGATGAAGGGTGAGATCAGAGGATCAATTCCTATAGTTGCGGTATTAAACTTTTGCACAAACCTATAAAACCTCGAAGGAACCTTCTAAATCTAGGGCTTTCTCTCTATAAAAGGGAATCATAGTCGGTAAGTTTCTAAACCCTTCTTGTATATTTTTTCTGTGCTTTTGATTAACAATCACCGGATCTACACCATGAATGGGGAGGGTCGTCCTCTTGTTCATAGTATCGACCCGTAGGAAGTTTTGATGATGAGAGGAAGGCTTGGAGAGAGAACTCTTGTCGTAGAGATCGGCTTTGGACCATCTAGCAGCATCAGTCCAAAACAATTCGGATCATGGGTTTCTTAAGGCCAAAACATACTACGGCCCTGAATTCTAGAGTGATTTGACCGTTGGATTGTCCACAATGATCTATGGATAGCATTAAGGATAAATCATGCTGTAAGACTGTTGTAGATCTCAAATAGTCAGGATTTGAGCAATCCTTTGGTTTTTCTAAACTTGGTGATGGAAAAATCATTGGATGGTTTGAACCTAACCTATGAATATGATAAATCCATGAAAAATTAAGGAAATAGAGAAAACTCAAAAATTTTCAGAAATCAGATCGTGTAGCAGAAATCGTTCAACTTTGATTAATCAATCGATTGATCGAGATTAGGCTTCAATCGAACAATCGAGATTAGGCTTCAATCGATTGAACAGGTCAATTTTTGTCCAACAACCAAAAGATAAAATTCAGAATTTATTCCACTGAGCGATGGCTAGTTTCGATCGATTGAGGGTTCCTCGAGTGGGTCTCGATCGATCGAATGAATCAATCGAAGATGGTAAAAATAGCCCAGCGACCAAATTGAATTAATTTTGATTTTTCTCGATCGATCGAAAATGTCAAAAAGTGTCCAGAGACCTAATTTGTAAAATTCAAATTTTCTTGATTTATGTCCAATCGATCAAAGGGATCGATCAAGAGTCTTCGATCTGGCTCGATCGATCGACTGTTTCGATCGACAGACTCCCATGTTATTCTAACAAATTTCGAATTGTGATGATGAGATTAATAAATTATAATATTTGGTTTAAATTATGTATTAGGGATCCTAGATTTAAACTTCTATGATCGTTCGATGGATTTATCTTTATTAAGTACAGGTGAGTGAATCCCAACATGTCTCATATTTGTATGGTTAAGATAAATTGTTATGTTTGTCATGAATGATATGTGGTTGTGCTACCATGCTAAACTGATTGATTGATATATAATGATGAACGGCTATTTTCTGTGAATTGTATAGGTGGAAATGTATGTCATTACATTCATGAATTCATTGTTTCCTCTCATATGGGGATATGTATATAACGATTGTGTATGCTAATGCATCGTGCATTGAGCATGCATTACATGCATTATATACTACTCCTGTGTTGATTCCTAAAAGTCCGCTCTAGATGACCGCATGCACACCTCGTGTCTGGGTTCCTAGGGGATATCCCTAGATGGTTTCCTGGTAGAATCGTTACTGGATGTCAACGATTAGTGGAAGCCTACTCAAGGAGTAGATGCGGGCCTTGCCCATGCCTACCTGATATGGTAGAAGCCTGCCAGGTGCAGATACGGGTTAATGGATATCCAACCCAAGCAACTGGACGATTATTCCACTTGGTATGCATTTCATGACATCTCTACATACGTATTCATATCTGCATACATGTATTTGGATGTTGGTGGTACTATCTTATTCACTCACTAGCTTGGCCAACTAATGTTTGTTGAATGACAACTATACAGAGATGATCAAGACAGGAAATGTAAGTCAGGTACCGGAGAATGAGGCTCGGTTGGCTGATGATTCGTAGGATCAGTGGTCGTATTTAACGGAAGATGAAATGGTTGCGTTAAACTAATGGATTATCATTATGAATTGCTGTCTAGAATTAGATTTCTTCCTTGTAGACATGATAGTTAAGCTTTGCTACAATACTTGTTTTCTTTTAAAAACATTTTTTTTGAATGATACTTGACATTATGATTGAATAAAGTCCCAAATGGATGGACTTAGTTAATTTCAAATTAGATAGTGTGGTTTTGAGAATGTGATAGTGGTAGCAATGAAAAGCATTTGATCGTATGGCATATGTGGATGTAGGAATGTTGAACGTGGGTGTGAACTTAAAATACATTTAAACTACACCTCCAATAAATTGTATTATAGGTCAGTTTATGTACACTTGGTGTACGAGTTATGAACCGTAACTCGGGTCTAAGGGTGCACACTCTGTATCCGAATTGCGGGGCATGACAGAAGGTATGATTTGATATCACCTTCATGAAACTAGAAGTTAAAAACGACTTCAAAAGAATAAGAGTTCACTAAAATCCATCATGGATATTAGAGAATGAAGCATGGTTAATGGAGAAAATTGAAGTTGATAAAAATCAGATGAAAAAAAAAAAAAGATTTGATGATATCAATAAAATTTTAAAAATATGGAAACAAGAAAGGCAACACAAATCCCAACAGTTTCTGACTGCTCAACAAACAATAATCTGATTTTAGAAGTCTTTGAGTTTACATGGATGGTAAACATAGGAAATCAACAAAAATCAAATATGAGTTGAAAATATCAGCATAAAATCGGAGTTTAAAATCAACACATGTTGAAAAAAAAATCAGATAAATCTGATTGTGATAATTTTGATAGCGAAATCAGATCAGTATAGCAGCAACAAATCACCATAGCTGTTCATCCAACTTCTACATCTGAAATCAGAGTTCGATAGCCAAAATTCAACAAAAAATTTTGAGTTCAAGACAATAAAAATCATTTATGGTTAGCTAAGACTCAAAAGTGTGAAGATGGAGTCAATGATGTCCAAAGTTTTAAAAAATTCTGCACAATAAAAACCCGCAAAAGTCCGACACATGCAGTTTTTCAAACTGAGCTTGGGGTGAATAATGGTAGCTCGTTTGGCAGCCCAGGTCAGTCAGGAATAGGAGTGATTCAAAATGAGCTTGGGGTTGTCAAACAAGCCTTCTCCAATCCAGTTGGCATTGGAAATTCTAAACATGCTGAACTGGAAGCTGTTCTTGTTGGAATTACGTTCGTGCCGGAATCCCTCTCTGGTCTTGTGGAAGACTACTCAAGAAGCGGTGTCTCCCGAGCTACCGCTTTGTACCCAGACCCATGGAAGAGGCGCTCTTGAGTCAAAGAGATTAGAGCTGTGATCAAGGCGTGGCCTACTACTTTTTGCATGTGAGATCCACTCTGTTCAAAGATAGTGTCTAAAAGCCGTCTATTGACATTGCCAATTTCTATTATTTGCCTTAATCGTAGTAGGTTCTTTCCATCGTTTGTTTTGTAAAATTTCAATATTCAATCAAATAATAATAATAAAAGGAAAAAAAAAAAAAAAACAAATAAAAATAGTGTCTAGTGCAAATCCTGCAGTCAAGGATCATCTAATCCTCATTGATTATAGCAAATAAAACACCAATAGCACTTCATCATACTGAAAAGAGTTCAATGCATGAATTATTCATCTTCAATACTGAGCAGAAGTTACCACGTGAAAAGCGTATATGTCATTCTTCTCTTCACGGCTAGCAAAGCTTGAATTCACAATGCAGCCATTGCCAACACATCTCCAGCCATTCTCAAGTAAAACGGATCTCAGACTGCAATCGATGGCTTTCGCAATCAAAGAGCCCAACTTCACCTCTTCATCAGCCACAACCTTCACCACAGAACCCACCTTTTGAAATTACTTTCGGCAAGCCATGATCCATGCATTGCCAGGAAGCATCATACCATAGTATTGTGGTAGAGCATGGCCGACCCAATAAACTGGGATAAGGCTGAGATGATGTTACAGTAGAATGTGGTGGAACCAACTCATACATCACATCCACCATATGGGAACTGCCTACATGGACCAGACCGTAAGGTGGCTGGACCATTCATCGAGTGAGCGGCAATGTGGATGCCCCACAGTTCAAAAAACCACTTCTACTCACACTTCCCCTGCTTTATGTCAACCGTTAAGCATTTTTCTTCTTCTATCATCCATTCAGAAGCCACCAGGCCGATGGCTAGGATCATCAGATCAGTGAAGTTTTTGAACTGAAGTCCATCTGCAGTACAATCCACCAGATGGACGGCCCCAATCCTCCCCACCCCAGCTCCCACACACAACATTCTAGACCGAAATCGAACAGTTCCAAGCGCAATTCCAGCATTCTTAGCCTATAAAAGTATAAAGGAAGAGGATCGAGGAATCTTACGTCACTGACTGGCAGGCATTCTCTGAGCTCTTTAACCACTTGCAATGCGGAATCGGATTGAGATTTCTGCCGCAACAGACAGATGTGAGCGGAAATGCAGAAGCGGAACAAGAAAGAAAAAGAAAGAAAAGGGAAAAAGAGATGAAAACAGACCTGATAGATGATGTAGATGTCGGTGGAATCCGAGAAGCAGGCAAGGCGCCATCTGCGGGAGAGCTTCCAACAGAGGAAGTGGAGCTTGAGAGAGAGAGAAGGATTCTGGAGCAGGATCAGATGGAAATAGTAGAAGGAAGAGAAAGGAGGATCTGCTCGCACCAGGATCTTGTTCTTCCACAACATCTGCTTCTCGTTTTTCTCTCTTTGCTGCAATTCCTTCATCTCTGGTTTAAACTTAAAAGAGAATTTATATCGGACGCAGATTGGCTCGCGTACCACACACCAGCGATATAGCCAGTGTTGACGTCAGCATGTTCTGTGGGTCTTATCATGAGGCATGTGTTATATCCAAACCGTCCATCTATTTGGCGAGCTCGTCTTAAGATTTGATCCGAAAAATATAACAGATATAAACATCAAGTGGAACACACTGAAAAAGGCAGTGAGGGATTGAATGTCTACCATTGAAACCCTTTTGGGATCACAGAAGTTTTGGATCAATATGATATTTTTTTTCCTCTTCATCTAGGTATTTTTGACCTTACGAACAGATTAGATGGAAACTAAACGTTATGATGGTCCCTAGGAATGTTTTAACGGTGAAAATCCTTATTCCGCTGCTATTCATGGTGTGATCCATTTGAGCTTTCAATATAATCATTTTTTTGGCTCATGCTCTAAAATGATCTCGAAAAATGGATGCACGGTGTGGATATCATGAATACATCATCTTGGGGCTACGTAACTGTGATCTCCTTTGAACTGGTGGTACAACTCGGAGATCGAGGAGCGTCAGCGATCGTCTTCGCACGACCCGCACCCACCAGCGTGTGCGCGGATTAGGTATTACCCCCGCCTGTTCGGAGCTCGGGACAGGTGGAGGCTCCGAGCGCCACTAAAGGGCCACCGCGATGTATTAAGTTTATTCACACCGTCCATTCATTTTTCCATATTATTTTAGATTATTATATCAAAAATAGGTAAGATCGAAATGTCAAATGGACTACACAGTGGTGATTAAATTTCTACCGTTGAAAATTTTTTAGGGACCAGAGAAGCTTCGGATCAAGATGATTTTTTTTATTTTTTTTCACTTCATCAAGGTGTATATGACCATATTAATGGGTTGGATGGAAAATAAACGACACAGTGGACCGTAAGAAGGTTTCGACGGTGGGCATCCTTAGCACCGTTGCTTCCTATGGTGTGTGGTCGACTTGAGCATTGGATATGCCTTACTTTTTATGTACTACTCTAGCATAATATGAAAAAAATAATAATAATAAAATAAACGGTGTGGATAATATTTATAAATCACAGTGGACCGTCAGTGGCCCTCGGAGCCTTCGCCTGTCCCGAGCTCCGAACAGGCGGGGTAGTACCTAATCTGCGCCCCACCAGCGCTTGGTACACCAGCCAATCCGCCTCCGCTTATATCCTATTCTGGCAGCGTAGAACGCTTGAAACGTAAGCACTCAGAGATTGTCCAAGTGGCATGTGTTAACTCAATTCAAACCGACTGGACTGTGCATCTGACCGTCACCATGTCCAAATCCCAAGTTCAGATTGATCCATAAATCCTAACCTCTCATTCGTGGGCACTTATTCGTGGAGACAAGATCATAGGATTTTTATTTTTTTTCATGTCTAGTCAATGCCTTTTGTTACCGTCAAAATTTGGGTCTAAGCCGAATTATCGAGAGAGTGCAAAATATTGTGTACTTGACTCCCCCCGAAAGATGCTACTTATACCCCCTCACTTAGGATGGGCATGTCCGTATAAGTAGACGCATCTTGGGGCATTCACCACATCTCGCGGGTGATTCAGCCACCCAGTTGCTCAGTGGTCGTGCGGACGTGGGTAGTTGAGTAACCGTCGTCTATCGTGCAGTAGTGAGACACCTCATGGTCCCCTTCATTAATAAATTTCGCTCTGGATCAGAGTCGACCGCCTCGACCTCGAATCACTCCGAGCCGACCGCCTTGGCCTTGGATCACTTCGAGCCGACCGCCTCGGCCAGGATCATTCTAAGCTCCGAGTTAGTTGTCTGGTCCTAGGGCCTTGGAACGAAGGTATAATAAATGTCGGGTTGGAAGTTCGTCTCCTACCTATTCATATAACCCCGAGCTTAGTCTTGCGCCTCAAGTCGACTCTGAATAGCCCCGGGCCTAGGAGCTCAGGTGTCTTTGATCTTCCCATAACAGAAGCCCCCTACTCTCCGAGTTCGGACACGGACTCAGAGAGTAAATACGTGCGAAAAATCAGTAGTCTCCAATGTTACGCCCCTAACGCGTGCGGCCACAATCATGACTCACATATCCAAGAAGATATGTACTCAGGGTTTCCCATATGCGGGTTCACCTCAGACAGACGCATGACGATGGTTAGGATTTTGAATTGTCAGGGTAATCATGAGGGGTCGCCACATAAGCCAAGAAGGACAGCAAAGTGATGCTTCCACTACTCGGAGCTCGTTGCCTGATGCTAGGGGCACGAGACTCAGCAGTGCTTAGGTCAGTGGCTCTCCGCCACGTGTCTTCTAAAGTCGACTCGTGACGGTTCAGCTGCAGTCATCACTTCTCGCCATAAATGCGAGGATCATTCATAGGTTATATAAACCCTCGCGCTCGGAGACGCCCTCACTTCTTCTATTCTCTAAGTTTTCGTTGCTATGAGCTACCTGAGGAGGCGATTTCTGGCGAGCGTGACCTGCGGGAGAGGCGATTCCGACCGATCACTAGTTTCTGGTAGAGGCAATTTCCAGTGATCGTTCCAGACAGCTTCCGGTGAGTCTCCTCTCACTTCCCGCTTGCTCTTATTTCCTTCATTTCTTGGAATGTCAGACGACTCGGAGATGGTCCAAGACGACTATGCCTTTGAAGATGATTTCGGGCCAGAGAGCTCGGATGATAGACGGGAGGCCTCCAAGGGCCCTCTCGATGCAGTACCCCTCTACCCTCTGCCCAAGGGGGGCAAAGAGGTAGGGACTCGGACGGGCCGCAAGGGCGGAAAAAAGGCCCCCCCGAGATCCAACGGGAGGGGTTACAGAGATGCCCGCATGTGGGCGAACTACGGAGATCGTCCCAGGAGGCTCCGTGCTGGTCGAGTCCCAGATAGACTGGATTCGATCAAAATTATAGATCTCGGACTCCATCCAGATACGAGCTCCTGAGCCCCTTGACACCCTTGGAGATCCTGCTAAAGGGGAAGTTGCGATTTTTCTCTGCTCATTACAATGTGGGCTCCACCTTCCGATGCATCCCTTCATCCATGCCCTGACAGCTTACTTGGGACTGGCGCCAGACCAGTTTACTCCCAATGCTTGGAGGGCTTTAATATGCTCATACATCATCTGACGTCAAGCCAAGAACCCAGAGCTGACATCGGAAGAGCTGATGAGTCTGTACTTAATCAAGTACGATAATCAGGAGCCGTGGTACTACTTCATGACCCGCGGCAGCAAGGGCTTGGGGTAGTCCTGCAACTTCCATCCTCTAACAAGGATTGAAAGAACAAGTGGTTATGGGCATCGGGCAAGTGGGAAGCGCCGGCGGTGGAGCTCAGGAATCTAAGGACTCAGGTCCTTACCCGATTTGCTGTTCCAGTTTGGACCCTGAACAATCTCTTTGCAACACTCCCCTGCTTGTTGTACTGTAACGCCCCGACTTTTCAAGACCCGAGTATATGACTCGTATCCTAAAAACCCGAGTGTTAACCTTAAAGGATGGTCAAATTCAAGTGTGTGTGTGTGTGTGTGTGTGTGTGTGTGTGTGTGTGTGTATATATTCTTTATCAGAGTAAGCAAATGAGTGTAGAATGGATAAATTAACTGAAAGAGAAATTTGCATTTATATTTAGAATGTTCAAGAGGTCGCCCATAATGATTTATACAAACCAATGCCTCAACATTAACAATTACAAGATTTACAGACATGAAAAATATAAAGAAAATATATATAAACGAAAGCCGCAAAGTCGCGTAGCTTCCTTGATGAGTACAACCACGCATCCTTGACCATCATAATGGCTTCTTATCAGTCTGAACTTGCATATCACTTAAGCCACCTGTACTACCTGTACGGTTGTATATTTAATGGATGAGTAGCCAACTCAGTGTGAATTCCATTCAAGATTACACACCGCCGCATTAGGTAAGTATAGTTATGAAAACATAAAGGGCATGCAAAATAATACATGATGCAGTCTTATTAAATGCATGGATGTATAAGTGCACATCAACTGGGGATGCTCATCCAGTTGGCTTTTGGGCAAAACTCATGCAATGTGGCCGGTCACCAGCGAAAGTACATAGTACATGCGTAGTGTTAAATTCACCAAAAGTGGGTCGATAGTCGATGGTCTGGGAGCTAGCGAAACGATACACCAACTAAATCCTATTAGGCACGTGCTACAGCATCCAGAATTAGCCACCCGTCATCGTCCAAATGCTATGAATGCATGATTAGCCCAACCATTATTAATCTGTTTACATCTAGTAGGTTTAATAAGCTCAAAGGTCACTACGGGGAGCTTAGAGCTCAGCATAGGCCGACAGCTCAGGCATAGGTCTCATACCACCATCCCCGGCTCATGAGACTACCATCTTAGGATGTTTAATGGAACACTGTCAACTAGTGGTCAATCATATTACAATATATGGGGTTTACCATCGTATGGTTGCACAGTATAAAACATCGAAGTTATATAAGGAAAATACCAAAACAAAGCCACGTAGAGCCAATATCAAAACAAGCCACATAGGACAAATATCAAAATAAGCCACATAGGACGAGTATCAAAACCATGCGATAAAATACCATCCTTGAAAACCACTTAGACACAACAACCCTGGATGGTAGGCCCACATCAATGATCCATTTAGACCACTACTCAATAACCACTAAGTCGAAGGTCCATTTCAATTACAACCAGTGAAGTTACATCCCAAGTATGGGTGTACATTTATAGGTGGGGGTTTCCCACTGATGTATCAGGTTAAGTTCCATAATCAATCCACAAATAATCCACAAGTATGAAATAAGTATGCAGGATAAACATTAAGCATGAAATATAGCAATTCAATTTCCACCAGCTAACACATGTAATTATAAAAGGGAGATATCAATTATAAATTAAAATACAAACTATAACTTAGGCTAATGGGAAAATGGAAAGCTCAAGGGGAAGAAATCATCACCTTATAGTTAGATCACCTACCAGCATGGCTAGGGGACGTGTGTTCCCTTATAATCGAGTCATATCATGAATTATGAAATTGTATGGTTAGATTGAGTTCTACACACTATTTATGGTTGAGATTATAATATATGGTTTGTATTATTTATCTTAGGGTCTTAATGTAGGATTAAAGTTTTCATCCAAGGGTTTAGTTATATGTTTAGATTCTAGGGTTTTATTATGGAATTTGAACTCTATTTCATGTGGCCATTAATGGTATTGTTAATGGGAGTAATGAATGAGTAAAATTAATAATTAAATTAGTTATAAATTTTGAGAATATTACAACGACTAATATTAAATTAAATTATCTAACAACACCAGAATAATAATACTAATAGTGACTCATGATAGTAATAACAATGGTAAGAGGAACCTATAGTGATATCTTAGAGAACAACTTTTCAATTTATATGATTAGGATCATAACTTATGGTTTAGGTTACTTAGACTCAGGGTTTCATCCACTAATCTAACTTTAGGCTTTGGTTTAGAGTTTGAAACCTAACTCATACAATTAATTCATAATAATATTATAATAAAGTAAAAGTAAATAATAATTGTCTATTAACACTAACAATGTTAATCTTATTGTCAATAACCTACAATGACAAAATAAGTATAGCATGATAAATGTTAGTATCTAATATCCATAATATTAATACCAGCAAAATTACCCTACCGATGATTAACTATATTCAATAATTTGCAATAATTATAGTAGCGTTAATGATGATAATAAACACTAAGATCTACTATTTGATAATTATAACCTTTAATTATATTAGCTAGTTATAGCATAAATAATCTAATAATGTCTATTTAAATAATCAAACCTAACACTACAACACAAGAAGTTAGAGTGTTTTATACCTCAGTAGTATTCGGGTGTGGCCCAACACCCACTCCAGCGAGTTAACTTGGTAGTGAGTCAGGACTCAACTCTCTTTCCTCTTCTCTTCCTCTTCTTGTCTTCTTCTCTTCCTAACTCTCTTTTCTTGTTCTTTTCTTCCTTTTTCTCCTAGTCTCCTGATGAAATCTCAGCAATAGTAGGACCAAACCCACCAACTCTGTGACTCAGTAGTGAGTCGAGACAGCCCAACTCAACGATGAGTCAGCTCACTTCCTCACTCTTTCCTTCTTCCTCTTTCATCCTCTTTTCTTCTGCTGTCTTTCTTCTTCCCCTATTATCTCTCCCTTCTGCCATATCTGACAAGCTCAAGACCCAGATTAACCGAGTCCGAGCGAGTCAGCGGTTTAAAGGAGACAACATGGCCATCAATGGCAAAATCTCGCCTGAACGGTTTTCCTCCATTTTCTTTCTTCCAAATAGCTCTGATGGACTTTAGGGAGCTTGGGGAAATTCTGAATTGAAGCTTCAGTTGGGTTTCTTCAATGGGTTAGGAGGGAGGAACTTACGGCTGATATTTCTCTCCCATTCTATTTCTTATACAACAAACCTAGCTTGAAAGGCTAGGATTTACTCTAGAATGAACGGCTGGGATGAGAGAGGGGAGAGAGCACATGGATTGCTCTCGTGGCAAGGAGGACAGTTGCCATTTTTGAAAACATGGTTTTGTAGGGCCTGTTTTCAGCGAGGATTGTGTGCATGTACGTGTGTGGAATAACGCAAACTTATGGAGTTTTGGTTACACGTGTGCAATCTGTTAGATGGACGGTTTGGATTGTCCAGATGGTCAGTGAAGGTGGGCCATTTATCACCGAAACAGACGTCCGTCTGTCCCCTGACGAGAAACAGAGAAAGGGAGGTTTCCTCCCATTTGCAGGAAAGCTCGGTCAAACGCCGTTTGACCAGGCTGGGTCGTCCAGTGCACCACAGGTGCACTGCTCATGTTGTATACGTGCACTTATGTGGGGGTCCATCATGATGTTTGTGGGAAATCCACACCTTCCATTAGGTTCTAGGGGTCCACTTAGGGCCTTAGACCAAAGATGGGGCAGACCCAAGGTCCAGGTGGGCCATACTCTCAAATTTCACGCCCTAATGGTGGATTCCTGATGATCTGTTGATCGGATCAGTCTGCAATTGAACATTGACAGTTAAAAGAGTTCAAGGGTCCATTTAAGGCCTTCATCATGCATTATTAACTAATACTAACATTAATATAGATTTACTTATAATTAAAATAATTAAAAACTCACACATATATAAATATAATTTCTAATATTA
This sequence comes from Magnolia officinalis, assembly GCA_021015155.1. Lineage (NCBI taxonomy): Eukaryota > Viridiplantae > Streptophyta > Magnoliopsida > Magnoliales > Magnoliaceae > Magnolia > Magnolia officinalis. The sequence continues at coordinate 23,631,752 of JAJHSJ010000009.1, forward strand.
ACATGCTACTATTTACATGTTATTAATCACACATTTATTTATATAAAATTCCTAATTTACAATATCATATTGTACATGTTTATGAATTGAAATTTGTACATTGTCATATTTAAAATCGCGTTGTTAAACAATATATAACTTTATTAAAACATCTAGAAATTTTTTGTGTTCATATTTATAAAAGATATTTAATACTTCATAAATATTTAAAATTCAATTATATATTGTAAAATTATTACTCATTATAATATTATTTTCATAATATTCTACATACGTTAGTTGCATACATATCGCTTTATTACAACACATTTTCATACGTTATTTATATGACAAATAAATGCATCCATAATTCTTTTGATCTAAATTTGTGTAAAACTTACAATGTAACAATATATATATATATATATATATATATATATATATATATATATATATATATATATATATACACACACACACACACACACACACACACACACACACACACACACACACACACACACATACTTATTAAATATTACTGGATGGTTTGCACCAGCCGATTGAGATTGATGAACTGGGGATCACAAGGTATTGATGTGTAAGGGGAGCTACGTGTGTTTCCACACACGTGTAAACTGGGATACAACCAATCTAGGGCCATACCATACACATACATTTATTATTACTTTTACAATTCAATCCACCTTACTCACCTAACGCAGTTGGCCGAACGGGCCCTAGAGGGAGAAAAGGGGCTGAAGTTTTTGGTTCTCCACGAACTTGGGTCTCAACAGTGGTTGTAGAGGCCCAAAGAACAGGGATTTGTAAAGGGAAGTGGAGAGATGGGTTGGGTAGAGAGGTTACACGTTTTTGAGCTCCAAATGAGGGGTGTAGGAGCTCAAATGAGAGAGAATGATGAGGGTAGGAGGATAGGTAGGGCTGTAAACGATGGAGTGATGTATGGTTGGACAGGAAACAACGAAATGGGCGATTGGAGTGGAGGTTTGAGAGAGAAAATAGCAAGAATAGGAGGAAAAGAGAGATGGGAGGGACGTTTGAGAGAGAGGGGGCTTCCAGACCTAAAAATCCCAAACTCCAGCCAAAACCGCACGTGCCAGGGGGTAGGGGAGGTCAGGCCGACCAATCCCAGCCCCGGCCCGACCCGTACGGCCAAGTTTGGCGGAGGTCCACCGCCAGAGTGGCGGTTCCACCGCCGACCAAAGTGGCCGGTGGGCTGCCGCCGCGGGTGGGATGTGTTCTCCTTGGTCCCAAGGTGCCAAATGCACCCGGGTTCGACCCTGGATCTTAGTAAATTTAAGTGGGGAGGCCCCCGACTCCAGTTGAGGCATTTTCGGGGCCAATTTACAAACTAGAATGATTTTATATATCATGTGACATATGATTTTGGGGTAGGAGGAGCTAATCTATCCAACTAACCCATTTACTTGGTTAGATTCCAAATTTTGAATGGTTAAAAGTCCAATTTATACATATATTTACTATTTATAGTAAATTTTTATTTAGGTGTTATTCTTCGTCATTTATACGTTAGAATTTATATCTGGTATGATAGGATTTAGAAAAAATTAAAGAATGAAGTGGTGCAAGGAAAGATTTTGAAGAAATTGGGTAAAAAAAAAGGGTTTTAGGCTTTGGTGTTGTGGTTGACCCACAATCTAAGGACATTCGTCTCTAAGGAATGACTCAAACCCGTCGACTGATGGCCTAGAAGTGATTCGGGATTGTTTCACTTGATCATGGGTGTGTACGGCCCAATCTCAACGGTCGATTTCGGTTGGTTTCGCCGTTCGGTGAATTTGGAAAATCCTAAGTTTGTTTCTACGTCTCGTCGCTCCCTCCTAAGTCAGAGTGCGTCAGAGTGCGTAGTGTGACCATAACCCAGGTCCGGTTTAATCAAAATCATGCTCTGATACCATCTTGTAACGCCCTGAAAATCGGGGGTCGAGTATAAACTCAACTCCCGAGTTCCAGAACATCACTTATGCAACAAAATGAATGATGATTGAATGTTGACTGTATTCGTGCATTGAACATGAGTGAGATTAAGCCAAAGCAGCATATCATACTCCAGAGACAGTTAAATTTGCAAGCGGAAGACTGTGATAGATAGATAAAATATATAAACTACGATGAGTCTCCAGAGTGTGATAAGATTACCAGGTTAAATAAATACAAGTGCAGTTTTAAAATATACCAAATGTGAGGAAGTGTAATGCCTCCTATTCCATGTACCATAGCCCCGTCAATACAATATCAGGTCTTCATTGACCTGCCAGAGAGATACAGATAGGAGAATTCCTCCTATCATCATAGAAGTAGTCCGGCTCTGCTTCACAAGCATCGCCACCACCTGAAACTCAACAAATCTGGTTGGTGTGTACAACACCGTCCCGTAACGTGGGAGTGAGTGATCAACTCAGTGGAACAGTAAAGCATAGGTTAACATGTTATCAATTCAATCAAGCAGTAATGATAAAGCAGTACAAATCAAACAATTCTAACTACTCTTATTAAATGCAAGAGTGAAATGACATGATGCTGTATGCCCTTGCCAAACCACCCTCAAGCGACATCATCTTACGTTCGCGAATGCTTAACTCCCTCAGTGCGCCACATCTACAAAGCACATGCGGTGCGATGATGCTCATGATTACCAAGTTTTTATTAGTCCATTTCAACCAGCAGTATTGGGAAACTAAGGTACCTCCCTTGTATCATTCCCAAACATGATCCATTCTAGGGTCGTCAATCCTAGTCATTCTCATACGATGTTATGATTTGAGAAGCGTAGTGAAGGCATCGCAAAGGGCTCATCACCCGTCAGCGCGGATACAGATCTCACCGTATGCGGCTCAATTGCTGGCCGTCAGCTCGAGTACAGGTCTCACCGTACTCGGCTCAATCACTAGCCGTCAGCTCAAGTACAGGTCTCACCGTACTCGGCTCAACTCACACTCTAATTGCTGTGAAAGACTCGTGGCCAATCACAGACCCTTGGAGTGTACTCGATGATACCACGGAGGACTCGTCGCCCGTCAGCACGAGCACAGATCTCACCGTACTCGGCTCTCGCCGAAGTATCGACAGCTCGAATACAGTGTCCCATACCACCATATTCGGCTCACGAGTTGATTGCGCAATGGTCACTACGGGGAGGCACATGGCCCCAGCGTAGGCCGACAGCTCGACCACGGTGTCCCATACCACCATGCCCGGCTCATGCGACTTAGCGGATCTAGGTACCATGGTTAAACGGGGATCGCCACTGGTAAGTTTGGTACCCTAGGTTCAAGCAGTAGCAACCAAACAGGGTGAACATGCATAAGGCAGATCGGGTTACTTGATGAGCTCGACTAGCACGATCGCCCGTTGAGCTGCACGACATGAAGTGCATAAACAACTTCGTGTGGCCTAGCCACTGCCGACAGGCAACGCACGACTCGAGTTCGTCGAACACATCCCACGTGGCAAATGAATCTCAGCCACGAGTTCAATCTCGTTACCGATTGCCTGGACTACAATCATAGCCCCAAACACAATCAATTACAGAGATATAAAGCAGTAATGGATCAGGATTCAAATCATACAATCAGTCTGGTATTATCCGTTTAGGGCTGCCAGGGCTGTTGCACGCACTCGTTGCTCCGCTCCCCCATCACCCATGACGGATCATACAACGTAAATATAGATTAAACATATGCATCACATAGTTAAAATCATAAAGCAGTTGAGCATGTTATGAATCACAACACAAGCATGAGTTTGTACATGTTCAATTCCTAATCACACAACTATCAAAGGAGATCATACACATAGTTTATAGAGGTTGAGAATCATGTCTCAACACCCTTATACATTACAATTTGCTAACTACTACTCACTCAGACATTTCAAGTTATACTTGAACTTACATACATCACATACATGACATATGTCGATCACATAGGCATTAGGCCAAATCCTTTCACTAGGGAGTTGCCCCAATCATAATACGCGTACACCCACGACGGATAGTCATGGCAAGTAGGAATCCAAGTTCCATATCCATTCAGTCATTTCCACAAACACTTGGGCCACACATTTTAGCATATATAGGGTATAATGGCCGTGGCGTGATTTAGGGCAAATCCTTTCGTCAAAGGGGGTATCGCCAATATAACAATCATGAATCCATGACAATTAGTCATGGCGAGCATGAATGAGAATTCCATACTCATTCAGCCATTTCCACAAACACTTAGAATACACTATTACAACATACATGGTGTATGTTAGTAAAACATGTATTAGGGTTATCCTTTAGCCAAGCTAGTATTTTATCCATGTATAATATATTACTACAGCAAATAATCATGATACATACATCTCCAAAATTTATACGTATACAGTATTTCTAGAATACACAATTTCAACATACGTAGCATTTACAAGTGAACATGTATTACGGCGATTCCTTTCGCCAAACTAGTATTTTATCCATATATAGTATAATCATACATTAAATAAACATGTTAAACACTTCTCCAAAAAAAATACGTATACGGTATTTCTACGTATATCTAGAGTATGTGAAATTCCATATTCTACAATGTTAATCGAAACAGGAAACGGAAAGCACTTTGTACATGTGCAATTGCATGCAGATCATGAATCTATCATTATCTGACATTGAAAGCGTTGAAAAACGTAACCTATACACCTAAAGTCCGCACCTTTGGTCGTAGAATCGTAACGGAGTTGATAGGTTTGCTAAGCTTCCGTATTCGGCAGTTTGGCAACCTAGAGAACGAAATAGGTTAGCTATTTCACAACCTACAACAGTCTAAACTCCAAAACAGATTAGGGTTAGGGTTTCTTACCTAGAAACGGGGCTGGAATCGCCGGGAAAGCGATGAGAAAGGGATGGTGCAGCCCGTGTGGTGGCAGGGAACGACGGCAGGGAGATTCTCCCACTTCTCCCTCACTTTCTCTCTCTTTTCCCTCTCTCAAATCCAAATTCGTATGGCTGGAATGGGAGAGGGTTTAAGGTCCTTATATAGCCTCAAAACTCACCGAAATAGACTCCTGTTCAAAGGTTACTGCTAATATAGGTATTTCGTCACTTTTCCAGCTCAAAAGAGAGGTTCTGGTGGCCCTCCTTGAGCCAAACGTCAGACTTAAGCTCACCACACATGGATCTATGAGGGATTACGTTTTCGACTCGAACGGATTCCCAGATCGCACGTGGCGGGCCACTTTTCAGTTCAACGGTCAGTGGGCCACGATCCGAAATTCCAAGTACATGTAAATGTTCCTGAAATTTTTCCTGATCCGAGGGTGTAATTTAGTCTGATTCTGACGGTCTGGTTGCTTAATACTGATGCGCAAGCGAAAGGTGCCAGATCACTATTCCAGATATTTTATTTCCAAAGGAATAGTGTTTTTCACACACCCTCGCTCCGGATCGAAATAAATGGCCGTGGGACATCGGAATCGCCTGATTTTTGAGATGATTGTCAAGCCCAGTGGGGCGGTCCTGGTTCCTTAGCTTCATGTTAATCGGACTCCCGATGTGCGATCTAGACCTCATACGAAGTTTCGTTTCAGTCCCGAGAGCAGACGGGTAATGAGTTTGGCTCTAGACTTTAGGGTAACCTAGAGTCACATGTTTTACAAGTTTTGGGTCTTGCAGATCGTATTTAAAGCGATCCCAACGGATTTCATGGCTAATCGAGTTTGCACTTAGTTAACTTTGTTAAATTTCTAAAGGATTTAATCCTAATTGTTTTCTGGTTGAGATGGCACTTAGGCCTTTGTAGTTTGTATATAAAGTGATCCAAGTTTTACTACTTAGCTAGTTTAAGTTAGTGTCTAGGGCGAAAGTGCTTTGAAAAATTGAAAGCACAAGGTAGTAAAGGGGTGGGATTTGTGAAGGAAATGGGTTTAGGAGCGATTTTAGACTGTGGGATTTAGTTTTGACAAGTTGATAAGGTCTTAGGATCGACCCATTGCCCTAGAACGTCTAATCCCAGGTTGGCAAAAATCCGGGATGTTACAATCTACCCCCCTTAAAACAAAATTTCGTCCCCGAAATTGGCTAAGGGTAATAAGGGAAAATTTCTATTATTTCATTTGCCTAATGACTTATTGATTTCAAGTTTCTACGCGTGGTAGGGTATATACCAGCTGGTTCATTTTAGTCTACCCCCCTTAAAACTTAATTCTTTATCCATTTCTCATACCCTGATGGTTTGCTACCATTTATTTCCTTACCTATTTGGGTCTCGACGACAATTCCCAACAATTTAGAGCAAGATAGCTGTTTTCATTGTTTGACCAACACGGAGAGACGGTAATAGTGGGCTCGATCCCGATACATCGATCATCTACCGGGCCAGGGTAGGAAGCTCATCGTATCCCTTCCGAATCCTGGTGGATCCTGGTCGTCCGCTCGTCAGCAGAGAGTCCATCGGTAGTCGCCCAGGATTGAGAATTGGGTCAAGCCGCGAATGTTTCGCATTTGTATATTTCAGTAACTCCGTAGTCCGATCAATCTCTAAGAGTAGGGAATGCCCATCATTGAAAGGCTCAAATTGTTTATTCTAAGGTTGCCCTTTAGGTCTTAGTCTAAGAGAGTCCTCATTATTATCTATGTCCAAGGAAATGGTGAATCAAATCGTACTAGATCATCCTAAAACGGTTCCTTATAGTAGAACTTGCTAGGGCTTCTATAATGCTCGTACTCAACGAGCACCGTTTCGATCCTGGGCCAGTGGGGTAGGGTCCACCGCGTTTCCGCTGCGCCACCCAGATCAAAGAGGCGTACTAGGTGACCTAACTAGAGCAGGTTCATAATGTTCTACCCCCCTTAAAATTTTAGTTTCACCCTTAAGGCTCACGATTTATGTCCTGCTCCGTATGTCGGAACAAGGTGTAATTTAAGTCTTCTCCTTGACATGAAATGAAATGCGGTCTCCCACTATATCTGTCTTGGTACCTAGGATTATAGAAAGGGGCTATCACGAATGGGTGTGAGTTTGAGGCAAGATGCCTAATTCTACCAAGGAGTTTCGTCGCGGTCCAGACTTATCCTATTTAATTATGTCTAGCTTAATAGGCAGGCTATCTTTTTGCATTCATAAACACAATATGTATGCCAATATGGCATGCGAGTTGGGACCTAATCCCTAACTGTCTGTTACCCATTTGGGCAATTCCTTAGGCCTAAAAGACAAAGTCTCTAGCAGCAATATACTCCTAACACTTTTCAAGGGCAAAATCACAAACTCTTAGTTGTAAATGGTCGGGCCAACACGGAAAGAAAATTGTGTAGTGGGTCTGAGTCGGTTAAGCCGAATAACTGAGTCTATTATTCACTTGGCTTAGAATAATTAGTTAGTCTTGTACTTTCCTTAGCCTACCCAGTAGCCTAGTCTTAATTGAGGAGTAGCGGGAATCCATAGGTGAGTCCAAAGTCGATGCTTATACGTTAGATGATTTTACTTCATTTTTAATACAGGGAAGGGTTTTATCACTTAGGGTCAAAGTTGTCTAATTGAAATTGAGTTGCCTAAAGTTGAATTTAACTATGCCCGAGCATGTCACACATGCTCAAACCAACCACAAGGGGGGTTCTAGAGTTCACGTTCTTAATTAGTTGGATTTCCTATACTGTCAGGTCTGTTGAAGCACTGCTTTAGGTCCAAAACCCTAAGGGTCATATTTGTCAAACAACCATTTACTCTGAAAGCTTAAGCTATCAGAGTGCGGTAGGTTAATGTATATCAAGGGACTTTATCACTTCAACACTATTTGGCAAGTGGTCTTAAGTTGTATTAAATGTGACCGCATTACTAATCCTACCTCGGGATTGGGAGTGACATGGTTGGTAGGAGGGTGGGTGGGGATCAAAATTATTGGTATAGGCTTTGGAAAATGAGCCTGGTGTCGGAAAGTGTGAGATGGGATTTCCAAATCCCAGGATAATGATTTTCTAAGCGAAATTTGGAAGGACAACTCAGAGTTTACATTTAAATGCATACATCCCAAACACGGTATTAGAAAACATGGGATACAACCAATCTAGGGCCATACCATACACATACATTTATTATTACTTTTACAATTCAATCCACCTTACTCACCTAACGCAGTTGGCCGAACGGGCCCTAGAGGGAGAAAAGGGGCTGAAGTTTTTGGTTCTCCACGAACTTGGGTCTCAACAGTGGTTGTAGAGGCCCAAAGAACAGGGATTTGTAAAGGGAAGTGGAGAGATGGGTTGGGTAGAGAGGTTACACGTTTTTGAGCTCCAAATGAGGGGTGTAGGAGCTCAAATGAGAGAGAATGATGAGGGTAGGAGGATAGGTAGGGCTGTAAACGATGGAGTGATGTATGGTTGGACAGGAAACAACGAAATGGGCGATTGGAGTGGAGGTTTGAGAGAGAAAATAGCAAGAATAGGAGGAAAAGAGAGATGGGAGGGGCGTTTGAGAGAGAGGGGGCTTCCAGACCTAAAAATCCCAAACTCCAGCCAAAACCGCACGTGCCAGGGGGTAGGGGAGGTCAGGCCGACCAATCCCAGCCCCGGCCCGACCCGTACGGCCAAGTTTGGCGGAGGTCCACCGCCAGAGTGGCGGTTCCACCGCCGACCAAAGTGGCCGGTGGGCTGCCGCCGCGGGTGGGATGTGTTCTCCTTGGTCCCAAGGTGCCAAATGCACCCGGGTTCGACCCTGGATCTTAGTAAATTTAAGTGGGGAGGCCCCCGACTCCAGTTGAGGCATTTTCGGGGCCAATTTACAAACTAGAATGATTTTATATATCATGTGACATATGATTTTGGGGTAGGAGGAGCTAATCTATCCAACTAACCCATTTACTTGGTTAGATTCCAAATTTTGAATGGTTAAAAGTCCAATTTATACATATATTTACTATTTATAGTAAATTTTTATTTAGGTGTTATTCTTCGTCATTTATACGTTAGAATTTATATCTGGTATGATAGGATTTAGAAAAAATTAAAGAATGAAGTGGTGCAAGGAAAGATTTTGAAGAAATTGGGTAAAAAAAAAGGGTTTTAGGCTTTGGTGTTGTGGTTGACCCACAATCTAAGGACATTCGTCTCTAAGGAATGACTCAAACCCGTCGACTGATGGCCTAGAAGTGATTCGGGATTGTTTCACTTGATCATGGGTGTGTACGGCCCAATCTCAACGGTCGATTTCGGTTGGTTTCGCCGTTCGGTGAATTTGGAAAATCCTAAGTTTGTTTCTACGTTCTCGTCGCTCCCTCCTAAGTCAGAGTGCGTCAGAGTGCGTAGTGTGACCATAACCCAGGTCCGGTTTAATCAAAATCATGCTCTGATACCATCTTGTAACGCCCTGAAAATCGGGGGTCGAGTATAAACTCAACTCCCGAGTTCCAGAACATCACTTATGCAACAAAATGAATGATGATTGAATGTTGACTGTATTCGTGCATTGAACATGAGTGAGATTAAGCCAAAGCAGCATATCATACTCCAGAGACAGTTAAATTTGCAAGCGGAAGACTGTGATAGATAGATAAAATATATAAACTACGATGAGTCTCCAGAGTGTGATAAGATTACCAGGTTAAATAAATACAAGTGCAGTTTTAAAATATACCAAATGTGAGGAAGTGTAATGCCTCCTATCCATGTACCATAGCCCCGTCAATACAATATCAGGTCTTCATTGACCTGCCAGAGAGATACAGATAGGAGAATTCCTCCTATCATCATAGAAGTAGTCCGGCTCTGCTTCACAAGCATCGCCACCACCTGAAACTCAACAAATCTGGTTGGTGTGTACAACACCGTCCCGTAACGTGGGAGTGAGTGATCAACTCAGTGGAACAGTAAAGCATAGGTTAACATGTTATCAATTCAATCAAGCAGTAATGATAAAGCAGTACAAATCAAACAATTCTAACTACTCTTATTAAATGCAAGAGTGAAATGACATGATGCTGTATGCCCTTGCCAAACCACCCTCAAGCGACATCATCTTACGTTCGCGAATGCTTAACTCCCTCAGTGCGCCACATCTACAAAGCACATGCGGTGCGATGATGCTCATGATTACCAAGTTTTTATTAGTCCATTTCAACCAGCAGTATTGGGAAACTAAGGTACCTCCCTTGTATCATTCCCAAACATGATCCATTCTAGGGTCGTCAATCCTAGTTCATTCTCATACGATGTTATGGTTTGAGAAGCGTAGTGAAGGCATCGCAAAGGGCTCATCACCCGTCAGCGCGGATACAGATCTCACCGTATGCGGCTCAATTGCTGGCCGTCAGCTCGAGTACAGGTCTCACCGTACTCGGCTCAATCACTAGCCGTCAGCTCAAGTACAGGTCTCACCGTACTCGGCTCAACTCACACTCTAGTTGCTGTGAAAGACTCGTGGCCAATCACAGACCCTTGGAGTGTACTCGATGATACCACGGAGGACTCGTCGCCCGTCAGCACGAGCACAGATCTCACCGTACTCGGCTCTCGCCGAAGTATCGACAGCTCGAATACAGTGTCCCATACCACCATATTCGGCTCACGAGTTGATTGCGCAATGGTCACTACGGGGAGGCACATGGCCCCAGCGTAGGCCGACAGCTCGACCACGGTGTCCCATACCACCATGCCCGGCTCATGCGACTTAGCGGATCTAGGTACCATGGTTAAACGGGGATCGCCACTGGTAAGTTTGGTACCCTAGGTTCAAGCAGTAGCGACCAAACAGGGTGAACATGCATAAGGCAGATCGGGTTACTTGATGAGCTCGACTAGCACGATCGCCCGTTGAGCTGCACGACATGAAGTGCATAAACAACTTCGTGTGGCCTAGCCACTGCCGACAGGCAACGCACGACTCGAGTTCGTCGAACACATCCCACGTGGCAAATGAATCTCAGCCACGAGTTCAATCTCGTTACCGATTGCCTGGACTACAATCATAGCCCCAAACACAATCAATTACAGAGATATAAAGCAGTAATGGATCAGGATTCAAATCATACAATCAGTCTGGTATTATCCGTTTAGGGCTGCCAGGGCTGTTGCACGCACTCGTTGCTCCGCTCCCCCATCACCCATGACGGATCATACAACGTAAATATAGATTAAACATATGCATCACATAGTTAAAATCATAAAGCAGTTGAGCATGTTATGAATCACAACACAAGCATGAGTTTGTACATGTTCAATTCCTAATCACACAACTATCAAAGGAGATCATACACATAGTTTATAGAGGTTGAGAATCATGTCTCAACACCCTTATACATTACAATTTGCTAACTACTACTCACTCAGACATTTCAAGTTATACTTGAACTTACATACATCACATACATGACATATGTCGATCACATAGGCATTAGGCCAAATCCTTTCACTAGGGAGTTGCCCCAATCATAATACGCGTACACCCACGACGGATAGTCATGGCAAGTAGGAATCCAAGTTCCATATCCATTCAGTCATTTCCACAAACACTTGGGCCACACATTTTAGCATATATAGGGTATAATGGCCGTGGCGTGATTTAGGGCAAATCCTTTCGTCAAAGGGGTATCGCCAATATAACAATCATGAATCCATGACAATTAGTCATGGCGAGCATGAATGAGAATTCCATACTCATTCAGCCATTTCCACAAACACTTAGAATACACTATTACAACATACATGGTGTATGTTAGTAAAACATGTATTAGGGTTATCCTTTAGCCAAGCTAGTATTTTATCCATGTATAATATATTACTACAGCAAATAATCATGATACATACATCTCCAAAATTTATACGTATACAGTATTTCTAGAATACACAATTTCAACATACGTAGCATTTACAAGTGAACATGTATTACGGCGATTCCTTTCGCCAAACTAGTATTTTATCCATATATAGTATAATCATACATTAAATAAACATGTAAACACTTCTCCAAAAAAAATACGTATACGGTATTTCTACGTATATCTAGAGTATGTGAAATTCCATATTCTACAATGTTAATCGAAACAGGAAACGGAAAGCACTTTGTACATGTGCAATTGCATGCAGATCATGAATCTATCATTATCTGACATTGAAAGCGTTGAAAAACGTAACCTATACACCTAAAGTCCGCACCTTTGGTCGTAGAATCGTAACGGAGTTGATAGGTTTGCTAAGCTTCCGTATTCGGCAGTTTGGCAACCTAGAGAACGAAATAGGTTAGCTATTTCACAACCTACAACAGTCTAAACCCAAAACAGATTAGGGTTAGGGTTTCTTACCTAGAAACGGGGCTGGAATCGCCGGGAAAGCGATGAGAAAGGGATGGTGCAGCCCGTGTGGTGGCAGGGAACGACGGCAGGGAGATTCTCCCACTTCTCCCTCACTTTCTCTCTCTTTTCCCTCTCTCAAATCCAAATTCGTATGGCTGCCATGAGAGAGGGTTTAAGGTCCTTATATAGCCTCAAAACTCACCGAAATAGACTCCTGTTCAAGGTTACTGCTAATATAGGTATTTCGTCACTTTTCCAGCTCAAAAGAGAGGTTCTGGTGGCCCTCCTTGAGCCAAACGTCAGACTTAAGCTCACCACACATGGATCTATGAGGGATTACGTTTTCGACTCGATCGAATTTCCAGATCGCACGTGGCGGACCACTTTCAGTTCAACGGTCAGTGGGCCACGATCCGAAATTCCAAGTACATGTAAATGTTCCTGAAATTTTTCTTAATCCGAGGGTGTAATTTGGTCTGATTCTGACGGTCTGGTTGCTTAATACTGATGCACAAGCGAATGGTGCCAGATCACTATTCCAGATATTTATTTTGGAAAGGGAATAGTGTTTTTCACACTCCCTCGCTCCGGATCGAAATAAATGACCGTGGGACATCGGTCGGAGCTGATTTTTGAGATGATTGTCAAGCCCAGTGGGGCGGTCCTAGTTCCTTAGCTTCGAGTTAATCGGACTCCCGATGTGCGATCTAAACCTAATACGAAGTTTCGTTTCATTCCCGAGAGCAGATGAGAAATGAGTTCGGTTCTAAACTTTAGGGTAACCTAGAGTCACATGTTTTACAAGTTTTGGGTCTTGCAGATCGTATTTAAAGCGATCCCAACGGATTTCATGGCTAATCGAGTTTGCACTTAGTTAACTTTGTTAAATTTCTAAAGGATTTAATCCTAATTGTTTTCTGGTTGAGATGGTACTTAGGCCTTTGCAGTTTGTTTATAAAGTGATCCAAGTTTTACTACTTAGCTAGTTTAAGTTAGTGTCTAGGGCGAAAGTGCTTTGAAAAATTGAAAGCACAAGGTAGGAAAGGGGTGGGATTTGTGAAGGAAATGGGTTCAGAAGCGATTTTAGACTGTGGGGTTCAGTTCTGACGAAATAATAAGGTGTTAGGAGCAATCCATTACCTAAGGACATCTAATCCCAGGTTGGCAAAAATCCAGGATGTTACACGCATCCATATGCTCACATACTTGTTTTGATTCAGTTCGTCCCGAGGCTCCTGATGACTCGGGAGAGGTTGAGAGAGATCACACAAAAGAATAAGGAGATAGCCGCTCTTAGGGGCGAAGTCGGGACTCTCCTAGGAGAGGCTGCAGTCCTTCGAGTAGAGCAAGCGGAACTGCACGGGCTGCTGGATGATGGAAAGGTGAGAGTTGCAGCTCCAGGGGGCCGTTAACGACCTTCAGGCATGTTGCGTTGCTGCTGTAGTTGAGCTGACGGGATCCAGGGCTCACGCCGACTCACTCGCGAAGGACAATGCCCAACTGGGGGACTCACTGGAGTGGGCCAAGGTTGAGGCGGCGGAAGAGCTGAGCCGAGCAATAGCAAAGGTGAAGGAGGCTCAACGGGCTGAGGACGAAGCTTCCTTGGCGTCGGCGGTGGCCGGTGCGGTGGATGCGTTTAAGACCTCGGAGGAGAGGACCGCCGAGACTAGCAAGTTCTATAACTGCGGCTTCGATGCTTGCATCGATGCGGTCTAGGAGCTCTACTCGGATCTTAACCTTGAGTCCCTTACCTCCGAGGACGCAGGGGAGAGATCGGCTGAGGACGTCTCTCCGGGCCCTGCTGCTGTCCCTCAGCTCCCTCTAACTAACTAGCTTTTAATACCCCCCTCTTTTTTGTTAACTCTTTAAACGATATTTTTTTATAGATAATTTTTTTTGCATGATATAACATGATCGATTTGCTGAATGATGATTCTTAGATGTTAGGCTGTTGATTGACGAGCCAACTCCTTAGTAGGTCGGCTCATCCAAGGGCTATCTCCCCATACCTAGGAGGCCCCTTTGCTATTCTGTCGAATCTTGTGGTGTTAAAATTGTAAGGACCGACCCCTTGAGGGTCAAACCCCCCCCCCCCCCCCCCCCCCCCCGAATGGTGAGTGGCAATCATTTTTTTAGATCCATTGGTCGTATGATAAGCTGACCTCTTCATCAAGGGATTAGGTCGTCCATGGGCTTTTCCCCTACATATGAGGAGATCCCTTGGCAAATTTTCGTAGGTTAATGTACTAACCCCTTCTTTAAGGGATTAGTCCGCTGAGTCAGCCCCCGCTTGTGAGAGGCAACTTTTTTCCATTTGTTTACAAGTCGTGCAAGTGGATTATGTAGAAATAGAGATTTTATTGAAAGCCTTAAGAAGTTAGCCGCTTCGATCTGTACACTTATTGGGGGCCTTCAGCGGCCAGTACATCAAGGGTAGTAGATTTTTAGGTACTCGGCGTTTCAAGAGTGGGGGAGCTGACGCCCTTTGAGATCCTCTAAGTGGTAGGAGCCTGGCTTGGTCGATCTGACCATGTGGTAGGGCCCCTCCCAGTTGGGTCCGAGTGCCTCAGACCCCGACTCTGCAGTGTTCTAGAAAACTCGGCGGAGGACCAAGTCACTTGGTCAGAATCGCCAAGTCTTAACCTTAGAGTTGTAGAATCAAGCCACCTGCTGATGCCGAGCAGCAACTTGGAGTTTGGAAACATCTCTGGCTTCCTCGAGTACGTCCAGATTGGCTGCAATCTGCTCGGCGTTTTGATCTTCCTGATCATTCCTGACCCGAGCTGTAGGGAGACCAACCTCGATTGGCACCATTGCTTCCGAACCGTAAGACAATGAAAATGGGGTTTTCCTAGTAGATGACTGAGTCGTAGTCCTATAGGCCCAGAGGACGAATGGGAGCTCATCGGCCCAGTTGCCTTTCGCTTTCTCCAACTTTGTTTTGAGATGGTGCTTGATGACTTTGTTCACTGACTCCACTTGTCCATTAGATTGGGGGTGCCAAGGCAAAGAATACGCGTTTGAAATGAGAGCCCCCGACACATGTCTTAGAACTTATCATTGTCGAACTGCTTGCCGTTATCGGAAATGATAGTGCGTGGGATTCCGAACTAATAGATGATGTTCTTCCAAACAAAGTCAACCACCTTCTACTCCGTGATTTTTGCGACAGGCTCGGCCTCGGCCCACTTGGTAAAGTAGTCGACTGCAATAATAGCGAACTTGACCTGTCCTTTCCCAGTGGGCAGAGGTCCGATGATGTCTATTCCCCATTGGGCGAATGGCCACGACCCGTATATGGGGGTCATCTCTTCTGCAGGTTACCTTAGCACGGTCGCATATCATTGACACTTATCACACCTCTGGACATAGTTTTTCAAGTCCTCCCTGATGGTCAGCTAGAAATATCCTTGACGGAGTATTTCCAGAGCCAGGGCCCGACCACCGGAGTGATTTTTCCAGATGCCTTCATGAATCTCCCGAATCACATAGTCTGCTTCATCAGGTCGGAGACACCTAAGATAGGGTTGTGAATGCCCCTTCTTGTACAAGATCCCATCCAAGACTATATACTGTGCAGCTCCGATCCTTAGACATTTTGCCTCCAACCTGTTCGAGGGGACCTCACCAGATGTGAGGTAATTGTAAATCGGGTCCATCCAGCTCAGTGTGATTTCCACTGAGTTGACCGTTTCCTGATCCGTTCGGTTAATGTCGGATGTTCTATGAACTCCACGAGGATAACTTGAGGAATCTTTCCCTCTATAGACGAGGCTAGCCTTGCTAGGGCGTCGGCTCAGGAATTCTCTGTTCTCGGTATTTGATTGATAGTTCAGCTCCAAAACTTTTCTATCAACTTCCTGGCCTACCATCCTGGTCTCCTTGGCCTCATATTCGGTAGAGATATGATTAACCACCAGTTGAGAGTCACATCACACTTTGAGGGACTGGACCCCCAGACTGGCCGCCAATTGGAGTCCAGCCAACAGAGCCTCATACTCCGTTTCATTGTTAGAGACTTTGAAGTCGAGTCTGATTACGGACTAGATAGGTGTAGAGTCAGGGGAGACTAGGACAATCCCTACCCCATCACGCTTGGCGTTTGACAACCCATCCACGGACAGGATCCATCTCGGTTCTAACTCTGTATCTTGATTAGTTGGAGGAGCTGGCGAAGGAGCTGCTTCTACTTCATCGCTCGTCCCCTCTTCACTTGGAGCAATGAACTCTACAATGAAATTGGCCACTGCTTGGCCCTTAATCGTGGTGCTCGGTCGGAACTAGATATCAAAATCCCCAAGTTCGATCGCCCACTTAGTTAGCCGACCTGATATCTCAGGCTTCTGGAGGACTTGCCGAGGGGAGAGTCGGTCAAGACAATGATGGAATGGGCCTGGAAGTACGGACGTAACCTCCGATTCGAAACTATTAGGCAGAGTGCTAACTTCTCCAGAGCCGGGTACCTTGTCTTAGCAGGTACCATTGCTTTGCTCACATAGTATATGAGGTGCTACTTGCCCCCCACCTCCCTGATTAGTGTGGAGCTGACGGCTGAGGCCGAGACTGCCAGATATAGGAATAAGGACTCGCCCTCTTTAGGCTTGGAGAGTAGGGGCTGTGAGCTCAGATACTACTTGGAAGGCTTGCTCACATTTTGATGTCCACTCGGCCTTCTTATGACCCTTCAGCTGCTGAAAGAAGGGGAGACATTTGTCAGTGGCTCTAGATATGAATCGTCCGAGCGTTGTTACTTGTCCGGTGAGACATTGTATCTCTTTTGTTGTTCGAGGCGAGCTCATATCGAGGAGCGCCTTGATCTTGTTGGGGTTTGCTTCAATGCCCCACTGACTGACCTGAAACCCGAGGAATTTACAGGAGCCGACTCCGAAGGCACACTTCACGGGATTCAGCTTCATATGGTATTCTCGAAGGATGGAGAAGGTCTCTCCGAGATCCATTAGATGATCGGATGCTCTAACACTCTTGACAAGAATGTAGTCAACGTAAACTTCCATGGTGCGTCCTATTTGCTTGGCGAACATCTGGTTCACCAATCTCTAATACGTGGCCCCAGTATCTTCAGGCCGAATGGCATAACTCGGTAACAGTAGAGCCCTTTGTCGGTGACGAAAGTAGTCTTCTTCCTGTCTGAGGGGTGCATCATAATCTGGTTATACCCGGAATAGGCGTTCAGGAAAGAGAGCAGTTCATGCCCAGCTGTACTGTCTTCCAGCTGGTCGATCCGAGGCAAGGGAAAACTATCCTTGTGACAGGCCTTGTTCAGGTCTGAGTAGTCCACACAGACCCACCAGTTCCCAGTTACCTTCTTGACGAGGACCACATTTGCGATCCAATCTGAATAGTGTATCTCCTCGATAAAGCTGACGCTGAGGAGTTTGAAGACCTCGTCGGTTATAGCTGCATATTGCTCGGAATCGGACGCTCTCCTCTTCTGTTTTACTGGCATGTGATCTGGGTCCACATTCAACCTGTGGACCGTGACATCGAGAGAGATTCCTGGCATGTCCTCATATGACCATGCGAAGACGTCTCTGTGCTCCTGCAGGAAGGCCAACATCTGAGACCGTTGCTCAGAATTCAATGACATACCGAGCTAAACGGTTTTACTCGGATCTACTTCATCAAGTGACACAACCTCCAAGTCCTCCACGGATGAATCCTCTATACGGTCCCTGGGATTAAGGACATTAATGGTGAGGGCCTGCTTCACCGACACTTTCCTCACTGCTATCGCATAACATTTCCGAGCCTCGCGCTGATTGCCTCGGAGATAGCCTATTCCGCCCTCGACGGGAAACTTCATCATTTGATGGTATGTGGACACGACCGCCCTCATTGGATTGAGGGAGGGTCTACCCAAGATGACGTTGTGCATTAACAGCACGTTAACGACAAGGAAGTCCACCAGAAGGGTGACTTAATGCCATTCTTCTCCCATGGTTATGGGGAGGGAGATAGCTCCTTTGGAAATCACCATTTCTCCGGCAAAGCCATGCAGAGGGGTCTTCACAGGTCTGAGACGTGACCTTGGAATCCCCATTCTTTTAAAGGCCTCCGAGTAGATGACATCAACCAAGCTCCTGATGTCGACCACGATACGGTACACCTTTTGGTTGGCTATGGTCATTGTCACCACTAGGGCATCGTCGTGCGGATGCTGGATTCTGCGCGCATCGTCTTCTGTGAAGGTTAGGTTGCAAGGACTAACTCAGAGCTCTTTCTTTGGCCTCTCGATCATGTGGACGTAGTGCTCTGGATCAGAATTCCGAGTCTGGGCTTTACGGGTCCTGTTTGAGTCTCCTCCACCAAACGAACCGCCAAAGATGGTACGAATTTCGACCGGTTCTTCAACCGCTTTGTTCTGCTGCTCTTCTCTTTGAGTTGTTTTCTCCTTGGTGTATTGGCGCAGATGACCCTTAAGTATGAGGGTCTCGATCTCATCCTTGAGATCCACGCAGTCACTCGTGTTGTGATCGTGGTTGTAAATGCTATCTTAGATTTGTTGAATTTTGTAGTGCCAAAACCTCTTGGAATCTGTATCTTGTGTAGCTCAACTTTATATCATCCTTGCCGACATTCAAGAAGTTCAAATTCAAGATCAAGCATCTCAAGTTCAAGTTCAAGAAGTTCAAGTACAAGAATAAGAGATTCAAGTAGAACATCAAGTACTACTTCAACTTTTCAAGCTTCAACTATGTCAAGACAATGTGTATTACTTAAGAATACATGCTCAACTAAAGAATACATAAAGATGACAAGCTTCAAAGTACTTCAAGATAAACTATTAACTGAAGCGAACGATGTTTTAATGATCAATCATCACCGATAAGGTAAGAATGACCCTAGATTAACCATAAGATAGGTCATATTGATTGCATACTTAATTTGGGTTATTATATAATTTTATAGGCTTTTACTCGACTAGTCTTAGCCTATGTTCGACTAGTCTAAGCACTGGCTTGACCAGTCCAAGAATATCCTCGACCAGTCCAAGGTTTGTTGTGAATTTTTAGGATTTTCTATTGGATCCTCAACCAGTGCTGGAGATTGCTCGACCAGTCGAGTGAACAGTGCTCGACCAGTTAAGCAGACTCGACTCAAAGTCCAGCAACTAAACTGGGTCCCACTCGACCAGTCGAGTGTAGGGCTCGACCAGTCGAGTAAGCCACTTGACCAATCGAGTAGCGATCTTATCTTATCACGCCTGAAATTTTAAATTCTTGTTGGTCCTTCGACTAGTCGAACCGACTTTGGGTCAGTCGAGTGAACAGTATTTTTACCTATAAATTAAGGACGATTTTCAGAGTTTTTCATTCAATTCCAAGAAATTCAAGTCACAACTCTAAGAGAACTTGTCCCCACATTTGAGAAGCTAATTGGTTAGTATTTAAGATTCTTTTAATAACTTTTTTGTATTTGATTTTGTGATCTCTATTCTATTCTAATTCTTTTGTAAACGGAATATTGATTTTACCCATTTTGAGATCAAAATCAAATCAAGCTAGCCTTGGACAATTTAATCTAAAAGTCATTTAGATCTAAGAACCCTTTCATATGTGAGATTGTACATTGAACGTCTACATTGAACATCTACATTGAATCGGTTCTACCGAGCTTCATTAAAGGAGAATATCCAGATAAGTATATTTATATTTTTGTAAATCTCTTTTTTGGTTTTTGATGTTGTGCTAGAAAAATCTCTCTTTCCTTTTTGGTATATCTGAGGTGATCTAGAAAATCTCAGAGTGTGGGGTTTTTGAATTGTGTAAGCCCACTTGAAAGACACAATTGTGAAGGTTTTAGGTGAACCTTGGAAAACTTATTTCATAGTGAAAGCCAATATCCACTGTGTGAGGATATTGGGAGTGGAGTAGTTGTGTGGTTGTTCTTTAATAGTTGGTGTACACACAAGTGAACCACTATAATGGCTGGAGTTGTGGTGAATGGTTGCATGTGTTTAAGTGGTTGAATGTTGTAATTTATTTTTCAACATTTGTGGTGAATGAATTTAATTTACTTTCTTCACATGTGGTGAATGTTGTAATAGAAGTAGAAATTTATTTATGTTTTACTCTTTATTCCTCTGTATTTGTTTGAGTTTTTGTTACACAAACCGTTCTAGAAATCAAGTTGTCCTACCATAAGCCATTGGTTTTTGGTGTAACGTTGTCCTTAGAACAACATCTGTATCAACCTCTCAATACTTGTATATTTGAGGTTAATATTCATTTCTGTTATTTGAATTGATAAGTGCTATCTTTGATTATTTCTTTATTATTTCGCACTTAAAATTTTAATTTGGCATAGTCCTATTTACCCCCGCTCCCCCCTCAGGACTCTTAGCTCGGTGTTTTCAAGTGGTATCAGAGCCTAATAGCTTGTTTTAATTTTTGGATTTTTCGAGCAAATCGATCTGAGATTTTTAAGATGTCAAATTTTAATAGCCTTTCAGTCACTAGGCCTCCACATTTTGATGGCTCCAATTATGCCTATCAAAAAGCCAGAATGAGGATTTTTAAAAAAATCTATGGATGAAAGCGTATGGCAAGCCAGAGTGACCGATTCAACCCCTCCTACCACTGAAGTGACTGGTACTGATGGATCTAAAACTGTAAAAGTCACACCTTACTTTTCTTGGATCACTCTTCAGAAAAGTGAGAGTAGTGTCAATGCAAAAGCTTTAAATGCAATTACTTGCGCACTATCACCGGATGAATTCAAGAGAATTATATCCTGTGATACTGTAAAGCAAGCTTGAGATATTTTGAAAATGACACACGAGGGTACAACAATTGTTAAGAAATCTAAAGTTCAAATCCTCACAACCAAATTTGAGGAAATACGTATAGGAGAAAGTGAAACGTTCATAGACTTCTATACAAGATTGAATGACATTATCAACTTTATGTGGGGTCTTGGTGATAGGATCCCAGAAAGTAAAGTCTGTGTAAAGATACTGTGCTCATTTCCTGAACGGTTCAATTCAAAGGTGACCGCGATCCAAGAACTTCGTGATACAGATAATATGAGGGTAGAAGAACTGGTTGGTTCTTTACAAACCTACGAGTTAAACTTTAAAACTCCTAAAGGTAAGTCCATCGCCCTTAAGTCTTTTAAAAGTATTTGTCATGAAAATAGTAATTATGATTTAGAAACTTCTGAAGATGATATGGATCTTTTAGCCAAAAAGTTTTACAAGATTTTCAAAAGTAAAAAGAAGGTTGATTTGCAAAAAAACTATTGAAAAGAAAAGACCTATATCTAAAACTTAGAAATCTTTAAAAGACAGCCAATGCTACAACTGCCAAGAATATGGGTATCTAGCAAACAAATGTCCTAAGAAGGACAAGTTTAAAAAGAAAGGTATGTTGGCTACATGGGATGAATATTCCTACTCTGAAGTCTCTTTTGAGTAAGAAGATTCTAAAACCGAGTCTGCTCATGATGTTAAAGCCCTAATGACTCTAGCCAAGTTCACTTTTTTAGATAATGATGATCAACTAGTGAAGAAAATTTGAATAGTGACCATGAAAATGAAGAAGACTTTCAAGATGCTTATGATGCCCTATACAAGGAAAGTTGCAAAAAACTTCAAAAAGAAAAGTTTTCAAAACTAAAAGAGAATTTTGATAATCTAGTCTTAGAAAAATCACACTTTTCAGATTGCTTTGAAAAAACTAAGTGCGACTTAGATTTCAAAACGTCCCAAGTTGAAAACTTAAAATCTGAAAATGAAAAGCTAAAACTAGAAGTCTCCTCGCTTTTGAGTTTGAAGGACACATGAAGGTATGCCCAAAGTGATCCTACATTAGAAAAATGTTTATCCGAATCCAGAAAATGTGGCGATCGATCTGGATTGAGCTACGATAAAATTATTCCTCCCAAATATAAGAATACTCCTCCTAAATTTGTTAAAGGGGAGTCTTCTAACTCAAAAGGGAAAAGTCAAAATCAAAATAATTCTAAAAATACTAAAACCTTTCAAACTTCAAAACCTAGAAGCAACCATATCAACTATAAAAATCAGAATTGTTATCCTTTAGCTGAGAAAATAGTTGACTTACTTAAGGAGTTCTTAAAATCTAACTCAGTGGGTAGGACTTATAACAACTATAAACATAAAAAGACTAAGTATACTCTTAAACCCAAAACTGTAATGAAATGGGTCCCTAAGGTTACTTGTTTGGTTGCCCACACTGCTTTCAAAGCTTCGAGCCATTCAAAGTGGTACCTAAACAGTGGTTGCTCCAGACATATGACAGGTGACAAAGGTCTGTTCACCAATCTTAAAGAAATGACTGATGGTCCAGTCACATTCGGTGATGGTAGCAATTGCAAAATTGTTGGCCAAGGTACGGTTCAACTCTTAAACCTCCCTCTATTTGAGAATGTTTTATATGTACAAGGTTTAAAACATAATTTATTAAGCATATCTTAAATATGCGATAATAATCATAGTGTAAAATTTACCAACCAAGGGTGTGAAATTTTAAATAAGAATGGTTCTGAATATTAACTGGTCACAAAACTTCTGAGAATTGCTACATTGTTTGTGATTCAAGTTCATCTAAGCTATCGTGTTACATGGTCCAAACCGATGAGACTGATTTATGGCATAAGTGCCTAGGACATGTATACTACCGCAACTTGTATAGATTGAGCAAAAGAGAATTGGTAAGAGGTCTACCCAAAGTAAAGAAAGTTGATAAAATATGTGGTGAGTGCCAGATTGGTAAACAAACTAGGAGTGCTCACAAAAAGGTGAACTCTAATGCCACATCTAAACCACTCGAGCTCCTCCACATGGATCTCATTGGACCAACTAGAACGGAGAGTCGAGGTGGCAAGAAGTATATTCTGGTAATTGTAGATGACTTTACTAGGTATACTTGGGTAGTCTTCTTAAGAGAGAAAAAAAAAAACTCTCGATGAAGTAAAAAGGGTATTTAAACGTATCCAAACTGAGAAAGAATCACAAGTCACTAAGATCTGTAGTGATCATGGTTCTGAGTTTGAAAATAGCAGTTTTGAGAAATTTTGTAGTGATAAAGGAATATTACATGAATATTTTACACCCAAAACACCACAACAAAATGATATAGTGGAAAGGAAAAATAAAGTGCTTCAAGAAATGACAAATGTAATGCTAAATAGTATGAAGCTTCCTAAAAATCTTTGGGCTGAAGCCGTAAATACTACTTGTTATATAATTAACCGCGTTTATACTAGAAAATCAAATAGTAAAATGGCTTATGAAATGTGGTTTGATAAGAAGCCTACTTCAAATACTTTCGAGTTTTTGACAGCAAGTTCTACATCTTACGTGACCGAGAAAATTTGGGTAAATTTGACACCAAAAGTGATGAAGGGATATTTTTAGGGTATGCTCTGAATAGTCGAGTGTATCGGGTTCTTAACAAGAGGACTTGTGTAATTCAAGAGTCCATTAATGTAGTTATAGATGATCACTTGAATACAACTGTCTCAAGTTCAGAAAATGAAGTCCTTTTATTTGATAAACTAGACTCTTCATCTAGTTAAAATAACACTGAACTAAGGACAATTAAAGACCATCCATTTAATCAAATCCTTGAAAACCCTCTCACTGGTATGCGCACTCATAAACAACTTGAAGATATGTGTAACTATGTGTACTTTACATCTCAGATACAACTGGCTAACATAAAAGAAGCTCTTACCGACGAAAACTGGATTGTAGCAATGTAAAAAGAGCTAAATTAGTTTGTTCGAAATGATGTTTGGTACTTAGTTCCAAGATCAAAAGATAAACACATTATCGGAACAAAATGGATTTTCAAAAATAAGTCTGATGAACTTGGTAATATTATTAGAAACCAAGGCTAGGCTGGTTGTACAGGGGTTCACTCAAATAGAAAGCATTGATTATGATGAGACCTTTGCCCCAGTAGCTCCTCTTGAATTAATCAAATTATTTATATCCATTACGTGTTTTAGAAAATTTAAAATATACCAAATGAATGTAAAGAGTGCGTTCTTAAACGGCGATTTGCATGAAGAAGTGTATGTTGATCAACCAATGGGTTTTGAAAACCCTAAGCATACTAATCATGTCTATCACCTGAAAAAGACACTCTATGGTTTGAAACAAGCTCCCATGGCATGGTACGAAAAGTTGACTAAGTTTTTACTAAGTCATAACTTTGTAATGGGAAGTGTTGATAAGACATTGTTTGTAAAGAAACATAATGATCACATACTTATAGTGCAAATCTATGTTGATGACATTATCTATGGATTTACCTGTGCTAACATGACTGTTGAGTTTGCAGATCTTATGAAATCTAAATTTGAAATTATCATGGTTGGAGAACTAAATTATTTCCTAGGGTTGCAAGTCAAACAACTCCCTGATGGTTTCTTTATCTCTCAAACCAAATATGCTCTGAACTTAGTTAAAAAGTTCGAATTTGAGAGTGGGAAAAATTTTGATACTCCAATGAGTACTACTCTAAAACTCTCTAAGGATTCAACAGGTAAGAGTGTGGATCCTAAGTTGAATCGCAGTATGATAGGTAGTTTACTTTATTTAACTGCGAGCCGACCTGATATTGCTTTTAGCGTAGGAATTTGTGTTAGATATCTGTCGGACCCTAAAGAGTCACACCTGATTGTTGTTAAGCGTATTTTGCGATATGTCGCTAGTTTAGCTAATCTTGGTCTCTGGTATCCACATGATACTGGTGTGCAATTAGTTGGTTACACGGATGTTGATTGGGCTGGTAACATTGATGATCGTAAATTGACCAGTGGTGGTTGTTTCTATGTCGGGAATTGTTTAGTTTCTTGGCTAAGTAAGAAACAAAGTTCCGTATTGCTCTCCACAGCTGAGGCTGAATATATTGCTGCTGGTAATGCATGCACTTAGCTTGTGTGGATGAAGAGAATGTTAAGCGATTACGGAATTGTGTAAGAATCCATAGTCTTATATTGTGATAATTCAAGCGCAATTAATATCTCTAAAAATCCAATTCAGCATTCACGAACCAAGCATATTGACTTTAGATATCATTATATTTGTGAACTGGTGGAAGACAAGATAATTTCATTGAAATATATTCCGACCGAGAATCAACTTGCAGACATATTCACAAAACCGCTCGACAAAAACAGGTTTGTAAAATTGAAATTTGATCTTGGTATGTGCAATATGAACTGATGATTTGTGCTTTTTTGTACCATATTATATATATTTATTATTTTAAAATTTTAAAATTCAAATTAATGAAAAATTGTAAATTTTCAGTGCTGCACGACCAGTCGAGTACACACTCGACTAGTCGTAGCTCGACTAGTCGAGTATGTACACAACCAGTCGTGAAACTCGGGTTTTGCTTTTTATCTGGGGAAAAACACCTTTTTCTTCACTTTGTTCTTCTTCTCCAACAAGCTCTACCACGACCGGTCGAACCCATATTCGATTCCTCCATGGTTAGTGCATTATTTTCAATTTCCTTATAGATTTGAGTTCTTTGATCTTTCATTTTCTTGTTTGTGTTGTTTATTTCAAGGTTTATGGTTGTTTGGTGGGTTTTCTAGCTATAAATCCTTTTTGCTTGAAACCCTTCTTGCCTCTTTTGCAATACTTGTATTCCTTGATTTCTTTGTTACAATGGAAGGTAGAAACAAGAAGAAAGGATCTCGTGGTCCCTCTTCTTCTCGTTTTGCTCCTATCAAGGTGTGTCACCTTCGGTCACCTGAAGATGATCCCAAATATGTGCGGGATATTCGCTTATGCAACGTGATAGTAGAACGGACAGTTAACATTGATCATTTGGCTCCTTTTGGTATCCTTCCACTCCTTCAATCTGTAGGATGGGATAACGTTTTACATTGGGGCGGTTCGGCATTCCGCTCTAATGCGCAAGCCATGTATGCTTGTATTACTGACTTCTCTACTGAGAATCTTACATTTACAATTTCTACTAGAGAAGGTCCAATTGATGTGGACCGTCACCTCATTTCTGGATTAATGGACCTTCCAGTTAATGATGACAGTGTTCCCATTAGTTCTCTTGTAGCAAAACCTTCTGAATTTGAGAAGCGAATGCTCACTAAAGTTTTATGTAATATGGATGCGAAATGGAGTACTAGGAATGCGCTCGCTTCTAAGTTTATGTTACCCAGATACAAGGTTCTTCATAGGATTTTCATTTCAAATGTCTACCCTAGATCTGGTAACAAAACCAAGCTTACTACGTTCATGGTCCGCATTCTACACTCTATTGTTTCTGGAGTGTCTATGTGTCTTCCTTCACTGATTTGTTATATCATGATTCAATTCCATCTCCAATCAAGTCACAGTGATATACCTTTTTCTTATCTTATGACTGTATTAGCCACCCATAGTTTAGTGGTTAATCCTATTGGAGAAGCTCCAATTCACCATCTACCCTTCAACAACTCTAATATTAATAAGATGAATTTAAAGTTGGCCCCAGGCCAAGTTGATGAGGGTGCTAGTGGAGCAGCTGACATAAATGAAGAAGAAGATGCTTTGCCTCCAGATGATGTCAATATGGATGACATCTTTGATGAGATTGAATCTGACTCTGCAGCGGATCCTGATTTTCAACCATCTGATTTTGATGAACGTTTGTGTTCTCTTGAGGAAAAGGTAGAAGGTATGAATGTGTCCCAAGAGAATCAATTTAAATACATGCGTAAATATCTGAGGCGCATTAACAAGGGACTACATCAAATTGATCCTTCCATACTTGCTCCTTCTGGTTCAGATTAGTTTTGATTTCTAATCTGTAATAACTTTTATATGTGGATATCTCTTACTTTTTATGCCTAGACATGTTTTGTTCTTATTATGGATTTGTTTGAATGTTTATCTTGCAATCTTTATGTTATCTTGACCTAACTTCTCTCTATCGTTACTCATTGCTCTCTTGTTTCCACCATCATTTTTATGTTCTTTCCTTTGTCATATTGTGACAAAAAGGGAGAGAATTTGTGTTGATATGCCTATTTCATTATGATATTGTATTCTATAGAGTGGATCTATATTTAAAAAATTATGTGGAGAAGAGAAGTGGTTAGGTAGCTAATTTCTCTTCTCCTCTTGGATTTTGTGGAGTAATGTATTGAGGGTGAGTATTGGTGCATGATTATGATTCTTTGAGTATTGGTTTGACCAGGTTGTAACTGGTGCATGATTCTATATTGTGCATATATGATTCTTTACTATGTGTATTATGCATCATATTATTTATTTGGTTTTGTCATAAATTTGACAAAGGGAGAGATTGTAAATGCTATCTTAGATTTGTCAAATTTTGTAGTGTCAAAACCTCTTGAAATCTGTATCTTGTGTAGCTCAACTTTATATCATCCTTACCTACATTCAAGAAGTTTAAATTCAAGATTAAGCATCTCAAGTTCAAGTTCAAGAAGTTCAAGTACAAGAATAAGAGATTCAAGTAGAACATCAAGTACTACTTCAAGTTTTCAAGCTTCAACTATGTCAAGACAGTGTGTATTACTTAAGAATACATGGTCAACTTAAGAATACATCAAGATGACAACTTCAAAGTACTTCAAGATGACAAGCTTCAAAGTACTTCAAGATAAACTATCAACCGAAGCGAACGATGTTTCAATTATCAATCTTCACCAATAAGGTATGAATGACCCTAAATTGACCATAGGATAGGTCATATTTATTGCATACTTAATTTGGGTCATTATATAATTTTATAGGCTTTTACTCGAATAGTCTTAGCCTATGTTCGATTAGTCCAAGCACCGGCTCGATCAGTCCAAGAATTTCCTCGACCAGTCCAAGGTTTGTTGTGAATTTTTGGGAAATTTGTTGGATCCTTGACCAGTCCTGGAGACTGCTCGACCAGTCGAGTGAACAGTGCTCGACCAGTCGAGCAGGCTCAACTCAAAGTCCAGTAACCAAACTGGGTCCCACTCGACCAGTCGAGTGCAGAGCTCGACCAGTCCAGCAGGCCACTCGACCAGTCGATCAAGCTACTCGACTAATTGAGTAGCAATCTTATCTTATCGCGCCTGAAATTTTGAATTCTTGTTAGTCCTTCGACCGGTCGAACCGACCTCTGGGCCAGTCGAGTGAACAGTATTTTTGCCTATAAATTGAGGACGATTTTTAGAGTTTTTCATTCAACTCCAAGATATTCAAGTCACAACTCTGAGAGAACTTGTCCCCACATTTAAGAAGCTAATTGGTTAGTATTTAAGATTCTTTTAATAGCTTTTTCATATTTGATTTTGTGATCTCTATTCTATTATAATTCTTTTGTAAAGGGAATATTGATTTTACCCTTTTTGAGATCAAAATCAAATCAAGCTAGCCCTGGACAATTTAATCTAAAAGTCATTTAGATCTAAGAACCCTTTCATATGTGAGATTGTACATTGAACGTCTGTATTGAACATCTACATCGAATCGGTTCTACCGGGCTTCATCAAAGGAGAATATCCAGATAAGTATATTTACATTTTTTTAAATCTCTTTTTTGGTTTTTGAGGTTGTGCCAGAAAAATCTCTCTTTCCTTTTTGGTTTCTCTGAGGTGATCCAGAAAATCTCAGAGTGTGGGGTTTTTGAATTGTGTAAGCCCACTTGAAAGACACAATTGTGAAGGTTTTAGGTGAACCTTGGAAAACCTATTTCATAGTGAAAGCCAATATCCACTGTGTGAGGATATTGGGAGTGGAGTAGTTGTGTGGCTGTTCTTTAACAGTTGGTGTACACACAAGTGAACCATTATAATTGCTGGAGTTGTGGTGAATGGTTGCATGTGCTAAAGTGGTTGAATGTTGTAATTTATTTTTCAACATTTGTGGTGAATGAATGTAATTTACTTTCTGCACATGTGGTGAATGTTGTAATAGCAGTAGAAATTTATTTCTATTTTACTCTTTATTCCTCTGTATTTGTTTGAGTTTTTGATACACAGACTGTTTTAGAAATCAGGTTGTCCTACCATAAGCCATTGGTTTTTGGTGTAAGGTTGTCCTTAGAACAACATCTGTATCAACCTCTCAATACTTGTACATTTGAGGCTGCTATTCATTTTTGCTATTTGAATTGATAAGTGCTATCTTTGATTATTTCTTTATTATTTTGCACTTAAAATTTTAATTTGTCATAGTCCTATTCACCCTCCTCTAGGACTCTTAGCTCGGCCTTTTCAATGGTCATGATGGAACCAGTGGTATTTGCGCTTGTCTCTGCATTCTGCGTCAGCCTTCATGCAAGCGGGCCAATTCAGGAGCTTCTGACCCCTGATGTCCAATAATATCTACTCTGTAGATGTGTTGAGGGTAGTGCAGGAATGGAACTTGCCCTCAGACTTCCTGCTCGGCCGACGATCACGAGGAACATGGTCGTCCGATTTCTTGCTGGATGACTGGGGTTATTTGTTCCTCAGCCTCTTCCCTTTGGCTAACGGCTTTGCTACTTGGACATTTTTGCAGGAGTTGGAGAACTCCTCAACATTAGTATATTTTTGAGCTTTGGTGACGAGCTCGACCAACGTCTTCGGCGGGTTCTTCCCAATTGAGAAAGTAAACTTCCCCTCTTTCAGTCCACTGAACATGGCAGAGAGCGCCATTTTGTCATCATAATCCTCCACTTGTAATGCCTCCTCGTTGAAGTGGGCAATGAAGTCCTTTAATGACTCTTTAGGCCCCTACTTGATTGTGAACAAATGAGTAATCGTCTTCCGACTCTTCTTACCACTTATAAACTGAGTAAGGAACAATCTGCTGAGCTCTGTGAAGGAGCCGACCAAATTGGGCTTGAGTTGCCTGTACCAACTCCGAGCGGATCCAATAAGGGTGATCGAAAAGCCCCTGCACATCATCACGTCTGTGGCCGTCTGGATTTGTATCCATGAGTGATAGGCCTCAACGTGCTTAGACGGGTCTCCAAACACGGAGTACTGGATGACGGGAGGTATCCGAAACCTTTGTAGCATCACCTCGCTCATGATTGTGGAGGTGAAGGGAGGTTCGGTCTCTTCTATCATCGCCTGAACGACGGTAGGGACGGATGAAGTCTGTTGATTCTGCTGTAGCATTAGAATTTGATTGCTAAGTTCCATGAACCACGCCTCCCACAGTTCTCTGTTCTCGGTTACTGTCTCCCACGGAGCCTCTACTTTAGGGGTCTTGCCCCCCTCCTTCTCTCTAGGTCGTGACGGAGGTCCATCGGTGCTAGGGCCGAGGTGACTGAAGCATTCGTCGGAGCCCGAGTCATTGGGTTTCGAGCTGAAACTTGGTTTTGGGTTGGAGAGGGGTTCTGGACTGAAGCTGGAACTCGGGCGGATTGATGTTGTGACCCTTCAGGTCTTACACTCCGCGGTGCGGACACGACTTCCACCACTGGTTCAACTGCTTCCCGGATGGGCTGCAGCTGCTGCTTCTGTCATTGCTTCATCTGATTGATTTCGTCGCGTAAGGCTTGGATCACATTTTGCATAGCTCGATACTTGCTCGTCCGATTTCGAGAGAGATGGGATGGTTGCGGAGCTGATACGGTGTGAAGTAGCAAGGAAGACCGAGTCTAATCATTCGGCTCTGGATCCATAGCTGCGGATTTCTTCTTTCCTCTTGCCATTGCATATGAAACTGACTTTTCGTACTAGATTCCCACAGACGGTGCTAAAAATGTTATTGTCAAAATCTAGACTACCCTCCACTCAGAGTTCCGAAACCCTATTGACCCCTGAACCTGCACAAAAACGGTGAGAAAAGGAGACGTTGGCTAAAACAGGGGACCCTCCGATGCCTAAGTCAGGTTAAGGGAATCTGGGTCTAAGTCGAATAATCGAGAGAGTGCAAGATATTGCGTACCTGACTCCTCCCCAAAAGATGCTACTTATACCCCCTTACTTAATGCACACCCCAAACTTGGAAAACGAGCTCACAAAATTTCCGATCGCCGAATCCGGCGCCGAAGGACTCTGTAGTGCTCCATTCTCGGTTCCCGACACTCATGTGCCAGATTCCAATCCTGGGATTCTATAAGGAGGATTTTCAGTGTGAATTTTTTTTTTTTTTTGTAATGGAGCATAAACACAAGCATAACCAAGTCACAAAACAACATCACCACATATTCACTAATATAAGCATTTGAGTACAATGCTGAAAGGGAAATACATATGTATCAAAATCAAAGCTCCAGAAGTCTGCTGCACGCTCCAAGTTCAACGTTGTTGCGACCTAACGCCACCTGCATGCATCTATTGTGCATAAGCTTATAGAAAGCTTAGAGGGTGGAGAAAGTGTGTGTAAAGTAAGTGCCAAGTATACAATAAAGCACATAAATCATACATCATCGGAATAAGCAGAAATACTAACAAGATCATGAGTCATATGATATCAGAGTAAGCGGAAATATACTATTAAGTCCATGAGTCATATAATATTAGAGTACGCAATGCAGATCATAATGAACCAATTATCATATACTGCGGATGCAATGCAATATGCAGATCCTGTCAAGTCCGACTAAGCCATATAAGTGCAGAAACGTAGTAATCCAAAATGCCATATGCCGTGGATGAAATGCAATATGCGATGCGAATGAAATGACCAAGTTGGAGTGAAGTCGGGATGATAGTACGTAGTATTCCAGGATATGGGATCCATCATAAGGGAATTCTATCCAAACTAGTCCCATATTTAAATTTGGATAGTCAAACACAATGTGGTAAACTCCTGATCTCAGGTTAGTCGCGCGCCCCAACCGAAATCCTTGCCATTGCGAAGGTACATGTAACAAATACTTGTGCACCACCAGCGCGAGTGGATAGTGAATGGATGAATGAATGAGTATGCAACTCTTGCTCTATAAGTCCACATATCAGTACTGTACATCTCTAGGATCATCACCGGGGTCAAGTACACTCCACACTGACTGTCGCCTCCCTAGCAGCATAGCCCAGCGAGTGGAAGAGACCACACTATCCGCCTGACCGGTAGTTTGCCAATACCTACCCGGCTTGTTGATAGCGGACTCATTTGCGAGCTGATCAGACTCAGCCTAGCTTACAGCCCCCTGACTCGGTCGGATAAGGCCACACCGCCTCCCAACCGACCACGACATAGTAGGAGACACGACCTATTAGTATTCGACACCCGGGCGCTCATGTATTCACTCAGTCTAGATGTTGGGGCGTCTCCTGGCCTCAGATGTTTAAGGACTTTCACCCACGGACATTCAAAGTGCCTAGATGCTCGAACCAAACATTTTCGGTGCCCCATCTGGCCATTCACAACATGCCTGTGGAGGTCATAGCCCTGATGTCGCTAGGGCGTACAGTAATCACAATCACACATTGCAAGATGCATGAGTCATGTAGTCCAATCATGTATCAATCCTGCGTATACCGTACGCTTATGTGGGATAGCTCCACCTATCAGGGAGTCTCATATACCATATGTACTATGACATATGCAACGGTCAATCACATCTCACAATAAACATGCGGATGATGCGTATGGGCATGTATCATGATGCTATGCTGTCACATACTCATAATCAGTATCAATAATCGACATCAATAATCGGCCTCGACAATGTGGACATTTAACCAACGTTGCCCGAAGGAATGGCCCACATAGAGACTAACATATAATGGACCCATGGCCTCCCACAAGGACCTAATGTACAACACCATAGGCCTCACTCAGGACCTTAATACACATCATGATGGGCCTCTTACATGGGCCCAATATACATCATAATGGACTCCATCGCCTGGCCCTCAAATGCATTACAATGGGCCTTATCACATAGACCTCATATTCATCACATTAGGCCTTAAACACGGGCTGCATATACATCACATAAGTCTCGACAATCAGCCTTGGTAATCGAAATCGGCTTCAACAATCGAAATCGACACTCGGAATCAACCTCGATACTCGGCCTCGACAATCGGAATTGGCCTATACAATCGGCCTCGTCAATCGGAATCGGCCTCGATACTCGGCCTCGACAATCTGAATCGGCCTATACAATCGGCCTTGAGAAATCGGAATCACACTATACAATCGGCCTCGACAATCGGAATCGACCTCGATACTTGGCCACGATACTCGACCATGACAATCGGAATCAGCCTCGATACTCGGCCTCGACAATCAGAATCGGCCTATACAATCGGCCTCGACAAATCAGAATCGGCCTCGATACTCGGCCTCGACAATCAAAATCGGCTTATACAATCGGCAAATCAGAATCGGTCGCGATACTCGGCCGTGACAATCGGAATCGGCCTATACAATCGGCCTCGATAATCGAAATCAGCCTTGACAATCGGAATTGGACTATACAATCGACCTCGACAAATTGAAATCGGCCTCGCCAATAGGAATCGTCCTATACAATCGGAATCGGCCTCGATACTAGGCCTCGACAATCGGCTTCGACACATTGAAATCAGCTTCGATACTTATCCTCGACAATCGGAATCGGCCTCGACAATCGAAATTGGCCTACACAATCGGCCTCGACAAATCAGAATCGGCATCGATACTCGGCCTCGACAATCGGAATCTGCCTATGGAAAGGTCACAATGTAGACATTCAACCACCATTGCCCATCAATGTGGACGTTTAACCAACATTGCTCCCAAGGAGTGGTCCACATAAAGCCATACGTATAGTGGGCCTATGGCCCCACACAAGGGCCTAACATACATCACCATGGGCCTCACTCATGGGTCACATATGCATCACATTGGGCCATGCCCATGGGCCTTATCAAATGGGCCTCATATACCACATAATGGGGTGGGCCCGGCTCGTTCCAAATGAGCCATCAAATGGACAACTTGGGTACAACACGTACATCACGTGGGGGCCACATGAATGGACATTGTGAATACAAAGTACATACATCTAGGTGGGCCTCATACATCCAAAAAAAGAATCATATTGAAGGATCAAATGATCATTTGGACCATACCACGAATAGTAGTGGAGATAATAATTCTTGCTGTTAAACAAATCATAGGGCCCACCATAAAGTTTATTTTCCACCCAATCTAATCATAAGGTCCTAAAGACCTGGATTAAGAGGGAAAACAATCTCCTTATTGATCCAGAACTTCTATGACCCAAATGGATTTCAATGATAGATGTCCAAATCCCAGTATTTTTACGGTTTGGTCCACCTGATCGATGGCTGGACACATCATGGAGTGGCCCGCCGTGATGTATTTGAGATCTAACCTATTCATAAGTTAACATAGTGATAGATGAAGTGAAGACAAAATATCAGCTTAATTGGAAACTACTGTGGCCCTTAGAAGTTTGAACGATGCATGTCACTGTCCACTATTTCAATGGTGGGGGGTCCACTTGAACCTTAGATCTGATTTATTTTTAGTCTCAAGCCTGTAAGACAAGCTTGCCAAATGGTTGGACGATTTGGATGCAACACACGCATCATGGTGGGTCCCATAGATGGACGGCGTGGATAAAGCAGGTTGGACCCAGAGAACTTGGTGACGTCATGTACACCAGCTATATAGCTGGTGTGTGGCACTCCAGCCAATTTGCTGCATAATGTGGGTCCACATGTGTGGAAGGTGTGAATACAATACATATGTCAGTGGGTCCCACGTGGGGCCCGCCATAACATTTCATCCAATTTGTTAATAAGGTCACACAGACCCGGATGAAGAGGAAAAACAAATTTCATAATGATCCAAAGCTTCTGTGACCCAGAAAGGGTTCCAATCATAGATGTTTAATCCCTCACTGTTTCCTGTGATGTGGGCCACCTGAGTTCCTCATACGACTGATTTTTGGAGGGGGCCCGCTGCCCTAAAGGGGCCATAAAATGCACGATGTGGATCTTCAACACACATCACGGTGGGACCCACGGCCGGGACCCATGTCCCTGCCCTCTCTTGCGCCTACGCAGCAGCATGACGCTGCTGCAATGTCCTCTGGATGGGCAGCAGCACTTGCTGCATTTATTATATATATATTTTTATTTTTCTGTTTATTCGCGGTCTTTCATAGGTGGGGCTCGCATCAGGTGAATCCATCCCACCCATTGGATCCTATGGCTCAAGGCAGTCTAAATGAGTCCAATATTCGATGTGTTTTGGCGGATAAAAAAATTAAAGTGGCCCCTAATTGATTTGAATGGTAAAAATCACTGTTTTCTATGCTATGGCCCACTAGAAAGTCAGATTGGATTCATTTTTCGGCTCAACGCCTAAAATGAGTTGGGCAATAGGATGGACGACGTAGATTAAATCCATACATCAAGGTGGGGCCTGTATGAGTGGCCCTCTCCAAAGCTTGTTGAATCAAGCTAATATTTTTATTTTCAGTTCACGTCCAGCATCCCTTGACGCTAGACTGTTTGGGGACAACACATATTTAAGGTGGGCCCTGCTCAGGTGGGCCACCAAATGGCTGGATAGTGTGGATAAGACATACATCAAGGTGAGGTCCATCTGGGTGGGCCACACAGCCACATCATCACAAATGAAAGAGAAAGGGAGAGAGAGAGAGAAGGAGACACGTGTGATGGAGGGACCTCGACACTATGGGCCCTCCCTTTCCATGTATTTAATCATACATCAAGTGGGTCCCAATCCATATGGGCCCACCAAATCAAAAATCAACGGTGGAGATTCCTTCTCCACCAAAATGAAAGGTCTAGATGACCTCTTTCAAACTAGAAAGTAAACATCATGATGGCGTCCATGGAGAATGGCCCCATCCTAGAATGATCATGAAAATCATAGTGGGCCATCGGCCACATCTAGGGTCTAAAGCGAGATACCATACCATTAATTGGTGGGCCCCACTTGGCCCATCATCAAAAGAATGAAATCTAAGCCTATAGAAACACCCGCCGTTTGATCTTCTTGATCCGATGGAACGCCAAGCTCCTTGTGCCTCACTTTAATGGAAGATGATGAGAAATGAAGGGCTAGGATGATGGATATTGGGAGAGGAAGTGGGCCACACATAACTCATTTTTTCTCTCTTTTGGAAGTGCTTGGACGTGCATTTTTTTATCTCCTTTGTTGCTTGGAAAATGTGAAGAGAAAGAGAGAGAAAGGGTGGTTGTAAGAGAGGTGATGGGTGTGAGGTGATAGTTGTACTTGACTTGAGAGTTAACTTGGTAGGTTGCTTAACTTGGGGAGAAAGAAAGCATGGGTTGTGTACTTTGATTGATTGATTGATTGATTAATTGATGGGATGGGTTGTAGAGATTCTCTTAGGCTTAGCAAATGCGCGGTATTTTTCTTGAACTGAATGCGGGCCTATATCTCCAGGCTTGGGTATTGTCTTAGTGTGCGAGACGAGAAGTTAGAACGGTGGCAACGGTGCAGTCGCAATGGTACAAGTCTCGGATTAAGCCGACTCAAATCTATGGTATATGACTTAGGGTCACGCACAAACATCGATTACAAATCGTGGGTTGCCGGAATTCGACGGGAAGGATCGAGGGTGTCTATGGAACAGTACAGACTAGGATACGGGCCTTACAGCCCTGTCCACCCAATAAAAATTTCATCCTCTAAATTTAAACCACAATACAACCAATACAAAGCTCTCAAAGGGAGGGAAATCCTATCGCAAAACTTACCAACATGATCGAACACATAAGAGATGTGGATAATGCCAACGAATCTCAGCCTCATGCTCCCAAGGTGCCTCCTCAGCTTTATGATGACCTCTCGGATCCCAGATCAGAAACGATCAAAACTGGAATACTATGTAGCCTCACAATCTCATCGAGTGAAGGGTAGCTATCAACAGATATGTGATGTTATCTTCATGTATTCCCAAGTTATACTCTGATACCAACTTCTGTCACGCCCCAAACTCGAAAAAATGACTTTCAAAATTCTTGATCAGCGAATCCGGCACCGACAGCCTTCGTAGTGCCCCATTCTCGGCTCCCGGCACTCATGTGCCAAATTCTGATCATGGGATCCAACAAAGAGGATTTTCAGTGTGAAATTTCTTTTGTACTGGAGCATAACCACAAGCATAACCAAGTCACAAAACAACATCACCACATATTCACTACTATAAGCATTTGAGTACAATGCTGAAAGGGAAATACATATGTATCAAAATCAAAGCTCCAAAAGTCTGCTGCACGCTCTAAGTTCAACGCTGCTGTGACCTAACGCCACCTACACGCATTTATCGTGCATAAGCTTATAGAAAGCTTAGAGGGTGTGAAAGTGTGTGTAAGGTAAGTGCCAAGTATACAATAAAGCCCATAAATCATACATCATCGGAATAAGCAGAAATACTGACAAGATCATGAATCATATGACATTAGAGTAAGCAGAAATGTATGTACTGGTAAGTCCATGAGTCATATAATATCAGAGTACACAATGCAGACCATAATGAACCAAAAATCATATACTGCGGATGCAATGCAATATGCAGATCCTGCCAAGTCCGTCTAAGCCATATAAGTGCAGAAACGTAGCAATCTAAAATGCCATATGCCGTGGATGAAATGCAATATGCGATGCGAATGAAATGACCAAGCTGGAGTGAAGTCGGGATGATAGTACGTAGTATCGCAGGCTATGGGGTCCATCACAAGGGAATTCTATCCAAACCAGTCTCATACCTAAATTTGGATAGTCAAACAAAATGTGGTAAACTCTTGATCTTAGGTTAGTCGCGCGCTCCAACCGAAATCCTGGCCATTGTGAAGGTACATGTAACAAATACTTGCGCACCACCAGCGTGAGTGGATAATGAATTGATGAATGAATGAGTATGCAACTCCTGCTCTATAAGTCAACGTATCAGTATTGTACATCTCGGGATCATCACCGGGGTCAAGTATACTCCACACTGACTGCCGTCTCCCTAGCAGTACGCCCAGCGAGTGGAAGAGACCACACTATCCGCCTGACCAGTAGTTTGCCAATACCTACCCGGCTTATCGATAACGGACTCATTTGTGAGTTAGTCAGACTCA
This sequence comes from Magnolia officinalis, assembly GCA_021015155.1. Lineage (NCBI taxonomy): Eukaryota > Viridiplantae > Streptophyta > Magnoliopsida > Magnoliales > Magnoliaceae > Magnolia > Magnolia officinalis. The sequence goes on from JAJHSJ010000009.1 coordinate 23,670,068, forward strand.
GCCTAGCTTACAGCCCCCTGACTTGGTCGGATAAGGCCACAGTGCCTCCCAACAGACCACGACACAGTGGGAGACGCGACCTACTGGTATTCGGCACCCGGACGCTCATGTATCCACTCAGTCTAGACGTTGGGGTGTCTCCTGGCCTCAAATGTTTAAGGACTTTCACCCAGGGACATCCAAAGTGCCTAGATGCTCGAACCAAACATTTTCTGTGCCCCATCTGGCCATCCACAACATGTCTATGGAGGTCACAGCCCTGATGTTGCTAGGGCGTACAGTAATCACAATCACACATTGCAAGATGCATGAGTCATGTAGCCCAATCATGTATCAATCCTGCGCATACCGTGCGCTTATGTGGGATAACTCCACCTATCAAGGAGTCTCATATACCATCTGTACTATGGCATATGCAAGGGTCAATCACATCTCACAATAAACATGCGGATGATGCGTATGGGCATGTATCATGATGCTATGCTGTCACATACTCATAATCGGTATCAATAACCGACATCAACAATCGGCCTCGACAATGTAGACATTTAACCAACATTGCCCCTAAGGAATGGCCACATAGAGCCTAACATATAATGGACCCATGGCCTCACTCAAGGACCTAATATACAACACCATGGGCCTCACTCAAGAGCTTAATGCACATCGCGATGGGCCTCTCACATGGGCCTAATATACATCACAATGGACTCCATTGCCTGGCCCTCAACTGCATCACAATGGGCCTCATCACATAGACCTCATATTCATCACATTAGGCCTTAAACACGGGCTGCATATACATCACATAGGTCTCGAAAATCGGTGTTGGCAATCGAAATCGGCCTCGACAATCGAAATTGGCCTCAACAATTGGAATCGACACTCGGAATTGGCCTCGACAATCGGAATCAGCCTATACAATCAGCTTCAACAATTGGAATCGGCTTCGATACTCAGCCTCAATAATGAAAGTGCCCTGGTTTGTCAAGTTACATGAGTTGTGGGTCAGACTGTATACAGAGCTCGATAGGAAGAACAATTCAAGCATCTGCCTCAACCGGATGTGTGGAAGCTCACCATAGGTAAATCATTGCCTCACATCCCATGTCCTAAAACACTAGGTAAAGAAAAACTCTTTAAAATAAGTTAGAAATCATAGGGTTTTAAGATGAGAAAACTTCTTTCAAAAATAGGAAAATCTCTAAGTTTTTCTCGCCTTGCCGATCTTATCGAAGAACCCTCGATATAATCGATCTGCTCTGTCGATGTCCTCGATACATTACCGATATTATCGATATAAGGACCAAAAGTTTCCAGCAACTAAATATTCATCTGGATGGATTTATCGATATATCATTACACCTATCGATATCATCGATATAAGCACTAAATATGTCCAGCAACTTCACAACATATCTGGACGAATTATCGATGTATCGATACACATATCGATATCATCGATATTCAAAGCTCGAGTCTATCGAGAGTGGCTCGATAAGATCGACAGGCAGATTTTCGGCGCCCCTGTTTTTTAATGAAAATCTCAAATTCCTTTGATATATCGATGACCGTCCGATATGATCTGAATTCAAATATTGATAAGATTGGATGTCCATAGATGATATCGATAGTGGGCGCGCATTTCTTACAGCAGATATTTCAGGTTGTTCTTTAACTATGATCAGGGGCTCTTCGATAGAATAGATATTCAAATATCGATGATATCGACACCAGGTCGATTGCATTGAATAAAGACACAAATCGTCCAGCAAGCTTAAAGTCAAATTCGCTGGATTTATCAATGCATCGACTCTGATCTCGATATCATCGACATTCAAATTCTGATGATCTCGACGGTTCCTCGATCACTCATGAAAACCTGAAATATTTCAAAGTCAAGTCGTTCTCATTTTTCAAGTGTCGATGGATCGAACCTGTCATCGATGGAATCGGAGTTCGAAATCCGATGACATCGACAATAGTTTTGATTCATCGACCAATTGTCAAAGAGTTTCAAAAGCGTATGACATTGAGTCTGAGTCATCGAGCAGACCATCGATGCTATCGAGAGTATACGCTCGATGATATCAAACTCTATCATAAATGTGACCATTTTATATCCATTGGAAATTTTTGCCTATATATAGAGGACTTGTCTTTTGTTGCTGTGAGAGAAAGTAGAGAGAGCTTTTGAGTGTTTCAACTTATATCTTATATCTAAAGCCCTTTCTCTCAAGGGAGTTCATCCTCCAATCCACCCTCACCATTGACATTCAATAGAGTGGATTGGGGAATGAACTTCCGCATTCAAGGATCCTCCATCTACTACTTTAATGGCAAATCATTAAGCTGGGATACCTTTAATGCATAAGATTGGAATCGCTCTACAGTCCTTATAGGAAAATCTTTAGAGAGTAGGATTCCATCTTCACCTCAACCCAACCCGAAGCTTAGTATAGGTACATTATCTTGTGTTGCGAATTAAGGGAGCAGAAGACTCTTCATCAACAAGGAGGAGGAGATCTTCGGCATTGCGCTGAATGGGACTCACCAACTTTTCTGTAAGTATCTAGAGTCCAGAGGACACTTGTGATCATTCCTTTCTAGGATTGGGTCTTAAGTGGTTCTCACCCCTTTGAAGTCCTCAAGGAGGCCTCCGACGGGAGTGTACGTGGTGGGTGCGTTGTGTGGACCCTTGCTCTGTGGAGAGCATAAACATCCAGGTGCGTTGTGTGGACCCTTGCTCTGTGGAGAGCATAAACATCCGGGTGCATTGTGTGGACCCTTGCTCTATGGAGAGCATAAACATTTGGTTAGGAGTGAACCAGTAAAACTCCAGGGTTAGAGGTGAACCGAGTAGAAACTTCTGTGTAATGGTTGAAGGTAAACCTGATTTAAAACCTTAGGTTTGAGGTGAACCCTGGGAAACCTCCTTAGTGAAATCCGGTACACTCAAGGGTTGAGTGCGGCAGCCGGGAGTGGATTAGACTTATTGTCGAACCACTATAAAATGACTATGTTTGAGATTGCTATTTTGATTGAGTGATTTGCATTAATATTTCCATATCTGAATATCTGATCACTTCTCACACACCTACACAGTCATATCCATCATGAACTAGACTTTATATTGTTAACTCTTTAAGCAGTTTGTGATTGGATCCTCTACTAGGCTTGGAAGCCAGTAGAGTTACATCTGAGTAATCCTGATAATTGCATGATCATAGGATTAGTGAAGTAGGATTTTTAAATAAGTCATAAAAACTTTAAAAAGTCCTATTCACCCCCCTCTAGGACATATTGACATATTCCTTCTTCAACTCAAGCGGTCTTCACCGCTATTTCAAACAATCAGAATCAGCCTCGATACTCGGCCTCAACAATCGGAATCGACCTATACAATCAACCTCGACAAATTGGAATCGGCCTATACAATCGGCCTCGACAATCGGAATCGACATCGATACTCGGCCACAACAATTGGAATCGGCTTTGATACTCAGCTTCGACAATCGGAATCAGCCAATACAATCGGCCTCGAGAAATCAAAATCAACCTCAATACTCGGCCTCGACAATCGAAATCGGCCTATACAATCGACAAATCAGAATCGGCCTCGATACTCGGCCTCGACAATCGGAATCTGCCTATACAATCGGCCTCAACAATCGAAATCGGCCTATACAATCGGCCTCGACAAATCGGAATCGACCTCGATACTCGGCCTCGACAATAGGAATCAGCTTATACAATCAACCTCGACAATCAGAATCGGCCTCGATACTAGGCCTCGACAATCGAAATTGGCCTATACAATCGGCCTCGACAACTCAGAATCGACCTCGAAATCGGCCTCAATAATCGGAATTCTCCTCGACAAGTCAGAATAGGCCTCGATACTCAGCCTCGACAATTGGAATCGGCCTCGAGAATTAGCCTCGGCAATCAGAATCGTCCTATACAATCAGCCTCGACAAATCCGAATCGGCCTCGATACTCGGCCTCGACAATCGAAATCGGCCTATGGAAAGGTCACAATGTGGACATTCAACCACCATTGCCCATCAATGTGGATGTTTAACCAACATCACTCCTAAGGACTCGTCCACATAGAGCCATACGTATAGTGGTCCTATGGCCCCACACAAGAGCATAACATACATCGCCATGGGCCTCACTCATGGGCCACATATGCATCACATTGGGCCACGCTCATGGGCCTTATCAAATGGGCCTCATATACCACATAATGGGGTGGGCCCAGCTCGTTCCAAATGGGCCCATCGAATGGACAACTTGGGTACAACACATACATCACGTGAGGGCCATGTGAATGGACGTTTTGAATACAAAGTACATACATCTATGTGGGCCTCATACATCCCAAAAAAAGAATCATATTGAAGGATCAAATGATCATTTGGACCATACCACGAATAGTAGTGGAGATAATAATTCTCGCTATTAAACAAATCATAGGGCTCACCATAAAGTTTATTTTCCACCCAATCTAATCATAAGGTCCTAAAGACTTGGATTAAGAGGGAAAACAATTTCCCTATTGATCAAGAACTTTTGTGACCCAAATGGGTTTCAATGATAGAGGTTCAAATCCCATATTTTTACGGTGTGGTTCACCTGATCAATGGCTGGACACATCACGGAGTGGCCCGCCGTGATGTATTTGAGATCCAACCTATTCATAAGTTAACATAGTGATAGATGAAGTGAAGACAAAATATCAACTTAATTAGAAACTACTATGGCCCTTAGAAGTTTGAACAGTGCATGTCATTGTCCATTATTTCAATGGTGGGGCGTCCACTTGAACCTTAGATCTGACTTATTTTTAGTCTCAAGCCTGTAAGACAAGCTTGCCAAATGGTTGGACGATTTGGATGCAACACATGCATCATGGTGGGTCCCATAGTTGGACGACGTGGATGAAGCAGGTGGGACCCATAGAACTTGGTGATGTCAGGTACACCAGCTATATAGCTGGTGTGTGGCACTCCAGCTAATCCGCTGCATAATGTGGGTCCACACGTGTGGAAGGTGTGAATACAATACATATGTCAGTGGGTCCCACGTGGGGCCCACCATAACGTTTCATCCAATCTGTTAATAAGGTCATACAGACCCAGATGAAGAGGAAAAACAAATCTCTTAATGATCCAAACCTTCTGTGACCGAGAAAGGGTTCCAATGGTACACGTTTAATCCCTCACTGTTTCCTGTGATGTGGGCCAACTGAGTTCCTCATACGGCTGATTTTTTAAGGGGGCCCCGTGCCCTAAAGGGGCCATCAAATACACGACGTGGATCTTCAACACACATCACGGTGGGGCCCATGGCTGGGACCCATGTCCCTGCCCTCTCTTGTGCCTACACAGCAGAGGGATGCTGCTACCGCGTCCTCTGGACGCGCAGCAGCACCTGCTGCACTTATTATATATATATTTTTTATTTTTCTGTTTATTCGCGATTTTTCGTAGGTGGGCCCGCATCAGGTGAATCCACCCCACCCATTAGATCCTATGGCTTAAGACAGCCTAAATGAGCCCAATATTCAATGTGTTTTGGCAGATAAAATAATTAAAGTGGCTGCTAATTGATTTGAACGGTAAGAATCACTGTTTTCTATGTTATGGCACGCTAGAAAGTCGGATTGGCTTCATTTTTCGTCTTAACGCCTAAAATGAGTTGAGCAATAGAATGGACGACGTGGATTAAATCCATACATCAAGGTGGGGCCTGTATGAGTGGCCCTCTCCAAAGCTTGTTGAATCAAGCTAATATTTTTGTTTTTAGTTCACGTCCAGCGTCCAAGGACGCTGGACGGTTTGGGCACAACACATAATTAAGGTGGGCCTTGCTTAGGTGGGCCACCAAATGGTTGGATAGTGTGGATAAGACATACATCAAGGTGGGGTCCATCCGGGTGGGCCACACGGCCACATCATCACAAAATGAAAGAGAAAGGGAGAGAGAGAGAGAGAGAGAGAGAGAGAGAGAAGGAGACACGTGTGATGGAGGGACCCCGGCACTATGTGCCCTCCCTTTCCATGCATTTCAATCATACATCAAGTGGGTCCCAATCCATGTGGGCCCACTAAATCAAAAATCAACGGTGGAGATTCCTTCTCCACCAAAATGAAAGGTCTAGATGACCTCTTTCAAACTAGAAAGTAAACATCATGATGGGGTCCATGGAGAATGGCCCCATCATGGAATGATCATGAGAATCGTAGTGGGCGATCGGCCACATCTAGGGTCCAAAGTGAGATCCATACCATCAATCTGTAGGCCCCACTTGGCCCATCATCAAAAGAATGAAATCTAAGCCTATAGAAACACCCGCCGTTCGATCTTCTTGGTCCGATGGAACGCCAAGCTTCTTGTGCCTCACTTTAATGGAAGATGATGAGAAATGAAAGGCTAGGATGATGGATCTTGGGAGAGGAAGTGGGCCACACACAACTCACTTTTTCTCTCTTTTGGAAGTGGTTGGACGTGCATTTTTTTATCTCCTTTATTGCTTGGAAAATGTGAAGAGAAAGAGAGAGAGAGAAAGGGTGGTTGTAAGAGAGGTGATGGATTTGAGTGAAGGATGTGAGGTGATAGTTGTACTTGACTTGAGAGTTAACTTGGTAGGTTGCTTGACTTGGGGAGAAAGAAAGCATGGGTTGTGTACTTTGATTGATTGATTGATTGATTAATTGATGGGAAGGGTTGTAGAGATTTTCTTGGGTTTAGCAAATGCGGTGTTTTTCTTAAATTAAACGCGGGCCTATATCTCCTGGCCTGGGTATCGTCTTGGTGCGCGAGATACAACGTTAGAACCGTGGAGACGGTGCGGTCGCAATGGTACAAGTCTCGGATTAAGCCAACTCAGATCTATGGTATACGCGCAAACACCGATTACAGATCGTGGGTTGCCGGAATTCAATGGGAAGGATCGAGGGAGTCTATGGAACAGTACGGACTAGGATACGGACCTTACAGCTCTCTCCACCTAATAAAAATTTCATCCTCGAAATTTAAACCACAAGACTACCAGTACAGAGCTCTCAAAGGGAGGGAAATCCTATCGCAAAATATACCAACATGATCGAACACCTAAGAGATGTGGATAATGCCAACGAATCTTAGCCTCATGCTCCAAGGTGCCTCCTCAGCTTTATGATGACCTCACTGAACCTCAGATCCCGGATCAGAAACGATCCAAACTGGAATACTATGTAGCCTCACAATGTCATCGGAAGGGAGCTATATCAGAAAATACTGACAAGATCATAAATCATACGATATCAGAGTAAACAGAAATATACTGGTAAGTCCATGAGTCATATAATATCAGAGTACGCAATGCAGATCATAATGAACCAAATATCATATACTATGGATGCAATTCAATATGCAGATCCTACCAAGTCTGTCTAAGCCATATAAGTGCAGAAACGTAGCAATTCAAAATGTCATATGCCGTGGATGAAATGAATATGTGATGCAAATGAAATGACCAAGTTGGACTGAAGTCGAGATGATAGTACCTAGTATCGCAGGCTATGGGGTCCATCACAAAGGAATTCTATCTAAACCAGTCCTATACCTAAATTTGGATAGTCAAACACAATGTGGTAAAGTCCTGATCTTAGGTTAGTCGTGCGCCCCAACCGAAATCCTGGCTATTGCGAAGGTACACGTAATAAATAGTTACGCACCAGCAGCCCGAGTGGATAGTGAATAGATGAATGAATGAGTATGCAACTCCTACTCAATAAGTCCATGTATCAGTACTGTACATCTCTGGGATCATCACTGGGGTCTAGTATATCCACACTAACTGCCGCCTCCCTAGCCGCACAACCTAGCGAGTGGAAGAGACCACACTATCTACCTGACCAGTAGTCTGCCAATACCTACCCGGCTCATCGATAGCGGAATCATTTGTGAGCTGGTCAGACTCATCCTTTCTTACAGCCCTTTCACTTGGGCGGATAAGGCCACACCCCATCCCAACCGACCATGACACAGTGGGAGACGCGACTTACTGGTATTCGGCACCTGGGCGCTCATGTAGCCACTCGGTCTAGATGTTGGGGCGTCTCTTGGCCTCGGAGGTTTAGGGACTTTCACCCACGGACATCCAAAGTGCTCAGATGCTCGAACCAAACATTTTCGATGTCCCATCTGGCCATCCACCACATGTCGTGGTGGTCACAGCCTTGATATCGCTAGGGCGTACAGTAATCACAATCACACAATGCAAGATGCATGAGTCATGTAGTCCAATCATGTATCAATCCTACGCATACCGTGCGCTTATGTGGGATAACTCCACCTATCAGGGAGTCTTATAAACCATCTGAACTATGGCATATGCAAGGGCCAATCACATCTCACAATAAACATGCAGATGAAGCGTATTGGCATGTATCATGATGCTTTGTTGTCGCATACTCATAATCGGTATTAATAACTGGCATCAACAATCGGCCTCGACAATGTGGACATTTAACTAACATTGCCCCCAACGAATGGCCCACATAGAGCCTAACATATAGTAGACTCATGGCCTCACACAAGGACCTGATATACAACACCATGGGCCTCCTTTAAGGGCTTAATACACATCACGATGGGCCTCTCACATGTACCTAATATACATCACAATGGACTCCATCACCTGGCCCTCAAATGCATCACAATAAGCCTCTTAACATAGACCTCATATTCATCACATTAGGCCTTAAACACGGGCTGCATATACATCACATAGGTCTCGACAATCGGCCTTGGCAATCGAAATCGGCATCGATAATCGAAATCGGCCTTAACAATCAGAATCGACAATCGGAATCAGCCTTGATACTCAGCCTCGACAATCAGAATCGGCCTATATAATCGGTCTGCACAAATCAGAATCGGCCTCTACAATCAGAATCGGCCTATACAATCGGCCTCGACAAATCAGAATTGGCCTCGATACTCGGCCTCGACAATCAGAATCGGCCTATACAATCGATAAATCGGAATTGGCCTCGATGCTTGGCCTCGACAATCGAAATCAGTCTCAATAATCGAAATCGACCTATATAATTGGCCTCGACAATCGAAATCGGCCACGTTATTCGGCCTCGACATTCAGAATTAGCCTATACAATCAGCCTCGACAAATCAGAATTGGCCTCGATACTCGGTCTCTACAATAGGAATCGGCCTATACAATCGGACTCGACAATCGGAATTGGTAATCAAAATTGGCCTATACAATTCTCCTTGACAAGTCAGAATCAGCCTCGACAATCGGAATCGGCCTATACAATCGGCCTCGACAAATCAGAATCGGCCTTGATACTCGGCCTCGACAATCAGAATCGGCCTATGGAAAGGTCACAATGTGGACATTCAACCACCATTACCCATAGATGTGGACATTTAACCAACATCACTCCCAAGGAGTGGTGTACAAAGAGCCATACGTATAGTGGGCCTATGGCCCCACACAAGGGCCTAACATACATCGCCATGGGCCTCACTCATGGGCCACATATGCATCACATTGGGCCACGCCCATGGACCTTATCAAATGGGCCTCATATACCACATAATGGGGTGGGCCTGACTCTTTCCAAATGGGCCCATCAAATGGACAACTTGGGTACAACACATACATCACGTGGGGGCCACGTGAATGGACATTGTGAATACAAAGTACATACATCTATGTGAGCCTCATACATTCCAAAAAAAGAATCATATTGAAGGATCAAATGATCATTTGGACCATACCACGAATAGTAGTAGAGATAATAATTCTCGCTGTTAAACAAATCACAGGGCCCACCATAAAGTTTATTTTCCACCCAATCTAATCATATGGTCCTAAAGACCTGGATTAAGAGGGAAAACAATCTCCCTATTGATCCAGAACTTCTGTGACACAAATGGGTTTCAATGATAGATGTTTAAATCCCAGTATTTTTGCAGTGTGGTCCACCTGATCGATGGCTGGACATATCACGGAGTGGCCCACCGTGATGTATTTGAGATCCAACCTATTCATAAGTTAACATATTGATAGATGAAGTAAAGATAAAATATTAGCTTAATTGGAAACTACTGTGGCCCTTAGAAGTTTGAACGATGGATATCATTGTCCACTATTTCAATGGTGGGGGGTCCACTTGAACCTTAGATCTGACTTATTTTTAGTCTCAAGCTTGTAAGACAAGCTCACCAAATGGTTAGACGGTTTGGATGTAACACATGCATCATGGTGGGTCCCATAGATGGACGGCGTGGATGAAGCAGGTGGGACCCACAGAACTTGGTGACGTCAAGTACACCAACTATATAGCTGGTGTGTGGCAATCCAGCCAATCTGCTGCAGAATGTGGGTCCACACGTGTGGAAGGTGTGAATACAATACATATGTCAGTGGGTCCCATGTGGGGCCCACCATAACGTTTCATCCAATCTGTTAATAAGGTCACACGGACGCGGATGAAGAGGAAAAACAAATTTCATAATGATCCAAAGCTTCTGTGACCCAGAAAGGATTCCAATGGTAGACGTTTAATCCCTCACTGTTTCCTGTGATGTGGGCCACCTGAGTTCCTCATGCGACTGATTTTTGGAGGGGGCCCACTGCCCTAAAGGGGCCATCAAATGCACGGCGTGGATCTTCAACACACATCACGGTGGGGCCCACTGCTAGGACCCATGACCCTGCCCTCTCTTGTGCCTACGCAGCAGTAGGACGCTGATGCAGCGTCCTCTGGACGCGCATTAGCACCTGCTGTATTTATTATATATATATTTTTTATTTTTCTGTTTATTTACGATTTTTCGTAGGTGGGGCTCGCATAAGGTGAATCCACCTCACCCATTGGATCCTATGGCTCAAGACAGTCTAAATGAGCCCAATATTCGATGTGTTTTGGCGGATAAAAAAATTAAAGTGGCCCCTAATTGATTTGAACGGTAAAAATCACTGTTTTCTATGCTATGGCCCGCCAGAAAGTCGGATTGGCTTCGTTTTTTTGTCTCAACGCTAAAATGAGTTGGGCAATAGGATGGACGACATGGATTAAATCCATACATCAAGGTGGGGCCTGTATGAGCGGCCCTCTCCAAAGCTTGTTGAATTAAGCTAATATTTTTGTTTTCAGTTCTCGTCCAGCGTCCTTGGATGCTGGACACATGTTTAAGGTGGGCCCTACTCAGGTGGCCCACCCAATGGCCGTATAGTGTGGATAAGACATACTTCAAGGCCGGGTCCATCCGGGTGGGCCACACGGCCACATCATCACAAAATGAAAGAGAAAGGGAGAGATAGAGAGAGAGAGAGAAGGAGACACGTGTGATGGAGGGACGCCGACACTATGGGCCCTCCCTTTCCATGCATTTCAATCATACATCAAGTGGGTCCCAATACATGTGGGCCCACCAAATCAAAAATTAACGGTGGAGATTCCTTCTCCACGAAAATGAAAGCTTTAGATGACCTCTTTCAAACTAGAAATAAAGATCATGATGGGGTCCATGGAGAATGGCCCCATCATGGAATGATCATGAGAATCGTAGTGGGCCATCGACCACATCTAGGGTCCAAAGTGAGATCCATACCATCAATCGGTAGGCCTCACTTGGCCCATCATCAAAAGAATGAAATCTAAGCCTATACAAACACCCACCATTTGATCTTCTTGGTCTGATGGAACGCTAAGCTCCTTGTGCCTCACTTTGATGGAAAATGATGAGAAATGAAGGGCTAGGATAATGGATCTTGGGAGAGGAAGTAGGCCACACACAACTCACTTTTTCTCTCTTTTGGAAGTGTTTGGACATGCATTTTTTTTTGTCTCCTTTGTTGCTTGGAAAATGTGATGAGAAAGAGAGAGAGAGAGAGAAAGGGTGGTTGTAAGAGAGGTGGTGGGTGTGAGTGCTGGATGTGAGGTGATAGTTGTACTTGACTTGAGAGTTGACTTGGTAAGTTGCTTGACTTGGGAAGAAAGAAAGCATGGGTTGTGTACTTTGATTGATTGATGGGATGGGTTGTAGAGATTCTCTTGGGTTTAGCAAATGCGGGGTGTTTTTCTCGAACTGAACGCGGGCCCATATCTCCTGGCCTGGGTATCGCCTTGATGCACGATACACTGTGTTGGAACCACGGAGACGGTGCGGTCGTAATGGTACAAGTCTCGGATTAAGCCAACTCAGATGTACATGATATGACTTAGGGTCGCGCGCAAACACATATTACAGATCGTGGGTTGCCGAAATTTGACGGGATGGATCGCGAGAGTCTATAGAACAGTACGAACTAGGATATAGGCCTTACAACTCACCCCACCTAATAAAAATTTTGTCCTCAAAATTTAAACCACAATACAACCAATACAGAGCTCTCAAAGGGAGGAAAATCCTATCACAAAACATACCAACGTGATCGAACACCTAAGAGATGTGGATAATGCCAACGAATGTCAGCCTCATGCTCCCAAGGTGCCTCTGATACCAACTTTTGTCACACCGCAAACTTGGAAAACGAGCTCATAAAATTTTTGATCGCAGAATCCTGCGCCGACAGCCTCGTAGTGCCCCATTCTCAGCTCCCGGCACTCATGTGCCAGATTCTAATCCTGGGATCCTACAAGGTGGATTTTAAGTGTAAATTTTTTTTGTAATGGAGCATAGCCACAAGTATAACCAAGTCACAAAACAACATCACCACATATCCACTAATATAAGCATTTGAGTACAATGCTGTATCAAAATCAAAGCTCCAGAAGTCTGCTGCATGCTCCAAGTTCAACGCTGCTGCGACCTAACGCCACCTGCACGCATCTATCGTGCATAAGCTTATAGAAAGCTTAGAGGGTGGTGAAAGTGTGTGTAAGGTAAGTGCCAAGTATATAATAAAGCCCATAAATCATATATCATTGGAATAAGCGGAAATACTGACAAGATCATGAATCATACGATATCAGAGTAAGCAGAAATATACTGGTAAGTCCATGAGGCATATAATATCAGAATACGCAATGCAGATCATAATGAACCAAATATCATATATTGCGGATGCAATGCAATATGTAGATCCTACCAAGTCCATCCAAGCCATATAAGTGCAGAAACGTAGCAATCCAAAATGCCATATGCCGTGGATGAAATACAATATGCAATGCGAATGAAATGACCAAGATGGAGTGAAGTGGGGACAATAGTACATAGTAACATAGGCTTTGGGGTCCATCACAAGGAAATTCTATCCAAACCAGTCCCATACCTAAATTTGGATAGTCAAACACAATGTAGTAAACTCTTGATCTTAGGTTAGTCGCGCGCCCCAACCGAAATCCTAGCCATTGCGAAGGTACACGTAACAAATAGTTGCGCACCACCAGCCTGAGTGGATAGTGAATGGATGAATGAATGAGTATGCAACTCCTGCTCAATTAGTCCACATACAAGTACTGTACATCTTTGGGATCATCACTGGGGTCTAGTACACTCCACACTGACTACCGCCTCCCTAGCCGCACAGCCCAGTGAGTGGAAGAGACCACACTATCCGCCTGACCAGTAGTCTGTCAATACCCACCCAGCTCGTCGATAGCAGACTCATTTGCGAGCTGATCAGACTCATCCTAGCTTACAGGCCCCTCACTTGGGCGGATAAGGCCACACCCCCTCCCAACCGACCATGAGACAGTGAGAGACGCAGCCTAATGGTATTCGACACCCGGGCGCTCATGTATCCACTCGGTCTAGACGTTGGGGTGTTTCTTGGCCTCGGAGGTTTATGGACTTTCACCCATAGATATCCAAAGTGCCCAGGTGCTCTAACCAAATATTTTCGGTGTCCCATCTAGCCATCCACGACATGCCTGTGGAGGTCACACCCCTGATGTCGCTAGGGCGTACGGTAATCACAATCACACAATGCAAGATGCATGATTCATGTAGTCCAATCATGCATCAATCCTACGCATATCGTGCGCTTATGTGGGATAACTCCACCTATCAAAGAGTCTCATAAACCATCTATACTATGGTATATGCAAGGGTAAATCACATTTCACAATAAACATGCAGATGATGCGTATGGGCATGTATCATGATGTTATGCTATCACATACTCATAATCAATATCAATAACCGGTATTAACAATTGGCCTCGACAATGTGGACATTTAACCAACATTGCCCCCAAGGAATGGGCCACATAGAGCTTAACATATTGTGGACCCATGGCCTCACACAAGGACCTAATATACAACACCATGGGCCTCACTCACGATGGGCATCTCACATGGGCCTAATATACATCATAATGGACTCCATCACTTGGCCCTCAAATGCATCACAATGGGCCTCATCACATCGACCTCATATTCATCACATTAGGCCTTAAACACGGGCTGCATATACATCACATAGGTCTCGACAATCGTCCTTGGCAATCAAAATCGGCCTCGACAATTGAAATCGGCCTCAACAATCGAAATTGACACTCAAAATTTGTAACTGCTATGGTTTCATGCTCGTTTGATTGTCAAATTTTATAGTGCCAAAACTTCAATCTATGTCTTGTGTAGCACGATGATATATTGTAACACCCTAAAAATCGGGGGTGGAGCAGGAGCTCAACTCCCGAGTTCCAACGCATAACTTATGCAACATAGATAATGATGATTAAATGTTGTCTGTATTAGTACGTTAAACATGAATAAGATTAAATCAAAACAACATATCATACTCCATAGACGATTAAGTTAAGCAAGCGGAAGGCTATGATAGATATATAAAACGTATAAGTAATTGTAGGTCTCCTGAGTATGATCATGTTACCAAGTCAATAATTTATATGTAAAGTTTCAAAATTACAAAATGTGTAATGTCATCTAATCAACAACCTTGCAAGCCCCCTTGATTAGGACACGGCTCACATGAACCCGCCTGATAACTGCATATAGGAGAATGCCTCTTCATCGTCCTCAAAATCTGGCTTCGCCTCGTAGACATTGCCATCACCTGTAGCTAAGACAGAGTCTGGTTGGTGTTTAAAACACTGTCCCAAATTGTGGGAGTGAGTGATCAACTCAGTGGAGCTATAAAGCAAAGGTTAACATGTTATCAATTCAGTCATGCAGTAATGATAAGTCAATACAATCAAGCATTCCTAAGTACTCTTGTTAATGCAAGGATGATATGTATTAATGATGTATGCCCTCGCCTGCACTCCCTCTGTGAACTTTATCTCACGGTCGAGGCATGCACCCCTTCCACTGTACTCAACTCCAACGCCAAAGGCACATGTAATGCGGTGCATGAACGTGATTGCCGAGTTCTTATTAGACCTTTTCATACAATAGGATTGGGAAGCTAAGGTACCTCCCTTATATCATTTCCCAAACAATGATCCATTCTAGGGTCGTCAGTCCTAGTAAATCTCATACGATGTTACGGTTCTAGGTCACTACAAATGGCTCGTCACCTGATCATTGTAGGCCTAGTTTATACTCTAGTTTCTACGGAAAGGCTAGTCACCTCAACGCGGTCTCAGAGTATGCTCGAGCTTACTACAAAGGGCTCGTCACCTGATTAGTGTAGGCCGACAGCTCAAATATAGTGTCCCATACCACCGTATTCAGCTCACGAGGCAGTGTTACTCATTGGTCACTACGGGGAGGCTTGTCGCCCCAGCATAGGCCGACAGCTCAACCACGGTGTCCCATACCACCATGTCTGGTTCATGAGTCTTAGCGGATCGAGGTACCAAGGTTAACGGGTTTTGCATGGGTAAGTTAGTACCTTAGATTCAAGCAGTAGCGTCCATACATGGTGAACATTCATCTGGTCAATCGGGTTATTTGACAAGCTCGACTAGCACGAGCACGCGTTGATTTGATCGATATGGAGTGCATAAGCACTGTCGTCAAACGACGTACGACTCCGATTCATCGAACGCATTCGTCGGGGCTCAAACAGTTCGGCCACCGACCGTAGGCCATTACCGACTACCTGGACTATGACGTAGCCCCAAACACATTTCAGAACAACAATACTCACATGTGGTAATCATGGACTGCATGTGACAATCAAATCTAAATATAAATTCTATTTGAGCATTTCAACAAACACATGCTACCCATGTCAATCATACGTAGGCAATTTATCAGTAAGTGACGTAGTGGTAAGATAGTTTACATAAAGTAAATTATAACTATGTATGAGGGGGTTAAGAATCCTATCTCAACGCCTTCATTACATACACCACATCAAGCATTTCTCATTCAGGCAATTTATCAAACACTTAAACTACACATAATACATGCCTGTAATAATTTAGTTAAACGCATATTATAGCAACTCCTTTCACAAAGGACTTGCCACGGATACAACACTCATGTATTCGCAATCAATAATCATGGCAAGCAAAAATCATAATTCCATATTCATACAAACATTTCAACAAACACTTAGACTACACACTATAACATACATGACGTATGTTGGCCGTAACATGTATTTGGGCAAATCCTTTCGCCAAGGGGTTGTTGTACATACAACAACCCTACATCCACGACGGATAATCATGTCAAACACAAATCCAAATTCTATACGCATTCAATCATTTCAACTAACACAAGGAGTGCATTATATTCAACATAGTTCATATATATCTGTATAGCGAAGGAATCTTCGCATTTAGCATGTGAAATTGTAACACCCTGGTTCTCAAAACCTGAGGATAGTCGCCGAGTACGAGAACCTGAGTATTACGTTATAAAATGGACTAACATGCATCTAAATAACGACACATTTCATAACATGAAGTAAGGCAACATTGCATAAACTAAGGATATCAAGAGTAACAAAAGGGAGTTTAATACATGTGAATGGGAGCAAGATGAAATCCCACAACAGGGGAAATGTTTTTACAATTCAAACAAAATACATAGCCTGTAATATGAAAGCAAGTAAATCCTAAGATGTAAATTGAGCTCCAATGGCTCAACCACATCGGCATAAAGGTCCTCCTTGCCAAACTCCACCTCGGCCGTCCCTGGAATCTCATCATAGGGGTCTCCACCTATTCATCATACCTGTGTCTATTTGGTGCAACCGCACGATTGGGTGAGTGAAAACTCAGTGGGAACTTCCCGCAAGGATTCATGCATATCATATCATTCCAAAACAGTTTAAATCAACACATTCAAGTTCAAGGAGACTAATCATAAAATTATAAATGAATGTATGGGTGTATGAATGTATGCTCAAGTCACAGATCTGGTGATGCACATCCAGTTGTCAAAATAAAGGGTCACCCATGGTAGTAGACTACTTGGAAAAGACCATACAGACCCTTCGCGGTAGATTAACTACCTGGAATAGGCCATTCAGACGAGTGCGCCCAAGGACAATCTCCGGAAAAAATACTCACAGTATGCCCGAGGAGGTATTAAAATCCCGAAAAAGCCTTATAAAAAGAAAGAGCGCCCAAAGTGGCACAAATGCACATGCTCTGTGTGTTTAACTTTAAGTGTTGGAACTTTCAGTAAATCGAACAGAGTGTGTCTTACATCGAGCACTCGAAAAAGCTCATATGTCATGCATGAATGTCATGTACCGTGATGCTCATGCATATTCTATAGGATTAACAAGACTTCTCTCATAACATAGTTAAAGCTTGAGGTCTTAAATAGAATATCATCATCCAAGCATAGGCTCAACATAGATCATTTACATTCTCTAAGTCTAAATGAGACCCATAAATATGACATTTCAAGCTTGTTAATTTCTACGTTTCTCATGAAAATAACATCCCACACATGACCACCATTTGTAAAATAGGATGAAATGTAATATCGTAACCCTTATCATTACTAGTAGGACCATGCTCAAGATCAAGCAATTACTTTAATATCATAGAGGGTGTAAGGTTAAATTCCAACTACATGGTTATCAAATGTGGGCCTGAGTAAGGGAATTTAGTGTACTAACTCATATTCATCACCTCCATATGGGAAACTAAAGAATTAAATTACTAATAGTGTTATTCTAACACTTCATTAGGATTAAATTATAACGAATCTAATTCATACAAAGAGGAATGGAACAAACTTATCATTGGAATGGGAATAAGAATTCTTAACTTTAACACAACTAGTAGTAGTGTACATGTGCTTCAGCAATTCCAAATGTGGCATGATGAGTGTGATACAATGCTTATGAGGCAAATTATAGCAACACGATTTAAGGCATTCCCACATGATTATCCATGTTAATTCGAGTTTAAAGGAAGCAACTACTATTTACACAATCATAATGTCTTTATACATTTAAGCTTAAAGCATTTTAAAATTCAATGAAATGAAGAAGCCATGTGGGATATCCCTCACCTTGATTGGATGAGGTGAGTCTATGAACTCCTAGTTTGAGATTGATTGAAGGAGAATGTCTTTCAAGTATATCTGTTGCAAATAGCCCCTGAATAAAGTATTTTAGAATCCCAGTGGGTTAGTACTGAGTTGACTCAGTTGGGAAACGGACCGAGTCAACTCGTCATTGAGCATTGAGTTGGCACAGTTGGGGGAAACCGGCCGGGTCAGCCTTTAATCGGGTATGCTTGGCCCAGAGTAGTATTCAGGATAGCCAGGGCGATCAGCTCCCCATGCCCAACTGAGTTGGGATCTATTCCCCCACACCGCACCCGAGTCGTTGACTCGGTAGTAACTTAAGTGCAAATGGCACTTCCACCCCCAGTTTCTAGCGAACCAGAGTTTGGTTTATAGTGCTGGTCCCAGCTCTAGGACAACTGACCACTGCCATGAAGGCAGATCGGGGTTTTCACACTAGGAGGGTGCCGAGTCACTCAACTCGTAACTGAGTTGAGGTGACGGTAGGCAAAATCAGTCCAAACAGAGGCGTTCATGAACAGCAGGGGGAGGAGCGACGAAGGTTACCTGATTCGGGAACTCTCGGTTGCTGATGGAAGGTTTGGGACGTCTGACTTCATCAGCAAATGATGCAGCTGGACGTTTAATGGGTGATCGACTCGGCAGACTCAGACGAGCTAGAATAGCGACTGAAAACGGGTCCCAGCAGCCACCCCCTCGCCAATCTCTCACACAACAACCTACACCTCCCTTTCTAATCTCCCTCTTTTGCTAGCTCTCAGAGCCGAACGAATAGGGCTAAGTTGGGTAGCTGCTGGAACTCGTTCCACCGGCAGGCATCTTCTCTCTCTTTATCGCTTTCCCCTTTCCTTCTTTAGGTTTTCCTTGGGAGACGCCCTAATTCCCGTCCTTTTATAGGCGTTTCTATTTCTAGAATGATCCACAGCTAATCCCAGTGATTAGCGTGTTGTAACGCATTGTTGCCGAGAACGGCCAGCCATCAGGGTCATCCAATGTATTGGGTCCTGTTGCAGGGTACTAAACAACTACCCAGATGGATTTTACATGGGGTGGGATGCACGATGAACGGCCCGGATGAGTGAATGGGCCCGTTTTCGTAGAAGGTGGGTTTCACAGTCAGTTGAGGAAGATTGAAGATAAAATTGGCATTTTTCAACTGAGCAGTTTATCCATAGATCAGGGTCGTTTTGATGGTCCTGATATGGTCTAAAAGTAATGTGGGGTCCACCTCACGGTGCAAGAAGTGTTGCTTATTAAGACACTTCGTTGAAGCCAAAAACCGTGGTGCCGCTACACGTTCTCGTCATTTTCTCGGGTGCTAGAAATATCTGCTAACCCTATTTTAGAAGGCTGGGATTCTCTTGGACGCAAGGTCAGGATTTGAGAACGGTTTTCAGATTCGCCAGCTCATATAGCTAGGAACGGAAAAATCCCATTTAAGAAGGAAAAGTGTTGCACGCTACGTTGTTTGTGGACATGATTGTTCACCCATGTGAGTGCGACTCGTGTAGAAAATTCCATGGTATTGGTTAGATTCTCCTTATGTTCCTGATGGACAGTTCGGATCGTTGATCTGATCCAAGATGGTGGGTCACATCTGATGCAAACGGAGGCCTTCCGTTTAAACTGTAACCGGCGGGAATGACGGAAAGAGAGAGAGAGGGAGAGAGAGAGAGAGAGAGAGAGAGAGAGAGAGAGAGAGAGAGAGAGAGAGAGAGAGAGAGAGAGAGAAAATCTCTTCTTTGTTTTGTTGAGTCAACACAGTCAAACTGTGTTGACAGATCTGGTGGACAGTGAGTGCACATGACTCTGTGCACATGCATGATTGAAAAGTGGGGTTCATGTGGTGATCAATATGATCTGGACCGTCCATTTTTCTTAGAAGGTCCACTAATGGCCATTGACTGAGCATTATGTAGATCCACCACTTAGATGGTCATATAAATCAAAGTTTAATATTTTGAATGTCTATTAATGAAATTTTTAAGGGAAGGTTGTTTAGGTAATTTGGTAATCAAAGGTTCTTGGGACCTAGGGTCTTATTTTAAGGTAGATGATGTGAGTAAGATGGTCACACTACATGATTATAAATTTATTACGACTTACCATGGAATTTGTGGTCATTTTTATCTAGATTTGTCAATCTTCATAACATTGATGGTCAGGTAGTTTCTAAACTTAATTTAAGAAAATTTTAGGGTTTCAATATTAACGTTGGGTGGTTTGACTTGTCAACCAAGGTGATTGAAATCTCAAAATAAGTTTCTTTACGAATGTAATGGTCCGCTTTAATATAAATTAATGGATGGTTGATCCTAATTGCAAGTTGTGTCTAAGATTTAAATACAAATCGTTGTACGCCTAAATACTTCCTACGGTTCAATGGTAACGCCCAAGTACTCAAAAGTACGGGGTGTTACAGAAATGGCACCCAAATCAGTTATAAATCATTAGCCGACAATGAAAGCCTTGAAAACCATAACCTAAACGTTTATAGTCCGTACCTTTCGCCGATAAACAAGTATCGAACTCAATTTGTATACCGAGTCCTTGTTTACGACACAACGGCAACCTACAGTATGAAATAGGTTAACTATTTCATCACTTACACTATTTGAAACCCTAAAACAGATTAGGGTTAGGGTTTTCCTTACCTAAGAACGGCGTCGGAATCGCTGGAATAGCAATACGAAAGTGGCAGTTAGGTACGTGGAACGGTAGGATTGAATCCTAAGAGCGAACTCTCACTCTCTCTCTCTCTGACTTTATCTCTCTTTCCTTCTCTCTTTTCTCTTTTCTCTCTCTTAGGGTTGCAAATTCGTATGACATGAGAGAGAGAGAGAGGGTTTAAGGTCCTTATATAGGCCCAGAACTAACAGGAATGGCCCCAGGGCCATGGTATACTTAGGTTATAGCCAAATAGTGGTTGTTTCGATTCAATGGAGCACTTCTGGATCTAGGTCAGACTTAAGCTCCCTGGCATTGGATTAGGTCGAGTTAAGTTTTCAGCCTGATCAGATTTACAGATCGACTGTGGCGGACCAGTTTCTGTTCAACAGTCACCGATACTTGATCAGGGCCACAAGTACACTGACACGTGTATGAAATTTTTCTTGATCCGAGGGTGTAATTAGGTCAGATTCTGACAGTCTGAAACCTTAGATTTGGCCCGCAACTGAATGGCTCAATTCACTTAAATCCGAGTACGTTTTCCAAAGATATTCGCGTTTCTCACACACTTTGCTCCGGGCTTAAGTTGTGTGTGTCTGGATACTATCTAGATTTGATTCCCGAGATGGTTGTCAAGCCCAGTAAATCGGTCATAAGTGTATAGTTTCGTGGTCAATGGACTTTCGACACGCGGTCCAGGTCCGATACGAGGTTTCAATGTGCTCCCGAGAGTAACTGGGTTTAGAGATTGATCCTAGATTTTAGGTTAATGTAGCGTCAATGATTCTGCAAGTTTTGGGTCTTGCAGTTCGTATTTAAAGTGATTAGTGCTAATTTTGTAAGTAATCTAGTTTAACACTGTTGAGGGTCAAATATTGCATATTAGACCTCAGTTATTGCTTGGATTTACAAGCATGATACCGTTTAATGGCCCGATTTAATCGTGTTTGTGATGCAGAGTGTATTTACGAGCATGGACTGAAAAAGGGTGCTTAAAGCATGAATTTAATGCTCTGATGACACCAAAGATAAGGGACAGACTCCAGGGGACCAAGATCGACGAAATTACACGCCAGAGATCTGAGGAAATCGGGAAATTGAAGCTCAAATGACCCAAAAATCATCCAGAATGCAAGATCACAGGGTTCTCACCATCCGTTTGGCTCGAAACTTCATACGTGGCCTGAGGACAAGAAATTAACCTTACAAGTCAATTTTTAGCCATTGGATCCCTCTGGAAGTGACCCAATGGACAGATCAGCCTATAAATTAGTGAATTAGGGCCCACCTGATATCTGGATATGCTTCAAAATTGGTCTCAACCCTCTAAACCAGATGAGGAAGCGGATGAACATTGTGGATTTAGCCAAACATTACTGTGAATCTCACCTTGAGTGATGCACGTGTGCAC
Source organism: Magnolia officinalis (assembly GCA_021015155.1). NCBI lineage: Eukaryota > Viridiplantae > Streptophyta > Magnoliopsida > Magnoliales > Magnoliaceae > Magnolia > Magnolia officinalis. The sequence goes on from JAJHSJ010000009.1 coordinate 23,692,586, forward strand.
AGAACACGTGCACTCCCGGTGCACCAAGCTCACTAAGTCGGTCAGCTTGCGCTGACTCGACTATTTTTAAAATCTGAAATCCCCGCCCGCGTAACAGCGAGCAGGGACTTGCGGTCGGGTGCAGGTGGGCCACCATCATCATGCCTTTGGATGATCCACACCATTCATTGACTTTAGGGGGGTCAAACCGACCGTACCCTGAGCTGTCTCTTGATTTTCTTAGATGTTGCATGAATATGAAGGCTTCGACGCAAGTTGGATGGCACTAAACAAACGTCCGAGAGATACCACATTTTGGATCCAAAACCGTCCATATCTAAACGATTTTTCGAGAGGAAAGCAGTGGACGGCGTGGATTTTGTAAAACAACAGCAAAGTGGGCCCCACCAACTTCACAATAACCGTCTACGCAAGCTCTGTTCCGCAGCAAATTGTACGGTTAATCTAGGTGGGCCACTGTCTCTAATCATTTCAAAGATCCAGATCGTCCATTGTGCAGGCCGTCGAAAATCGTCCGTAAGGACGCCTGAATCCAAAACCGTCCATATCTAAACGATTTTTCGGGAGGAAAGGAGTGGACGACGTGGATTTCGTAAAACAGTAGTAAAGTGGGCCCCACCAACGTCACAACAACCGTCTGCGCGAGCTCTGTTCCACAGTAAATTGTACGGTTAATCTAGGTGGGCCACTGTCTCTAATCATTTCAAAGATCCAGACCGTCCATTGTGCAGGCCGTCGAAAACCGTCCGTAAGGACGCCTGCCCTTCACAAAAACGTTTTTATGTGCGAAGAGGAAGTTCGGCGCAAGAACAACTTGCTTTCTTGGCTGCGTAAAGTCTCCGCAGAAAGTTTCCAAAAATGAATTGTTCTCTGACTCTAGCAAGGTCTACACACAGCTTCCACACCAACTTCCTGCTTATAAGAGAGAGATCGAGAACGTGAGAGAGGGAGTCAATTTGGAGGGGACGTCAGTGAGAGAGAGAAACAGGGAAAGTATTTTTTATATAGTTTTTATTTATTTATTTTTTTCTTCTTAATTTTGTGAGATCCAGCCTACTCATGTGCGGCTAAACCTCTTAGCTAGGGCTAAGAGGTGAAGCTTGTAGCATGATGAGAGACCTTACTTTGTGTCGTCGAATTAATTTTAATTTATGAACTACCTTGATTATAGTTTGATTAATGGGAATGTTTTTAGTTTTTAATGGTCTGTTGTGACTGAAATTACAATGGGTCTGTGATGGCTTTGAGCATGTTCCTACTCATTTTATGTTTATGACGTCAGGAAGCCCTGTTGTTCACCATCGTCTCCTGGGCATGGTCGGATGACGGTACCCTTCCTAACCTTCAGATCATGATGATTGGTTGGTAATTAGTTTAATTCTGTTGTTTACTTTGTCTCCTAGGCATGGTTTGGTGATGGAATCCATTCTAATTCATATGCCTCTCATCTCTTTAAAACTATATCAAAGTAAGTTCAGTCGATTTTCATGATTACACCCTTCAACTGGATGAAGATGGGACTCTAAGTCCAGTTGAGTTTTTGATGCAGGCATAAGATCTCCTTGATCTCTACAAGTGGATCCTCTGAATCTCTAGTTTCCTTTCCCTGAATTCCTTAAGTTTTAGATTAATATTTCACAATTATTCCTCAAATTACAATCGATTTAGAGTTCATCTTAGTCTAGTTCTAGTTCTACTTAGTTTCAGATAACGTACAGATATCAGTCTCTTGGGATTCAACCTCGGTCTCACCGAGTTTATTACTACATCACAACCCTATACTTGGGGAGTGAACAAGTTTTTGTTAGTTAATTTCATCAAATTTCTAAAGGATTTGGTCCTGAGTGATTTCTGCCTGAGGTGGTACTCAGGTCTTTGTACAGATTTTTCCGAGATGTTACATATATATGTTCAAGGCAATGCATGCATCTCATGCACAAGGACAATGCTTCAAGTCAAGTACAATGATCTACTTTAAGAAATGCAAGATCAAGTACGTTGTTCTCTTCTGTAAGCTTCAGAGTTTTTAGAACTACGTTGAAAGACGAGATCTTGTCCAAGACTCAAGGTGTAGTACAACTCAAGAACTACAAGTTCAAGGTTCCAAAAAACTCAAGTTTGAGCTTCATCATGTGTCGAGATCTCAAGCTTCATGAACTTCAAAGATCACTAATCATCTGAAGAAAAGAATGTTCAATGTTCACACTTCATGTCTTAGGTATGAATGACCTTAGATTGACCTTAGGGTAGGTCATTTTGAATACATAATTCAAATTAAATCACTATATAAGTGTTTTGTTTGTTCTTCGACTAGTCCTGGACTTGGTTCGACTAGTCCTAGCACTGGCTCGACCAGTCCCAGAAATTCCACGACCAGTCCTAAGTTGTTGCAAATTTTCAGAATTTTTTGGTTGAGCTACGACTAGTCCTGGAGACTGCTCGACCGGTCGTGTGAATAGTGCCGACTCGTTCACGACCAGTCCGGCAACTACTACTCAAACTCCAGTAATAATTCTGGTTTCTCACGACCAGTCGTGGGCAAGTCATGACCAGTCGTGGGCAAGTCACGACCAGTCGTGAAGTGCCTACGATCAGTCGTGGAATAGTTCTATCCGATCGCGCTTAAAATTTCAAAATGCAGTTCGTCCTACGACCAGTTGTGGTGGCCACACGACCAGTCGTAGATGTGATTTCTGCAACTATAAATAGAGCACGATTTTCAGAGTTTGATAATCCAATGTAAGTAAAATCAAGGCGTCACTCTAAGAGATAAGTTAGTTTCCTTTTAAGCTATATTGTGCATATTTAATATTTTCTTTTGTTAGCTTTGTCAATTTGATTTTGTTTCTATATTCCAATTTGATTTGAAAGAGGAATTGTTGTATTCCTTCTTCTTGGAATCAAAATCAAATAGATCTAGCCCAACTAGTTTGATTTAAAATCAATCTAGAACTTAGAACCATTTCAAAGTGAGTATTGGACATTGAACTTATATATTCGAACTTCTACTCCGATTTGGTTCTTCCGAGTTGCAACAAAAGGAGAAATCCAGGAATTTTACATTATTGTAAATTTCTTTCTTTTGGTTTTATTTGAGATTAAGCCAAAAAAATCTCAATCTATTGGTTATCTAAGGAGAGCTAGAAAACTCAGAAGTGGGGTTTTTTGAATTGTGTAGTCCCACTGAAAGACACAATTGTAAGGGTTTTAGGTGAACCTGAGAAAAACCTATTTGATTAGTGAACGCTAATATCCACTGTGTGAGGATATTAGGAGTGGAGTAGCAAGCTGTGTGGCTGTTGTTTAACAGTTGGTGTACACACAGGCGAACCACTATAACTCTTTGTGTTTTGTGGATGTGTGATTTATTTTTCCTATCTTTTATCATTCAAAATTGTGGGATGTATGTGTGGATGTGAATGTTCTAATATTTATATTTCAAGCATTGTGGGAATGTTGTAATAGTGTAGATTTCAATTCTCACTATTTCCTTTTATTTTCCTCTTTAGTTTGAGAATTTGATACTCATCGTTCTAGTAAGGTTGTCCTGTTATAAACCCTTGGTTTTTATGATATAAGGTTGTCCTTAGAACAACATTTGTATCAACCTCTCAATACTTGATTATTGAAGCTGCTTTTCATTCCTACATTGTGAATTACTTTCCTTTATTTGGCTATCATATTCTTTAATTCCGCTATGATTTTTTTAAATTTGGCGTATTCCTATTCACCCCTCTCTCTCTCTCTCTCTCTCTCTCTCTAGGACATATAACTTGGCCTTTTCAAGTGGTATCAAAGCCTAATAGCTCGCTTTTAATTCTTTATATTTGGATTCATTTCCTGAGCTAATCGATCTAAGCTATATATAAAATGTCAAATTTTGATAGCCTTTCAGTCACTAGGCCTCCACCCTTTGATGGCACCAATTATGCCTATTGGAAAGCTAGAATGAGGATTTTTCTAAAATCCATGGATGAGAGTGTGTGGCTAGCCACAATGACTAAATGGACTCCTCCTACCACTGAAGTAACTGGTATCGATGAATCAAAATCAATGAGAATAACACCTTATTTTTCATGGACTAATCTTCAGAAAAGTGAGACTAGTGCAAATGCAAAAGCATTAAATGCAATCGCTTGCACATTATCACCGGATGAATTCAAAAGAATTATATCCTATGATTCTACAAAGCAAGCCTGAGATATATTAGAAATGACACACGAGGGAACATCAATTGTCAAGAAATCTAAAGTTCAAATCCTCACAACTAAATTTGAAAAAATACATATGGAAGAAAATGAAATGTTTATGGACTTCTACACTAGATTAAATGACATTGTGAACTTTATGTGGGGTCTTGGTGATAAAATCCCTAAAAGTAAAGTATGTACAAAAATACTACGCTCACTTCTTGAATGGTTCAATTCTAAGGTAACTGCGATCTAGGAACTTCGTGATGCGGACAATATGAGGCTAGAGGAATTAGTTGGCTCTTTACAGACTTATGAGTTAACTTTTAAAGCTCCAAAAGGTAAATCTATTGCCCTTAAATCTTTTAAAAATAGTTTTTAAGAAAATAATAACAATTCTGATTTAGAAAACTCTGAAGATGATATGGCCCTTTTAGCGAAAAAGTTTTATAAAATTTTCAAAAGTAAAAAGAGGGTTGATTTTCAAAAATCGAATGATAAGAAGAAATCTAAACCTAAAACTCGAAAATCATTGAAAGACAGTCAGTGTTACAACTGCCATGAATATGGGCATTTAGCAAACAAGTGTCCTAAAAAGGACAAACCCAAAAAGAAGGGTATGTTGGCTACTTGGGATGAATCCTCTGATTCTGAAGCCTCTTTTGAATTAGAAGATTTTAAAACCGAGTCGGGCAGTGAAGTTAAAGCCCTTATGACTCTAGCTAAGTTCACTTTTTTAGATAATGATGATTCAACTAGTGAAGAAAATTTGAATAGTGATTGTGAAAATGAAGATGATCTTCAAGATGCTTACAATGCCCTATACAAGGAAAGTTGTAAAATTATTGTCAAACTTAAACTTCAAAACAAAAAATTTTCAAAGCTTAAAGAAAATTTTGAGTCTCTTGTTTTAGAAAAATCCCATATTTCAGATTGTTTTGAAAATACTAAATGTGATTTAGAATTCAAAACCTCCCTTATTGAAAATCTTAAATTTGAAAATGAAAAACTTAAACTTGAAGTCTCTTCACTTTTGAGTTTAAAGGATACATGGAGGTATGCCGAAGGAGATCCAAAGTTAGAAAAACTTTTATCTGGATCAAGAAAATGTGACAACTGATCTAGTTTGGGATACGATAGAAATATTCCTCATAAACAGAAGAATACTCCTTCCAAGTTTGTGAAAGGAGAAACTTCAAACTCAAAAGGGAAAAGTACAAATCAAAATTTTTCTAAAAATACTAAAACTTTTCAAAAACCTAAAAGCAACTATATCAACTATAAAAATCAAAACCAAAACCCTTTAGCTAAAAAAATAGTTGATTTACTCAAGGAGCTTTTAAAATCTAACTCAGTAGGTCACTCTTACAACAACTACAAACAAAAGAAGACCAACTATACTCCTAAACCCAAAACAGTTATGAAATGGGTTCCTAAGGTTACTTGCTTGGCTGCCCACACGATTTTCAAAGCTACAAGTCATTCAAAGTGGTACTTAGACAGTGAATGCTCAAGGCATATGACTGCTGATAAAGGTCTATTCACCGATCTCAAAGATATGATTGATGGTTCAGTCACATTCGGTGATGGCAGCAACTGTAGAATTATTGGCCAAGGTACGGTTCAACTTTATAACCTCCATTTGTTTAAAAATGTTTTATACGTTGAAGGGTTAAAACATAATCTGTTAAGCATATCTCAAATATGCGATAACAATCATAGTGTAAAATTTTCTAACCAAGGTTGTGAAATTCTAAATAGTAAGGGTTCAGTAACATGAACTGGTCGCAGAACTTTTGAAAACTGCTATATTGTTAGTGAATCCAGCTCATCTAGTCAATCATGTTACGTGGTCCATACAGATGAGACTGATTTATGGCATAAACGTCTTGGACATGTAGACTACCATAATTTGTATAGATTGAGCAAAAAAGAACTGATAAGAGGTCTACCTAAATTACAGAAAGTAGACAAAATATGTGGTGAATGCCAGATTGGCAAGCAAACAAGGAACTCTCACAAAAAGGTGAACTCCAATGCCACATCAAGACCACTCGAGCTTATCCATATGGATCTTATAGAACCTACTAGGACGGAGAGTTGAGGTGGCAAAAAATATATTTTGATAATCGTGGATGATTTTACCAGATTCACATCGGTAGCCTTCTTAAGGAATAAATCAGAAATCCTTGAAGAAGTAAAAAGGGTTCTCAAACGGATTCAAATGGAAAAAGGTTTTCAAGTCTGTAAAATTCATAGTGATCATGGATCTGAATTTGAGAATTGCAGTTTTGAGAAATTCTGTAGCGATCAGGGAATATCGCATGAATTCTCTGTGCCCAAAACACCACAACAAAATAGAATTGTTTAAAGAAAAAATAGAGTGCTTCAAGAAATGGCTAATGTAATGTTGAATAGTATGAAGCTATCTAAAAATATTTGGGCCGAAGCTGTAAATACTACCTGCTATATAATCAACCGGGTTTATACAAGTAAATCTAATAATAAAACGACTTATGAAATGTGGTTCGATAAGAATCCTATTGTCAAATACTTTCGAGTTTTTGGTAGCAAGTGCTATATTTTACGTGACTGAAAATTTGGGTAAGTTTGACACTAAAAGTGATTAAGGGATCTTTTTAGGATATTCGTTAAACAGTCGCAAATATCGTGTATTGAACAAGAGGACCGGTGTGATTTAAGAGTCCATCAATGTGGTCATTGACGATCACTTAAATACACCTGCCTCAAGTTCAGATAATGATGAAGTTCTTTTAGTTGACATACCAGAGACTTCATCAAATCAAACTAACTCTGAACTAAGGGCTGTTAAAGATCATCCAACCATTCAAATTCTTGGAAACCCTCTCACTTATGTATGCACTCGTAGATAACTAGAAGATATATGTAATTACGTATGCTTTACATCCCAGATAGAACTGGTTAACGTAAAAGAAGCTCTTACTGACGAAAACTGGATAGTTGTATGCAAGAAGAGCTTAATCAATTTGTGAGAAATGATGTTTGGTACCTAGTTCCTAGACCTAAAGATAAACATATTATCGGAACTAAGTGGATTTTCAAAAATAAGTCTGATGAACTTGGTAATATAATTCGAAACAAGGCTAGACTGGTTGTATAAGGGTACACTCAAATTGAAGGCATTAATTATGATGAAACCTTTGCCCAAGTAGCTCGTCTTAAATCAATCAGACTATTTATATCCATTGCTTGCTTTAGAAAGTTTAAAATTTATCAAATGGATGTAAAAAGTGTGTTTTTAAATGACGATCTGCATGAAGAAGTTTATGTTGAACAACCAACGGGTTTTGAAGACCCTAAGAATGCTGATCATATTTATCGCCTAAAAAAGGCTCTCTACGGTTTAAAACAAGCTCCCAGGGCATGGTACAAGAAATTGACTAAGTTTTTACTAAGTCATAATTTTCAAATGGGAAGTGTTAATAAAACTCTTTTTGTTAAGAAACATAACGATCATATCTTAATAGTGCATATCTATGTTGATGATATTATTTATGGATCTACCTGTACTAACATGATTGTTGAGTTTGCAGATTTAATGAAATCTAAGTTTGAAATGAGCATGGTTGGGGAATTAAATTATTTCCTAGGGTTGCAAGTAAAACAACAACCTGATTGTATTTTTATTTCTCAAACCAAATATGCTTTGAACTTAATCAAAAAATTTGGATTTGAGAATGGTAAGAATTTTGATACTCCTATGAGTACAACCTTAAGACTCTCAAAGGACTCTACAGGTAAAAATGTGGATCCTAAATTATATCGTAGTATGATTGATAGTTTACTTTATTTAACTGCTAGTAGACCTGATATTGCTTTGAGTGTTGGTATTTGTGCTAGATATCTGTATGATCCTAAAGAGTCACATTTAACTGCTGTTAAGCGGATTATGCGATATGTCGCAAGTATAGCAAAATTGGGTCTTTGGTATCCACATGAGACTAGTGTTCAGTTGGCTGGGTACTCAGATGCTTATTGGGCTGGTAATATCGATGATAGAAAATCAACCAGTGGTGGTTGTTTCTATATTGGAAATTATTTAGTTTCTTGGTTTAGCAAGAAGCAAAGTTTCGTATCACTCTCAACTGTTGAGGCTGAATACATCGCAGCTGGAAATACATGTACTCAGCTTGTATGGATGAATAGAATGTTAAGAGATTACAGAATTACACTGGATTCTATGGTCTTATATTGTGATAATTCAAGTACAATAAATATATCTAAAAATCCAATCTAGCATTCGCGTACCAAGCACATTAACATTAGGTATCATTACGTTCGTGAATTAGTGGAAGAAAAAATAATTTTATTGGAATACATTCCTACCGAGACTCAACTTGCTGACATTTTCACTAAATCGCTCGACAAAAGCAGCTTTAATAAATTAAAATTTGATCTCGGTGTGTGCATTCTAAATTGATTATTCATGCATGTTTGTATCATAGTGTATATATATTTGATAATTTATTGGTTTAAATTTCAAATTTTTATGAAAAATGCATGTTTTTGTTGGCACACGACCAGTTGAGGACATGGTGGACCAGTCGTGGCATGACCGGTCGAGGACATTCCACGACCAGTCGTGTAGGGCACTGGATCTTTTAATTTGGGAAAAAACCCTTTCTTCCTCATTTTCTCTTTCTTATCCAACGGGCCGTAGCACGACTAGTCGTACCCAAGTGTTTGATTCATCAAGGTTAGTGCATTATTTCAGTTATTCTTATAGATTCAAGCTCTAATCTCTTCATTTTCTTCCTTGGAGTGCTTGATTTCATGTTTCTTTGAAGATTGTGAGGTTTTCTTCTCCAAAATCTGTTTTTGAGAAAACCCATTCCACATTTTTTGTAACTTCTTGCTTCTTTAATTTTCTTATTGCAAATGGATGCTAGAGGGAAAAGAAAACTTCTCGTGGTGCTTCCTCATCTAGATCGAATCTTTTAACAAGGCGCCATCTTCGGTCACTCGACGATGATCCCTCACATGTACGGGATTTAAGAATGCGCAATGTTATTGTTGAGCGCCCTGTTGATCTTGAACTCATTGCTCCTTTTGGTCTCCTTCCTATTCTCCAATCTGTAGGATGGGATAACATTCTACGATAGGGTGGGCCAGCATACCAGTCTATTACGCAGGCTATGTTTGCCTGTATTTCTAAATTTTTTACTGAGAATTTAATGTTTTCAATAGCTACTAGAGAAGGTCCATTTGATATAGACCGTCATCTAATTTTGGCTCTTATGAACATACCTGTTAATGATGAGGGTATTCCTATTCACACTCTAGTTGACAAACCGTCGGAATCAGAAAAACGTATGCTAACTAGAGATTTGTGTAATATAGATGTGTAATGGACTCATAAAGGGAATGCGTTTGCTTCCAAGTACTTGTTACCCAGATACAGGGTTCTTCATTGAATATTATTTCAAATCTGTATCCACGTTCAGGTAACAAAACAGAATTGACTTCGTTTATGGTTCGTATTTTGCATTCCATCATCTCTGGTACTTAAGTTTGTCTTCTATCTCTGATCTGTCATTCTATCATTCAATTTCGTCTCCATCTTGGACATAGTGATATTTCATTTGCCTATCTTATGACTGTGTTAGCTACTCACATGCTAGTTATTATGCCTGTTTGAGAGTCTCCTATTCATCACCTTATTTTCATCAATTCAAATATAAACAAGATGAAATTGGAACTGGCTCCTGGCCAAATGGATGTGGGTGGTGGTGGAGCTGAAGCAGGGAATGAAGAAGAAGGTGGCGATCTTCCTCCCGATAATATCAATATAGACGACATTTTTTATGAAATTGAATCAGACTCTACAAATGATCCTGATTATGAGCCATCCGATTTTGATGCTCGTCTTCGTGCACTTGAGAAGAAGGTAGAGAACATGAATGTTGCCCATGATTTACAATTTAAATATATGCGCAAGTATCTGAGGCGCTTAAACAAGGGCCTTCATCAACTTGATCCTACCATACCTGCTCCTTCTTCAGGATCTGATTAGGTGTTTTTATTCTATGGTCTGTAATAACTCTTATACAACTATGCTTTCTTTTAGTTTTTGAGACTGACTTTGGTTGACTTTGGTTTAAGCTGGTAAATGATATGTGAACTTTGAATTTGCTTATATATCTTTCATATCTTGCCTAGTTAACTCCTTCATTACTCTCTTGTTAGTCTTCCTCTTCCATTTCTTATTTGCTTCCTTTGTCATATTGTGACAAAAAGGGGGAGAATATTTCAAGTTTTGGATTGATTGCTTATGGATATGGATTGTGGGGTAGTAGCATTATTTTTTTGGATATATGTGTCCTACTCAGGGAGAGTATGTAAGGGGGTGTTTTGCCTACTTCATGATGATGTGTGTGCTAGTTGATGATAACTGGTGCATGATTCTTTATTGAGATGCTTCTCTTATTTTTATTGAGTATGTTTTGTCACAAATTTGACAAAGGGGGAGATTGTAAGTGTTATGGTTTCATGTTCCTTTGATTGTCGAATTTTATAGTGCCAAAACTTCAATCTGTGTCTTGTGTAGCACGATGATATATATGTTTAAGGCAATGCATGCATCTCATGCACAAGGACAATGCTTCAATTCAAGTACAATGATCTACTTCAAGAAATGCAAGATCAAGTACATTGTTCTCTTCTGTAAGCTTCAGAGTTTTTAGAACTACGTTGAAAGACGAGATCTTGTTCAAGACTCAAGGTGTAGTACAGCTCAAGAACTACAAGTTCAAGGTTCCAAAGAACTCAAGTTCAAGCTTCATCATGTGTCGAGATCTCAAGCTTCATGAACTTCAAAGATCACTAATCATCTGAAGAAAAGAATGTTCAATGTTCACACTTCATCTCTCAGGTATGAATGACCTTAGATTGACCTTAGGGTAGGTTATTTTGAATACATAATTCAAATTAAATCACTATATAAGTGTTTAGTCTGTTCTTCGACTAGTCCTGGACTTTGTTCGACTAGTCCTAGCACTAGCTCGACCAGTTCGAGAAATTCCATGACCAGTCCTAAGTTGTTGCAAAATTTCAGAATTTTTTGGTTGAGCTATGACCAGTCCTGGAGACTGCTCGACTAGTCGTGTGAACAATGCTGACTCGTTCATGACCAGTCCAGTAGCTACTACTCAAACTCTAGCAATGAATTATGGTTTCTCACGACTAGTCGTGGGCAAGTCATGATCAGTCGTGGAGGACTCACAACCGGTTGTGAAGTGCATACGACCAGTCGTGGAACGGTTTTATCCGATCGCCCTTAAAATTTCAAAATGCAGTTCGTCCTACGACCAGTCGTGGTGGCTACACGACCAGTCGTAGATGTGATTTCTGCAACTATAAATAGAGCACGGTTTTCAGAGTTTGATAATCCAATTCAAGTAAAATCAAGGCATCACTCTGAGAGATAAGTTAGTTTCCTTTTAAGCTACATTGTGCATATTTAATATTCTCTTTTGTTAGCTTTGTCAATTTGATTTTGTTTCTATATTCCAATCTAATTTGAAAGAGAAATTGTTGTATTCATTCTTCTTGAAATCAAAATCAAATAGAGCTAGCTCAACTGGTTTAATTTAAAATCAATCTAGAACCTAAAACCATTTCAAAGTGAGTATTGGACATTCAACTTCTATATTCGAACTTCTACTCCGATTTGGTTCTTCCGGGCTGCAACAAAAGGAGAAATCTAGGTATTTTACATTATTGTAAATTTCCTTCTTTTGGTTTTATTTGAGATTAAGCCAGAAAAATCTCAATCTATTGATTATTTGAGGAGAGCTAGAAAACTCAGAAGTGAGGTTTTTTGAATTGTGTAAGCCCACTCAAAGACACAATTGTGAGGGTTTTAGGTGAACCCAAGAAAAACCTATTTGATTAGTGAAGGCTAATATCCACTGTGTGAGGATATTAGGAGTGGAGTAGCAAGCTGTGTGACTGTTGTTTAACAGTTGGTGTACACACAGGCGAACCACTATAACTCTGTGTTTTGTGAATGTGTGATTTAGTTTTCCTATCTTTTATCATTCAAAATTGTGGGATGTATGTGTGAATGTGAATATTGTAATATTTACATTTCAATGTAACGACTCAAAAAATCCCGTACAAAGGCCCGAGTACCACCTCAGGCAGAAATCACTCAGGACCAAATCCTTTAGAAATTAGACGAGGATTAACTAGTGTTAAACTAGATTACATACGAAATCCGCACTAATCATTTTAAATACGATCTGCAAGACCCAAAACTCGTAGAATCATTAACGCTAGGTTACCCTAAAATCTAGGATTAATCTCATTACCCAGTTGCTCTCGGGAGCACATTGAAACTCCGTATCGGATCTGGACCGTACGTCGAAAGTCCGATGACCACGAGATTAAGTGTTTAGGACCACCTTGCTGGGCTTGACAACCATCTCGGAAATCAGAACAAGATAGTGTCCCAGGGCTATTTGCTTGAGCCCGGAGCGGGGAGTGTGAGAAAACATGGTTTTCTTTAGAAATTAAATCTAATTAAAGTAATGTGAGACTTGTCGCTTGCGAGCCAAATATAAGCAATCAGACCATCGAAATCTGACCCAAATACACCCTCGGATCAGGGAACATTTCCCATACATGTCCGTGTACTTGTAACCCTGATCGAGTTTCAGTGACCGTTGAACTGAAACCGGTCCGCCACGTGTGATCTGGGAACCCGACTGGAACGAAAACTTAACTCGACCTAGATCCAAGGTCAGTGAGCTTAAGTATGACCTTTGGCTCAAGGGGGAGGGGGGGCTCTAGAAGTGCTCCGTTGAGACGGAACAGACCTAATTTGGCTATAACCTAGGTATACCTTGGCCCTGGGTCTAATCTGGAGTGTTTTGAGCCTATATAAGGACGTTAAACCCTCTCTCATTCAGCCCATACGAATTTGAGAGAAACCCTAGGAGGGAGAAGAGAGAAAAGAGAGAGAAAGTGTGAGAAGAGTGAGAGATTCTTCCTGATACACTACCCTGCTATCCTACGTGCTTAACCATCACGTTCTAATCACTTTTCTAGCGATTCCAGCTTCATTTCTAGGTAAGAAAACCCTAACCCTAACCTGTTTTACAGTTTCTATTGGTACTAGTAGCGAAGTAGCTGACTTACCTTGTGTTATAGGTCGTCATATCGACGTTGACGAAAGCGTAGAGTTTCTATTAAGTTCGTTACGCTTCTACGACGTAAGGTGCGAACTATAGACGTATAGGTTATGATTTTTAATGCTTTCAATGTCAGATAATGATTGATTCATGATCTGGGTGTTATTTCACATGTAAAATGTGATGTTCGTTTTGCGATTCAGTTACATATGCTAATTATGGCGTTTAGTGTATTCAGTATATTTGTAGAAAATACCGTATACGTACAATATATGAAAATGTGTTTGCCATGATTAATTACTATGTGTATATGCTATATATGTATGTAATACTTTCTCAGTGAAAGGATTCGCCCTAATACATGTTTGGCTAATATAAGTTATGTATGTTAAATAAGTGTAGTCTAAGTGTTTGTGAAAATGCTTGTATGAGTAAGCACTTAGGATATAGTGCTTTAGGTAGGTGTTGAGATAAGATTCTCAATTACCATAGAGATGTGTATGATTTCCTCCATGCAAGTTGTTTAATTTGATCGCTTACTTATGAAATGTATGTGTTGTATTTCGTGCTTACATTGTGCTTTATAACATGCTTGTTAACATGTTTGAATTACTTGTTTATTCCTGCTTTAACTATCTCATATGATTCTTGATGAAATAAAATGAAGTCGGGACTATGATTTAGTCCAGGCAGTCGGTAACGGGATTGAATTCGTGGATGAGATTCATTCGCCACATAAGACGTGTTTGACGAACCCGAGCCGTACTTCGGTTGGCGACAGTGGTTAAGCCACGTGAAGGGCTTATGCACTTCATGTCGCTCAACTTGTCGTGCGCTCGTGCTTGTCGAGCTCGTCAAGTAACCTGATCTGTCTATTGTATGTTCATCATGTTTGAATGCTACTACTTGAACCTAAGGTACCAAACTTACCAGTGTAACCCTGTTAACCTTGGTACCTCGATCCTCTAAGACTCATGTGCCGGAGATGGTGGTATGGGACACCGTGGTCGAGCTGTCGGCTTATGCTGGGGCCACGAGCCTCCCCGTAGTGACCAGTGAGCAACCCAGACTTGTGAGCCGAATGTAGTGGTATGAGACACTGTATTCGAGCTGTCGGCCTACACTGATAAGGTGATGGGGGAGCGGTGCAACGAGTGCGTGTAACAGCCCTGACAACCCTTTGTAGTGACCTCAAGCATACTTTAAATCTACGGTGAGGCGACGAGTCTTCCTGTAGTAAATAGAGTATAAACTAGGCCTGTATTGATAAGGTGATGGGGGAACGAAGTGCGTGTAACAGCCCTGACAGCCCTTTACAGTGACCTAGAACCGCATCATCGTATGAGATTATCTAGGACTGACGATGAAAAGGTCAAGCTATATGTCCTAGAGGGGGGTGAATAGGACTATGCCAAATTAAAATAAAATCAGCGGAATAAAATTAATCAATAGCCTTACAATTATAAATCAATTCACAATGCTGAAATCAAATCACCTTAATAAATAAGTATTGAGAGATTGATACAAATTCAGTTCTAAGGACAACCTTACACCATAATAAACAAGGGCTTATGGTAGGACAATCTTATTTCTAGAACATCTTTTGGATCAAGAACTCAATTTTAATAGAAATAAATGAATAGCAGAGAATTGAAATTAAGTGCAGAAATATTGATCTAATTTATTACAACAATCCTCACACTTGCTTGAAATGTAAATTGTTACACCATTCACATCCACATGTACATTCCACACAATTGAATGATAAAAGATATGAAAATTAAGCAAGCATTCAATACACAAGACAGAGTTATAGTGGTTCGCCTGTGTGTACACCAACTGTTCTTCAACAGCCACACAGAATGCTACTCCACTCCTAATATCCTCACACAGGGGATATTAGCGTTCACTATCAAATAGGTTTTCACAGGTTCACCCAAAACCTTTATAATTGTATCTTTTTAACTTCGGCTTACACAATTCAAAAACCAACAAATTGAGATTTTTCTGGCTCTCCTCAGATAACCACACAAATTGAAATTTTTCTGGCGAATCCCAAACAAAAACCAAAATGGAATGAAATTTACAGAATTGTAAAATACCTGGATTTCTCCTCTTGTAGTTGCCCGGAAGAACCAATTGGAGTAGACGTTCGAATATAGAAGTTTAATGTCCACTACTCACTTTAATATGGTTCTAAGTTCTAATTGATTTTAGATTTAAACCAGTTGGGCGTAGATATATTTGATTTTGATTCCAAGAAGAAGGAATAAGTCAATTCCTCTTTTCAAATCAGATTGGAATACAGAAACAAAATCAAATTAAATAAGCTATCAAAAAGAGAAAGAAATTATGCACAAAATAGCTTAAAAATAAACGCAGACTTATCTCAGAGTGGAGCCTTGAATTCACTTAATTATTCAATGAAAAACTCTGAAATTCGTGTGCAATTTATAGCAGAAGAAGTTCGTCTTCGACTGGTCCTAGGGTCACCACGACTGGTCTTGGAATAAACTGATTTTTGAATTTTTGAGCGCGATCGCATCAGACCGTTGTACGACCGGTCGTAGGCAGTCCACGACTGGTCGAGACCCCTCTACGACTGGTCGTGCAACAATTGATTTAGTTGCTGGAGTTTAAGTCGAAGCATTACAACTGGTCGAAGGTCGAGTCGAGGCCATCTCACGACCGGTCGAAAAGACTTCAAGACTGGTTGTAGGCGATCCAAAAAATCCGATAAATTGTAACCATTTTAGGACTGGTCTTGGAACTTCTTAGACTGGTCGAGACAGTGCTAGGACTGGTCGAACAGGGTCTAGGACTGGTCTTAGAGTAGACCAAAATCATGTAATAATATTCATTTGGATTATGTATCCAAAATGACCTACCCTAAGGTAAATCTAATGGTCTATCAAACCTGGAACATGAAGTATGGATATTGAACACTTCATTTACTTAGACTTTGATCTTTACGAAGCTTGATTTCTTCTCGATGTAGCTTGACTACTTCAGAAGCTTCAATGTAACTTTAAGTTGTACTTGAGTCCCGCATTTAGATTTGAATCTTGAACTTCGACTTTCACTTGAACTTGAGTCTTGACCCTGAGTTCTCTCTTAATATTGTAGCTTGAACTATCATGAAGCTTGAAGAATTCTTTGAGCTAGACTTTAAGTGTTGACGAGGTGTCTCGAACAAATTTATCAAGATATAAACACACGACATACGGAGAAGTTTTGACACACAAAATTTGACAATCAAAGAGGAATCAAATCATAGCACTTACAATATCCCGCTTTGTCAAATTTGTGACAAAACACTTCTCATACTTCAATAAGATAAGTATCATATTATATAATAACGAATTATGCACCAGTTGTCATAAAATAAGTAACTAAGACAACTCAACTCCCCCTGACAACGCAACTCCCCCTAGGTTAATACACCTCAACTCCCTCTGAGTAGGTATACATCATATCAATCATACCTCATAAATAGAATGCACACATTCTCCCCCTTTTTGTCAAAATATGACAAAGGAAGAAACAAAGATATGAAAGACAGAAATAGAGATAGCAACTCAGAAAGATAGAATGATAAAAAGTGCAGAGTGAAGAACAAAACAAGAGAAGTATGCAAGGTGAGTCAGAGTACGTATTAAAAGAATGAACAAGTGATGTTTTAAGACAGTAATCCACACAACCAAGGAAAGAAACTTAGTAAACTTGTTACAGAACAAAGATTAAACATTCTCAATCGAAACCAGAAGATGGAGCAGGAATGTTACGATCACTTTGGTGAAGGCTCTTCTGTAAGCGCCTAAAATATTTGCACATATTTTTAAATTGTTGATTGTGGCCAACATTCATCTATTCTACTTTTTCCTCTAATGCACTAAGACGTGCATTGAAATCAGATGGTTCAAAGTCTGGATCATTTCGAGAATCAGAATCAATTTCATTAAAAATATCATCCATGTTAATATCATCGGCTGGCAACTCATCACCTTCGACACCCATCTCAGCTTCAACAGCAGCATCACCCGCATCAACATCAACTTGACCAGGAGCCAACTCTAACTTCATCTTATTTAGGTTGGAATTGTTAAATATGAGGTGTTGGAAAGGAGCCTCACCGATGGGCATAGCGACTAACATGTGAGTGGCTAATACATTTAACAGATATCCAAATGGAATATCACCATGACTAGGATGACTATGAATTTGTATGATAGAGGAACAAATCAAGGAGGGCAAATGGATGTTAGCACCAGTAATGATCAAGTACAAAATACGAACCATAAACAGAGTCAACTCAGTCTTGTTTCCAGAGCGGGGATACATATTAGAAGTGAAGATACGATGCAAAACTCTGTATTTGGGTAACAAGTATCTGGTTTTAAGGGCATTTCCATTTGCAGTCCATGGTGCATTCATGTTACACAATGCTCTAGTAAAAATATGTTTTTTCGATTCTGACACTCTCTCAGCAAGTGCACTAGGATGAACACCATCATCATTTTCTTGAATATCCATAAGGTCGGAAATTAAGTGACGATCAACATGAAACGACCCTTCTCTCGTATCAATAGTAAAAGTCAGTTGCTCAGCAGAGAAGTCAGATATGCATGCAACCATGGCCTGTTCTATGGACTGATATGCCGCTCCACCCCAGCGTAAAATATTTTCCCATCCTACAGATTGAAGGAGAGGAAGGAGACCATAAGGAGCAATATGATTTAAACTAACAGCTTTCTCAACAATAATATTGCGCATATGAAGGTCACGTACATGCGGAGGATCATCTTCAGGATCCCTAAGATGACATCTAGTGACTGCATTTGAACGAGAAGAAGATGCACCTGTATGAATTTTCTTTTTACCTCTAGATTCCATATTCTTGAAGAAATGAAAGAAAGTTCAAGAAAATAGAGATCGGTTTTTCTAGATTCAACAAAAAGGAAGAAGAACCCAAAAAGTTGAAGATTTATAAGAAATAGACAACAATGATCAAGAAAATTAAGAGTTAAGATTAAGATTCTCCAAGAAAATAAGAAAAATCACTCTAACCTGGAGGAATCGAACACAAGGGTTCGACTAGTCGAATCTCGGCTCGTTGGTGAGGAGGGTTAGAATGAAGAAGAAACAAGTTTTCCCCAAATTAAAAAGATCATCGCGCGCACGACCGGTCTTGGGACATACTCGACCGGTCGTATCAAGACTGGTCGAGCACGTTCTCGACCGGTCTTAGACTAAAAAAAAAAAAAAGAAAAATGCAATTTTCACAAAATTTTGAAATTTAAATTAATAACATATTAACATTATATACAATATGATACCAAAATGCATGATCAATCATTTAAATTTGCACATACCAAGATCAAATTTCAATTTGTTAAACCTGCTTTTGTCATGCGGTTTAGTGAAAATGTCAGCAAGCTGAGTCTCGGTAGAAATATATTCTAAAGATATTATTTTTTCTTCCACTAATTCACGAATATAATGAAATCGAATGTCAATGTGCTTAGTACGTGAATGCTGGATTGGGTTTTTTGAAATGTTTATCACACTGGAATTATCACAGTATAAAACCATAGAGTCTTGTGCAATTCCATAATCACTCAGCATACGTTTCATCCAAACCAACTGAGTACATGCATTTCCTGCTGCAATATATTCGGCCTCAGCAGTTGAGAGTGATATGGAACTTTGTTTCTTGTTAAACCAAGAAACTAGACAGTTTCCAATGTAAAAACAACCATCGCTGGTTGATTTTCTATCATCTATATTTCCTGCCCAATCCGCATCCGAATACCCAGCCAATTGAACACAAGAATCATAGGGATACCAAAGACCCAGATTAACTGAACTTGCGACATATCGAATAATTCGTTTAACAGCAGTTAAGTGAGATTCTTTAGGATTAGACTGATATCTAGCACAAATTCTAACACTTAAAGCAATATCAGGTCTACTTGCAGTTAGGTAAAGTAGGCTACCTATCATACTACGATACAATTTAGGATCTACATCTTTACCTGTAGAGTCTTTTGAGAGTCTTAGAGTTGTACTCATAGGAGTATCAAGGTTCTTACCATTTTCAAATCTGAATCTCTTAATCAAGTTTAATGCAAACTTAGTTTGTGAAATAAAAATTCCATCAGATTGTTGTTTTACTTGCAACCCTAGGAAATAATTTAATTCACTAACCATGCTCATTTCGAATTCAGATTTCATTAGATCTGTAAACTCAACAGTCATGTTAGTACAAGTTGATCCATAAATTATATCATCAACATAGATTTGAACCATTAAGATATCATCGTTATGTTTCTTAACAAAGAGCGTCTTATCGACACTACCCATCTGAAACTTGTGACTTAGTAAGAACTTAGTCAATTTTTCATACCATGCTCTAGGAGCTTGTTTCAGACCATAGAGAACCTTTTTAAGGTGGTATACATGATTGGTAAGCTTAAGGTCTTCAAACCCAGTCGGTTGTTCAACATATACCCCTTCATGTAAGTCGCCATTCAAAAAGGCGCTCTTTACATCCATTTAAAAAATTCTAAACTTTCTAAAACATACAATAGATATGAAAAGTCTGATCGATTCAAGGCGAGCAACTGGGGCAAAAGTTTCATCATAATCAATCCCTTCAATTTGCGTATACCCTTGCACAACCAGTCTTGCCTTGTTTCGAATGATATTTCCCAATTCATCAGACTTGTTTTTAAAAATCCATTTTGTTTCAATAATATGTTTATCTTTAGGTCTAGGAACAAGGTGCCAGACATCATTTCTGACAAACTGATTAAGTTCTTCCTGCATAGCAACTGTCCAATTTTCATCAGAAAGTGCTTCTTTTACGTTAACCAGTTCTATCTAGGATGTAAAGCATACGTAGTTACATATGTCCTCTAATTGTCTACGAGTGCGCACACCAGTGAGAGGGTTTCCAAATATTTGATTAGTTGGATGATCTTTAACAGTTCGTAATTCAGAATTAGTTTTACTTGATGAAGTATCTAGTTTTTCATATATAAGAGCTTCATCATTATCTGAACTAGGGGCAGGTGTGTTCAAGTGATCATCAATTACTACATTTATTGACTCTTGAATCACACCGGTCCTGTTGTTCAGAACACGATATGCACGACTGTTTAAAGAGTATCCTAAAAAGATCCATTCATCACTTTTAGTGTCGAACTTTCCTAGATTTTCACGGTCACGTAAAATATAGTACTTGTTACCAAAAATTCGAAAATATTTGACAGTAGGTTTTTTCTCAAACCACATTTCATAAGCCGTTTTATTATTAGATTTGCAGATATAAACACGGTTGATAATGTAGCAGGCGGTATTCACTGCTTCAGCCCATAAATTTCTAGGGAGCTTCATGCTATTTAACATAACATTTCTCATTTCTTGAAGCACTTTATTTTTTCTTTCCACAATACCATTTTGTTGTGGAGTTTTGGGCGCAGAGAATTCATGTGATATTCCCTAATCACTACAGAGTTTCTCAAAACCGCTATTTTCAAACTTGGATCCATGATCACTACGGATCTTACTAACTTGAGAACATTTTTCAGTTTGGATCCGTTTTATAATCTTTTTCACTTCATCAAGGGTTTCTGATTTGTCCCTCAAGAATGAAACCCAAGTGTATCTTGTATAATCATCTACGATAACCAAGATGTATTTTTTGCCACCTCGACTTTCCATTCTGGTTGGTCCTATAAGATCCATATGGAGAAGCTCGAGTGGTCTAGATGTGGTATTGGAGTTCACCTTTTTGTGAGAGCTCCTCGTTTGTTTACCATACTGGCATTTACAACATATTTTGTCTACTTTTTGCACTTAGGCAGACCTCTAATTAGTTCTCCTTTGCTCAATCTGTACAAATTTCGGTAGTGTACATGTCCAAGGCGTTTATGCCATAATTCTGTCTCATCAGTATGGACCATGTAACACGTTTGATTAAATGAGCTTTCATTGCATACTATATAACAGTTTTCAGAAGTTCTGCGACCAATTAATATTACAGAACCCTTTTTATCTATAATCTCACAACCTTGATTATAAAATTTAACACATGGTTGTTGTCACATATTTGAGATATGCTTAACAGGTTATGTTTTAATCCCTCAACATATAAAACATTCTTAAATAAGGGAAGATTATAAAGTTGAACCGTACCTTGGCCAATAATCTTGCAGTTGCTACCATCACCAAATGTGACTGATTCATCAGTCATATCTTTTAGATCGGTGAATAAAGCCTTGTCACCTGTCATGTGCCTGGAACGTCTACTGTCTAGGTACCATTTTGAATGGCTTGTTGCTTTGAACGCAGTGTGGGCAACCAAGCAGGCAACTTTATGAACCCATTTCAAAACTATTTTGGGTTTAGGAACATGGTTGGTCTTCTTTTGTCTGATGTTGTAAGAATGATCTACTGAGTTAGATTTTAAGAGCTCCTTAAGTAAATCAATTATTTTTTCAGCAAGAGGATTTCTGTTCTGATTTTTAAAATTTATATAGCTGCTTTAGGTTTATGAAAAGTTTTTGTATTTTTAGAAAAAACTTGACTAGTACCTTTTCCTTTTGAGTTAGAAGTTTCTCCTTTCACAAAGTTGGGAGAAGTATACTTCTGTTTATGAGATGTATTTTTCTCATAGCCCAACTCGGATCTATCGCCACATTTTCTTGATCCGGATAATAATTTTTCTAACTTTGGATTACCCTGGACATATCTCCATGTATCCTTCAAACTCAGATGAGAAGATACTTCATTTTTACCTTTCTCATTTTCAGATTTCAAATCATCAATCAAGGATGTTTTGAATTCCAAATCACATTTTGATTTTTCAAAACAATCTGAATTATGCGATTTTTCTAAAACAAGAGTTTCAAAACATTCTTTGAGTTTAGAAAACTTTTCTTTTTGAAGCTTAAGTTTGACAGCAATTTTACAACTTTCCTTATATAAGGCATTATAAGCATCTTGAAGATCTTCTTCATTTTCATAATCACTATTCAAATTTTCTTCACTTGTTGAATCATCATGATCTGAAAAAGTAAACTTGGCTAGAGTCATAAGGGCTTTAACTTCACTGCCCGACTCGGTTTCAGAATTTTCTGATTGAGAAGATGCTTCAGAATCAGACGATTCATCCCAAGTAGCCAACATACCCTTCCTTCTGGGTCTGTCCTTTTTAGGACATTTTTTTTGCTAAATGCCCATACTCTTGGCAGTTGTAACACTGACTGTCTTTCAAAGACTTCCAAGTTTTGGACTTAGGTTTAGATCGTTTCTTTTCATTTCCCTTTTGAAAGTCGACCCTTTTCTTGCTTTTGAAAATTTTGTAAAACTTTTTCGCCAAAAGAGCCATATCATCTTCAGAATTTTCTAAATCTGAGTTTTCTTGAGAAATACCTTTAGAAGATTTCAAAGCTATAGATTTACCTTTAGGAGCTTTAAAATTTAATTCATAGGTTTGTAAAGAACCAACTAGTTCTTCTACCCTCATATTATCCGTATCATGAAGTTCCTGGATCGCGGTTACTTTAGAATTGAACCGTTCAGGAAGTGAGCGTAGTATCTTTGTACACACTTTACTTTCTCAAATTTTATCGCCAAGATCCCACATAGAGTTTACAATGTCATTTAGTCTAGTGTAAAAGTCCATAAACATTTCATTTTCCTCCATATGAATTTCTTCAAATTTGGTTGTGAGGAGTGGACTTTAGACTTTTTTACAATTGATGTACCCTCGTGTGTCATTTCTAGTATATCCCAGGCTTACTTTGCAGTATCACAGGATATTATTCTTTTGAACTCATCCGGTGATAGTGCACAAGTGATTGCATTTAGTGCTTTAGCATTGGCACTATACTCACTTTTCTGAAGGGTGGTCCATAAATAATAAGCAGGTACAAACAAAGTTTTTGAACCGTCAGATTCAGTTACTTCAATGGTAAGAGAGTTCCATTCGGTCACTGTGGCTCGCCACACACTCCCATCCATTGATTTGAGGAAGATCCTCATTCTGGATTTCCAATGGGCATAGTTGGAGCCATCAAAGGGTGAAGGCCTAGTGACTGATAGGTTATCAAAATTTGACATCTTATTAATATAACTTAGATCGCTAGCTCAGGAAATAAATAATAATAATAAAAAACAATAAGAACGAGCTATTAGGCTCTGATACCACTTGAAAAGGCCAAGCTATATGTCCTAGAGGGGGGGTGAATAGGACTATGCCAAATTAAAATAAAATCAGCGGAATAAAATTAATCAATAGCCTTACAATTATAAATCAATTCACAATGCTGAAATCAAATCACCTTAATAAATAAGTATTGAGAGATTGATACAAATTCAGTTCTAAGGACAACCTTACACCATAATAAACAAGGGCTTATGGCAGGACAACCTTATTTCTAGAACATCTTTTGGATCAAGAACTCAATTTTAATAGAAATAAATGAATAGCAGAGAATTGAAATTAAGTGCAGAAATATAGATCTAATTTATTACAACAATCCTCACACTTGCTTGAAATGTAAATTGTTACACCATTCACATCAACATGTACATTCCACACAATTGAATGATAAAAGATATGAAAATTAAGCAAGCATTCAATCCACAAGACAAAGAGTTATAGTGGTTCGCCTGTGTGTGCACCAACTGTTCTTCAACAGCCACACAGAATGCTACTCCACTCCTAATATCCTCACACAGGGGATATTAGCGTTCACTATCAAATAGGTTTTCACAGGTTCACCCAAAACCTTTACAATTGTGTCTTTTTAACTTGGGCTTACACAATTCAAAAGCCCACACTTCTGAGTTTTCTGGCTCTCCTCAGATAACCACACAAATTGAGATTTTTCTAGCGAATCTCAAACAAAAACCAAAATGGAATGGAATTTACAAAATTGTAAAATACTTGGATTTCTCCTCTTGTAGCTGCCTGGAAGAACCAATTGGAGTAGACGTTCGAATATAAAAGTTTAATGTCCACTACTCACTTTAATATGGTTCTAAGTTCTAATTGATTTTAGATTTAAACTAGTTGGGCGTAGCCATATTTGATTTTGATTCCAAGAAGAAGGAATAAGTCAATTCCTCTTTTCAAATTAGATTGGAATATAGAAATAAAATCAAATTAAATAAACTATCAAAAAGAGAAAGAAATTATGCACAAAATAGCTTAAAAATAAACGCAGACTTATCTCAGAGTGAAGCCTTGAATTCACTTAATTATTCAATGAAAAACTCTGAAATTCGTGTGCAATTTATAGCAGAAGAAGTTCGTCTTCGACTGGTCCTAGGGTCACCATGACTGGTCTTGGAATAAACTGATTTTTGAATTTTTGAGCGCGATCGCATCAGACCGTTGTACGACCGGTCGTAGGCAGTCCACGACTGGTCGAGACCCCTCTACGACTGGTCGTGCAACAATTGATTTAGTTGCTGGAGTTTGAGTTGAAGCCTTACGACTGGTCGAAGGTCGAGTCGAGACCATCTCACGACTAGTCGAGAAGACTCCAGGACTGGTCGTAGGCGATCCAAAAAATCTGATAAATTGCAATCATTTTAGGACTGGTCTTGGAACTTCTTAGACTGGTCGAGACTGTGCTAGGACTGGTCGAACAGGGTCTAGGACTGGTCTTAGAGTAGACCAAAATCATGTAATAATATTCATTTGGATTATGTATCCAAAATGACCTACCCTAAGGTCAATCTAATGGTCTATCAAACCTGGAACATGAAGTATGGACATTGAACACTTCATTTGCTTAGACTTTGATCTTTACGAAGCTTGATTTCTTCTCGATGTAGCTTGACTACTTCAGAAGTGTAACGCCTTGAAAATTGGGGGTCGAGCATAAACTCAACTCCCGAGTTCCAGAACATCACTTATGCAACAAAATGAATGATGATTGAATGTTGACTGTATTCGTGCATTGAACATGAGTGAGATTAAGCCAAAACAGCATATCATACTCCAGAGACAGTTAAATTTGCAAGCGGAAGACTGTGATAGATAGATAAAATATATAAACTATGATGAGTCTCCAGAGTGTGACAACATTACCAGGTTAAATAATTACAAGTACAGTTCTAAAATATACCAAAGGTGAGGAAGTGTAATGTCTCCTATCCCAAATACCGTAGCCCCGTCAATACAATACCAGGTCTTCATAGACCTGTCAGAGATTACATGTAGGAGAACTCCTCCTCAACATCATAGTAATAGTTCGGCTCTGCTTCATAAGCATCGCCAACACCTGAAACTCAACAAATCTGGTTGGTGTTGCAAACACCGTCCCGTAACGTGGGAGTGAGTGATCAACTCAGTGGAACAATAAAGCATAGGTTAACATGTTATCAATTCAATCAAGCAGTAATGATAAAGCAGTACAATCAAACAAGTTTAGCTACTCTTATTAAATGCAAGTATGAAATGACATGATGATGTATGCCCTTGCCAAACCACCCTCATGCGACATCATCTTACGTTCGCGAATGCATACCTCCTTCAGTGTTCCACATCTACTAGGCACATGCGGTGCGATGATGAGCATGATTACCGAGTTATTATTAGTCCATTTCAAACAGTAGTATTGAGAAACTAAGGTACCTCCCTTGTATCATTCCCAAACATGATCCATTCTAGGGTCGTCAGTCCTAGTTTATCTCATACGATATTATGGTTTGAGAGGCATAGCGAAGGCATCACAAAGGGCTCGTCACCCATCAGCACGGATACAGATCTCACCGTATGCGGCTCAATTACTGGCCGTCAGCTCGAGTACAGGTCTCACCGTACTCGGCTCAATCGCTAGCCGTCAGCTTGAATACAGGTCTCACCGTACTCGGCTCAACTCATACTCTAATTGCTGTGAAGAGCTCATCGCCAATCACAGACTTTGGAGTATACTTGAAGACACTACAGAGGACTCGTCGCCCGTCAGCACGAGTACAGGTCTCACCGTACTCGGCTCTCGCCGTAAGTGTCGACAGCTCGAATACAGTGTCCCATACCACCGTATTCGGCTCAAGAGTTCGGTTGCTCAATGGTCACTACGGGGAGGCACGTGGCCCCAGCATAGGCCGACAGCTCGGCTACGGTGTCCCATACCACCATGTCCGGCTCATGAGTCTTAGCGGATCGAGGTACCATGGTTAATGGGATTTGCACTGGTAAGTTTGGTACCCTAGGTTCAAGTAGTAGCGTCCAAACATGGTGAACATACATTAGACAGATCGGGTTACTTGACGAGCTCGGCTAGCTCGAGCGCACAACAAGTTGGACGATATGAAGCGCATAAGCACTTTGTGTGGCCAACCACTATCGCCAACCGAAGTACGACTCGGGTTCGTCGAACACACCTCACGTGGCAAATGAAACTCAGCCACGAATTCAATTCTGGTACCGATTGTCTGGACTATAATCATAGCCCCAACCACAATCAATTGCAGATAGATAAAGCAGTAATGGATCAAGATTCAAATCATACAATCAAAGTCTAGTAATATCCGTTTAGGGCTGTCAGGGCTGTTGCACACACTCGTTGCTCCACTCCCCCATCACCCATGACGGATCATACAACGTAAATATAAATTTAAACATAGGCATTACATAGTTAAAATCATAAAGTAGTTGAGCATGTTATGAAGCACAACACAAGTATGAGTTTGTACATGTTCAATTCCTAATCACGTAACTATCCAAGGAGATCATACACATAGTTAAAAGAGGTTGAGAATCATATCTCAACACCCTTATACATTACAATTTGCTAACTACTACTCATTCAGACATTTCAAGAAACACTTAAACAAACATACATCAACATACATGACATATGTCGATCACATAGGCATTAGACCAAATCCTTTCACTAGGGAGTTGCCCCAATCATAACACGCGTACACCCACGACGGATAGTCATGGCAAGCAGGAATCCAAGTTCCATATTCATTCAGTCATTTCCACAAACACTTGGGCCACACATTTTAGCATATATAGTGTATATTGGCCGTGGCGTGACTTAGGGAAAATCCTTTCGTCAAAGGGGTATCGCCAATACATCAATCATGAATCCATGACAATTAGTCATGGCGAGCATGAATGAGAATTCTATACTCATTCAGTCATTTTCACAAACACTTAGAATACACTATTACAACATACATGGTGTATGTTAGCAAAACATGTATTAGGGCTATCCTTTAGCCAAGCGAGTATTTTATCCATGTATAATATATTACTACAACAAATAATCATGATAAATACATCTCCAAAATTTATACGTATACAGTATTTTCTAGAATACGCAATTTCAACATAGTGTATATAAGTAAAACATGTATTTAGGCGAATCCTTTTGCCCCATAAGTATTTTATCCATATATCGTATATCCATATAACAAATAAACATGTCAAACACATTTCCAAAAAATATACGTATACCGTACTTTCTACAAATACCTAGAGTATGTAGAATTTCATATTTTTCATCTTTAATCGAAACGGAAAACAGACAGCACTTTGTACATGTGCAATTGCATGCAGATCATGAATCTATCATTATCTGACATTGAAAGCATTGAAAACCATAACCTATACACCTAAAGTCCGCACCTTTTGTCGTAGAATCGTAACGGAGTCGATAGGTTTGTTAAGCTTCCGTATTCGGCAGTTTGGCAACCTATAGAACGAAATAGGTTAGTTATTTCATAACCTACAACTGTCTAAACCTCAAAACAGGTTAGGGTTAGGGTTTCTTACCTAGAAATGACGCCGGAAACGCCGGGAAAGCGATGAGAATCAGGCGGTGGAGCCCGAATAGCGGCTAGAAGAGTGGCAGGGAGATTCTCCCACTGCTCCCACACTTTCTCTCTCTTTTCTCTCTCTCAATCTCAAATTCGTATGGCTGCCATGAGAGAGGGTTTAAGGTCCTTATATAGCCTAAAAATTCACCGAAATAGACTTATGTTCAAGGTATACTTACATTATAATCAAATCGGCATTGTTTCAGCTCAAAAGAGGGTTTCTGGCGGGCCTCCTTGAGCCAAAGGTTGGACTTAAGCTCACTAACGCTGGATCTACGTTCTATTAAGTTTTCGTTTTAGTGGGATTTCCAGATCACGCGTGGCGGACCAGTTTCAGTTCAATGGTCAGCGGATCTCGATCGGAGATTACGAGTACATATAAATGTGTATGAAATTTCTCCTGATCCGAGGGTGTAATTTGGTCTGATTCTGACGGTCTGGTTGCTTAATACTGATCCGCAAGCGAGTGGTGCCAGATTACTATTCAACATATTTCATTTTGAATTAATTTCACATTTCTCACACTCTTCACTCCGAGCTCAAGCGAATAGCGCTGGGACACTATCTGGATTTGATTTCCGAGATGGTTGTCAAGCCCAGCGAGGCGGTCCTAGTTCCTTAACTTCGTGTTAATCGGACTTCCGACGTGCGGTCCAGATCCGATACGGAGTTTCAAGATGCTCCCGAGAGCAATCAGGTAATGAGATTGATCCTAGATTTTAGGGTAACCTAGCGTCAATGATTCTGCAAGTTTTGGGTCTTGCAGATCGTATTTAAAGCGATTGGTGCTAATTTCACAGGTACTCTAGTTTAGCACTAGCTAATTCTCGCCTAATTTCTAAAGGATTTAGTCCTGTATGATTTCTGTCTAAGGTGGTACCTGGGCCTTTGTAGTTTGTATATAAAGTGATCCAAGTTATACTACTTAGCTAGTTTAAGATAGTGTCTATGGTGAAAGTACTTAGAAAATTTAAGGAACAAGGTGGTGAAGGGTGGGATTTGTGAAGGAAATGGGTTAAGGAGCGATTTTAGACTGTGGGATTGAGTTTTGACAAGTTGATAAGGTCTTAGGATCAACCCATTGCCTAAGGACGTCTAATCCCATGTTGGCAAAAATCTGGGATGTTACAAGAAGCTTCAATGTAACTTTAAGTTGTACTTGAGTCCCGCATTTAGATTTGAATCTTGAATTTCGACTTGCACTTGAACTTGAGTCTTGACCCTGAGTTCTCTCTTAATATTGTAGCTTGAATTATTATGAAGCTTGAAGAATTCTTTGAGCTAGACTTCAAGTGTTGACGAGGTGTCTCGAACAAATTTATCAAGATATAAACACACGACATACGGAGAAGTTTTGACACACAAAATTTGACAATCAAAGAGGAATCAAATCATAGCACTTACAGACAACCCTAGAATGGATCATTATTTGGGAATGATATAAGGGAGGTACCTTAGTTTCCCAATACTGCTGTATGAAAAGGACTAATAACAACTTGGTAATCACACTCATAACATAGCACTGCATGTGCCTGGCGTTGTGGAGCACTGAGGGATGAACGCATGCCGCGGACGTAAGATGGTGTCACACGAGGGAGGTTTGGCGAGGGCATGCATCATGACTGCATTCCATACTTGCATTAATAAGAGTATTTAGGAGTGTTTGATTTTGTACTGCTTTATCACTACTACTTGACTGAATTGATAACATGTTAACCTATGCTTTATTGTTTCACTGAGTTAGCTACTCACTCCCACATTACGGGACGGTGTTCTGGACACCCACCAGACTCTGTCTTAGATGCAGGTATCGATGAGACGCAGGAGGCTGAGCCTGATTACTATGATGATCAGGATGAGTTCTCCTTCATGCAGTTCTCTGGAGGCTTCGCGTAGGTCATTCAGATGATGGGGCTACAAGGTTTACCATTATAGTTGTACCACTTTTTTGGCATTTTGATTTTTGAAACTAATACATGTATATGGTGACTCAGTAAGGTGTTCATACTCTGGAGACCGATTGTGACCGTTTCTGGCTTTATATACATTTATATATATCTTTCAGTCTTTCGCTTGTGTTTTATAACTTGATCTGGAGTATGAATTACTATTTTGGTATAATCCCACTCGTGATTAATGCACTAACACAGACAACATTCAATCATAAGCATTTATGTTGCATAAGTGATGTTTTGGAACTCGGGTGTTGAGTTGTTACTCGACCCCCGATTTTCAAGGCGTTACAAGTTAGTATCAGAGCATGATTTGGATTAAACCGGACCTGAGATATGGTCACACGATGTACGCTGTCGCCTTTCGACTTAGGTGGGTGCGAGAAAAACGTAGAAACAGTCATAAGTACCCCGATTTCACCAATTGGTGAAGTTCACTGAAATTGGTCATTTTGTTTGAGTCTGTACTCAACCGCGATCGTACGAGTTGACCCCAAAACACTTTTAGATAGTCAAATGACGGGTTTAGATCACAACTCACCCCATCCCAGCCGTTAGAAGTCAGTAAATACAAATATGTATCAGAAACCACCCGAAAGGAACCGAAACGAAGCAAATCGAAGTCGTGGGCCTACCCACGCTAATCCAGAGGGACCCAGAGTGGGACCCAGACCTTTTTGGGGCCTAAGGAGCACGAGGACCTCGCCCAAGTGGCGAGACATCACCAACTTGTCCAGAGAGTGGCGAGGCCCTCGCCGAGTTGGCGAGGCCTCGCCGATTAACGGGCTGGCCGCTCGGACCGATGATGTTTGGGGGTTAGGGTAACCCCCTGGTGTGTGGACCGTCGACTAAAACACTCCCAAACACCTACCTCCTTCACAAACCACAACCCCAAGCTCTCTTTTCTCTTCCAAGTTTCTGATTTTTGACAAAAATCGCCCCACCAATCGATCCCTCTCCCATTTTCGTGTGTCCTCTCCATCACCTTACTATAAACCCTCCTCCATTACTGCCTACCCTCTCTATTCTCTCTCATTTGAGCCTTACATCTGCCATTCGTGGCTCAAAATTGTGTAAGCTCTCAACCCATCCCATCTCTCCATTTTCTTTCTTCAATCCTTGTTATTTGGGCCTTTACAACCTCTGTTGAGGCTCAAATCCATACAGAACCAAAAACTTCAGCCCCTATTTCCCCTTCTCTTCACTTTCCATGGCCTTCTTTGAGTTCATTATGGCCATTTTCTCGATTTTCATCGTCCTTTCTCTCATGGGAAAGAGAAAGGGGGCAGTGGATGAGGCTGGGCCTAGTCACCCTACGCGTTCAAGGAGGCTGAGAGGTGTCGCCGCGAGCACAAGCGCCAATCGGGAGTTTCGGACGAAGCGGGATCTTGATCCCCGGACTCCTGCTGGAAGGGCTCTGTTGGCGGAGCTGTCTCATGGAGTTTATGAGGGCCGTAGGGTCCTTTTTGAAGCTCAGGTGGATGGGTGGCTTTTTAGGGAATATCTGTTGTTCGAGTTCCTGGAAGGGGCCCATTGAGGTCCACTATTTGATGGTGGGTATCGCACCAATGCGAACTCTGTTCGAGCTTTCTATGCCAACATTCACGAGCCTACGCTTGAACCATTGCAGTTCTAGATCCCATGTGGAAGGGATCGATTGGCCACAGTTGATGTCAAATTGATATCTTAGCTTCTAAATGTGCCCCATGGCGAGGTGCATGCTAGCGAGCTGAATCTGAGGAGTGCACGTGAAAGGGATCGCCGCATGCGTTTCCTTTGTGGTGGCCGACTGGTCCAGTGGCAGTCGAACAAAATTCTTCTAGCGACCGATATGTCTGACGACTTTCGTTTGGTCCATCACATCTTCACGTTCAACGTCTACCCCAGGTGGAGCAATCGTAGTGAGTGTACGCGCCTCATGGTAGACTTCCTGTATCAAGTGGGGTAGAGAGCGAACCTGTGCGTGCCTACGTTCATGTTGCAACAGATAATTAATACTGCACGCTCCACTAGAAGGACTGATTCGCTCCCCTTCGGTCGACTCATATGCAAGATCGCACATGAGTTTGGCTATAGTCTTGGGGCGGAGATGCCAGTGCTGGTCTATCACATCGACGAGACTACCCTCAACCAGATGAAGATCGGGCCATGGCAACGCCAAGCTCGACTTGAGGAGAGCAATGATGAGACGGAGACCGAGGAAGAATAGAGTGAGGAAGAAGATAGAGTTGAGATAGAAGAGGAGGAACAGGAAGAAGAAGAAGAGGAAGAGGAGGCCCAAGATACATAGGAGAGCTCTCCTCCTACGGCACCAGAGCATGACACTGATCAAGCTGCTTGGGGTGCTCGTATAGCTCGACTGGAGGAGGATCATGCTGTCCTACGACAGGACCAGGCTGTCCTGTGACAGGACATTATGGATCTTCGGGGCCTTGTGAAAAATAGTTCAAGAAAGTAACTCGCGCATTGAAAACTTTCATGTGCTGCCTGAAGGATAAGGGTGCCCCTTCTCCATCGCCATACTCGGATGCCTAGTCATCCATACTGTTATCTTGTAGTTTTCTTTAGTTACCACCTTAGGATGGTTATGATTTCATGTTGATGGGTGCAGTAGTGGTAACATGTTTTAAGTGTTTGAGGCTTTGGTTGTATTAGCTAGCATGCATCTTCTGTAATGATTCATGTAACTCTGTATTCCATATATTGTGACAATTTTGGTAAATGAAATGCATACAGCCTCTTTTGCTATGAAGTGTGTGAAATGCTTAAGTGATTGAGTATTGTGTTGCTATGCTTCATCTTACATGCGTTGCACCCAATGTTGTATAGGGCATGCCACGAAAATATACGCGTAGCACGGCACACCTCATGCTCACTAATACGATGGACCAGGCTCCTCCCCACAGAGATGGTCGTACGGACCCTGGTTTGGGCTCGGATTGTGAGACTATACCTGCATCTTAGCCTTCCATTGGTCCTACAGCTGGACTACCACCTTATACACCACCGGTTCGCGAGCAGAACCGTGCGTCTTCCTCGACGCAGTACGTGCCTAGCCTGCCCCACCTACTGATAGGTTTGAGCAGATGATGATGTTGATGCAGCAGCAGCACCAGCAGCTCTTGGCCACTATTGCAGGGGCTTTATCTCAGGGTGGGAGTGTGACTCCACCTTCACCATCTGTACGTCCTACTGAGACTGCAGAGCCTTCTGCTCAGGCTGAGGATGTGCCTCCGCCTGCACCTGCTGCATACCCTACGAGGAATTTGGGTACTAGTGGCCTTCTCCAGCGATTCCAGCGCTTGAGGTCTCCTACTTTTACGGGTTCTCACAGACCCGAGGAGGCTGAATATTGGCTAGACCGTATCTCCAAGATGCTACGGATGCTGCATTGTACCGAGTCAGAGCAGGTTGAGTTGGCCACCTTTATGTTTGAGAAGGCCAGTATGTGGTGGGATAGTGTCCTACGGACAGTCGCAGTTGGCTACGTATAGACTTAGGCAGCTTTCGAGTTTCATTTCCATGAAAAGTACTACCCTCAGACCTACCGACATTAGAGGAGAATGAGTTCTTGCGCCTCAGGCAGGGAGGCATGACAGTTACTGAGTACGAGCATCGATTTACTGAGTTGGGTAGATACATCCCTACAATACTTGCTGACGAGCAGATGCAGATATGACGTTTTTCTGAGGGCTTGCGACCTGACATTCGGTCGAAGATGTGCTGTGTCAGTATACCCTCCTATGCCGAGCTGGTGCATATGTTTATGTGGGCAGAGCAGGATGTAGAGCGACTGACACGCTCTCGTGGCCCTATGGTTACTAGGCCACGACCAGATATTCAGAATAGACCATTCCTTGGCAAGAGGCCTCGTATTGACTTTCCTCCCAGGATTGCAGCGCCAGTAGTTCCGTTGAGGCGTCCAGGTGTGACCTGTTCTGACTGCGGGAAACCGGGTCACCCTGCAGAGAGTTGCTTCACACGGATGAGAGACAGCGGGTTTGTGAAAAGGCCAAGCTATATGTCCTAGAGGGGGGGTGAATAGGACTATGCCAAATTAAAATAAAATCAGCGGAAATAAAATAAACCAATAGCCTTACAATTATAAATCAATTCACAATGCTGAAATCAAATCACCTTGATAAATAAGTATTGAGAGATTGATACAAATTCAGTTCTAAGGACAACCTTACACCATAATAAACAAGGGCTTATGGTAGGACAACCTTATTTCTAGAACATCTTTTGGATCAAGGACTCAATTTTAATAGAAATAAATGAATAGCAAGGAATTGAAATTAAATGCAGAAATATAGATCTAAATTATTACAACAATCCCCACACTTGCTTGAAATATAAATTGTTACAACATTCACATCCACTTGTACATTCCACACAATTGAATGATAAAAGATATGAAAATCAAGCAAGCATTCAATCCACAAGACAAAGAGTTATAGTGGTTCGCTTGTGTGTACACCAACTGTCTTTCAACAGCCACACAGAATGCTACTCCACTCCTAATATCCTCACACAGGGGATATTAGCGTTCACTATCAAATAGGTTTTCACAGGTTCACCCAAAACCTTTACAATTGTGTCTTTTTCACTTGGGCTTACACAATTCAAAAACCCCTCTTTTCTGAGTTTTCTGGCTCTCCTCAGATAATCACTACAATGAGATTTTTCTGGCTTAACCTCAAACAAAACCAATACAATGAGATTTTTCTGGCTTAACCTCAAACAAAACCAAAAGAAATTAAATTTTACAGAATTGTAAAATACCTGGATTTCTCCTTTTCGTAGCAGCCCGGTAGAACCAATCGGAGTAGATGATTGAATGTCAAAGTTCAATTTCCAATACTCACTTTAATATGGTTCTAAATTCTAATAGATTTTAGATTTTAACTAGTTGGGCGTAGCTATATTTGATTTTGATTCCAAGAAGAAGGAATAAGGTAATTCCTCTTTTCAAATAAGATTGGATTACAGAAACAAAATCAAATTAAATAAGCTAGCAAAAAGGAATATTAAATAAGCACAACGTAGCTTAAAATAAACACAGACTTATCTCAGAGTGATCACTTGAAATTTCTTGAATTGAATCGAGTTGAATTGTAAAAACTCTGAATTTCGTGTTCAATTTATAGAAACAAAAATCGCATCTACGACTGGTCTTAGAAACCTTCGACTGGTCGTAGCTCTAACGGATATTTGAAATATTGAGCGCGATCTTTGAAAGTCATTCCACGACTGGTCGTGGGAAGCCTACGACTGGTCGTGGGTTACCTACGACTGGTCGTAGCTCTCTACGACTGGTCGTAGGACCATATATTAGCTTGCTGGACTTTGAGTCGTAGCTCTACGACTGGTCGAGAACGAGTCGAAGCCACTCCTACGACCGGTCGAAGGACCTCCAGGACTGGTCGTGGGTGTACCAAAAAATTCTGAAAATCTTCAACAACTTCGGACTGGTCGTGGAATTTCTTGGACTAGTCGAACCAATGCTAGGACTGGTCGAACAGGAGCTAGGACTGGTTGTAGAATAGACCAAACTTATGTAAAATAAACATTTGATTTATGTATCCAAAGTGACCTACTTATAAGGTCAACCTAAGGTCAGTCAAACCTGAAACATGTCGTATGGACATTGAACATCAACCATTCAACGAGTGTAGATATTTGAACCATATCAAGCTTGAGATCTTGAACTTGTTGTAGCTTTAATCTTGAGATCTTCATCAGCGTGAAAACTACTTCATGCGTTGCTTATGAGTCTTGAAGTCATTTCTTGAGTCTTGAAGTTGTTTCTTGAGACTTGAACTTCAACATTGTAGCTTTAAACATTGATAGGATGATGAAGTACACTTTGTATTTCTTAAAGACATCCAATGTCATGAAGTTTTTTATGCAGTGTCTTGAATACATATAAATCACCATACAAACACAAGACACAGATAGATGTTTTGACACAACAAAATTTGACAACCAAAGGAGCATGAGACCATAGCACTTACAGTTTGCACCACCGTAGAGGATTGATCGTTCTCGCCCTCAGGCTTTATCGGCTCCACCACTAAGGACAACACCTGCACATCCATCCTTCAGACCACCTGCACCTCGTTTTAGGCCACCACAGCGACCTATGGTGTCGCAGCCGAACAGTAAGCAGCAGGCACGCGTTCACGCACTCACAGCGGAAGAGCCAGAGACCACACCTTCAGCACCTATGGCCTTCGAGGTCACTGCACACATCCAAGGTATTCCTGTCTTCCTATTGGTGGACACAGGGTCCACTACCTCTATGATTTCATACACTGCAGTCAAGCGACTGGGTTTGGATACTGCTCCTACGAAGGGAGTGAGGGTCATCACTGCCACAGGGACTTTCTCTGATGTTACTAGTATGTGTGAGGGCTGCCCGATAGAATTGGGGGCAGGATGATACTAGTCGATCTGATCATCGTCCCCCTATTTCATTACGATGTTATTTTCGGTATGGACTACTCACTGGGATGCAAGTAGGGATAGATTGCGAGACTAGGGTGGTTACAGCCCACGGACCGGAGGGCATGACTTTCACTTTCCCTGTTCAGGTCAGTCATGCTTCTTGGTTAAGGTGTTTCGCTTCTTCATTGAAGGATATTGATGTTCTGATGTTTGTGGATACGCCTGTAGTTCAGGCTTTTGCGGACGTGTTTGAGTCGATTCCTGGTTTGCCTCCTCGGCGCGAGATTGACTTCACCATTGATCTTACGCCTGGGGTGACACCCATCTCATTACCTATGTATCGTATGCCTCCATACGAGATGAAGGAATTGAGGAAACAGATTGACAAACTGTAAGAGAAGGGCTTCATATGACCCAGTGTGTCTCCTTGGGGAGCACCTGTGCTGTTTATCAAGAAGAAAGAAGGGTCGTTACGGTTATGTATTGATTACCGCAGGTTGAACCAGTTGACCGTGAAGAACAAAAATCCTTTGCCCAGGATAGATGACCTGTTTGATCAGTTGAAGGGGACAAGGTATTTTTCGAAGATCGATTTGCAGTCAGGGTATCATCAGTTGCGCGTCAGGGATGAAGACGTGCGGAAGATGGCTTTCAGGACTTATTTTGGGCATTACGAGTTCCTTGTGATGTCGTTCGGTCTTACGAACGCACCGACCGTGTTCATGGATTTGATGAACCGGGTATTTCGGCCATTTCTATACCGATTTGTCATCGTGTTTATCGATGACATCCTGGTATACTCTACGAGTCGGGAAGAGCACGAGGAACACTTACAAGCAGTTTTGGATACGCTGAGGAAGAACCAGTTGTTCGCACAATACAAGAAGTGCGATTTCTAGAGAGAGGAAGTCAAGTTCCTGGGACATGTGGTTTTCAAGGAAGGAATATCAGTGGACTTGACTAAGGTAGCAGCAGTTCAGGATTGGAAACAACCTGGTTCAGTTACTGAGGTGAGGAGTTTTCTGGGCCTGGCAGGCTATTACCGACGATTCATCCGGGACTTCTCGAAGATAGCCAAACCATTGTCACAGTTGACAAGAAAGGATCTGAAGTTCGCCTGGAATGAGAAGGCAGAAGCAGCTTTTCAGGAGCTGAAGGACTAACTAAAGTCCGCCCCTATGTTAGTATTGCCAGAGCAAGGGGTTAAGTACACTATATATACTGACGCGTCTCGCGTTGGTTTGGGTTGTGTCCTTATACAGAAGGACAGGGTGATTGCGTATGCCTCGAGACAATTAAGGAAGCACAAATTCGCACGACCTTGAGTTAGCAGCGGTCATATTCGCATTGAAGCTCTAGAGACATTACCTCTACGAAGAGGAGTTCGAGCTTTTCTGCGACCACAAGAGCCTTAAGTATATATTTACTCAGCGGGACCTGAATATGAGGCAGCGCCGATGGATGGAGACCTTGAAGGACTTTAAGTTCGAAGTTTCTTACCATCCTGGCAAGGCCAACCTTGTGGCAGACGCGTTGAGTTGTAAGAAGGCTATAGCATTTGCGGCTCTGCTAATGATAGCAGAGTGAGATATGTTGGAGTTCATGCGGGACTTCGAGCAGAAAATCACAGTGGAGGAGCCATTCGAGAGTGTCGCACATGTTCGGGTGCGGCCACTTATTGATGACTGAATTATCAAGGCCCAGAAGGGTGACGAGCGGTTGTCTGAGCTTCGAGAGCAAGCTAGCGATGATGTGAACTCTGAGTGGAGAGTTGGCACAGATGGGGGCCTATGATACCGTGGCCGCCTATGCGTCCCAGATATTCAGGACTTGAGACAGGAGCTTCTCGAGACTGCTCACAGATCGAAGCTTGCGATGCATCCTGGTAGCACGAAGATGTATCAGGATATGAAGCGGTTGTATTGGTGGGACAATATGAAGGTTCATATAGCAGAGTATGTTTCCCGTTGTCTCAAGTGTCAGCAGGTCAAGGCCGAGCATCGCCGACCTCCTGGACTCCTTCAGCCCATGCCCATAGCTGAATGGAAGTGGGATTTCATCTCGGGGCTACCAAAGATAAGAAAGGGTTATGACTCTATTTGGGTGATCGTGGACCGATTGACCAAATCGACTCATTTTCTCCCTATCAGAGTGACGAACTCTACAGACGACTTGGCTAGGTTGTACATCAAAGAAATAGTGCGTTTGCATGGAGTTCCCTTGGAGATCGTGTCGGACCGAGACACGTGATTCACGTCTACCTTCCGGACTCGTATCCAGGAAGCGATGGGTGTGAAGTTGAAATTCAGTACCGCGTTTCACCCTCAGACTGACGGGCAAACAGAGTGGGTGAATCAGATTTTAGAAGATATGTTGTGGGCTTGTGTTTTGGACTTCAAGGACAGTTGGGATGACTGCCTCCCGTACGCAGAGTTCGCGTATAACAACAGCTTTCAGGCGAGTATTGGCATAGCTCCACATGAGGCCCTGTATGGTCGCCCGTGTAGAGCGCCACATTGCTGGGCTGAGGTTGGTGAGCGTAGCTTGATTGACCCGAAGTTATTACAGGCGACCTCAGAGAAGATCAACATTATCAGGCGTCGACTCCTGATGGCCTAGAACAGGCAGAAGAGTTACGCCGATACGAGACGGCAACCACTGGAGTTTGAAGTTGGAGATCATGTATTCCTCAGAGTTTCCCCTATGAAGGGAGTCCTTCAGTTTGGGAAGAAGGGGAAACTTACACCGCAGTTCATTGGCCCATTTCAGATACTTGATCGAGTGGGGCGGTGACATATCGTCTCGCTTTACCCACACCACTCGCGGGCGTGCACAACGTATTTCATGTATCTATGCTGAAGAAATACATCCCTGATCCTTCACACATCATCCATTGGGAGCAGGTGCAGTTGAGTGAGGATGCTACATATGTACTGTGTTCGACACGTATCTTAGATAGGAAGGAGCAGGTATTGCGTAGTAAAGTGATTCCACTCGTGAAGGTACTGTGGACACATCATACAGAGGATGAAGCTACCTGAGAGACAGAAGATGATGTCAGAAAGAACTACCCTCAGCTTCTCGAGAAGTACGAAAAGGTACTAATTTCGAGGACGAAATTTTTCTTTAAGGGGGTTAGATTGTAACGACTCGAAAAATCCCGTACAAAGGCCCAAGTACCACCTTGGGCAGAAATCACTCAGGACCAAATCCTTTAGAAATTAGACGAGGATGAACTAGTGTTAAACTAGATTATATACGAAATCCGCACTAATCATTTTAAATACGATCTGCAAGACCCAAAACTCGTAGAATCACTGACGCTAGGTTACCCTAAAATCTAGGATCAATCTCATTACCCAGTTGCTCTCGGGAGCACATTGAAACTCCGTATCAGATCTGGACCGCACGTCGAAAGTCCAATGACCACGAGATTAAGCGTTTAAGACCGCCTTGCTGGGCTTGACAACCATCTCGGAAATCAGAACTAGATAGTGTCTCAGGGCTATTCGCTTGAGCCCGGAGCGGGGAGTGTGAGAAAACATGGTTTTCTTTAGAAATTAAATCTAATTTAAGTAATCTGAGACTTATTGCTTGCAGGCCAAATATAAGCAATCAGACCATCGAAATCTGACCCAAATACACCATCAGATTAAGGAACATTTCCCATACATGTCCGTGTACTTGTAACCCTGATCGAGTTTCAGTGACCGTTGAACTGAAACTGGTCCGCCACGTGTGATCTGGGAACCCGACTGGAACGAAAACTTAACTCGACCTAGATCCAAGGTCAGTGAGCTTAAGTCCGACCTTTGGCTCAAAGGGGGCTCCAGAAGTGCTCCGTTGAGACGGAATAGACCTACTTTGGCTATAACCTAAGTATACCTTGGCCCTGGGTATAATTTGGAGTGAGTGTTTTGAGCCTATATAAGGACCTTAAACCCTCTCTCATTTAGCCCATACGAATTTGAGAGAAACCCTAGGAGAGAGAAGAAAGAGAAAGTGTGAGAAGAGTGAGAGATTCTTCTTGATACTCTACCCTGCTATCCTACGTACTTAATCATCACGATCTAATCGCTTTTCCAGCGATTCCGGCTTCATTTCTAGGTAAGAAAACCCTAACCCTAACCTGTTTTAGGGTTTCTATTGGTACAAGTAGCGAAGTAGCTGACTTACCTTGTGTTATAGGTCGTCATATCGACGTTGACGAAAGCGTAGAGTTTCTATTAAGTTCGTTACGCTTCTACGGCGTAAGGTGCGGACTATAAACGTATAGGTTATGGTTTTCAATGCTTTCAATGTCAGATAATGATAGATTCATGATCTGGGTGTTATTTCACATGCAAAATGCGATGTTCGTTTTATGATTCAGTTACGTATGCAAATTATGGCATTTAGTGTATTCGGTATATTTGTAAAAAATACCGTATATGTACAATATATGAAAATGTGTTTGCCATGATTAATTACTATGTGTATATGCTATATATGTGTGTAATACTTTCTCGGCGAAAGGATTCGCCCTAATACATGTTTTGGCTAATATACGTAATGTATGTTAAATAAGTGTAGTCTAAGTGTTTGTGAAAATGCTTGTATGAGTAAGCACTTAGGAGATAGTGTTTTAAGTAGATGTTGAGATAGGATTCTTAATTACCTTAGAGATGTGTATGATTTCCTCCATGCAAGTTGTTTAATTTGATCGCTTACTTATGAAATGTATGTGTTGTATTTCGTGCTTACATTGTGCTTTATAACATGCTTGTTAACATGTTTGAATTACTTGTTTATTCCTGCTTTAACTATCTCATATGATTCTTGATGAAATAAAATGAAGTTAGGACTATGATTTAGTCCAGGCAGTTGGTAACGGAATTGAATTCGTGGCTGAGATTCATTCAGCATGTAAGACGTGTTTGACGAACCCGAGCCGTACTTCGGTTGGCGACAGTGGTTAGGCCACGTGAAGGGCTTATGCATTTCATGTTGCTTAACTTGTCGTGCGCTCGTGCTAGTCGAGCTCGTCAAGTAACCCGATCTGTTTATTGTATGTTCACCATGTTTGAACGCTACTGCTTGAACTTAAGGTACCAAACTTACCAGTGTAACCCCGTTAACCTTAGTACCTCGATCCGCTAAGACTCATGAGCTGAGCATGGTGGTATGGGACACCGTGGTCGAGCTGTCGGCCTACGCTAGGCCACGAGCCTCCCTGTAGTGACCAGTGAGCAACCCAGACTCGTGAGCCGAATGTGGTGGTATGGAACACTGTATTCGAGCTGTCGGCCTATACTGATAAGGTGAAGAGGGAGCGGTGCAACGAGTGCGTGTAATAGCCCTGATAGCCCTTTGTAGTGACCTCGAGCATACTTTAAATCTGTGGTGAGGCGATGAGTCTTCTCATAGTAAATAGAGTATAAACTAGGCCTGTATTGATAAAGTGATGGGGGAACGGTGCAACGAGTGCGTGTAACAGCCCTGACAGCCCTTTACAGCGACCTAGAACCGCATCATCGTATGACATTATCTAGGACTGACGACCCTAGAATGGATCATTGTTTGGGAATAATATAAGGGAGGTACCTTAGTTTCCCAATATTGTTGCATGAAAAGGACTAATAACAACTCGGTAATCACACTCATAACATAGCACTGCATGTGCCTGGCGTTGTGGAGCACTGAGGGATGAACGCATGCCGCGGACATAAGATGGTGTCGCACGAGGGAGGTTTGGAGAGGGCATGCATCATGACTGCATTCCATACTTGCATTAATAAGAGTATTTAGGAGTATTTGATTGTACTGCTTTATCACTACTGCTTGACTGAATTGATAACATGTTAACCTATGCTTTATTGTTCAACT
Source organism: Magnolia officinalis (assembly GCA_021015155.1). Classification (NCBI taxonomy): domain Eukaryota; kingdom Viridiplantae; phylum Streptophyta; class Magnoliopsida; order Magnoliales; family Magnoliaceae; genus Magnolia; species Magnolia officinalis. The sequence continues at coordinate 23,735,072 of JAJHSJ010000009.1, forward strand.
GAGTTAGCTACTCACTCCCACGTTACGGGACGGTGTTCTGGACACCCACCAGACTCTGTCTTAGATGCAGGTATCGACACGACCCAGGAGGCTGAGCCTAAATGTGTTCTCCTTCATGCAGTTCTCTGGAGGCTTCGCTTAGGCCATTCAGATGACGGGGCTACAGGGTTTACCATTATAGTTGTACCACTTTTTTGACATTTTGATTTTTGAAACTAATACATGTATATGGTGACTCAGTATGGTGTTCATACTCTGGAGACCGATTGTGACTGTTTCTGGCTTTATATACATTTATATACATATTTCAGTCTTCCACTTGCGTTTTATAACTTGATCTAGAGTATGAATTACTGTTTTGGTATAATCCCACTCATGATTAATGCACTAACACAGACAACATTCAATCATAAGCATTTATGTTGCATAAATGATGTTTTAGAACTCGGATGTTGAGTTGCTACTCGACCCCCGATTTTCAGGGCGTTATATTCAAGCATTGTGGGAATGTTGTAATAGTGTAGATTTCAATTCTTGCTATTTCCTTTTATTTTCCTCTTCAGTTTGAGAATTTGATACTCATCGTTCTAGTAAGGTTGTCCTGCCATAAACCCTTGGTTTTTATGGTGTAAGGTTGTCCTTAGAACAACATTTGTATCAACCTCTCAATACTTGATTATTGAGGCTGCTTTCATTCCTACATTATGAATTGTTTTCTTTTATTTGACTATCATATTCTTTAATTCCGCTACATTTTTTTAAAAAAAATTTGGCATAGTCTTATTCACCCCCCTCTAGGACATATAGCTTGGCCTTTTCAAAATCGGCTTCGATACTCGGCCTCGACAATCGGAATCGGCCTATACAATCGGCTTCGATAATCGGAATCGGCCTCGATACTCGGCCTCGACAATCGGAATCGGCCTATACAATCGGCCTGGACAAATCGGAATTGGCCTCAATACTTGGCCTCGACAATCGGAATCGGCCTCGACAAATCAGAATCGGCCTCGATACTCGTCCTCAACAATCGGAATCGGCCTATACAATCGACAAATAGGAATCGGCCTCGATACTTGGCCTCGACAATCGGAATCGGTTTATACAATCGGCCTCTACAAATCGGAATCAGCCTCGACAATCGGAATTGGCCTGGATACTCGGCCTCGACAATCGAAATCAGTCTATTCGATCGGCCTCGACGATCGGAATCGGCTTCGATACTCGGCCTCGACAATAGTAATTGGCCTATACAATCGGCCTCGACAATCGGAATCGGCCTCGACAAATCAAAATCGGCCTTGATACTCGGCCTCGACAATCGGAATCGGCCTATACAATCGGCATCATCCGTTTAATCTCTGGATCTGAACTATCCATTAAGTCTACAACACATTTCATGTGCTGTCATGCAAAAATCACACTGATTGGATGGTCCAATCCATCTTTGATCTGTACTTTTTTCTTGTAAAAATCCCTTTTCCCAATCCAACGGATGGAATGGTTATGACTGCCTAACAAAAGTGATGCTTTTGAAGAGATGGATTAATTATTAATTGGGCCTCTATCCTTGTGTAAATGTCTTGACCCTCTATATTAAAGGCCATTGATCAAATGGTTACATTTATCGGATTGGCATGATATTTACATGCTAGCACATGAAACGTACACTCGATCTAATGAACCGTCCAGATCAATGGATTGGATGTCTGTCCCAATGCCTATTCTACGATCCACACTGTTTAATAAGATGGGTGGGCACATTGGATGGATGATAAACAGAACAATCTTCAAGATTGGACGACCATATGGATGGGCCACAAGGATAGAGACTGTCTATATCCATACTATATGAAAGTAAATAGAGCTTACTTTTCCAAGGACTTGTGTATGATTAAAATACCCTTACTAATTGTGTTAATAACCAAAATACCATTTTTTAACATCAAGGAAGGCTAGGGATTTGTGATAAGCTATTGGGATTACCTTGACCTACATTTCTCCTGCACGCAAACACAGAAACCTATGGTGGGCTTCCCATCCCCATTGTTCCTCCTGGTATGGCCCACCTGAGTTGTGGATCTGGCTGACTTTTAACCCATTGCCTAGAGTAGAGGATAGAACTTGATGGATGGCTGGATTTTACTTGTACAACTGGCGAGCCTTACAGAACTTAGGTGCAAAGGAATCAAATCTCCTTGTGTATGGAGGTGTACATCGAGTCAAACCGAGTCGAGAATCGGCTCTGCCACTGGCTGACCTCAGCTCGAACTCGGCTCGGCTCGGGTTGGTCCTCGAGCCTGACTGGCTAGCTCGGCTCGGTTCGGTCAATAGCTCGGGCAGTTCAAGCTGAGTTCGAGCCAAGATGGAGCTGAGTTCGTCATTGCAGCATTTTTACAAACACTTGGACTGCACCTTCAAAATGTCACTGTTTTTGGGATAGCAGCAATAGTTCTACAGGTATTTTATCAAATACCTTTTAAGAAATATAAAAATCAAGAAAAAAAAGGGGTGCTGGTTTCATATCCATACCTTCCTTGCCACCAACCACACTTCTTTGAGTCATTTCATCAAACACTTGGTGAGCAACATCAATATCAAGTAACCAAGTCACCAAACTGGTTAGATTCGAGTTTGATTCGAGCTGGGTTCGATCTGAGTCAAGTCAAGCTGTGGCCAACTCGAACTCATTTTCAAGCTTAAAAAATCAGCTCAACTGGGCTCGAATTCAACTTCGAACTGAATCGAATTGAGCTTTTTTGAGTCGAGTCAAGCGAGCTATCCGAGTTAGCTCGGTTTGTGTACACCTCTACTTGTGTATATAAAACACTTGCATACATAATCCACTCTGTCCATTAGATGCCCTCCTCTATGTAACGATCTTATGGAAATATACTAATCAGATCTAAAACTCAGGTGGGCCAGCCTGATTTTTTATGTCATGTCATTTATGGTAGGCCCCATTTTTTGTTCAATGCCTTAGATCTTGTAAACACACATGGCACGTGTGAGGAGACTACAAATCACATGGCTACTCTTTGAGCAACGGTGCCAGGACCAGGACTGTCGTTGGTATTGCTTGAATTGTACATATGGACTGTGTGATTGATGGGATGAACCTGCAATGGGCCTAACCTACTCACTATAGTTGGTTTAAGCATCAATCATCATACACTGGGAGCATGCGCTGAAGCATATAATGCATCGAGAGGATCTAGGCCGTTCATCAAGCAAGCCCACTGAATCCTTGACCGGGCACAGAAAACCCACGTCATCCATTTTCCATGTGGGCCACATGTAGTGATAAGAAATGGACGGTTAAAGGGAACTAACCCAATTTTGGCCAAGCGGACACATAACGTCCCTGTTAGCTCACGGCTTAGATCTCACAAACGCTATGTCAGCACGTGCGATGTTTGAACGAGAAACAAAAGAAGGCAGAGCAAGGGAGAGTGTAAAGGAGCCTTTTTCGTTTGAGTCCCATATCGACGAATGGAGAAGAGAGCAATGAAATCTCATATATAAAAGCTACAGAAGGTGATTATACAAAGCATACCTTTCTCGGCCTTTTGGCTAAGATCAAGTGTAGTATCTGTTCTTATCAGTTTAATATCTGATACGTGGCCCATCGGGTCACATGATATTAAATTAATTTATTGTGGGGGAGGGCCCACCACAGTAGCTTGCTACTGGGGTCCTCAAGCGTCGCCCTTGTGTTGCACTATTGCAAGGGCTCGGCACACCCCTCCCAAATCTCAGTTCAAATATGTTCCATGGGTTCCATCCAGACTTAATAAATGTACTAATTTCAGGATTGGGTGATGATGGAGGTGTTGGGCTCTGTGGGGCCCACTGACGTATGTGTTTTCTATCCAGCTGTTTTGTTAGTTCATTTCATGGGATCAGCCAAAAAAATGAACAGATCGGAAGCTCAAATCGCCCACGCCCACATCACATGATACAGTGGGGATAATAGGTGAAACCTCTCTAGGCCCACCGACCACGCCCACATCACATGATACAGTGGGGATAATAGGTGAAACCTCTCTAGGCCCACCGTCATTTTTATTTTCCATCCAGCCCGTTGACAAGGTCACAGATCTGGATGGAAGGGGAAACACAAATATCCCACTCACCACTGTTTCCTGTGGTGTGGTCCATCTGAGCTTATTTTTGGGGTCGTGCCCTAAAAGTAACTGAAAAATGGATGGACCGCGTGGATGAAAACACATCATGGTGGTGGGCCCTACAGTGGCCAACATGAGGTCACACCCTTATCCATATCTCAAGTGGTAGACTGAGTGAAGGATACCTCGTTTCAAAACTGAGGTCTTGTATCAATTCCCTAGTAGGGCTGGCTGAGTGTGAACTGACACTTGGGTGTACTAACGAGCTAACCCAAAAAAAACAAAAACAGAGATCATGGAGGTCGGTTTCTATCCGACGCAGCACATGCGAAACGATACGTGGAGGTTTCTCCACTGTACACGTGGCAACATTTACAGTTATTTGAACTGTAGATCAAATGGGCCTTACCTTCGATGATAGAAATCCAAAAACTTACACCTATTGACTTAACCTTGTTCGGTACAGATGGCAGGCTTTAGGGTACATGGTGAATCGGGTCCGTCCAAATGGTGGTCATCACTGTGGATGCTCTAAACTAAAAAAAGAAACACTGATCAGACGATTCCAACCATCTGATAACTGAGCTTCAGATTGATATTGGGAGGCAAAATGGGTAGCAGTGGGGAAAGTAGGTTAAAAAAAAAAAAAAGTGACGGTAAGGATTGAATGATCAATGTGGGCCATCTTACCCGTCCATGTGGGTCCACTACCTTTTCATATCATATCCATCCAAACAGTTAGATTGTTAGAGCGGCCAGTAAAAACCTTGGACCATGGGTCATCATCCATGGTGGGGCCCTCTATATGGAGGATCAGAATAAGCAGCTTGGCCGGCAATGTATGGCTATGCTGTTTGGAAAAGGACATCATGCCCCTTTACATTTTTTTATTTGGCAAGAGAACCCCCATCAGCGCTATTTTCGTCTCTTCAAGAGTCAATAGGCCATTTTCCTGGACGCCGCACCAATCGGTGGATCGTGACTATGGGGCCAACCTTGTTGTATGTGGCTTACATCCACGCCGTCTATCCGTTTTTACAGCTCATCTTATGGCAAAATCCAAAAAATGAGACATATCCAAATCTCAGGTGGACCACCTGAAAGGCCCAATTTTCAAGCCCAGGGCTTACATTTACATTCCAATAAATAAAATGGACTTGGGCTTAAATTGGGTCTTTTTGTTTTGACATTTTTTATATGAGAAAATCTTTTATGCTCTGGAAGAGCGTGCTGGATGATATGCAGGCACTTAGAAATTTCATACTTGGTGAACAGATAATTCAAATTAAACTATCCAAATTACGGCTCCCAGTTTTCGTGTAAAAAGAACGAATAATTACTCTTATTCGATTATCTGAGTATCGGATTGATGGGCATTCATTCAACGGCAGAAAATGGAAAATATCCAATGGTCATATTTCGACAAGCAAGTGTCCATGAATCAGAGGTTAGGATGGCTCCAGCTATCTGGTTTTTGGCCTGTCTCCTAGTGCCAATAGGTTTTACAATTTAGCCGGTTTAATCTGAGTTTATGTAAAGCGTACAATTTCTAAGCGACCGTTTATCAACTGTCATACGCTGCCAGAGTATCAAATAGCTCTCCCTTTAATATTGTAGCCGAGCCTGAGCTCGCGCACAAGTTCAGGCCCGTTTTGGAACATGGTTAGCTGGCCCTAGCCCAACTTAATAGGTTGTTCATATCCAACCAGTTTGGACCATACGTTACTGTCCATCCAGCTGATAACTTTCAGCATTTCAAGTGCTTACGCAATCCAACCCGTCCAATAGGATGGCCCCACCATGAGGATCACATTACATAAAAAATCAGCCCCCCATCCATTCATCATGCCAACAACAACCTCATTTTGTTATTTATCAGCAACAAAAAATTATTTTCTACGGTCCCCTTGATGAATGGATGTGGCTGATTTTTTCATAAGGTGGTCTTCATGATGGGCCAATCTATCCAATGGGTTGGATGTCGTGCGCACAGGATAGGTTGGAAGTTATCTACTAGCTGGACCATAACTCATTGTCCAAGCCGTTGGACATGAGGATTTCTTTGTCCAACTAGTTGGACGTGTGCATTTCTATTTATGTTGACCAAAGCAACTCATGAAGGGTAAAAGAGACACCCATGTGGAGCCCGCCCACTATTATACACCAAAGCTCTGTGTATAAATTGCTGTGTTTTTTTTTAGAATAAAAATAAAATTCAAAAAATAGAAGTTATTTTTAGAAAGTAAATAAAAATATTAATTATTTAAACTTTCCATAAATAGTGATAAATAATGCGTATAGCCAGTCGATAAGAGAAGGAGTTTTTGCTTATGCAATCATGGTTCAAATCTCCTCGAGGACGGTGCTTTATGCGCGGCGTGGGCTATAGGGCTGCTTGGGCGCTTTATTATCGCAAGGAGCAATAAGAGCCTTAGTCTTTTTGGCACACGGTTCAATCTTTTTGAACCATAGTTCAACTGTTATTGAACTAGGGTCTACCTTGATATTTTATTACATTTTTTATGATTGAGAGTGATTGTGACATGATTGTACATGTGACACCTATGCCACGTGTTGTTTATGTGGATACAGTTTTTCCTGTTGGATAACTACTACTATCTGAATGGGTACAGAAATAACTGTCATAGGACAAAGAGTCATGTCCTTTCATGGAAAGACAATTATTTGTTGTGAATGTGTATGGATTTCTTGAAGAGGGTCTTTAGCACCTCTTCAGGAAGAAATTCATAACCTTTCAATTGATATAAATCCTGGATACTATAATCTAGAAGGGAATACTCTGAATACTCTTCTGTATAATTACTCTTGATCTGATCTCTTGCTGAGTTTTTTCTAAACGTCTTAAGGCATATCGGTGTCAAAACTAGAGATCTTTTCAACACTAATATGTGCAAATTTTCGTGTTGAAAATCGAATTGAGAGTTCATTGTATCTTGAAGACAATTTACAGATTTTCTTCGTTTGCACTTGCTGAAAATTCAAGAAAAAGGACAACAAATCTGTCTTGAGAAATTGACTATTTAAGTCAAACCTTGAACCTGATAGATCTGATCGTTTCGTTATCGTTTTCTTCTATCCAATGTTGTGTACAAGATATTCTTAAATTTTCTAACATAAACATCACATGAATTCAAACCATCTTGTGAAACACATCTCTAAGATCTCATACTTCTTCATCACCTTAGAGAGGGAGCATGACGATAGAGTCATATATGATTGAAGAAGGTGAAGCTTTCATCAAGAAGAAGGCCTTCTTGCATTGCACTTCCAACGACGACGCTGATGATGATCTTCGAAGCTTCAAATCATGCCTCAGATGGATGTGTTTAGATCAATCTAACTGTTTTCAAGCCATCATCTCATGGACCCTTTTCATCCTTCTCGCCATCGTTGTCCCCACCTTATCGCATTTTATCCTGGCATGCTCAAACTGTGATTGGAAGCATCAACGGCTTTATGACATCGCAGTTCAGCTATCTCTTTCTATCATCGCCATCCTCTCGTTCGTCTGCCTTACGCACTTCGTAAGCAAGTATGGCCTACAGAGGTTCCTCTTCCTTGATAAGCTGCTTAACGAGAGCAAGAAGGTTCAGCAGCAATATACAGCACAGCTGAATGTAAGTTCTCTCCTCTTTGCAAAATTGATAAGATTTAAGCACACCCAACATAAAAATTGTAATTGGAATGTTCTCAATTTGAATTGTTAAAGATATAACTACCAAATTATCTTTGTTAATCATCTTTGATGAGCAGCAATAAAAAATAAAATCATGATTAATGGGATTTATACTCTTAGTAGAATTTCCAAAAATCATGAAATGATACACATGGATACGAGAGTGCTCTTTCTTACGATACAACTAGAGCCCCATTTAATGAAATTCTATTCAGAGCAGAAATTCCAAAATTGCTAATTAATTTTATCTGCTTGGGGTCCTGGGGATCTAAAATTTTGAATAATCACTGAAGCGATATCTGTCTCTAGAAACCAAGGATCGTTGGAAGAGAATGAAGATACATTTTTTTTTTTTTTTGAACAACTTCTTTTGAATTTATGAGTTCATACCTAGTTTAAGTCATTTCAAGGTTGTTTGATTTCATGTTTAATCAAAGGAATGGTGAAAGGAGAAAAGCTCCAAAACCCATTATTCTTATTCATTAATTCTACCTAATCAGCTGAAAAAATTTGAAAATTGTGTTTTCCTTCTTTTTTCTCTAACCACACAAAATAACCCAACTTCTATTAGCTAATAAACAAGGAAATAAAAACATAGTCAATATCAACTCCTATCTTCCTACAAAATATTTGAAATTTGTTCTGTATTCCTTCTGAAATAAAACAAGAAAGAAGAAAAGGAACATCCTGATTTGCACCAAAGAGCCCAAAATCTTTCATCTCCATACAAAAAGAAAAGAAAAGAATGCACCCATTTTTTTTCCAATTTCCTGCTCTTTTTCCTAACCCCAAATCAATCCAGATTCTATTACAGATAGAAACAAAATATAAAGAAGGAAAAGAACCAAAAACTCTTCTGTATCTGTTCTACCCAATTAGCTAATAGTCTACAATTATTGTGCTCTTTGTATTTTAATTCAATTATTAAATACCGAGTCGTCTCAACCCAACTGGACATTGAATTGAATTTTGTTCTCCTCTCTCGAGTCCTGACTACCAAAAAAGTTTTTATTTTTTTATTTTATTTTTAATTTTTTTTAATTTTTTTTAAAACCATATTACAGAGTTTTTTATTTTTATTTTTCCCTTCACCTTTCCTTATATGCAGAGATCTTTCAAGCTCCTATTCATATTTGTTCTCCCCGGCTTCGTGGCTGAGAGCGCATACAAGATATTGTGGTACTCCTCCGGTGGCACCCGGATACCCTTCTTAGGAAATGTATACATGAGCAACGCCTTGGCGTGCTTCTTAGAGCTCTGTTCATGGCTCTACAGGATATACACCTACTTGGGTTTTTCACTATCTATTAGCCGGTCCAATCAATAGTTTTTGGACGTAGGAATTATGGGATCCTGCTCATCAGAGCACGTTCTATTGGCTGGTGACGCAGGAGCGCCCATGGTTACACGATCTCGAGTGCTAAGTTGGTGTGCCCCTCTATGGATGATGGATGAGTCAGAAATCTTCCTAATTAGAGGATCCTGTCCTTTGATCAATGGCTTAAAAATACAATGGTCCAGTTGGAGTTATCTGATATTGTACACGTGTCATACATTAAATCAAATTAAATAGAGTAACGTTTGGAACGCACTGTTCCTGAGTCACAGTCCCAAAATCAGATTGGTTAAACGATCTTAACCTCTGATTCTTGGACACTTGTTTATTGAAATAGTTCCATTAGATATCTTTCTTTTTTGACCGTCCAATAAGTGCCCACCAATCCGATAGCTAGATAATAAAACAATCTTAGCTTTCAGTTCATGATACATTTTAACTGGGACAAATAATTTGAACAGTCTAATTTGAATTGCTTATAATTTGAACAGTATGAATTTCTTAGTAGGTTCAAGTCCTTGCCACAGTGGTAGATTCCGAGGAGTTTCAACATGAGATCTTGGGTTCGATGCCCGTAGGTGGTGTAATTCCGAACTAAACCCAATTCGATGTGAATTTAATTTTTAAATGGCTTTGATTTGGACCATCCTAAATGGAGTGGTGGTGAGGACGCAGATTAATGCAGAAGAGAGGCCTTAACTAATATTCTTGGGTCCCCCACCTGAAAATTTTCGGGTGAAACAAAATTTTACTTGGGAACGGGGTAATTGATATCTAGGACCTGTTTGGATACAACCAAATGAGTTACTAATGAGTTACTTTTTTCTACTTACAGTAGTAGATAAGTAACTTATTTCAAATAAGTTTAGTTTATGATTAGTCATAAGTAACTTTTTTACTTAAAGTTACTTAATCACTTCAACTAATTTTTTAAAAAGCTTTTCTACTTTTCATAAGTTGTTGAAGAGAGAATCAAGAGAGACGAAAGAGAGAAGAAGTTGATAAGTATGTTGTTTACCGAGCATACTTATCTGCTTAATAAGTAAAACTAAGATAAGATATTTATGGCATAAGCAGCTTATGTTAAGTAACTTATCATCCAAATACCTCCTTATAAACTTACTTCTTCGATTCTATTCGCTATGATTAAGGGAGCGTTTGGATCATAAGTGATGCAGGACCGATGCATAAACTAAGTAATATGTGAGATTAAATAATCAAATTAAGATATTTAACAAAAAAAACACAAACGTCGCTATATTCATCACAAATATCATGAAAATAAAAATAAAAAAATCATATGTAATTCTAACCTAAGCTACCAACATCGTAACACAAGATCATTAAATAAAGAAGAAATTAAAATCTAATGGATGTAGAGACATCCAATTAGTATAGGGTATAGTGTATTTTAAAATAGGAAACCTAACATCCAATTAGCATAAGGTATAGTGTATTTCAAAATAAGAAACCTAATACAACCTAGGGTGAAAATTAGGGTTTAGGCAATTTGAAAAAGTAGGAAAAATTAAGAAATTTAAGTTTATGGTTAGGGTTTCGGAAATGGAAGAAATGGGTTTTGATATAATGATGATGGAAAACCAAAAGGGACATGTGAGATTCACACACGTGGCCGTACTGTCACACGTGTGGGGTGAGAGAATAGGTTTAGGTCCGTTAGGATTTGAATTATGGATGGGTATGAGAAAGTTGGGTTTGGGAGAAGACGAATGAATATTTGGTATGAGAGAATTAAGAATCCGAAGAAAATACCTAAATGGGGAAGAAAAGATAAGATGGTGTAGGGATAGATGAAAACCTCGCACCTTCGTTAATGAAGATTAGCATCGCACCAATCTTCCTTCAAAATCGTATGGAAGTATCTTTAAATTGCATGAAGATAGGAGAAGAAAGCAAGAGTTTTTCACTTTAAAAAAAAATAAAAAAATCACGAAATTCAATGAGAAAGAGGTCACACACTCCCCTCTTTTTATAGATCCAAGAAGTTTTAAAAATTACAAAAATTACCATATATTGTGAATTTTAACGAAAATAGCCCTAATCTAAATAAATCAACTAAAACACTCATAATGTGTCCAAATATAAAATAATCAAAAACTAAATCTTAAAATATAATAAAGTCTAAAACTGATGTGGACGATCAACGATCAATGATCCGATCATGTGATCCATACGATCCAATGGCCCTATCGTCGTGTCCCTCCGATCTAACGGTTTGGATCACTCCATAAAGCAGTCCATGTGCATCTTCATAGTGTGGGGTCTTCCAGATGCTCGCACATGCACATGTGATATTCATCACGATCACGAGTACTCGCCTAACCACAAGAAAATTGGCACGACCCGCCTCCTCCTCTGATACGTATGTAAGGGTGTACGTGATGTGATGTCCTCATCAATAAGTTACTTTACATAAGATACTTATGCCTCAAGTAACTTATCTTAGTTTTTATTCATTCAGTAGATAAGTAGATTTGGTAAACAACATGCTTATTAACCAGAAAGAGACAAATCAATCTCAGCTGTTGCTAAATTCAAATAGCTTGGATTCAACAGGAGAGAATTTTATATATTTTCTTTTTCATTATAACCCTGCTATCATAAGAATATAGATAAGGTTGAACTTGAGACCTCATGTATAAGATACGGGACAAGTCGTGACGACTGCTTGGAGGGCCAAGAAAGAAAGAAATCAGGACATAGGGGCATAGAGATAAAAGTTCTAAAAAACACAAGTAATTCCCCAAACCATAGAAAACAATATTCATCACCAAACTCTAAACATAAGATGCTAACAAGAAGCATTTCCTACCAATAAAAGTTAAAACCACGAACTCGGATGGCTTTGATGGATGATCACATGTTGCTCCTTTGAGCGATGTGACACTTCCAACAGGCCTGTTTATCAATTTTGGCATTGTGTCACCTTCTCCAACACTCACTATCACATTGCTCCTTCAAGCCACAATGTCTTTCAATTTTGTCACAACCTTAGCAATGACTTGCACAATAGTCTTGGGCTCGTGTTGTTGGTCGAAGTGATATTGTGAAAAAGATTGGTGGAGAGGAGGCCTTCTCTAACATTCTTGGATCACCGGATCAAAATTTTTTGGTAAAATGATATACTTTGGAATGAGGTCTTTGGTACTTTTATACTTAGAGAAAGTGAAGCACCATAAAGTAGACCAGTTTAAAATTTCAAGAACGAAATTAATATCAAATTTGTAACTACAATTGTCTTCTTTGCTGCAGAGAAATGAGTATGGAGATGAAAGAAAGCTCACCCGAAATGTTGATTCTAAACTACTAGAGGTAGAAAACACTATACACATTATAGGATTTATGGATTTGGTAAACTAAGATTTCTAGGAGAGATTTCTCTAGGGCTAGGTTTGAGAGGAAATAAAAAGTGTCTCAAATGAAAACTATACACCTTGAAAGAAATAAATCAGGACATAGGGGCATAGAGATAAAAGTTCTTAAAAACACAAGTAATTCCCCAAACCATATAGAAAACAATATTCATCACCAAACTCTAAACATAAGATGCTAACAAGAAGCATTTCCTACCAATAAAATTTAAAACCACCAACTCGGATGGCTTCGATGGATGATTGCATTTTGCTCCTTTAAGTGATGTGGCACTTTGAACAGGCCTGTCTATCAATTTTGGCATTGCGTCACCTTCTCCAACACTCACTATCACATTGCTCCTTCGAGCCACAATGTCTTTCAATTTTGTCACAACCATAGTAATGACTTGCACGATAGTCTTGGGCTCGTGTTGTTGGTCGAAGTGATATTGTGACTAAGATTGGTGGAGAGGAGGCCTTCTCTAATATTCTTGGATCACCGAATCAATTTTTTTTGGTAAAATGATATACTTTGGAATGAGGTCTTTGGTACTTGTATACTTAGAGAAAGTGAAGCGCCATAAAGTAGACCAGTTTAAAATTTCAAGAACGAAATTAATATCAAATTTGTAACTACAATTGTCTTCTTTGCTGCATAGAAATGAGTATGGAGATGAAAGAAAGCTCACCTAAAATGTTGATTCTAAACTACTAGAGGTAGAAAACACTATACACATTATAGGATTTATGGATTTGGTAAACTAAGATTTCTAGGAGAGATTTCTCTAGGGCTAGGCTTGAGAGGAAATAGAAAGTGTCTCAAATGAAAACTATACACCTTGAAAGAAATAAATCAGGACATAGGGGCATAGAGATAAATGTTCTAAAAAACACAAGTAATTCCCCAAACCATAGAAAACAATATTCATTACCAAACTCTAAACATAAGATGCTAATAAGAAGCATTTCCTACCAATAAAAGTTAAAACCACGAACTTGGATGGCTTTGATGGATGATCGCAATTTGCTCCTTTAAGCGATGTGGCGCTTTGAACAGGCCTGTCTATCAATTTTGGCATTGCGTCACCTTCTCCAACACTCACTATCACATTGCTCCTTCGAGCCACAATGTCTTTCAATTTTGTCACAACCTTAGCAGTGACTTGCATGATAGTCTTGGGCTCGTGTTGTTGGTCGAAGTGATATTGTGACTAAGATTGGTGGAGAGGAGGCCTTCTCTAATATTCTTGGATCACCGGATCAAAAATTTTTGTTAAAATGATATACTTTGGAATGAGGTCTTTGGTACTTGTATACTTAGAGAAAGTGAAGCGCCATAAAGTAGACCAGTTTAAAATTTCAAGAACGAAATTAATATCAAATTTGTAACTACAATTGTCTTCTTTGTTGCATAGAAATGAGTATGGAGATGAAAGAAAGCTCACCTGAAATGTTCATTCTAAACTACTAGAGGTAGAAAACACTATACACATTATAGGATTTATGGATTTGGTAAACTAAGATTTCTAGGAGAGATTTCTCTAGGGCTAGGCTTGAGAGGAAATAGAAAGTGTCTCAAATGAAAACTATACACCTTGAAAGAAATAAATCAGGACATAGGGGCATAGAGATAAATGTTCTAAAAAACACAAGTAATTCCCCAAACCTTAGAAAACAATATTCATTACCAAACTCTAAACATAAGATGCTAACAAGAAGCATTTCCTACCAATAAAAGTTAAAACCACGAACTTGGATGGCTTTGATGGATGATCGCAATTTGCTCCTTTAAGCGATGTGGCACTTTGAACAGGCCTGTCTATCAATTTTGGCATTGCATCACCTTCTCCAACACTCACTATCACATTGCTCCTTCGAGCCACAATGTCTTTCAATTTTGTCACAACCTTAGCAGTGACTTGCATGATAGTCTTGGGCTCGTGTTGTTGGTCGAAGTGATATTGTGACTAAGATTGGTGGAGAGGAGGCCTTCTCTAATATTCTTGGATCACCGGATAAAATTTTTTTGGTAAAATGATATACTTTGGAATGAGGTCTTTGGTACTTGTATACTTAGAGAAAGTGAAGCGCCATAAAGTAGACCAGTTTAAAATTTCAAGAATGAAATTAATATCAAATTTGTAACTACAATTGTCTTCTTTGCTGCATAGAAACGAGTATGGAGATGAAAGAAAGCTCACCTGAAATGTTCATTCTAAACTACTAGAGGTAGAAAACACTATACACATTATAGGATTTATGGATTTGGTAAACTAAGATTTCTAGGAGAGATTTCTCTAGGGCTAGGCTTGAGAGGAAATAGAAAATGTCTCAAATAAAAACTATACACCTATATTTATATGCCTCAATCATCGTAAAATCTTAATTAGAAGCAAACTCCAATATTTCTTATGCTATGAGAGTAATGAGGTGTACCGAATTACTACCCTCCCCCCAATAAGAAAATCCAATCTATTCCTTCTAATTAAGTCAAGTGCAAGAACTCTACGACCAATTCTTCTTAGGAGATGACATTTGTAACACCCCATACCTCTGGTGCACGGGTGTTACCTTCTTAAACCATATCAGCAGAAAGCAGAATGGACTAATTAATTAAGTTTAAACCCGACACATACAAGATGTCAGTTCCAGCTAGCATTCCAGCTATCCATCAGGGAATCCTAGGAGCTGAGATGAACTCCAAGATGGCAGGGAAGGTAAGAACTACAAAAAAAAAAAGCCCAGCCTATTAAAAAAACTCTGTGTTAATTAGTTAAACCATACTATGGGTAATACCCCTACAATCAACCCTTGAGGATTAGTTGGCATCAAACCAAGCCCTCATTATGACCAGGACCTTATATTGATCGTTGAAACCCGATATCAAGTCGATCCAAGCTTGAGAGATAAGTATGTGGGCCAATAGAGGGTGTAGATGAACGATATGGCCCACCTGGGTCTCGATCTCACCCCAAATTGGACAGGAACCCCTAGGCAAGGGTCCTCAAAGGGATGGACGGAGTAGATCGGTCATAAACATTGCGGTAGACCCCACACAGAGTGCATGTGCACCACATGAAATCATGAAATCATGCACGATGTGCACTGGGACATAAACACTGCGGTAGACCCCACACAGAGTACATGTGCACCACATGAAATCATGCACGATGTGCACTGGGACAATGGGCTTGGTCAAATGAGCTTTGACTGAGCTCCTTGCAAAAGAAGGAAAATGGCGGATTTCTCCCACCAACGGACATTCAAATCTGGGAGATTTCACCCCCAAAGTGGCCCACTATGGGCACTTTCCAGGTGATCCAAACCATTCACTTTTCTTGTGGGGTCCGCCTTAACATAACGGTATAGGCTTTTAAGCCCACGTAAAGGGACGGAGGAGATAGGTTGCAACCGTCAAATGGATTGCACGTGGCAGATATCCGTTAGGTGGGACCCATCTGGGACCCCATGGGTGGCTGTTAATCACCCTGATCTGGCCATCACGTCCGTCCATCGCCTGTGAGAGCAACACTCTCTCTTTTCCAGGAATAGCCAAGCAAGGCCTGCCCTTGGAAAAGCAAAGAAGTAGGTTTGGTGCATTTCTGGCCACTCCTGGGGCCACATGGAGAAATCTGAGCCCTTCAAGCTCAAGATGAAAGAGAGAAATATTTCATCTCATGAGAAACTAAAGAAAACTGGATTATCTCACGTGATGATCCGAAAGCGATGTTTGGGGGCCAAAAAGTGGACCCCATGTCGATCAAAGGCCCATTTGGTTCGCTTCAATGGACCAAATCATGCAAATATGTATGGGATATCAATTTGCCATTAAAGGCCAATCATTTTCCCCAACGAACCATCTAAATGAGATCAAGAGATGGGCCCCACTAGACTTGAAAATTCACTTTTCTGGTGGGCCAGGGTGCTAGCTATCCATTCTAGCGTGTGGATAAGCCCCATGCTAGGACACTGTTCAATCACAGCCGTGGCACCTTGAGCTCCTTCCTAGCCATTGGTGGCCCTCTCCCACTACTATAAAGAGGGTCCTGTAGCTTTGGGATCCTCACCAGCAAGAGTGAAAGGAGTAGGGAAAGAGAGAAAGGAGAGAGAGAGAGAGAGAGAGAGAGAGAGAGAGAGAGAGAGAGAGAGAGAGAGCTGAGTGACGAATTAACTCAACTCAGTCTGCCCGTAGCTCGACTCAGTCGAGAGAAATCCACCCCCTTCCCGAGATTTGGAACTCGCTAGGTAACAAGCTGCCTTCTCATTTTCGCTCGCCCATTGACAAACCAACAAGATAGGCCGGATATAAGCTGAAAACTAGCCAACCAATGGCTGTATACTCAGGCTGAATCCAGGCTTAGCAACGACGGTGATTTGGACCGAAACCAGGCCTCACCATGGCTGCGTTTTGGGCCGAACGTCCGACTAAAATCCATGGAAAAGGGCAGCCTCTGATCAGGCCAAGCCAATGGCAACATTTCAAGTTGAAACGCGGTAAAATGGAAGCTCTGTTTTGAGTCAGAATCAGGCTAAGTAATGGCCATGTTTTAGACAGACAACAGGCCAAGCAACAGTCGTAGTTGGGGTTGAGACCTAGCCAATTAATGGCTGAGCTCTGGGCTAGAAATGTGGCAGGGAACGGGCCATGATAGCAGCTGAAAACAGAGCCTAACAGTAGCTCTGTTTTGGGCCAAAAACCAGGCCAAAGTTGGCTTTTAAACTACCTATGTTCTGGGCCAAGCTCGGCCTCACATTTGGATAAGAAAGGAGGCAGAGTTTAGGACATGAAAATGGTCCCAACTGCTGCAGTTGCGGGCCTAAAAATCAGCCCACATCCTGGGGTGAAACACTTTAACAAGTTGGGCTGAAATCACCTTCAACCTGGGACTGTAACAGGCTTCGTATGGCCGTGGAGGGCCTTATTGTAGTTACCGGTCTGGCCAAGTGAGGACCCAGACTCCAGCAACACAGATGGGTCACAGTTGTGCCTAGCAAATCAAATGGCTGCAACGTCCAAGGCCTTCACGACAAGCCTATGAGAACTCTCTGCTGGACTAAAGCCAAACAGGAATAAGTCCTCCAACGAGCAGCAATTTGGGCCGATAATGCCCCTCAGATGGGTTGAGTTGGGCTCTCATCTAAGCCTCAACCCGACTGTGAAGCATGCCCAGAACTAGCCCTCTTGTCTGGTCCATCATCTGGGCTGAAAGCCGGCCCAGGAATGGGCTGAAATCAGCCTAAGGGTGGGCCTGTAATTTGGCGAAAGGCCTGTGCAAAACCAGGCCCTGCACGTTGATGGAAGGGCCACACCCTGTTTGAAAACAGGTGAGCCATACCATATATAACAGTGGGCCGCACCCTATTTGAAAACAGGTGGGCCACACCATACATAACAGTGGGCCACACCATACATAATAGTGGGTCGCACCTTATTTGAAACAGGTGGGCCACACGATATATAACGGTGGGCCACACGCTAATGGTAGGTGGGCCTCACCACACTAAGGATAGGTGGGCCACACACTAACAACAAGTGGGCCACACACTAATGATAGGTGGGCCACACACTAACAGTAGGTGGGCCGCACGTTATTAGTTGACGGGCCAAATCTGGCCTAGTAAAGACCTATTTTGCAAGGTCCCTACTACACGGTAGTTAATGGATCTAGCCTAAGCCCAGTTCGGCTCTCAATGGATAATGGGTTTGGGCCCAAAGCCGAGCCACCAGTTTCAACAAGAGTCTAATGGGCTTAGCTACCTTAAGTCGGGCCCAGATAACCTTATACATGAAACCTTCCGTATTCACCAATTGTCCATATACTTGATGCTCTAAGAACTTACTGTCTAATGCAAACAAACTTCTCTAGGGAACTATTTGAGTAGAGTAGGACCGCCAACTTCTCAAGGGAATTCGTATCAAGGGATGCCCTACAACTTGTCTGGTGATGATTCCCTTCCCCTTGGGCTTTCCACTTCCAACTAGATTAGAAGTAGTTGTTATAGTGATTTACTAACTAGCTAGATTTATTATGTGGGAATAGTCTACATTTGCTTGATATGCTTATTTAAATTGATTACTCTCATGCTTTATACTTGCTTAGATTGATTGAACATGTGTATTAGATTATTCAAATGGTTAAATTAGTTACTAATTACCTGTGCCATGTGTTAGCTCATTTAGTACGTAATTGAAACCTCAAGGAATACATGTGTTGCTCTCTATTTATTACTCATAGTATGATCCATGTTGCTGTTATAATATACACATTGTTGAAACCTCTCCATGGAAAACTCTAACAAAGGAGAGTCCTTGCTTAGGGTGTAACTAGATTAGTTACAATACAAGTAGGCCCCTAACATGGAGGTTTTGGTTGTTGGTATTTAACTACGGGGTTTACCATCCATGTGTGGTTTCACCTAACTGACCTGTGATGAACTTTGTAATCCTTTTCAATAGTGCTGCTTATTCGTCTTTGAACCATTCATGCCATATTGTTTTAATCGTTGTACTCAGTAATTTCAACGTTTCATTCCTAGTCAGCATTAGTGGTGGCCCCTTCACATTGAATTGATTGACCACATGTTGGTGGGTTATATACACACCTTAAGGCAGTAGTCTCATGGACCGGGGATGGTGGTAATGGGACACTATGCCCGAGCCGTCGGCCTACACTGGGCCATGAGCTCCCCGTAGTGACTGTGAACTTATTTAAATTGGTTGAGTGTAATTGGACTAATAACGGGTTGGCTAAGCATGCATACATTGCATTCGGTCAATGATGGATGACTAATTCTGGATGTTGCAGCACGTGCCTAATAGGGTTTAGTTGGGGTATTGTTTTGCTAGCTCCCAGACCATCGACTATCGACCCACCTTTGGTGAGTTTGGCAGTACGCATGTACCCTTTACTTTCGCTAGTCACAGGGCACATTGCATGGGTTTTTTATCAAAAGCCAACTAGATGAGCATCCCCAGTTGATGTGCACTCATTCATCCATGCACTAAATAAGATTTGCATATTGCCCTGTTTTATACTACATCTTGTCTAGGGCGGCGGTGTAATCTTAAGGGAAAATCACACTGAGCTGGCCACTCATTCATCAATGTTCAACCGTACAGATGATGCAGGTATAGGAGTCGATGAATACGCAGAAGATCTGGAGGCAGTGGTGGTCGAGGAAGAGCTCTATGACGAGGAGCTGCAACAGGAGGCAACCGCTTATTTTGGGCTAAACCAGTAGATTAGCCTTCATGATTATTACAGTACATTTAGAAACTCGAATTTTTGTATTTGGCCCCCAACTGAGTGGACCAGGATATTGTTCACATTTTTGGGTCATATCTATGCTATGTTTCATTCCGCCATTTGCACTTTGATTTAAATATTCATTATTATTATTATTCAGTTAACTGCTGGGTTTCTGGGATACGAGTCATATACTCGGGTCTTGAAAACCATGGCGTTACAACATTGTACCAAATTAATATAATAATATAAATATTTTTCCAAAATTTTTCCCAATAATATCTGATGTCCATTCAATATGACATCTTAGGTAAGCCTGATGCACATTATCACCATTGTGTGATTATTTATATTTCTCCTTTAACCCATTTTTGTGACCTAGATTTGGTTGCTTTCCCGTCATGCTATTAAGTGAGCTAAATATGTGCGCATGGTCTTGAAAATGCATACCAAAGTAGTGTCACTTCATTTGACCTTACCGCATAGAGTAACAAGAACACTAAAGTCATCTACTGGACTAGTATATCACATAACAACTAGACTAAAGTCACTTGTAAGTATTGGATTTGTAGTAAGTGTGACTCAATTCACACATCATGAACGATTAAGCGTTCTTTTTTACATGATCATCACATAGGATCAATCCGATCAAACATTGATCCATTCATACACAATGTGCTAGATATAGAGCTGATTGTGCTAATTTACATGAAATCTCATAGTAATCATCTCATGAATCAGGGTGATGGTACATCTCATATGTACATGTATGCATACATGCATAGTGGTTTGCATCACGAAAGAAGTGGGCCATGTTGAGAAGTGGAGCCACATGCGCGGATTTCGTGTCGCAACTGGGACCGAAAGACAAAGATGGGTGTTGGCATTGCGGCGAGAAGGGGCACATGAAACGTGATTGTAGGGCGCTTAAGAAACAAGAAGGAAGATCTCAAGGTGGGAAAGATTTAGTGAATCTATCTGAGGAGAGTGTATAAAGGCGTTGATCTTGTCTCTTGATGTGAGGAATGAGTCTTGGGTTATAGACTCGGGTGCTTCGTTTCATGCCACTTCATGTAAGGAAGTTCTGCGTAACTATGTATCAGGTGACTTCGGGAGAGTCTACCTGGGTGATGATGAGCCGTGCAGTATTGTTGGAAAGGGAGACGTTCATATAATTCAGAAAGACAGAACAACGTTGAAATTGAAGGATGTCAGACATGTACCGAGTTTGAGAATGAATCTGATCTCAGTAGGGCAGTTGGCCGATACCGGTTATGTGACGACATTCACTAGTGATTCCTAGAAGATCACAAAAGGTGCCTTGGTGATACTCAACGCAAGAAAGAAGGTACTTTGTATGTGACTTCAGGATCGTATAGTTCACTCACAGTCACATCAATTGGAGTGAATGGGCAGTTATGACATCAGAGGTTGGGACATATGAGTGAGAAAGGGATGAAAGTGCTATTGTCAAAAAGA
Source organism: Magnolia officinalis (assembly GCA_021015155.1). Lineage (NCBI taxonomy): Eukaryota > Viridiplantae > Streptophyta > Magnoliopsida > Magnoliales > Magnoliaceae > Magnolia > Magnolia officinalis. The sequence continues at coordinate 23,756,332 of JAJHSJ010000009.1, forward strand.
AAACTACCAGGGCAGAAGTCTATTAACTTGGAATTCTGCGAGGACTGCGTGTATGGCAAGTAGAAGAAGGTAAGTTTCAAGAAGACGGGACGAGCTCCAAAGACGCATCTGTTGGAGCTTGTACACACTAATGTGTGGGGACCGGCACAGGTATCATCTCTTGGGGCTCACGTTATTTTGTTTCATTTATTGATGATGCTAGTAGAAAACTGTGGGTCTATTTCTTAAAGCATAAATCTGATGTATTTGATGTATTTAAGAAGTGGAAAGTCATGGTAGAAAATGAGATAGGTAAAACAGTAAAGTGTCTCAGATCTGATAATGGGAGAGAGTATTGTGATAAGAGGTTTGAGGAGTACTGTGCAACAAATGGAATCAAACATCAGAAAATAATTCCAGGGACACCGCAGCAGAATGGTGTGACAGAGCGCATTAATAGGATCATCCTTTAGCGCGTCAGGAGCATGAGATTGCATGCAGGGTTGCCCAAGACATTTTGGGCAGATGCTGTGAATAGCGCCGCATATCTCATCAATAGAAGTCCCTCAGCACCATTCGATGGTAGGCTACCAGAAGAAGTGTGGACTAGAAAAGAAGTGAACCTTGCACATCTCAGAGTGTTCGGTTACACTTCATATGTTCACATTGATGCAGAGCACAGAAACAAGCTGGATGTAAAGTCCAGGAGGTGCACGTTTATAGGCTACGGGCAGCATGATTTTGGCTACAGGTTTTGGGATGTAGAAAATAGAAAAATCATCAGAAGCAAGGACGTAGTCTTTAATGAAAAAGTGATGCATAAAGACAATGTGTAGAAAAATAAGGTCGAAGAAAAAGAATTCGTAGAGTTGGAAGAGTTACCAGACACGGGTGTTACAACGTCACAGGATGATCATGCACAGGAGCATTATGAGGCAGAGCCACATACACCGGTTGTGAGGAGGTCTATTCGAGAGAGGAGACCCACGGTCTGATATTCACCCTCCTTATATTATCTACTGCTGACAGATAATGGTGAGCCAGAGTGTTTTGAAGAGGCATTACAGTCAGATACACGGGTTAAGTGGGAGCAGACCATGGATGAGGAGATGGACTCTCTTGAGTCTAATCGTACATGGGAGCTAGTAACTCTACCTAAGGGTAAGAAAACTCTTCATAATAAGTGAGTTTACAGATTGAAGGAGGAGCACGATGGTTCGAAATGGTACAAGGCTAGACTGGTTGTGAAAGGGTTTCAACAAAAAGCAGGTATCGATTTCACTGAAATATTTTCACCAGTGGTGAAAATGTCTACGATTCGCATGGTCTTGAGTATAGTGGCTATAAAGGACTTACATCTAGAGAAACTAGATATTAATATAGCCTTTCTTCATGGGGACCTTAAAGAAGAGATATATATGCATTAGCCGATAGGATACGTGGCACCAGGAAAGGAGAACAAGGTGTGCAGACGGAAGAAGAGTTTATATGGCCTGAAGCAGGCCCCAAGGCAGTGGTACAAGAAGTTCGACAGTTTCATGTCGGGAAACGGCTTTAGGAGATGTCATGCAGACCATTATTGTTACTTGAAGAAGTTTGATACATTATACATCATTCTTCTTTTGTACGTTGATGATATGCTTGTGGCCGGTTCAAGCATAAAGGACATCTCAGATCTCAAAAGACAACTGTCTAGAGAATTTACCATGAAGGATTCAAGAGCTACAAAACAAATCCTAGGCATGAGGATAAAGCGTGACAGAGAAAACAAAAAACTATTTTTGTCACAGGCAAAGTACATAGCCAAGGGACTTGACCGATTCAATATAGGAGGTGCTAAGCCGGTTAGCACTCCATTAGCCAACCACTTCAAGCTATCTAAGGAGGAACGAGACTACATGGCTAAAGTCCCATACACGTCAGCTATTGGGAGTCTCATATATGCTATGGTGAGCACGAGGTTAGACATTGCTCAAGCAGTGAGAGTTGTTAGCAGGTTCATGAACAACCCCGGGAAGGAACATTTGAAAGTTGTGAAGTGGATCCTTAGATATTTGGTAGGTACTAAGGATGTAGGGTTGTGCTATAGTGGATCGAAAATCAAGCTACAAGGCTATGTGGATTCAGATTTGGCAGGAGATATTGACAGTAGGAGAAGCACTACATGTTATGTCTTTACTCTGGGTAGTGCTGCAGTCAGTTGGGTCTCTCAGTTAAAGAAGATAGTATCTATCAGTACGACAGAAGCAGAATATGTTGCGGCTACAGAAGCATGCAAGGAGATGGTGTGGATGTAAGGTTTCATGGAAGAGTTGGGTAAGAAGCAAACAGATTGCAAACTGTACAGTGACAGTTAGAGTGCAATACACTTGGCCCAGAATTCAGCCTTTCATTCAAGGACCGAACATATTGCCATCAAATATCACTTCATACGTTCGTTACTGGAAGATGGATCGATTGCTCTGGAGAAGATTCATACAAGTGAAGATCCTGCGGATATGTTGACCAAGGCTGTCACACGAGAGAAGCTGAAGCTCTGTTCATCTTTGAATGGTCTTCAGGCTTGAAGACGGGGAGGTGGTGCACTCCGGATGAAGAAGACAAAGGTTTATGACGATGTGTCTCCAAGTGGGAGATTGTTGAGAAGTGGAGCCACATGCGCGGATTTCGTGTCGCAAGTCCTTTCACAACTAGGATGCGGAAAAGAGTTTCGCGGATTTGGTGTCGCAAGTCCTTTTGCAACTGGGATGTGAAAAGAGAAGTTGCCAAAACTATAAATTGGGGTCCCTAGGGCTATTCTAGGGTTAAGGTAAATATTGGAAAATATTTCTAAGGTGTGGGCAAGGGATTTTCTCTGTACTTCCAAGGGAGAGGTTAGTATATTGCCTTGTAATCTTCGTTCTTCATAGTGGAAGTTTGCATCCGTGGTTTTTTACCCTAGATTGGGGTTTTTCCACGTATATCTTGTCTTGTGGTTTATTTTGGATTGCTTTGATCTGTTTCTAGTTTATATTTCTTCATGTTTATCGTTTGTGGGTGAGGCTTGAGATTGGATCTAGGCTCACTGCGTTATTGGCGTGCTGCGCAACAGGCCAAGCCTTTAGTATGCAAATGTTGGCCACATCTCATCATGACGGCCAATCTGAAATTGAGTATCTATGCGTATATCAACACATCCATACATATGAACACAAACATTGGAAAATCTTAACATAATATAAAATCATGCCATTTTCAAAGGCTACGATAGGCTATGGTGACAATTCACCATTTGCATACATGTAGAATATTTGTATGGATATCTAGACCCATCAAAACATGGGGCCCATTTTAAAGGGAGCACAATCGGAAAATCAACCCAGATGATTCAACAATAGTAAGCAGTTGGTAGCTATTAGACTGCTAAAACTATTTATGTTCATTTGGCCAAATTCATTGGGAGAAATATAGTTGTGTTTGTGTGATTTTCAAGCTATGCTCCATCCACAATGGGGCATACAATTTGGATGGTCTGCAATTCACATCGCCATTCATGCATGTTCAACATGCAGTAGGTGAGTCGTCACCGTATTTAAATGGTGACGAACAAACACTGATGCCTAACCGCATTTCTAAATTGGGGACTCTGTTTTTGTTGTATGCTAAACAAACCTACTCAAATTCACATATGTGATATCTTTAAAAAAAAAAATCACCCAACATGCGAATGAGCATCCAAATTGTCTTAAGATATAAAACAATTTCTATAATTGAGGGCCACATCATGTACATAACAGCAGGGGGATGATCCTGACCATCCAATCTAAGATTCACAAAAGCACGGCCCAAAGCAATACATGGAACTGCCGGTATGAAATGGGTCACCCAACTGAGATGGATGCAAACATATAGTAAAAATAGAATGCATTTGTTAACACACTTTTTATCGAATTCTGCAGCAGAATTTCCTCTCCTCCCATCTTTTAACTTCCGATTTTGCTGTTTCTCGTGCAACCATCAAGGAAAGTTCGTCATAAGAGAGCATTCGGCCTGAAAGGCATGCTGCAAATCACTTGTTTTTCTTCCTCCACACACCCATTTCTACACAACAAATCCACCAAGCAGACATAGTGATCCATGTCCGGTTCAACCCCATACACGTCCTTCTTTCTATCAAACAATCCAATCCCCTCTTCTACCAGGCCACCATGCCTACAAGACGAAAGAATTGCAATTAAAGCAATTCTATCTGGTTTGATACCCTGACATTCCATTTCTTTAAACTTTTCAAGTGCTTCATGGGCGTTCCCATGCAGCCCAAGGCCTAAAATCAGAACTGTTTATGAGATCAGATTTTTGTCCTCAATCTCATTAAAGACATTGATGGAGCTCTCCAAGCTACCACACTTAGCATACATGTCAACCGGCATATTGCAAACGAGCACATCGCAACATCTGGAATCAGCTTTGACGATCAGCCCATGAATTGCACTACCCAAAGCCAGGTTACAGAGCTTTGAACAGATGCTCAATAGGCTAACAAATGTGCACTTATTAGGAAGGATTTCAATGGTCTGCATGTGTTTGAACAGTTCAAATGCCTCTCTGCAGTCACCGTTGCGGGCACAAGCTTCAATGAAAGTGCTCCAAGATACAATATCGGGTTCTTGCAATTGAGAAAGCAGATTTTTTGCCTCTTCATATTGGCCAGTTTTATTATAAATGCCGGCAACTACATTAGAGGGGATGATAGATGGTAATTGAGTTAAAGCTTCAGCAAAGGCTAAGGCATCCGAACTGAGACCATTACTAGCATACGAGGCAATGGCTGAGGTCGACACAGACTCATTCAGTTCATAAACCATTCTTATTATCAGAGAATGAAGCTGCTGCAATTCCAGAAGTGAACAAGATTTAAGCACCACAGAAAAGGAAGATTCATCGGGTCGAAACCCCAAATACAGCATTTCTTGCAACACAGAAACTGGACTGCAAGAATCCTTGATTGAGTAACCAGAAATCAAAGCATTCCATGAAACAATGTTCCTGTTTGGCTTGATCAAACAACTTGTGTGCATTTTCTAAATTGTCGCATTTTGCATAGAAATTTACTAATGAACTCCCCAGGAAAACATCTGATATGAAGTTATTCTTAATGGTTTTAGCAAGGATAAATTTACCAACACCCAAGTTCTTTGAGCTGACACAAGAGCTAGCAGCGCTTGTAAACATGGTCGAGTTTGGGAATATACCATCCACACACATGGCCAATAACAATTCTAAAGCTTTATCCGGTCTTTCACTGTTGGTGAATGTTGTAACCATGGTATTCCAAGAAACCACATCCCGAATTGGTATCTCATTGAACATTTTCTCAGCAATGCATACGTTAAAGAATCTAGCGTACATATCAATGAGAGCATTAACAAGCGCTGTGAAATAATAGGTGCCAGTTTTAATCACTAATCCATGTATTTGCTCTCCACTTTCAAAGCTAACCATCCACCCATACACAAAAAGAATACCCAGAAAAGAAAATTTCGTCCCTCTATTCTCAGGAGCTCACGGAATAAAATCATCGAATCTTCAACGAATCCATGCTTAGAAAATACCGTAATAATGACATTCCATGTTACTGTGCTTTTTTGAGGCATTTCTTCAAACACCTTGAGCGCATCATCCAATCTCTCATTCCTCGCATAAAATCTCAACAACGCAGTCCCAAAGAAAGCATCCATAAAAAATAATCCAGCCTTCATAATCAATGGCTGCAACTAAATCCGAGATAAGGAACGAACAATGATGACGATGAGGACAAGATGCTGCCGATGGTGAATTGTGTCGATCTCAATCCCAACGCCATCGTTTGCAAGAAGAGCTTTAAAGCTTCCACCACATCGCCTCGATGGTTATAAGCATCGATCATAGAGTTATACGAAACCACATTCCGTTCAGGAATTTCGTTGAACAGTTGGACGCCCTAATTTCGTTGAACAGTCGATAGTTCGCCGACAACAACATATGTGGTGAGCAGTGTAACACCCCGAATTTTTCCTAACTTGGAGTTAGATGCCCTTGGACGTAGAACTGCCCTAGGACCTTATTCTATTGTAATTAGGGCGTGATTTAGTTAAGTATTAATAGCTCGGATCACTTTATATACAAACTAGTACCACCTTATGCATAAATCAAATAGGACCAAATCCTTTAGAAACTAAACGAGAATTAATTAAGTGTTAAACTAGATTAGTTGTGAAATTCGCTTGAATCACTTTAAATACGATCTGCAAGACCCAAAACTTATAGAATCAGTGACGCTAGGTTACCCTGAAATCTAGGATCAATCTCATTACCCAGTTGCTTTCCGGAGCACATTAAAACTCTGTATCGGATCTGGACCGCACGTCGAAAGTCCGATGACCACGAAACTAAACGATTATGACTGCCTTGCTAGGCTTGACAACCATCTCGAAAATCAAATTCAGATAGTGTCCCGAGGCTATTCGCTTGAGTCCAGAGTGAAGTGTGTGAGAAACGTGGTTATTTTAGAAATAAAAATCTAAATTTAAGTAATTTGAGACTTGTCGCTTGCGGGCTGAATATAAGGATTCAGACCATCAGAATCTGACCCAAATACACCCTCGGATCAGGAGAAATTTCATACACAGGTCAGTGTACTTGTGGCCCTGATCGGTGATCGTGGACCGTTGAATTGAAACTGGTCCGCCACAGGCGATCTGTAAATTCGATCGGACTGAAAACTTAACTCGAGCTAGATCCATGGTCAGGGAGCTTAAGTCTGACCTTTGGCTCAAGGGGGCTCCGCAAGTGCTCCGTTAAGCTGAAACAGATACTCTTTGGACATAACTTAAGTATACCTTGGCCCTAGGGTCATTCCCATCAGTTTTAGGCCTATATAAGGACCTTAAACCCTCTCTCATTCACTCCATACGAATTTGGGAAAAACCCTAGGGAGAGAAGAGAGTAAAGAGAGAGAAAGTGAGAGAGAAGTTGGAGTCACTCCTGGGATTCGATCCCTGCTCTCCATGTGCCTTACCACCACTTCCATAGCGCTCTACCGGCGATACCGATCCCGTTCTTAGGTAAGAAAACCTAACCCTAATCCGTTATAGGATTTCTAATAGTTGAAAGGGTGAAATAGCTAACCTATTTTATGTAATAGGTTGCCGTTGTGCCTTAGACGAAGCGTGGGTGAACGAACTAAATTCGTTATGCTTCTACAGTGTAAGGTGAGGACTATAGACATATAGGTTATGGTTTTCAAAGCTTTCAATGCCGGATAATGATAGATTCATGATGTGGGTGTTATTTCACATGTAAAATGCGATATTCATTTTGTGATTCAGTTATATATGAAATTTGTGGAGTTTAGTGTATTTTGTGTCTGTGTAGAAAATACCGTATACGTACGAAATATGAAAGTGTGTTTGCCATGATTAACTACTGTGTTTATATGTTAGTTGTATGTGTAACAACTCCCCGGCGAAAGGATTCACCATAATACATGTTTTGGCCAACATACGTTATGTATGTTAATAAGCGTAGTCTAAGTGTTTGTGAAAATGCTTGTATGAGTAAGTACTTAGAAGGTAGTGCTTTAGGTGGGTGTTGAGATAAGATTCTCAACTACCTTAGAGATGTGTATGATTTCCTCCATGCAAGTTGTTTAGTTTAATCGCTTACTTATGAAATGTATGTGTTTGAATTTCCCATTTACATTGTGTTTTATAACATGCTTGTTAATATGTTTGAATTACTTGGTTAATTCTGCTTTGACTACTCTACATGCTTACTGGTTAAGGATTGAATATGTTTGAGACTATAGTATAGTCCAAGCAATCGGTAACAGGCTTTGAATTCGTGGCTGAGATTCATTCGCCACGTAGGACGTGTTTGACGAACCTGAGTCGTACTAGAGTTGTTGACAGTGGTTAGGCCACACGGAGTGTTTACGCACTCCATGTCGATAAACTTTAGGTGCGCTCGTACTAGTCGAGCTCGTCCAGTAACCCGATATGCCCAATGTATGTTCACCATGTATGGACACTACTGCTTGAACCTAAGGTACTAAACTCACTAGTGAAATCCCGTTTAACCTTGGTACCTTGATCCGCTAAGACTCATGAGCCGGACATGGTGGTATGGACACCGTGGTCGAGTTGTCGGCCTACGCTGGGGCGACGAGCCTCCCCGTAGTGACCAGTGAGCAACCCAGACTCGTGAGCCAAATACGGTGGTATGGGATATTATATTCGAGCTGTCAACCTACACTGATTTGGTGAAAAGCCCTTTGTAGTGACCTCGAGCATACTCTGAACCTGCGTGGAGGCGACGAACCTTTCCGTAGTAATCAGAGTATACACCAGGCCTGTACTGATTTGGTGACGAGCCCATTGCAGCGACCTAGAACCGTAACATCGTATGAGATTTTCTAGGACTGATGACCCTAGAATGGATCCTTGTTTGGGAATGATATAATGGAGGTACCTTAGTTTTTCAATCCTGCTGTATGAAAAGGACTAATAAGAACTCAGTAATCACGCTCATGACATCGCACTGCATGTGCCCCGGGTTGAAGAGTACAGAGGGAAGAAAGCATGCCGCGACCGTAAGATGGTGTCGCACGAGGGAGTATAGGCAAGGGCATGCATCATTGTTCATATCATTCTTACATTAATAAGACTATCTAGGTATGTTTGATTTTACTACTTTATTATTACTGCTTGACTGGATTGATAACATGTTAACCTTTGCTCTATGATTCCACTGAGTTGATCACTCACTCCCACGTTACAGGACGGTGTTTTAAACGCCAACCAGACCCTGTCTTGATTTCAGATGACAACGTGCCCCCAAAGGCGGAGCCTGATTACTATGACGATCAGGACGAGTTCTCTTATATGTAGTTCTCTGACGGCTTCGCTTAGGCTATCCAGATCGACGGGGCTACAAGGATCATCATTGTAGTTGTACTGTTTGACATTTTGATTTTGAGACTATTACATGTATATGGTGACTCAGTGATGTATTCATAATCTGGAGACTGATCGTGATATTTTGACTTATATACGTTTATTTATGTCTTTTAGTCTTCCGCTTGCGTTTTACAACTTGATCTGGAGTATGAATTACTGTTTTGGTATAATCTCACTCATGATTAATGCACTAACACAGACAACATTTAATCATAAGCATATATGCTGCATAAGTGATGTTTTGGAATTCGGGAGTTGAGTTGCTACTCGACCCCCGATTTTCAGGGCGTTACAAGCAGGTTGTTGTTGACGAAGGTGGATGGAAAGTTGCCCATGGTAATGGTAAGGGCATAGACCAATCTTGTAGCGTTGGATGATGGTGTTTTCGAGCGTGCTTCGAGTAAGAGAGGGAGCAGATGTTGTTGGAGGCATTAAAGGAATAATGGAGTTTGTGGATGGTAGTAATGTAAATGCAGGTGGAGAAGGAGGGCATAATGGGAATATGTTAGAGAAAGGGGATTGGAGAGGGAGAGAGGATGGAAGAGAGAGAGAATCCTATGGGTATATTTATAAGGTAATGCTGAAATCATTCACGGAACCCTCAATCTCACATGAGTATTTCGTAATTGGGCAGAAGAGACTCGGATTCAGTAGTGTTGGTACTCGTTGGTTCTATAAAAAGCTCTGTGAGCCCCACAATTATGTATATGTTTTATCCGTTTCGTTCATCCATTTTTCCAGCTCATTTTGAGCATCATCCCAAACTTTTATGGCTCCTGAGAAGTTTTTAATGGTGAGTGTTCAATCAAAAATCTTTTTTGTGTTGTGGTCCACTTGAGATTTGGATCCGCCTCTTTTTTGGCTCATGTCCTAAGATGAGCTGGAAAAATGAATGGATGGCGTGGATAAAACATATAGATAGTGCGTTGGGGCCAATGGCTTGATCATGGAAAGAGTTGAAATGGTGGGCTCCACCTGGATCACGGAAGGTGTATACGCCAAAACTTCCCCGAGATTTCAATATGCAAGACGCTAGAAGCAGAATACTTGGGCTTTTATGTTTGGATTTGATGGACCACCAATTGAAGGGTTTAGGATTTCAACTGGGGAGATTTTGATCAATGGGCCCATCTACAGCTCAATCTATAATATCAATGGTTTGGATTGCTGAGTCATGGGCTCCACTTGTACAAATTGGACGAAGAACTATAAATAGTCAGCCTAGGATAGTACGATAATTCAAGATAAATTGTGGGGCCCAGTTATGTAGGGAGCATAGCATGAGGTAGGGACAGAATAATCTTAATCATCTCTGACTGCTAAATTACGAGTATTATCATCACTTCTCTCTGATCAAGTCAATGGATCTAAAGGTCTGGTCAGTGGTTTATGCCCCATTTTCAGGGGGATCCATCAACTATACAGTTTGGATGGGCGTGTAGGCGTGGTTTATGTCCCATTTCCAGGGGGAATTTGACCGTATTATCGTCCTTGTATGGTCAAATTTTCAAAAGGGTTCAACCTTTCAAATATTTCGCAGGTACTTTTAACAAGCTTTGGAAAAATTTTTGGATGAAAATGACTTGTCCTTGGATCAGTAGTTATACGGTTTAGATTGCGAAAGAAGTTATGTGTTATTTTAATCCCGAGAAAGTGACATGAATTGAATACTTTTCTAGCCAAATATGTGCACATGGTCTTGAAAATGCATACCAAAGTAGTGTCACCTCATTTCGACCTTACCGCATAGAGTAACAAGAACACTAAAGTCATCTACTGGACTAGTATATCACATAACAACTAGACTAAAGTCACTTGTAAGTATTGGATTTGCAGTAAGTGTGACTCAATTCACACATCATGAACGATTAAGCGTTCTTTTTTACATGATCATCACATGGGATCAATCCGATCAAACATTGATCCATTCAAACACAATGTAACTAGATATAGAGATGATTATGCTAATCTATATGAAATCTCATAGTAATCATCTCATGAATCAGGGCGGTGGTACATCTCATATGTACATGTATGCATAGTGGTCTGCATCATCACGACGGCCAATCTGAATTTGAGTATTTATGTGTATATCAACACATCCATACATATGAACACGAACATTGGAAAGTCTTAACATAATATAAAATCATGCCATTTTCAAAGGCTACTCTAGGCTATGGTGACAGTTCACCATTTGCATACATGTAGAATATTTGTATGGATATCTTGACCCATCAAAACATGAGGCCCATTTTAAAGGGAGCACAATCGGAGAATTAACCCAGATGATTGAACAACAATAAGTAGTTGGTAGCTATCAGATTGCTAAAACTATTTATGTTCATCTAGCCAAATTCATCGGGAGAAATATAGTTGTGAGAGTGTGATTTTCAGGCTATGCTCCATCCACAATGGGGCCTACAATTTGGATGGTATGCAATTCACATCGCCATTCATGCATGTTCAACATGCAGTAGGTAAGTCGTCACCGTATTTAAATGGTGACGAAAAATCACTGATGTCTAACTGCATTTCTAAATTGGGGACTCTGTTTTTGTTGTATGCCAAACAAACCTACTCAAATTCACATGTGATATCTTTTAAAAAAAATCACCCAACATGCGAATGAGCATCCAAATTGTCTTAAGATATAAAACAATCTCTATAATTGAGGGCCACATCATGTACATAATAGTAGGGGGATGATCCTGACCATCCAATCTAAGATCCACAAAAGCATGGCCCAAAGTAATACATGGAACTGCCGGTATGAAACGGGTCACCCTACAGAGATGGATGGAAACATATAGTAAAAATATAATGCATTTATTGACACACCTTTTATCAAATTCTGTAGCAGAATTTCCTCTCCTCCCATCTTCTAACTTCCGATTTTGCTGTTTCTCATGCAACTATCAAGGAAAGTTCGCCACATGAGAGCATTCGGCCTGAAAGGCTTGCTGCGAATCACTTGTTTTGCTTCCCTCACACACCCCTTTCTACACAACATATCCACCAAGAAGATATAGTGATCCATGTCCGGTTCAACCCTATAAGTGTCCTTCATTCTATCAAACAATCCAATCCCCTCTACTACCAGGCCACCATGCCTACAAGATGAAAGAATTGCAATTAAAGAAATCCTATCTGGTTTTATACCCTGACATTCCATTTCTTTAAACTTTTCAAGTGCTTCATGGGAACGCCCATGAAGCCCAAGGCCTGAAATCAGAACTGTCCATGAGATAGGATTTTTGTCCACAATCTCATCAAAGACATTGATGCAGCTCTCCAAGCTACCACACTCAGCATACATGTCAACTAACATATTGCAAACAAGCATATTGCAACACCTAGAATCAATTTTGATGATCAGCCCATCAATTGTACTACCCAAAGCCAGGTTATAGAGCTTTAAACAGATGCTTAATAGGCTAACGAATGTGCACTTATCGGGAAAAATTTGAGTGGTCCGCATGTGTTTGAATAGTTCAAACGCCTTTCTGTAATCGCCGTTGCGGGCACAAGCTTTAATTAAAGTGTTCCAAGATACAATATCAGGTTCTTGCAATTGAGAAAGCAGATTTTTTGCCTCTTAATATTGGCCAGTTTTATTATAAATGCCGGCAACTACATTAGAGGGGATGACAGATGGTGATTGAGTTAAAGCTTCGGCAAAGGCTAAGGCATCCGAGCTAAGACCATTACTAGCATATGAGGCAATGGCTGAGGTCGACACATACTCATTCAGTTCATAACCCATTCTTATTATCAAAGAATGAAGCTGCTGCAATTCCAGAAGTGAACAAAATTTAAGCACTGTAGAAAATGTAACGCCCCCAATTTTTGTTAATAAAATTTAAAATTTAAAATTTTATGTGGGAAAGAGATCCACTGATCTCATTATCCTTTCTCTTATATCTCATTATATAAAATTTTCCTCATATCTCATAGTTCCCAACGAACTTTTTTTCTTAAAAAGGGAAGCATAAGAGAGCGAAAGTTCTATCAAAACTAAAATAACCAAAGAAAAACTCGTAGACAAAAAAAAAACACCGAAGGAAAAGTAGGAAATAGGATTTTTGAAATATACTTATTCAGATTAGCATTTTATTTTATTTATGTAGTAGTTATTTTGGCATGATCTACACATTAAATGGATTGGATCAATTAAACATCCATTGTATAGGTTTAATTTATTTATGTAAAAAGGTATGCGCATGACTCTAAGGAAAAAGAATAAAACGTGAGATTTTAAGGTATACGCATGACTTTACGGCCAATGTGTAGAATGTGAGATTTTTTACATTATAGACAGTGATCAGTATGATCTGTGCTGTTCATGGGTGTTATAAGACTTAATTATATAATATTTTTAAGAATCATACCAATTCGACACCTAAATGGACCGTACTGATCATATATCTACCAATTTTCTTCCTTAATCTAACGAAATTGAATAAACACCGGAAGAGTAATTCTCTGCGAGTAATTCTCTGCACAAGATACAACTTGGCATAGAGAATTATATGACATAATTTGAAATATATGATTAGATCATCACCATTCATTAGTTCCTTAAGATTAAAATAAATTAAAAGCTTAAATTTTAGATAGATTAGACCATTGGATGGGCAACATCGATCTGAATAAATGATAAATAATAAATCATACATTTTATTAATTATGTGTAATCGTAAGATTAAAGAAAAATCTTATTTATATGACTTTAGGAAGTCTTAATTCATTTCAAACCGTTGGTTCACAAAATCATCTCCACTACATCAAGGTGAGTGATTCCGATGTATTTCTCATCCAACAAGTTAAAATAAATGATAAATAATAAATCATACATTTTATTCATTATGTGTAATTATAAGACTAAAGAAAATTCTTATTTATATGATTTTAGGAAGTCTTAATTCATTTCAAACCGTTGGTTCACAAAATCATCTCCACTACATCAAGGTGAGTGATTCCGATGTGTTTCTTATCCAACAAGTTAAAATAAATGGATTGTTTGCTGTATTATATTATTATCATAATTTGATTGCCTTCTTTTAATTGACATGTACTCTTAGTTGATTTAAATAACTGTGTGATTTCTATATTAATAATTATATGATTTGATTAATGTGCTAGACTATGTTGATTCGAATGTGATAATCGAAATAATCTATGCAATACATGATTCATGATTACTTGGTGTATTTATCAATTGCATGCACAACATGTGCTGGATTCTTAGGAGACCTCCTTGTATGATATCCTTGTAGAATCATTACCAGAAACCCATTATACTAGTAGAAGCTTACTCAAGGAGCAGATGCGGGCCTTGCCTATGTCTACCAGATGGTAGAAGCCTACCAAGGAGCAGATGCGGGTTGATGAGTTTTCAACTCAGGCAAGTGGACAGATTCCCTCTTGATACATTGATGCATTCATTGCTTAATATTTACATTTTTTAAAAAAATATATTGTGTATGATTATTGGCATTCTATTATAATTTGATATAAAGAACCATGTCGGGAATTCTCACTAGGCCTGACCAGCTTTTCATTTTTATTAATGAAAAAATTGTACAAATGTGAATGAGGGTGAGCCGGTGGCTCAAGAACAGGAATACGTGGTCGAGCCAAAAGAGAAGTTAAGGGGCACGTGGCCTTACTTGACAGAAGAAAAAGTTACTGCCTTAAACTAGTCATAACATTTTTACTTTAATTATATTTGATTTTCTTATATTGTTAATAAATTCTTTTAAGTTGTTGGACATACTTATTTCATTCATAAGATCCCGAATGAGAGGATCCTTAATTAGGTTTATAATTGATTATTGGAATATATGGTCGTTTCTTATTTTTGAGATGCTATTGAGTATGAATGGGATATCGATCTACGATAGATCTACTAAGTAGATAAATAAATATATAATGGAATGAAATTAATACACTTTATGTATGAGTTACGACTTGAAACTCGGGTATGAGGGTGCACACTCTATACTCGAATTTCGGGGTGTGACAGAAAAGGAAGATTCATCTGGTCAAAACCCCAAATGCAACATTTCTTGCAGCACAGAAACTGGACTGCGGGAATCCCTGATTGAGCAACCTGAAATCAAAGCATTCCATGAAACAATGTTCCTATTTGGCATTGGTCAAACAACTTGTGTGCATTTTCTAAATTGTCGCATTTTGTATAGAAGTTTACTAATGAACTGCCCACGAAAACATCTGATATGAAGTTATTCTTAATGGTTTAAGCATGGATAAATTTACCAACACCCAAGTTCTTTAAGCTAGCACAAGAGCTAGCAACGCTCGCAAACGTGGTCAAGTTTGGGAATATACCGTCCACACACATGGCCAATAACAGTTCTAAAGCTTTATTCGGTCTTTCACTCTTGGTGAATGCTGAAACCATGGTATTCCAAGAAACCACATCCTGAATAGGTATCTCATTGAACATTTTCTCAGTAATGCATACGACAAAGAATCTAGCGTACATATCAATGAGAACATTAACAAGCGCTATGAAATAATAGGGCCAGTTTTAATCTTTAATCCATGTTTTGCTTTCCACTTTCAAAGCTGACCATCCACCCACACACAGAAAGAACACCCAGAAAAGAAAATTTTGGGGGACAGAACTCTGTTCTCAAGAGCTCACGGAACAAAATCATCGAATCTTCAACAAATCCGTGCTTGGAAAATACTCTAATAATGGCATTCCATGTTACTATGCTTTTTCGAGGCATTTCTTCAAACACCTTGAGCGCATCATCCAATCTCTCATTCCTTGCATAGAATCCCGACAACGCAGTCCCAGAGAAAGCATACACAAAAAATAACCCAGCCTTCGGAATCAACGGCTGGAACTGAAATCAGAGACAAGGAATGGACAATGATGATGACGATGACAAGATGCTATAGATAGTGAATTGGGTCGGTCTCAATCCCTACGCCAACATTTGTGAGAAGAGCTTTAAAGCTTCCACCACATCGCCCTGACGGTTATAAGCAATGATCATAGAGTTTTACGAAACCGCATTCCGTTCGGGAATTCCGTCGAACAGTCGTCATGCAATCAGTAGTTCGTATATGTAGCGAGCAGGTTGTTACTGACGAAGGTGGATGGAAAGTAGCCCGTGGTAATGGTAAGGGTATGGACCGATCTTGTAGCGTAGGATGATGGTGTTTTCAAGCATGCTTCGAGTAAGAGAGAGAGCAGATGCTGTTGGGGGCATTGAAGGAATAATGAAGTTTGTGAATGGTAGTAATGTAAATGCAAGCGGAGAAGGAGGGCATAATGGGAATATGTTGGAGAAAGGGGATTGGAGAAGGAGAGAGGATGGAAGAGAGAGAGAGAATCCTGTGGGAATTTTATAAGGCAATGTTGAAATCATTCAAGGAACCTTCAGTCTCACATGAGCATTTCGTAGTTCGATAGAAGGACTCGGATTCGGTAGTGTTGGTACTGTAAAAAGCTCTGTGGGCCCCACCATGATGTATTATTTTATCCATGCCGTTCATCTAGTTTTCCAACTCATTTTTAGCATGATCCCAAAATTTTATGGCTCCTGAGAAGTTTTTAATGGTGAGTGTACAATCACAACTCCTTTATGTGCTATGGTCCACTGGAGATTTGGATCAGCCTCTTTTTTAGCTCATGTCCTAAAATGAGCTGGAAAAATGAATGGACGACATGGATAAAACATATAGTGCGTTGGGGCCAATGGCTTGATCATGGAAAGAGTTGAAATGGTGGGCTCCACCTGGATCATGGAGGGTGTATACGCCAAAACTTCCCCAAGATTTCAATTTACAAGACCCTAACAGCAGAATACTCGGGCTTTTATGTTTGGATTTGATGGACCACCAATTGAAGGGTTTAGGTTTTCAATAGGGGAGATTTTGATCAATGGGCCCATCCACAGCTCAATCTATAATATCAACGGTTTGGATCGCTGAGTCATGGACTCCACTTGTACAAATTGGAAGGAGGACTACAAACAGTCGGCCTAGGATTGTACGATAAGTCAAGATAAATTGTGGGGCCATGTTGTATACGAAGCATAGCATGAGGCAGGGACAGAATAATCTTAATCATCTGTGACTGCTAAATTTCGAGTATTATCATCCCTTCTCTTCGATTAAGTCAATTGATCTAAAAGTCTGGTCATGGTTTATGCCCCATTTTTCGGTGGACTGCATGGTCTAGATGGGCGTGTGGGCGTGTCACGGTACGAGCTGCCATGCACACCACATATTATAGGCAGGTGCACGTTGAATTTACTCCACCCACGATTTCATCAGGGACATAAGTGGCACTACTTTCATCATATCATAAAGCCCTCTCCACCCTATCTCACGCCCCAAAATCCAGGTATAGAGTGTGCACCCTCAGACCTGAGTTTCAGTTCGTAACTCGTACATAAAGTGTACTAACTTAATTCCTTAATCAGTTTAATCAGAGGTGATAATTACATTCAGTCTAAGTTCCACCGTAATCCCCATCACACATACATAACAATTAGCACCAATCAACTAGGCATATATAAATCTTGACGACCCTTAAAATAAAATAAACCTAAAAAATTATTCATTTATTATATCATCATACTATAATTGTGTCTATTCCATGCTAATATTGTTTCAATGAAATAAATCTAAATGATTTCTTAAATTTTCAAAATCAATACTGATATGCATTATATGTTAATCAAACTATACTAGCAAATAAATGACATAATCAGAAATGGTCTAATGCCACCACTTTATCTTTAAATAAGTATGGTCACGTTTCACATGGGTCGTGTTCAGGTACGGTGGATCCTTTCAATTCTTGCGTCATATCATCTGCTAATGGCTCCTCTGTACGGTTTTTTCATCAATAAAAAGGTAAGTTAATCAGTCTTAGTGAAATAACCCAACATAGTTTATAATCATAGCAATTAAAATAATATAAATATGTATGTACAATGATATGGATGCAAATGGTGTATGAATGCATCAAATGAGATGATCGTCCATCTGGTTGGGTTGTAGGTCGTCAACTTGTATCCACCGGTTGGGTCGGTTTCCACCTTTCAGTAGGCTTGGGCATAGCCCACATTTGGTAAGGCTCTGCCAAGATCGATATTTCTTCCAGGGAGGGCCCATAGGATCGATCATGCATTATGCAAATGCAATGAATGATGGATGATATGTAAATGCATATTTTTCATATTTGACATAGTTATCTTGATCGGAATATTCACATATGAATTTAGCGTACAATTATCATAACAAAATTCTCAAATCAGTATATCAATTAATCAAACGATCACAAATGATCTATTTTAATTTTAATGAATCATGAGACAAGTTGGGTTATTCACATGAGTCTGGTCGGATAGACTCTACAAGATAATTAGGTTGGTTTAAATTCTGAGGTCCTATAAATTATATCAACGATATTATTATTCATCTATTTTTATTACATGGTGGGGCCGTCTTTAATTAAAATCTCAGGTGGCCAAATCCTAAATGATCAAATAATTAAAATTTCTATTTTAGATTTTTATCTTTTATTTCCTTTTTAAGATTATAAAATTGATTGGAAATTACTTGATCGGAGTGACCCATCGGATGATTAGATCATTCAGATTCTTGAGGTCTTGTCATGTTTTGCCTCTACACATTGGATGAATGGTGTGGATCTAACCACACATACACCAATGACCCATCTCGACCTTCTATGCTAAGTGATACCAACACTTGCACAAAAATCTAAGATTCCCTTATTAAACACTTTTATATCTGACTAATGTGACCTATCCGATGGTCGGATTGATTTGAAAATTAAGGCCCTTGTATATTTTGGCCTTAGGGATCATATGATCCGTACAAATCTAATATAATTCGATCAGATGCACACCAATTACAATTACAGAATTTTAGACTACCCTCGCCTTTACATTGTATCTACCCATAATTCATTGCAATGAACGTGTGGCCGATCCACACCATTTATTGCATACATCGAATCAAATTACATTAAATGTATAAAAATACTAAAAGGAGGATGATATACATACCTGATCTAAGCAATTCAAACTTCTTTCTCTCCCTTTATTGTTGTAAGCAACCTTTTTGTTGATATCTAATTTGGATTAGAACTCTTTTTACGACGTACATTTGAGTGTTTGAATCTTGAGAGATGCGGAAAAGGTTAGAGGTATTTTAAGGTAGAAGGATTAATAATATGGATAAGATAGGAGATAAGATAGGGATAAAATAAATATAAAATAGAGATAAGATAAAAAAAATCTTTTATTATTATTAATTTTCACGGCCGTTACATTCTACCCCCTCTAAAAGAAAATTTTCATCCTCAAAATTTACTTGAAACTACTGCTCAAAGAGATGAGGATATTTCTCGCGAATTTCTCTTTCCTGCTCCCAAGATGCTTCGTCTACTTCATGATAACTCCATAAAACCTTGACTAAATGTACTGTCTTAGTGCGCAACATGTGCTCCTTACGATCTAGTATTCGAACTGGTATCTTCACGTAAGATGTATCTTCCTGTAAATCGAGATCTTGCCAATTAATCACATGAGAATCATCCCTCTTATACTTCTGTAACATCGATACATGAAAACCATTATGGACATTGGCCAACTAAGGAGGTAATGCAAGCCGATATGCCAATGCTCCAATCCGCTCTAATATTTCAAATTGTCCGATAAAACGTGATGCGAGTTTTCCCTTGGTACCAAACTGCATGAACCTCTTCATGGGAGAAACCTTCAAAAACACGTGGTCTCCTACTGTAAACTTTAAATCTCATCTTTGATTGTCTGCATAGCTCTTTTGACGACTTTGAGCAGCTTGTAGTCGCTTTCGAATAATTTCAACTTTCTCACCAGCTTCTTGTACAACATCTGGCCCAATTAACCATTTCTCGCCTACCTC
Source organism: Magnolia officinalis (assembly GCA_021015155.1). Taxonomy (NCBI): domain Eukaryota; kingdom Viridiplantae; phylum Streptophyta; class Magnoliopsida; order Magnoliales; family Magnoliaceae; genus Magnolia; species Magnolia officinalis. The sequence goes on from JAJHSJ010000009.1 coordinate 23,776,248, forward strand.
GGCCCAACAGTTAGGTACTCGGCAAGGACGTCCATACAAGACTTCGTATGGAGCCATACCGATGCTTGCTTGGTAACTATTATTGTAAAGAAATTGAGCATAATGTATGTTGTCATCCCAGCTTCCCTCAAAATCCAGAGCGCATGCACATAACAAGTCTTCTAATATTTGTTATCAGGTAAAATGGATGAACGGAATGGATAAAATACATATGGTGAACCTCACAGAGTTTACTCACTACACCAAGCATATTGAGTTATTCAGTACGCAATCCGCTTCTGGAACCAGTGATGTGAGTTGGACCCTGATGTGTCGCCAACCATTGATCCAGATGAGCAAGCTCGTGCAACACCTTCCGCACGTGAGAGCGCTAGAAGCTAACGACCATTATGGCTATGTTTGAAGTCTCAATCCCCAACCCCTCCAACCCTCATTCGCCTCTCCTTCTCCTCCTCTCCTCTTGTAATGGCTCCCTCGTCACATTCTCTCTCTCTCTCTCTCTCTCTCTCTCTCTCTCTCTCTCTCCACCCACATCGCTAGTTCTGGGGTCTTATTAAAGTCGCTACCGAGCGATTCTCCAAATTCTTAAAATTTGCACGATCGCAGCCATCCAACCTTTCACCTTTCTTCTTGAATCATTTGTACTATTTTCTTAATCGTATATTTAGTGGACGCGGATTAGAAACTCACAAGGTCAGTAGCCAAATCGCTATTGAAGTGACGTCACCAAGCTATGTGGACCCCACCATGATGCATGTGTTGTATCCATACCGTCCAACCATTTGTAGAGATCGTTTTATGGCATGAGAAAAAGAATAATATAGATCTAAAGTTAAAGTGGACCCACCACAGAAAACAGTGAGAGCAATCACACCCACTGTTGAAACATTTATAGGGTCCACCATGATGTATTTTTGAGATCCAACCTATTCATAAGTTAACATGGAGATAGATGAAGTGAAAACAAAAATATCAGCTTGATCGGAAACTTCTGTGGCCCTTAAGAAGTTTTGAACGGTGGATGTCACTATCCCCACTGTTTTTTTATGGAGGGGTCCAATTGAACTTTAGATCTATCTCATTCTTTTTCTCATGCCATAAAACGATCTCTCCAAATTAATGGACGGTATGGATATAACACATGCATCATGGTGGGGTCCATATAGCTTGGTGACGTCACTACAGTAGACATTTGGCTACTAACCTTGTCAGTATCTAATCCGCGCACCTTTTAGTGGCATCTCATCATGGTGAGGTCCACTGGATCCGACCAATGGGCCCCGATTTTTTACGGAATGGCACATCAAGACTCTGATTTGTGGTCCTAATGCATTGGGATACTATAATTCCTCAACCAATTTCGATAGGAGACAAGCTACCCATAAATATAAGAGAAAAAGATGACAAGAGAAGCGATAGAGAAGGTGGGCCCCACATGATGGACAATTTATTTTGATGGTGGGTACACTTTATGGATGACCCACATCAAGGTGGGCTCCACGTGATGGATGGTCCACATCAAAGGTGGGCTCCACATGATGGGCAATGGATATTTAAGGTGGGTTTCACTGGATATTTACATTAATGTGTTTCACATGTAGCCAATATATATCCATCACCTCAACACATTGGACAGTCCAATCGATCAACAATTTGAGTCTTTTGTCCATTGTGGACTACTTATGGTTCTAAAGAATCAATTTTGTCATATGGTCCTCATCAGGCCATGAATCCCATGTAAGACGAATGGTTAAGAATAAGATGGCTATTTTTCTGATGTATGAGTTCAATTGATCGACTTAATTTCACATGATGACACATGACATGCGGGCTGGAACTTATGGAGAGTCTAAATCGATTGACGAGATTGCTTGTGTTCATTTACAACTTGGAGGACTATAATATATAGTGATCTAATGCAAGTATCCTATCTCCTGAATGTTACCAAATATACATGGACACAGACGCAACAGATTTGCAAGAATTCAGAGAGGAAAGGAGCGGAAATTTTAAAGGGGGGAGTTATCTAATATGGTTTAGCAATGTATGATGATTGATACAGAGTCACATATGGTGTTTTGCAAACTAATCCAGTACTGCTTTTTGCTATATGGTGTTTTGCTAGATCAAAACTTAGTAGTGGTGAGACAAGTATGCTGCCATTTTATTTGGATGTTTTGATGGAGTTATAAAGGGAATTTAATTGCATTTTTGTTTATGTTTATTCAATGAAGACGCGGTTTCCCACTGCTCACATACTACTCATCACTTCACCTCCCGTCGATGAAGAAGGGCGAATCAAGTAATTCATGTTTCTTTTATCTTCTCATATCTTTTTCATAGGTTTTTTTTTTTTTTTTTTTTTTTTTTTTTTTTTTTTTTTTTTTTATAATATGTTTGATTGTCTAAAAAATAAATCTTAAGGAATGCTTCAAAAGTTTGGATCGGTTTTGGTTGTTTTCATGGTGTTTAAACTTGATGTGATGACATCAAAATACCCCTCCTTTTAAAAGGGAGATGGGTTGGTAATTTCAACATCCACCATTCTCGGGGCTCCAATTTTTTATGATCATAATCGTTCTGCCTCACTTTGGATGGCCCATGTTATGAAAATCTGACTGACAATCCTTCACACCAAATATTATTGGATGGTCAGGATTGTCCAATTAGCAGGATTTTGCACCACAGGCCATTATGAGTGGATTCTAGATTCCAGAGGTTTCTCATCGTTTTCCCTTATCCCTTTAATCATTTATGAAGTTCAATCTCCTTCTCCATGCATTACTGTGACATTTTCCTGCTTAAATTGATGTATGGGGGCCGCTGCATGTTGTCATGGTTGGATGAACTGGAACAACCAACCTATTGGATTCTGCTGCTAGCGGGGTAAGGTCCAAAGATCTTGCTACCAGATATTCCTGACCACCAACTGGTGCAATATAATCAACTGTTAAAAATAAACTCTGAAGTGGGTTCCATCCAATAATTCATACTGAAGGACCCCAGTAGTGCTAAGAATGTATGGTGAATTCATTCCTAAGATGACAAAAAGGATCCAATTATATAGTAGGTGATATGATCGACTCTATGGTCTAGCCATCTAGGTAGTGGGACCAAATCGATGCCACTTCCCACCAACATTCAATCTTAGCTAGTGAAGACTGGAGAATGTCTTAGCAAGTGCCACCAACTGCCGCAGTCTCCAGCCTAGTTGGAACTGTGCGAAGATGCACTGCACCCATTAGAAATTTTCACTAAAAGGCATCCAATTGGATTATTTCCTTATGTTTGCAATTTCATTTCAATGCAGGCATCCTTGTGGAGAGAGCCCTGAAGGTCTTCCCAAAAGGATGAACCAGGTTACTGGCACTTATGCGAATGCCTGCATCTTTGTTGCTATTGAATCCTGTCTTTCAGTGGTGGATAGATGGACCGAGATACAACAATTTCCTGGCTGGCAGAAGGCTTGCCTCAGGTATTCCTCTTAACTGGACTAACCCTGACTTGCATCATTTCTTAAATGGTGATGACTGTGGAGTACTGGATTAACCTCTGGGAAAAAAAGGTTGTCCGGAATATGCTTATGCCACATGTTTTCTCATGATTGGGGCCTGCAATTTTGTCTATCTAGATTGATGCTTGTAATGTCAGTCAGTGTATCATCCACCATCAATTACAAAACGGTGGGAAAGCACATAGCAGTCAAGAGCCTTGTTAGCAGAAGTATTTGCGAAATACATGAAGTGGGTAATAGCTGACATTCTTCCGAGTAGCCAAAAGAAACCCGTCCCTTGCTGCCATTTCTCTAGCAGCTGAAAAATCCAGTTAATTGCTGCCCATTTTGTTGAGAAGTGGAGCCACATGCGCGGATTTTGTGTCACAAGTCCTTTCGAAACTGGGATGCGGAAAGGAGTTTCGTGGATTTCGTGTCGCAAGTCCTTTCGTAACTGGGATGCAGAAAGGGAAGTTGCCAAAACTATATATTGGGGTCCCTAAGGCTATTCTAGGGTTAAGGTGAATATTGAAAAATATTTCTAAGGTGTGGGCAAGGGATTTTCTCTGTACTTCCAAGGGAGAGGTTAGTATATTGCCTTGTAATCTTCGTTCTTCATAGCGGAAGTTTGCATCCGTGGTTTTTTTTACCCTAGATTGGGGTTTTTCCACGTATATCTTGTCTTGTGGTTTGTTTTGGATTGCTTTGATCTGTTTCTAGTTTATATTTCTTCATGTTTATCGTTTGTGGGTGAGGCCTGAGATTGGATCTAGGCTCACTGCGTTGTTGGCGTGCTGCGCAACAACTAGTATCAAAGCTATTGGTTTAGTTCTGTTGGGAGAGATAGCAGAAGATGGGAAAACTAGAATTGAAAAGTTTGATGGTTCAAACTTTGCCTTCTGGAAGATGCAGATGGAAGATTATTTGTATCAAAAGGACCTCTATATTCCTCTAAGAGGAAAATAGAAGAAACCAGAAAAGATGACAGATGATGAATGGTTTTTACTGGATAGGAAGGCTTTAGGAACGATCCGACTCTCTTTGTCTAAGAGCGTCGCCTTCAATATATCCAAGGTAAAAACGACAAAAGAATTAATGGAAGCCCTAGCCACCATGTATGAAAAACCCTCAGCATCCAACAAGGTTCATCTTATGAAATAACTATTCAATATGAAGATGTCAGATGGTGAGAGTATGGCTGAACATCTAAATGAGTTCAATACAGTCACGAGCCAGTTGAAATCCGTTGGCATTGTTTTTGAGGATGAGGTCAGAGCGTTATTGATCTTATCCAGTTTGCCAGACAGATGGGATGGTTTGGTGATTGTTGTGAGCAATTCTTCAGGATCGACAAAGCTAAAATTTGATGATGTGACCGGTCTAATTCTCAGCGAAGAATCTAGAAGAAAGGCATCAGAAGTTTCAGGGGATTCGGGGAATGCTCTAAACGTTGAAGGAAGAGGAAGATCGCTGAACAAAAGAGACAATAAACACGGGCGTTCCAAGTCGAGGAAAAAGTCCAAGGGATCGAAAGACAAAGATGGGTGTTGGCATTGCGGCAAGAAGGGGCACATGAAACGTGATTGCAGGGCGCTTAAGAAACAAGAAGGAAGCTCTCAAGGCGGGAAAGATTCAGTGAATCTATCTGAGGAGAGTGACACAGAGGTGTTGATCTTGTCTCTTGATGCAAGGAATGAGTCTTAGGTTATAGACTCGGGTGCTTCGTTTCATGCCACTTCATGTAAGGAAGTTCTGCGTAACTATGTATCAGGTGACTTCGGGAGAGTCTACCCGGGTGATGATGAGCCGTGCAGTATTGTTAGAAAGGGAGATGTTCATATAATTCAGAAAGATGGAACAACATTAAAATTGAAGGATGTCAGACATATACCGAGTTTGAGAAGGAATCTGATCTCAGTAGGGCAGTTGGCCAATACCGGTTATGTGACGACATTCACCAGTGATTCCTGGAAGATCACAAAAGGTGCCTTGGTGATATCTCGACGCAAGAAAGAAGGTACTTTGTACGTGACTTCAGGATCGTATAGTTCACTCGCAGTCGCATCAAATGGAGTGAATGGGCAGTTATGGCATCAGAGGTTGGGACATATGAGTGAGAAAAAGATGAAAGTGCTATTGTCAAAAGGGAAACTACCAGGGCTGAAGTCTATTAACTTGGAATTCTGCGGGACTGCGTGTATGACAAGCAGAAGAGGGTAAGTTTCAAGAAGATGGGACGCGCTGCAAAGACGCATCTTTTGGAGCTTGTACACACTGATGTGTGGGGACCGGTACAGGTATCATCTCTTGGTGGCTCACGTTATTTTGTTTCCTTTATTGATGATGCTAGTAGAAAACTGTGGATTTATTTCTTAAAGCACAAATCTGATGTATTTGATGTATTTAAGAAGTGAAAAGTTATGGTAGAAAATGAGATAGGTAAAACAGTAAAATATCTCAGATCTGATAATGGGGGAGAGTATTGTGACAAGAGGTTTGAGGAGTATTGTGCAGCAAGTGGAATCAAACATAAAAAAATGATTCCAGGTACACCGCAACAGAATGGTGTGGCTGATCGCATGTAACGCCCTGAAAATTGGGGGTCGAGCATAAACTCAACTCCCGAGTTCCAACGCATCACTTATACAACAAAATGAATGATGATTAAATGTTGTCTGTATTAGTGCATTGAACATGAGTGAGATTAAGCCAAAACAGCATATCATACTATAGAGACAGTTAAATTGGAAACAGAAGACTGTGATATATATATATATATACAATATAAAAACAGTGGTGAGTCTCCAGAGTGTGATATCATTACCAGGTTAATAAATTTCAAGTACATTTCTAAAATATACCAAATGTGTAAGTGTAATGTCTTCTATCCCAAGTACCATAGCCCCGTCAATACAATAACAGGTCTTCATAAACCTGTCAGAGAGCTACATGTAAGAAAACTCCTCCTCCACATCATAGTAGTCCGGCTCTGCTTCATAAGCATCGCCATCACCTGAAACTCAACAAATTTGGTTGGTGTGTACAACACCGTCCCGTAATGTGGGAGTGAGTGATCAACTCAGTGGAACAATAAAGCATAGGTTAACATGTTATCAATTTAGTCAAGCAGTAATGATAAAACAGTACAATCAAACAATCCTAACTACTCTTATTAAATGCAAGTATGAAATGACATGATGTATGCCCTTGCCAAACCACCCTCATGCGACACCATCTTACGTTCGCGAATGCGTTCATCCCCCAGTGTTCCACATCTACCAGGCACATGCAGTGCGATGATGAGCATGATTACCGAGTAATTATTAGTCTATTTCAAACAGCAGGATTGGGAAACTAAGGTACCTCCCTTGTATCATTCCCAAACATGATCCATTCTAAGGTCATCAATCCTAGATAATCTCATACGATAGTATATTTCTAGGTCGCTGCAAAGGCTGCCAGGGCTGTTACGCACAAAGTTTACACCACTCCCCCATCACCTTTTTAACGGTTCATCACTAAGCTAATACAGGCCTAATTCATACTCTATACACTGCGGCAAAACTCGTCGCCTCACCGCAAATTTAGAGTATGCTCGAGGTCACTACAAAGGGCTGTCAGGGCTGTTGCGCACATAGGTTACACCGCTCCCTCATCACCTTATCAATGTAGGCCGACAACACGAATATAGTGTCCCATACCACCATAATCGGCTCACGAGTCTGGTTGCTCACTGGTCACTACGGGGAGGCCTGTGGCCCCAGCGTAGGCCTACAGCTCGACCACGGTATCCCATACCACCATGCCCGGCTCATGAGTCTTAGCGGATCGAGGTACCATGGTTAAAAGGAATTTCACTGATAAGTTCGGTACCCTAGGTTTAAGCAATAGCATCCAAACATGGTGAACATACATTAGACAGATCGGGTTACTTGACGAGCTCGGCTAGCTCGAGCGCACAACAAATTGAACGACATGAAGTGCATAAGCACTTCGCGTGGCCAACCACTATCGCCAACCGAAGTACGACTCGGGTTCGTTGAACACATCTCACGTGGCAAATGAATCACAGCCATGAATTCACTTCTGGTACCGATTGTCTGGACTATAATCATAGCCCCAAACACAATCAATTGCAGATAGATAAAGCAATAATGGATCAAGATTCAAATCATACAATCAAAGTCTGGTATTATCCGTTTAGGGCTGCCAGGGCTGTTGCATGCACTCGTTGCTCCACTCCCCCATCACCATGACGGATCATACAACGTAAACATGAATTTAAACATATGCATTACATAGATAAAATCATATAATCAGTTGAGCATGTTATGAAGCACAACACAAGCATGAGTTTGTACATATGCAATTCCTAATCACACAGCTATCCGAGGAAATCATACACATAGTTAAAGGAGTTGAGAATCATATCTCAACACCCTTATACATTACAACTTACTAACTACTACTCATTCAAATGTTTTAACAAACACTTAGACTACATACACCAACATACATGACATATGTTGATCACATAGGTATAAGGCCAAATCCTTTCACTAGGGAGTTACCCCAATCATAACACGCATACACCCACGATGGATAGTCATGGCAAGCAGGAACCCAAGTTCCATATTCATTCAGTCATTTCCACAAACACTTGGGCCACACATTTTAATATAAGTAGTGTATATTGGCCGTGGCGTGATTTAGGGCAAATCCTTTCGTCAAAGGGGTATCGCCAATACAACAATCATAAATCAATGACAATTAGTCATGGCGAGTACGAATGAGAATTCTATACTCATTCGGTCATTTTCACAAACACTTATAATACACTATTTTAACATACATAGTGTATATTAGCAAAAATATGTATTAGGGCAAATAATCATGGCAAACACATTTCCAAAATTTATACGTATACGGTACTTTCTACAAATACCTAGAGTATGTAAAATTCCATATTTTTCATTTTTAATCGAAATGGAAAACCGACAGCACTTTGTACATGTGCAATTGCATGCAGATCATGAATCTATCATTATCTGACATTGAGAGCGTTGAAAACCATAACCTATACACCTAAAGTCCGCACCTTTTATCGTAGAATCATAACGAATTCAATAGGTTTGCTAAGCTTCCATATACGGCAGTTTGGTAACCTATACAATGAAATAGGTTAGCTATTTCATAACCTACAACTATCAAAACCCCAAATCAGATTAGGGTTAGGGTTTCTTACCTAGAAACGGAGCTGGAATTGCCGGGAAAGCGATTAGAACGGAGTGGTTGAGCGTGGATAGCAGCAGGGAAAAGTGGCAGGGAGATTCTCCCACTGCTCTCACACTTTCTCTCTCTTTTCTCTCTTCTCTCTCTAGGGTTTCTCTCAAATTCGTATGACTGCAATGAGAGAGGGTTTAAGGTCCTTATATAGCCTAAAAACTCACCGAAATAGACTCCAGGTCAAAGTATACTTAGGTTATAACCAAAGCGGGTCAGTTTCAGCTCAACGGAGGACTTCTGGCGGGCCTCCTTGAGCCAAAGGTCGGACTTAAGCTCACCGACACCGAATCTACGTTTAGTTAAGTTTTCATTTCAGTCGGGATTCTAGATCACGCGTGGCGGACCAGTTTCAGTTCAACGGTCAGCGGATCTCGATCGGAGATTCCAAGTACATGGATATGTGTATGAAATTTCTCCTAATCCGAAAATGTAATTTGGTCTGATTCTGATGGTATAGTTGCTTAAAACTGATCCGCAAGCGACACGTGCCAGATTACTATTCAAGATATTTATTTTGTAAAGAAAACAAGTGTTTTTACACTCTCTCGCTCCGGACTCAAGCAAACAGCCGTGGGACACTATCTGAGTTTGATTTCCGAGATGGTTGTCAAGCCCAGCGAGGCGGTCCTAATTCCTTAACCTCGTGTTATTCGGACTTCCGACGTGCGGTCCAGATCTGGTACGGAGTTTCGAGATGCTCCCGAGAGCAGCCGGGTAATGAGATTGATCCTAGATTTTAGGGTACCCTAGCGTCAATGATTCTACAAGTTTTGGGTCTTGCAGATCGTATTTAAAGTGATTGGTGCTAATTTCACAGGTACTCTAGTTTAACACTAGCTAATTCTTGCCTAATTTATAAAGGATTTAGTCCTGAGTAATTTCTGTCTGAGGTGGTACCTGGACCTTTGTAGTTTGTATATAAAGTGATCCAAGTTATACTACTTAGCTAGTTTAGTTAGTGTTTAGGATGAAAGCACTTAGAAAGATTGAAAGAACATGGTAGTGAAAGGTGGGATTTGTGAAGGAAATGAGTTAAGGAGCGATTTTATCCTTTGGGACTGAGTTTTGACAAGTTGATAAGGTGTTAGAATCGACCCATTGCCTAAGGACGTCTAATCCCAGGTTGGCAAAAATCCGGGTTGTTACATTGCATTAATAGGACCATCCTTGAGCACGCTAGGAGTATGCGGTTACATGTAGGGTTGCCCAAGACATTTTGGGCAGATGCTGTGAATACCGCCATATATCTCATCAATAGAAGTCCCTAAGCACCATTGGATGGTGGGCTACCAGAAAAAGTGTGGACTAGGAAAGAAGTGAACCTCGTACATGTCAGAGTGTTTGGTTGCACTTCATATGTTCACATTGATGCAGAGCACAGAAATAAGTTAGATGCGAAGTCCAGGAGGTGCACGTTTATAGGATACAGGCAGCATGATTTTGGCTACAGGTTTTGGGATGCAGAAAACAAGAAAATCATCAGAAGCAAGGATGTAGTCTTCAATGAAAAAGTGATGCATAAGGACAGTGTGAAGGAAAATAAGGCCGAAGAAAAGAAATTCGTAGAGATGGAAGAGTTACCGGACACGGGTGTTACAACGTCACAGGATGATCATGCACAGGAGCATTATGAGGCAGAGCCACATACACCGGTTGTGAGGAGGTCTACTCGAGAGAGGAGACCCACGGTCCGATATTCACCCTCCTTATATTATCTACTGCTGATAGATAATGGTGAGCCAGAGTGTTTTGAAGAGGCATTACAGTCAGATACACGGGTTAAGTGGGAGCAGGCCATGGATGAGGAGATGGATTCTCTTGAGTCTAATCGTATATGGGAGCTAGTCACTCTACCTAAAGGTAAGAAAGCTCTTCATAACAAGTGAGTTTATAGATTGAAGGAGGAGCACGATGGTTCGAAACGGTACAAGGCTAGACTGGTTGTGAAAGGGTTTCAACAAAAGGCAGGTATCGATTTCACTGAAATATTTTCACCAGTAGTGAAAATGTCTACGATTCGTATGGTCTTGAGTATAGTTGCTACAGAGGACTTATATCTAGAGCAGCTAGATGTTAAGATAACCTTTCTTCATGGGGACCTTGAAGAAGAGATATATATGCATCAGCTGACAGGATACGTGGCACCAGGAAAGGAGAACAAGTGTTCACTCCCCAAGTGCAGGGTTGTGATGTAGTAATAAACTCGGTAAGACCGAGGTCGAATCCCAAGGGACTGATACTTGTACGTTATCCTAAAATTAACTAGGATTAGAACTAGACTAAGATGAATTCTAAATCAAATAGATTGTGGAATAATTGTGAAATTATTATCTAAAACTTAGGAGAAATTCAGAGGAGGGACACTAGGGATTCAGAGGATCCACTTATAGAGATCAGGGAGATCTTATGCCTGCTTCAAGAATCATGGAAATTAGACTGAACTTATTTGATATAGTGTTCAAAAGATGAAAGGTGTATGAATTAGAATGGATTCTATCACCAAACCATGCCCAGGAGACAAAGTAAACAACAGAATTAAACTAATTGACAACCAATCAGATGATTATGAAGGTTAGGAAGGGTACCGACATCCAACCATGCCCAGGAGACGATGGTGAACAACAGGGCTTCCTGACGTCATAAATATCAAAAGGAAAAAGAAATACTTAAAGCCATTGCAGACCCATTGTAATTTCAGTCACAACAGACCATTAAAGACTAAAAATATTCCCATAATAAACAAATCAATATCAAATATGGTTCATGAATTAAAATCAAATTAAAGGCAATGAATAGAATCCCCCATCTCACTACAAGCTTCACCTCTTAGCCCTAGCTAAGAGGATTTAGCCAAACATGATTAGGCTTAACATCCTCTAAAAAAATAAAACAGTATTAAAAGAGAAAAAAAATAAAAATAGAAGTACTCTACTTGTCTTTGCTCAATGTCTACCCTTAGCTTCACAGCCCGATCCCCCAGCTCCCAGCTCGTCTCCGTCCATCCACTTTCTCACCTTATTTAAGCCGTTGAGACCAAAATTGAAGCATATCCAGAGATCAGATGGGACCAGAATCATGATTCTGAGGGTTGATCTGTCCGTTAGGCCACTTTCACAGCGATCCAGTGGCTGATTTTTGACGTGTACGGTTAAGTTATGGTCCTCAGGCCATATGTAAAGTTTCGAACCGAACTAATGATGGAAATCCCATGATCTTTCATTTTTGATGATTTTCGGGCCACTTGAGCTTCAGTTTCCCGATTTTCTCGGATCTCTGACGTGTAAATCCGTCGATCTTGGTCCCCTAGAATCTGTCCATTACCTTGGCATCATCAGAATATTAATTCCATGCGTTTAGCACCTTTTTGTAATCCAAGCTCTCAAATATATCCTGTATCACGAACACAGTTAAACTCGGGTGTTAAACAATATTATGCACGTAAATCCAGGTAATAACCGGGGTCTGATATGCAATATTTGACCCTCAACACAACTCCCAACCAGCATTTTGCTAGTCCCGAGCAAAATATGCGAAAAATAAGTTGAGAATTATAGGGCAATTTCTATGCAACCGAGTGAAATCTTGAAAAACGATTCAAATATGAGAAATCCAAGATTCATGAATGTTGGGCATTATTCTCTCCTAGACTCAAACACACGGTAATCTTCATAATCAAGTTCAAAGTATTCATCCATCAATTAGAAAAATTCTAAACATTGAGTTCCATGGGTGTATAGTGTAATCTCGGCTTATCGATCATTAAGATTCAATCCGTTATTTCATGATATCATTGGTAACCAGCAAGAGAAATCATGACAACCAAAACCTAACTTAAAACTTTCCTCACAGATCATCCTTTCATTCTTTTAGCTTTTGATTTTTCATTAAAAGTACGCCAAGGAGGGAAATCAAATCCTTACCTATAGGGAGCAAACCTATGGTGAAGATCGTACACCCAACCCTTTTCACATATCATCCATGGGGAATTAAATCTACGCCTATAGGGAACAAACCTATGGTGAAGATTATTTACCCACCCCTTTCCAAAGGCATTTGTATTTTCTTTTTCTTCAATTGATCATGACGGGCAACTGTTCAGGCTGGTTCCTTCCATGTTTAGTGATTACCAAGTTAAACCTTAAATATTAAATTGAAACCTCAATGGGTAAGCGAGATGTGACATGTGAAATCATGACTCAATCAATGTTTACAACTTCTAATCATGGAGTAATAATTCAAACTTAACTGTGAAATTTAACAAACACTGAATCCAAGAGTCATAAATTACCAACATCACGTATCTTGAAATTCTAGTGCTCTACATGACCGTCAAGATCACTTCGAATGTACAAGAAAGTCCAGAAAAAATTTTAAAAATTTTCACAATTTTTGCTCAAGATCAAGAAAACACTGATTAGGTTACCTAATCTCCCACCCTCAACCTACGAGCTACATTGTCCTCAATGTGAAAGATATGAGCATGCAATGCACATGGGACAACGAAAGTAAATGCAAAGTGATGGGAAGATAGTACCTAGATGATGAATCGAGAGAAACTTTCCAAGAGATAGAAGCATGGAATTCGGACCAACAGAAGTAAACCGAACATAACAAAAATAAAATCCTACCTATACCACTTTCGCAGGTGCTCTCGATTACATTTAGCGTATGCAACAAGCCTTTAAACCCTTAGGTTGCCCCTAGTGGACGAGTTGTAGTCTCGTGAGGGTTTGCAGCAATGTTACCCACAAATATTGAACTAACTAACAAGGAAAATGAAATGGAATGAAAAAGCTGGGTTGCCTCCCAGGAGCATTAATTAAGTTTACCGTCTTCAGCCAGACAAATAAAGCGAACTACCCTAGTCCTTTGAAAGCGATAAACCTACCTATACCTCCATCAGACTAGGAGATCATTCCTGGTAAACAAGATTAGTCAGAGGCATGGACATGTCCTCTGAATCAAATTTCTCGACAAATGGCTTTAAGCGATGTCCATTTACTTTAAACTCCTTGCCATTGTCGGGGTCTCTTATTTCAATGGCCCCATGAGGATAAGCAGTAACAATAATGTAAGGGCCGGTCCAACGAGATCGAAGCTTACCCGGAAAGAGATGTAATCGAGAATTATACAAAAGAACTTTCTGACCTGGCGTGAATGATTTTCGTAGAATATGTTGGTCATGGAATGCCTTCATCCTATCCTTGTAAATTCTCGAGTTCTCGTACGCGTCGTTTCGGATTTCTTCAAGTTCATTTAATTGAAGTTTGCGTAGCGAGCTAGCGTTGTTCAGATTGAAATTCAGATTTTTGATTGCCCAGTAGGCTCTATGTTCCAACTCCACAGGGAAGTGGCAAGCCTTCCCATAGACGAGTCTAAAGGGTGACATTCCAATAGGGGTTTTAAAATCAGTACGGTAAGCCCACAAGACATCGGTCAATCGGATTGACCAATCCTTACGATCAGGGTTAACCGTTTTCTCCAAAATATGTTTGATTTCCCTATTAGAAATCTCAGCTTGCCCACTTGTCTGTGGGTGGTATGGGGTGCTCACCTTATGAGAGATACCGTATTTCTTCATTAAACTCTCGAATGGCCTATTACAAAAGTGTGAGCCCCCATCACTAATGATGGCTCGAGGCGTTCCGAACCGCGATAGGATGTTCTCTTTTAAAAATTTAATGACCGTGCAATGGTCATTGTTGTGGCACGGGATTGCTTCGGCCCATTTAGTGACATAATCTACGGCGAGCAAAATATACAGATTTCCAAAGGATTGGGGGAAAGGTCCCATGAAATCAATGCCCCAGCAATCAAATGCTTCTATGATAAGGATGAGATTCAAGGGCATCATATTTCGACGGGACAATGCTCCCAATTTTTGACAATGCTCACAAGCTTTGTAAAACTTATGAGTGTCCCTGAACATAGTGGGCCAATAGAAGCCACAATGCAGAATTTTGGCCGTGGTCTTTTTAGTAGAAAAGTGACCACCACAGGCTTGTTAGTGACAAAAGGAGATGACACTCTGATGCTCATCATTTGGCACACATCTCCTTAAGATCTGGTCTGAGCAATATTTAAACAGATATGGATCGTCCCAGAAAAATTTGCGTACCTCGGTAAAGAATTTATTCTTATCTTGTGCAGTCCAATGTGTCGGTATGGAACCTGCAGTAAGATAATTATAATATCAGCGAACCAAGGTCAATGGGAGACTCTGAACAGTTGTTCATCAAGGAACATGTCGTTGATATGGGTCGCCTCAAGGGAATCAGAGGTATTAAGGCGAGAAAGGTGATCGGCCACTACGTTCTCTACTCCCTTTTTATCTTTTATTTCCAAATCAAATTCTTAGAGTAGAAGGATCCATCGTATCAGGCGGGGCTTAGAATCATTCTTATAAAGAAGATATTTAAGTGCCACATGATTTGTATAGATAATGATCTTGGATCCGATTGGATAGGACCTAAATTTGTCCAAGGCGAACACTACGGCTAAAAGTTCTTTTTCCGTAGTCGAGTAGTTCACTTGGGCAGGATTTAAAGTCCTACTCGCGTAATGGATGACGTAGGGCCTCTTATCTTTTCTCTGGCCTAGAACTGCTCCAAGAGCATAATCAGAAGCGTCTCACATAAGCTCAAAAGGAAGGCTCCAGTCGGGTGGCTGCATGATGGGTGCAGTGGTTAACGTGCCTTTAAACTTGGTGAAAGCTTCCTGGCATTGCTCAGTCCACTCGTATGGAGCATCCTTTTGAAGAAGATTACATAAAGGACGAGAGAGGTGACTAAAGTCCTTTATGAATCGCCTGAAAAATCCTGCGTGTCCTAAGAAGGATCGCACGTCCCTGATGTTCTTAGGTGGAGGTAGGTTAGAGATAAGATCGATTTTTGCCTTATCTACCTCAATTCCCTTGGATGAGATGATATGTCCAAGGACAATCCCCTTATGAACCATAAAATGATACTTCTCCCAATTAAGTACCAGATTCTTTTCTTCACATCTTTTCAGCACACATTTGAGATTCTCTAAGCACTCGCTGAAAGATGAACCGAAAACAGAGAAATCGTCCATGAAGACCTCTAGATATTTTCCCACCATGTCAGAAAAGATACTCAACATACATTGCTGAAAGGTGGTAGGGGCATTACATAACCCGAATGACATCCTTCTGTAAGCAAAGGTGCCATAGGGGCAAGTAAATGTAGTCTTTTCCTGGTCCTTAGGGGCGATTTCAATTTGGTTATAGCCCGAATACCTGTCAAGGAAACTGTAATAGGAATGACTGGCTAACCTTTTCAGGATCTGATCAATGAATGGTAAAGGAAAGTGGTCTTTCCTCGTGACGGTATTTAACTTCCTGTTGTTAATGCACATTCTCCAACCAGTAGTGACTCTAGTTGGCATGAGTTCATTATTAGCATTGGCTACGATGGTGATTCCGGACTTCTTAGGAACCACCTGAGTTGGACTCACCCATTGACTATCAGATATAGGGTATATGATACCCACATCCAATAGTTTAAGAACTTCGGCCTTAACCACTTCCTTCATGTTTGGATTTAGTCTACGTTGTGGTTGCCGAGCAGTCTTCGCATTATCCTCAAGGTATATGCGGTGAGTACAAATCGAGGGGTCGATTCCCTTGAGGTCCGCGATCGTCCATCCTAGGGCTCCTTTATGCTCAATGAGAGTAGATATGAGCATACTCTCCTGTTCTTTCTCCAGGTGGGCAGAGATCACCACCGGGTATGTCTCGTCTTGACCTAAATAGGCATATTTCAAATCAGAGGGCAAAGGTTTTAGGTCAAGCTTCGGTGCCTTGAGGTTAGACGGTAGAGGCACTACATCAGTTTGTGGCAATTCTTCAAATTGTGGCCTCCACCGGTTAACTTCAAATACCGGTGCAGTATCCAGCAAGGCACACGTCTCCCTAATCATATCATCATCAAACTCATGGGAGTGGGCCAGGCACGTCTCGAGAGGGTCGGAGGATAAGGTCAGAGGTGTCGTATCTTCCACGAAAGAGTCAATCATGTTAATGTCGTGGACATCGTCATCATCCTCTGAGTTGCTGCCGTTATTGAAAAAGATGTTTGACTCCAATGTCAAATTTCCAAAAGACATAGTCATGACACTATTCCTGCAATTGATAATTGCATTTGACGTGGCAAGGAATGGGCGACCAAGAATGACGGGAATCTGAGTGCTCATGTTATTGATGAGTTCGGTGTCCAGGATGATAAAATCTACAGAGTAGTAAAATCTATCGACTTGGACTAACACATCCTCAATAATCCCTCTTGGTACACGAACAGAGCGATCGGCAAGTTGTAGTGTGGTTAGGGTGGGTTTTAACTCACCCAAACCTAACTGTTTGTATACCGAGTAGGGAATCAGATTGACGCTCGCTCCTAAGTTAAGAAGTGCGTGATCAATTCGATGGTTCCCGATTACACATTATATGGTTGGGCTACCGGGATCCTTGAATTTCTGCGGCACGTCTTGCTTCAGGATGACACTCACTTTTTCAGTTAAGAAAATCTTCTTTTGAATACTCTGCCGTCTTTTGGTCGTACATAGGTCTTTCAGAAATTTTGCATATGAAGGAATCTGTTTTATGACATCAAGTAGAGGAATGTTGACTTTCACTTGTTTCAACACCTCCAGAATATCTTGAGAGTTAGAAAGACGTTTTGGTGCAACCAATCGTTGGGGGAACGGAGCAACTGGCTTCTCTAGAAGTTCCGGTTCTAATTTTTGTGGGGTATCACTAGATCCATCATTATTGTCCTCTTCTGGTTCTTGAGGCTTTTCAGGCCTAATCGGAAGGGTTTTATCAATGATCTTCTCACTCCTAAGAGTGGTGATGGATTTAGCGTGCCCCATTTGATTTGAGGAGCTGGGATCATTTATCTCGTACTGCGGTTTAGGATTGGGGAGAGGTTGTGCAGGAAGCATCCCCTTTTCTATAACTGTCATACGAGAATCTATCTTTTGCATAAAATCTGTAAATCCTCGCATCGCCTGAGCCAGCTCTTGTATGGAATTTTGAACCAGTTCTTCTTGAGGTTTCCCCTGATTTGGATTTTGATTGAAAAAACCTTGGGGGGTACCTGTTTGTCTATTTCTCCAACTAAAGTTTGGATGATTTTTCCAATCAGGATTGTACGTATTGGAGTTAAGTCCAGTAAAAAGTCTTTGATAGTTGTTTACGGCATTAGCTTGTTCATTCAACACTCATCGAAAGGCAGGTATTGTAGGACAGTTTTCAGTTGTGTGAATGTTGCAATCATAGATGCTGCAAACAATTTCATTGACCTTATCCTTCTTTCCTTCCATGGCCTCAAATTTTTTTATGAGATTGTCACTTTATAATTGAGATCATCCTCTTCTTTCAGGAGATACAATCCACCTTTCTCCTTAGATTGAGTTGGCCTAGACGTGGTGTTTGATTTTGGGTAATAGTCCCAAGATTGTGTTTTTTCAGCTAGACTGTCGAGGTAGTCCCATACCTCCTCGACATCTTTGTTAATGAACTCTCCATTGCACATTGTCTCGACCATTTGGCACATGGAAGATGTCAGTCCATCGTAGAAAAAATTTGTAATGCGCCACATTTCAAAGCCGTGTTGTGGGCATGAACTGATCAGATCCTTGAACCTTTCCCAACATTGGAAGAATGTTTCATCTTCCTTTTGGGGCAAAGTTCATGATTGCTTTTCTGAGGGTAATTATTTTATGATGTGGAAGAATTTCTTTATGAATTCCCTCTGCATATCATTCCATGTGCCAATGGATCGAGGACGTAGTGAATGTAGCCACGTCTTAGCCTTCTCTTTCAAGGAAAAAGGAAAAAGTTTCAGCCTGATTGTATCCTCAGATACATTAGGAAAATATAATGTGGCTATAATCTCATCGAACTCTTTCAAATGTAAGTATGGACTTTCTGATTCAAGCCCATGGAATTTAGGAAGGAGTTGGATAACTCCTGGCTTGATGTCCATCTGTCTTGTGTTTTTAGGAAAAATCATACATGAGGGCGTACTCACCCTCGCCGGTTGTAAATAATCTCGTAAGATACGAGGCAGGGGTGCCTGATGCACCTCATTCTCATCATGTACTTCCTCATCCCTATGTTGAGGTAGTGCTTGAGGTTGATTTGCAGCCATAACCTCAATCAACTCAGGGAAATTCGAGCGATGTCTAGTCCTGCGATGGACAGTTAACCCCTCGACTAATCCTCCTTCAGTTAAGAGACGTCGAGTGTTGTCACGAGCCCACTTGGGCATGAAACACTCGCAACCCTCAATTGATTTCTAAACCTAATCCTAAGAAAGGAAAATAAAAATTAGCAAGAAGAGAGGGTTGGAAGGAAGTCAGCAAATTGAAGTCCCTAAGTTAAAACCTGCAAAATAAAACAAGTTAGTTTCTAAGGATAGTAAGCCTAAGAGTGAAAAATTCCTAAGATGAAAAATAATAATAAACTAAGTTCTAAATTAGAAAAGAGTAATCCCAAATTAGAAATTTCTATCTAAAAAAAAAAAAACTATAAAGCAGGAAAGTTAGTTTCTAAACAGAAAATTTCTAATAATAAAATAGGAGACAAGGTTAGATTCTAAAAAAATTTTAGAAGTAGAAATTACGTAAAAAGGAAGAAAAATCCTACTCTATAAGTAGAAAGGAAAGAAGAATAAAGTTACCAATTTAGAAGTCTATCAGAGTCTACAAAACAAGAGAATTGGGTTAGTTTCTAAAAAGGAAACAAAGACTATCTAATACTTAAAGAAATTAGAAAGTTACTAAAACTAGGAAATTTCTAAAAGGAAAGCCTAGAAATTCTAAAACTAAAAATCCTAAAATTAAAAGAGTTCGAATCTTACACTAATCCTAATACCAGTTAATTTTAGAAAATCGTAGCCGTCAGTCCCTGGCAACGGCGCCAAAAACTTGTTCACTCCCCAAGTGCAGGGTTGTGATGTAGTAATAAACTCGGTAAGACCGAGGTTGAATCCCAAGGGACTGATACTTGTACGTTATCCTAAAATTAACTAGGATTAGAACTAGACTAAGATGAATTCTAAATCAAATAGATTGTGGAATAATTGCGAAATTATTATCTAAAACTTAGGAGAAATTCATAGGAGGGACACTAGGGATTCAGAGGATCCACTTATAGAGATCAGGGAGATCTTATGCCTGCTTCAAGAATCATGGAAATTAGACTGAACTTATTTGATATAGTGTTCAAAAGATGAAAGGTGTATGAATTAGAATGGATTCTATCACCAAACCATGCCCAGGAGACAAAGTAAACAACAGAATTAAACTAATTGACAACCAATCAGATGATTATAAAGGTTAGGAAGGGTACCGACATCCAACCATGCCCAGGAGACGATGGTGAACAACAGGGCTTCCTGACGTCATAAATATCAAAAGGAAAAACAAATACTTAAAGCCATTGCAGACCCATTGTAATTTCAGTCACAACAGACCATTAAAGACTAAAAATATTCCCATAATAAACAAATCAATATCAAATATGGTTCATGAATTAAAATCAAATTAAAGGCAATGAATAGAATCCCCCATCTCACTACAAGCTTCACCTCTTAGCCCTAGCTAAGAGGATTTAGCCAAACATGATTAGGCTTACCATCCTCTAAAAAAATAAAACAGTATTAAAAGAGAAAAAAAATAAAAATAGAAGTACTCTACTTGTCTTTGCTCAATGTCAACCCTCAGCTTCACAACCCGATCCCCCAGCTCCCAGCTCTTCTCCGTCCATCCGCTTTCTCACCTTATTTAAGCCGTTGAGACCAAAATTGAAGCATATCCAGAGATCAGATGGGACCAGAATCATGATTCTGAGGGTTGATCTGTCCGTTAGGCCACTTTCACAGCGATCCAGTGGCTGATTTTTGACGTGTACGGTTAATTTATGGTCCTCAGGCCATATGTAAAGTTTCGAACCGAACTAATGATGGAAATCCCATGATCTTTCATTTTGGATGATTTTCGGGCCACTTGAGCTTCAGTTTCCCGATTTTCTCGGATCTCTGACGTGTAAATCCGTCGATCTTGGTCCCCTGGAATTTGTCCCTTACCTTGGCATCATCAGAACATTAATTCTATGCGTTTAGCACCTTTTTGTAATCCAAGCTCTCAAATATATCCTGTATCACGAACACAGTTAAACTCGGGTGTTAAACAATATTATGCACGTAAATCCAGGTAATAACCGGGGTCTGATATGCAATATTTGACCCTCAACAACAAGGTGTGTAGATTGAAGAAGAGTTTATATGGCCTGAAGCAGGCCCCGAGGCAGTGGTACAAGAAGTTCGACAGTTTCATGTTGGGAAACGGTTTTAGTAGATATCATGCAGACCATTGTTGTTATTTGAAGAAGTTTGATACGTCGTACATCATCGTTCTTCTGTACATTGATGATATGCTTGTAACCGATTTAAGCATGAAGGACATCTCAGATCTCAAAAGACAACTGTCTAGAGAATTTGCCATGAAGGATTTAGGAGTTGCAAAACAAATCCTAGGCATGAGGATAAAGTGTGACACGGAAAACAAGAAACTAGTATTGTCACAGGCAAAGTACATTGCCAAGGTACTTGATCGATTTAATATACGAGGTGCTAAGCCGGTTAACACTCCATTAGCCAACCACTTCAAGCTATCTAAGGAGCCAGGGGCAAAGACGCAGGAGGAACGAGATTACATGGCTAAAGTCTCATACGTGTCAGCTATAGGGAGTCTCATGTATGCTATGGTGAGCACGAGGCCAGACATTGCTTAAGCAGTGGAAGTTGTTAGCAGGTTCATGAACAATCACGGGAAGGAACATTGGGAAGTTGTGAAGTGGATTCTTAGATACCTGGTAGGTACTAAGAATGTAGGACTATGTTATGGTGGATCGGAAATCAAGCTACAAGGTTACGTGGATTCAGATTTGGCATGAGATATCGACAGCAGAAGAAGCACTACAAGTTATGTCTTTACTCTGGGAAGTGCTGCAGTCAGTTGGGTCTCTCAGTTACAGAAGATAGTATCTATCAGTACGACAGAAGCAGAATATGTTGCGGCTACAGAAGCATGCAAGGAGATGGTGTGGATGCAAGGTTTTATGGAAGAGTTGGGTAAGAAGCAAACAGATTGCAAGCTGTACAGTGACAGTCAGAGTGCAATACACTTGGCTAAGAATTCAGCCTTTCATTCAAGGACCAAGCATATTGCCATCAGATATCACTTCATACGTTCGTTATTGGAAGATGAATCGATTGCTCTGGAGAAGATTCATACAAGTGAGAATCCTGCGGATATGTTGACCAAGGCGGTCACACGAGATAAGCTGAAGCTCTGTTCAGCTTTAATTGACCTTCAGGCTTGAAGACGGGGAGGTAGTGCACTCCGGATGAAAAGACAAAGGTTTATGGCGATATGTCTCCAAGTGGGAGATTGTTGAAAAGTGGAGCCACATGCGTGGATTTCGTGTCACAAGTCCTTTCGCAACTGGGATGCGGAAAGGAGTTTTGTGGATTTCGTGTCGCAAGTCCTTTCGCAACTGGGATGCGGAAAGGGAAGTTGCCAAAACTATAAATTAGGGTCCCTAGGGCTATTCTAGGGTTAAGGTGAATATTGGGAAATATTTCAAGGTGTGGGCAAGGGATTTTCTCTGTACTTCTAAGGGAGAGGTTAGTATATTGCCTTGTAATCTTCGTTCTTCATAGTGAAAGTTTGCATCCGTGATTTTTTACCCTAGATTGGGGTTTTTCCACATATATCTTGTCTTGTGGTTTGTTTTGGATTGCTTTGATCTGTTTCTAGTTTATATTTCTTCCTGTTTATCATTTGTGGTGAGGCCTGAGATTGGATCTAGGCTCACTGCGTTGTTGGCGTGCTGCGCAACACATTTTACTAGCAGCAATATGGGTATAATGTCACAACAGAAAACAAGTGAAAGAGGAAGGTTTTTATCCTAATTTTGAATTACAATTACTTAAAGGGAAATGGTATGTAAGCCAAGTATTTCTAAATGCCTCTCTAGCAGAATGTGGTGGATGATATGTGGGCACTTAGAAATACTTGTTTTTTTTTTTTTTTTTTTTTGTTAGTTTGTTAGTACACACCCACTGTCGGTACACACTGCACTGTTAGCCACCCCCACTAGGGATCGATACCAAGACCTCAAGTGCTGAAATGAGGTATCTCCACTCAGTCTACCAGTTGAGCTATGGATCAGGGTGTCTTAGAAATACTTATAAATTTGTAATTGCATACAAATTGTTCAAACTAAACTGTTCAAATTGTGTTTCCCTATATATTTAGGTTATGTGAATTTTTTATTGCATACATCACATACTAGGCTTTTTTTTTTTAAATCACTTGTTTGCAATTCTATTCACTTTTTCATCCAAATAAGTTCCTAGTTAATGTTGTTTCCAATGGAATTGCAGCGATGGTTTGCACCCTACTGCCATTGGGAGCAGAATTATATTTGAGATGGTGGTGGAAGCCCTTAAAAAGGATGGTGTAAGCCTTGAGACCTTGTTGCCCTTTGATATCCCACCATTTACCTACTTCGGAAATCAAACCCCGGTCAAACCTGCCAAGAACTGAGGTGGTCAGTTGGACTTCGTCATGTTGGTGATTCATGGGTTTCATCTGTTATTCAGGAAAAGAGAAAAAAAAAAAAAACCCTTTGTGGATGGTAGCTAGGAGAGACCGTTGTTGATTATCATTCCCCTTATAATTACAATGGTAGATTATATTGCTGTAAGTTAGTTCTTTGCGTATGTGGGGTCCATTTTGGATAAGATTGTGGAATAAAAATCACATTGATTGAATGATCCTAACTATGCAATTGGTGGATATCAATGGATTGTTAAAAATGTTATGGCCAACTGTCCAGGTTCAACAGGGGTTTTTCTGATCAGTGATACAAGGACGATTTCCACTACAGCCCCTTGATTTGGACATTTAATGTTCTCAAATATATGCCACATATAGGGTATGCAATTTTAAGGCCGATGCTCGGCTCACGGACCTAGTCCAAGCCCGTCAAAGCCAGGTTGAATTGGGTGGGCTAGCCAGCCCATTGCCACCCTCAGTTGTATTTGAAAGCTCACGTACGACGACTTTGTATGTGGACATAAAAATAACGAGCAATTGGATTCCAACCAGAAAATCAGTGCCTATAAAAGGGATCAGATGGATAAGATCATCTGATAATTATGATAATTTCATAGTATTCCAAGCTGATAATCGTCCAAGTGTACGGATCCAATTAGGAGCAGTATAACTTATGGTGCTGTTGGAGCACTAGATCATTTTTCAAAGCCAATAGAGTCGGATTTTGTCGATTACATGTGGACAACCATATTTAAAATCTAAAGCTCCAAAAAACCTTCGACGTTTCTCATCTCCCACTAACGCCTTCCCGTCTATATATTTCAGCTTGCTAATACATTCCAAACTCCCTCTTCCAGATTTTCAGAGAGAGAGAGAGAGAGAGAGAGAGAGAGAGAGAGAGAGAGAGAGAGAGAGAGAGAGAGAGAGAGAGAGAGAGAGAGAGAGAGAGAGAGAGAGAGAGAGAGAGAGAGAGATATGGCGAGTTCAAGAGTGGCAAAGATGTTATTAGTGATCATTTTGTTAGGCTGCATGGTAATGTCGGAAGCACGAGTGAGTCATGAGATTTCAACCAAACAGTCAGCGGCGGATGGCCTTGATAATGGCGTAGCGTTTGATCGTAGAGGACGTGTTAGGGCCATGATGATGTATATGGACAGCAAGAAGGAAGTTACTGGTGGACCCGATCCTCAATGGGAGTGATTTAATTCAGGTATTAGACATTACCATGCAGCCTAACAAAATGATCACTAATAACATCTGCCACTCTTGAACTCGCCTTCTCTCTCTCTCTCTCTCTCTCTCTCTCTCTCTCGCTTAAAATCTGGAAGAGGGAGTTTGGAATGTGTATTAACAAGCTGAAATATATAGACCGGAATGTGTTAGTGGGAGATGAGAAACTTTGAAGGTTTTTTGGAACATTAGATTTTAAATATGGTTGTCCACATGTAATCGACAAAATCATTTTTCCAAGCTTTATGAATTTCAAGTACTGGGTCATGTTGGGTCATTAGGTAATGGGTTACAGGTCGGTTTTAATTTCAGTTTTTATTCCCTTTGGCAAAAAGGTTGTGCCTAGGGTAACCCTAACTGGACCCAAAATCAACAGTCCGACACGTTGCCATTCCCAGTGCAGTGAGTGCTCGGTGCTAAGGGCTGTTTGGGACATGGGATTAGGTCTGATAAGAGAGTATGAAATAATGGACATTTTGTCCGATGTTTGGAATCAATGGGAGTGATGTAATTCAAGTCTTTGACCCGCCAATTCCAACAAGAGATACAGTGGGATTTTTGATAAAATTTAAAATCCACTATATTTGTGGGCTCTATATTGATGCATGTGTTTTATCCTTGCCTTTGTTTACTTCCATTTCGGCATCTTGACATAATAGAAGTTGGCACTTGATGACACTATGTATTTGTACCACACGGAAGACGTACTTGCATCGAAGAGATCTTTGATTGATTTGACTGGAGCCCTTTCTTTTCAATGAAAGTTGCAAAGTTCCAGAACAATCAAGGGGGTTATCATATCCAAAACTACAACGTGAGCACAAAAGACCGAGAAGCAATAAGGAAGACTAGTGAGGAGTTTTACTGCTTCAACAAGTTATAAAAAGAGCGCACAAAGAAGAGATCGAGGTCCCACACCAAACATATTTATGTACACTTTCATTTATCTTTCATTTTCTTAGTTTAGCTTAATTAGCATAAGTAGCTACTGTATAACGGCTCCCACTACAATACCTCAAGAGTAGGAGTAAATATCATCAACCTTAAGTTGTAGGATCATGTTTAATTAAGTTCCGATTGAGTTGATCATATCGACCTAGTCACATCTTGCTGACCACCCGCTTCGATCGTCTATTCTAATAGACGAATCAGGTATTTATCTCGGGTATTTGTCTTAGTTTAGTTTTGCTTTCGTTTATTTATCTGGTTGATTATTATTTTGTTGATTGTAATAGACCATTCACCATAAATATGAATAAAATCGACATCGCGCGTTTAACCTTATTCTGTTTATTTATATATTCTTATTCACTTAAGAGGCATATATACAAACAAGACAGTGCAAGAAGAAAATTCTTAAGATCGTTGACTCACGTCTATTGTCACAAGACAAAAATAACTTGTTTGGAAGGGCCAACCCCTGCCATTTCACAAATCACTTAAACAGAGCAGAAACCGGTGGTTGAGATTACTAAATTCTGGTCTAGTCTCTAAGCTATCCATCTTGACACGAGGAGATACCAACGATACAATCAAAACCTCCGAGTCGAGCAAATTCTGGTGTGCCGGTGCATCTTATTCTCACACGAAGAACCAATTTAGGCCTTTGCTTACACATGTGGCCTAGTTTGATTCAATTGACATTAACACATTCCATTGATATGCGTCTTTTACATGTGATACTTGAGTAATTTGTGAATACAGATGACCTACATTAGCTGTGAAATCTGATTTGTTGATTACAATTCCAAGGGCCATCAAACATTGGTTTCACATCAAACACTGTTTTTCTCTGAGAAAAAATTGATCCCAAACGGCTGATTGAATGGTCAAAATACAATTTTATTTCATAGAAATATTATCAATATGTAATAAAGGTGTTCCATCGAATGTACTCCAGTACCACCGAATCCCGTGTTCCAATGCCGTATCTAATGTAACTGGCATCAATCGAATAACGAGTGTTTGGAAGCTTGGAAAATAAACGGGGAAAGTAGACAATTTCTTTTTAAATTATTTTGAAAATTATTTTGCAAAAAGCTTTTAGAGAGAGAGAGAGAGGAAAGACAGCCACTTAGAGCTACAAAAAATTTTAGGACTAAACAAAAAAAACCACTCTTATCTACAATGTACACATTGCATGGATCTAGTGTAACCACAACCATCAAGCTGGTGGGTCACAACGTGGAATTGCCGTAGCCAACAAAAATTGCAATTTCACATTCGTATCGGTCCCATTCTGCTAACCTTCTGGTAAGTCTTTTAAAATAAATAAATAAATAAAAGCCGTTCATTTCAAGGCAAGCAATATAGAATAGAAAGGCTGATAAAATCAACCATTATTTTCTAAGCTACGGCTCTTTTATAGTAGCCCACTGGATCAAAGGTTCTTGCTGTCCTGGAAATTGCCACGCGCAGTTGAGATGCTGAAAATCGGGCGCGAATCCACCGATGTGGGTGGATCCCTGAATGTGGGGCCCACCTTTATCTATGTGACTTACATCCACGCCGTTCATACGTTTTTACAGTTCATTTTAGATTATAACCTAAAACCGAAAATCTCAAGTGGGTTACACCACCGGAAACAGTGGTGATTGACCATTAAAAACTTCTCGTGGGACAAAGATGTTTCGGATCAAGCTGATATTTGTGTAGTCCCTTAATATAGGTCCTTGTGATCTTTTCAACAGGTGGGATGGTAAATAAACATTCCAGTGGCCCCTATGATGATTTTATGGTGGGTTTTCAATCACAACTGTTTCCAATGGTGTAGTCCACCTAAGAATTATATGTGCTTTATTTTATTTTTTTTTGTCATGATATAAAATGATCTCTCAAAACGGATGGACGGCATGGATTTAGATCACATACATCAGGGTGGGCCCATAGTTATGGATCCACCGAAACCGCACTCCCTCAATATGCTTGTACGTACGTCTCTCTTTCTCACGTCCTTATCGATAGACGCGGATTGCGTCTTACCTAGGGGTGTACATAAACCGGGCTAGCCCGGTTAGCTCGCTCGACCCGGCCCGAAAAAGCTCGACTCGGCTTGACCCGGAACTGAGTTTGGGTCAGGACGGGCCAAGTTTTTAGGCTCGAAAGTGAGTTCAAGCCGAGTTTGGATACCTCCCAGTTCGGCCCGACTCGGTCCGAAATCCGACTCGCCCCGACCCAACCCGACCCGGCCCGGCCCGGTCTGACCCGTGTATGACTGTATTTAATTTGTATAAAATGTTTTGTTTTATACTTTATCAAATGTATGTAAATGTATGTAAATGTCCTGACTAGTTAGATTTTTTGTGGAGTTTATAGTTCAACTATCTAAACTGTTAATCGAGGGCCTTGTAATGGGACGCGGATTACCTGCCAAAGCCCTTCCCATAAACTTGCTGTAAGGTTTGAAACTGGCCCGAACTCAGGTTCGAAACTGGCCCAAACTCATGTTCGAAACTGGCCCGAACTCGAAGGTTCGAAACTGGCCCGAACTCGGCCCGAACTCGCGCCGGGCCCGGTTTCGGATCGAAGATGTTGGCCCGGTGACCAGGCCCGGTCGGGTTCGAGCCTTGTGTGGCTGTTGAATGGGCCTAGACGGGCCGAGGCCAGTTCGACTCGGCCCGACCCGTGTACACCCCTAGTCTTACCCCTGACCGGACGGCTTACCGTCCAGGCAGGGATCTGTGGGGCCCACCATGATGTAAGTGTATTATCCATGCCGTTCATTATTTTTATCAGATCATTTTAAGGCAATATGCAATTAATTAGTAAAGTAAAATGCTTAAATGGACCACAAAATGGGGATCGAACTTCTACCATTAAAAATTTCTTTCAAGCTAGAGAAGTTCCGGATCAAGCTGATATTTTTTATTTTCACTTCATCAACGTCTACATGACCTTATGAATAGGTTGGATGGTAAAAAACCATCACGGTGGCCCTGAAAGGTTTCAACGGTGGGTGTCATTATCACTGCAGCTTCCTTTAGTGTGGTCCACTGGAGCTGTGGACCTGCCTCATTTTTAGGATTATATCTTAAAATGATTTAAGAAAAGCGACGAAAGGCGTGGATAAAACACTTACATCACGATGGCCCCACATAGCCCTGTCCGGACGGATTAGCATCCGGGAGATGGCAGGACGCAATCCGGTTCCCTTATCGAATCCAAAAGATAACCTTCCTTTGACGTATTAATTGCTTTCTTCTCGTCCAATAAAATGTATATTTTTTCATCAATTTGAATAGTTGAAAGTTAAGATGAGGATTGAGGATCCACACACCACCTTATGGCATTTGAAAGCACGTGTAAAAGTAGTCTTCGGACCACTGAATGAGATTGTAGCGCGCCAGCTGGGCTATGCGAGTCAGAAGGGGATTGCGTGGTGAGTCACTCACGCCACACCATCGGACGCGGATTGCGTCCTACCTCCGCCCAGACAGTAATCCGTCCGGGCAGGGCTCTCTGGACTCACTGTGATGTAATAATTTTATCCACGCCATTGAGATTTTCTCTCAAATAATTTTAAGCTCACTACAAGAAATCTTTATATCAGCGGCGGAGTATCACTGGCGGCCCCAACAAAACGCCCGTGTAGATATAAAATGAGCGGCGTTTTAATGTGGCCGCCAGTGTACGGATAAGCCACCGCCGCTGAATAAATTAAAAAAAAAAGAAAGAAAAGAAAAAAGCTTTTCCCCTCTCGGATAGCATCCCCAAATCGCGCCCGCCATTTTTCTCTCCAAAACCCTTTTTCTCCCTCCTCTCCCAAATCGCGCGCGCGCCAATGTTTCTCTTCCAAAACCTTTCTTCCCTCTTCTCTCCCAAATCTGCCCTGACTCTCCCTCTCTCTCTCTCTCTCTCTCTGCAACTCCACGACGCGATGGAATCATTTCAGCCAGATGGGAAAGACTCTGAAACTAGCAGCAACAGCTTTAGGACGATCTCCTCTCCCTCAAGGACACGGGTCAGCAAATCCAGGACCGGTTCGAAAATCGACGGCTCCACCAGCACCACCTCATCTCCTCCCTCCAATCCCTCATCCCCAACCTCTTCTCCTCCCTCAATCTCTCCCTCCAGCTCATCTCTTCCTTTAACGGCCGATCCTACACTCCAAACGCTAACCCTAACCCTAATCTTATAAATGCCTTCGAAAATCGACCTTTCATCCCTCGCCGCGATCTAAAACTCCAATCCCTTGCTGCCAAACCCTCATCCGATCCACCTTAGCAACCCCGCTGATCTGACAGTGATAAGAAGGCATTGGATGATGATGGAGACGCGGATCCACTGTCTGTCGTCCGATCCATGGTCGATGTCTGCCTCTTTTGAAGTTCTGTGTAACGAGGGCACTTATTCTTCCCTATGTTGTGTCTGATACCAGTGATGCATGGACACTAGTTTCAGGGTACATGTTGACTCAGCTATTAGGAAAAGAATATTTCATTTATTTATTATATCGGCTGTTTGTTTTGTGGACTGCAAAATTTTTGTTTGATATGAATTGCAAGTGGGTTGTGCCACCTGTGTGGGGTTCATAATGTGTAGCATTTGAACTTTGGGTGTCTTCAATCTGCCATGGGTAATTTGTAATATTTTCTAGACATTTTAAATGTAAGCCTGTTTTCATGGAGATGAAGGATGATAAGATAAAAAGTATTTCATGGTCAGGTGTATACAAATGTTTTATTAGGGTGTGTTTGGTAGTTTGGCATTTGGTGTATTTGAAGGGATTTCAATTTGTAGGTGCATTTGGCAGTTGGAATTTGGTGTATTTCGATTTTAATCTAATCTAAACCCCCATTTTGGAGGGTTTTTGAAAATGCAGTCTTGAGGTGAGTCTCTTTTTGCAATGTGCTCTGTTCCAATCCTGGACTGCCATTGCTTTCTGCAACTCCTTTCTGCGAGTGTCAAATGTGTTATTGATTCTGGCAGCATTAGCATTAGCCTAATAATGGCATTAGCATTAGTGTTGCTTTCTATTTATGTGGTGGAACTGATTATGCCAAAAGCTTGGTGGGTGTGCATGCGTTGATCTCCTATTTTACCTGTGTGAATTTTAGGTGCATTCCTTTTGTAATTAATCTCATGTTGCTGTGAATGCAGATGGGGATTCCGATTCAAACTTCATCAAAATCAAGCCCATGGAGAAAGGTAAATTTCGGAGCTGTACTTGTATGTTCTTACCCTGACAATTTTGGGCTTACAGTTCTTATGATCATTGCTAGTTTTACATTGGGCAGTTTTATTGTTGTTTTATATGCTGAACTATGTTCAGCCTGCATGAACTCTCCACATGCACCCATACACAGTTGTGGGACACCATGCTACAAATCAAAGTATATTTGATTACTATTGTACCTTTTCTCTTGATGTATCTACCTATGGACTGAAATTTCAACACTGATGTGTTGTTCGTGATGGGAATTGGAAGAGTTTGCATGGACCCTGCATGAATTCTAGTTAGTCAATCTTTCTTTTAGACCTTTCTTAGGCATTAGACCTATCTGCTAGTTGGATTTTGATTAACTTGAAGAGATCATTGTTTCCCTAGATAATATCCAAGATTATCATCTTTCTTGGAAGGTTAAAAGCCATATCACTGCCTTTGGGTATGGCCACAAAGCAGGGCTGAACTCATGGTAACCCACTTCCTATGATCTGTACTAATGCTCTAGGCTAGCCTAGTTATTTGTTGGTTTTTAACTGAAGAAGCATGAAAAAATATATATATTTTTTAAAAAGCAATTTGCAGATTGTGAAATAATATCCTAAACCCAACAATATTTTCAATTTGTGGGAGGTTAGAGTAAACTAGGAAGGATTAGCTTTTACCCGAACATGAGTGTGCGTGTGTTGTAACTGACTACTGTTGTTTGGGTATAGACTGATTTTGATTGCAATAATTAAGTTGCAACATGATATTTTAGCTAGCACACTTCATTTCGGATTTACCAAATAATGTTTGCACCTTTTTCATCAATTTACCAAATAACAATTAGTGCAACCACTTCATGTCTGCATGTGTCTCATTTTACATTTGGCTGATTTAGAAGTTTGACAAATTAGAGATTTTTATTTTGTTTATTTATTTGCTGTTTCATTTTGTATTTCTTGACCAAGTCACCTCTAATATGTATGAACAATTCCTACAGGGTGTTGAAAGTGCCACTTTTTATTTTTTATGAAAATATATTATCTCAAATACACAAATTTGTCCTTTAAAAAAAAAGTCGAAATTGGGAATCTGTGTGAAATTGGGTTGGCGCATTAGGGGGTCAACTTCTAATTGAATTCCCATGATCCGCCTTCAATTCAACAAAGGGGTAGCTTTGATGCATTCAGATTCTAATTGTCAAATATCGTTAATTGAATATTGCTTCTTTTTTGTGTGTGTGTGTGTGTGTGTGTGTGTGTGTGTGTGTGTTTAGGAAGAGTAGGACTTAAGCTAAAATTTGTGCAGGCTGCATTTAAATCACTTGTTGGTGTGGGTTATCAAACATTGCAGAGTTTACTTTTGGTCTTGCAATAAACTACATTCAGTGAAAGTCTTGTGGGAACTGGATATAATATACATACTCATATATTTTTATTGGGGATGCAGTCTTTACATTTTATTTTATTTTTCCTTCTTCTTTTCTTCTTCTTCTTCTTCTTCTTTTTTGTTTTCATTTTTTTTGTTTTTTCGTTTTTTTTTTCCCCCTCTTTATAGGGTTTTTGCTCCTTTTGGCAGTTTTTCTGCCCTTTAATAAAGTTGCTTATCTTTTAAAAAAAATGATTTCTTCTGGCTATCCATCTAGTAAGCTCTACTATTTATTTTTTTTTGTAATGTATTTTCCGCAACAAGTTGCATTATTGATTAACTTCCATATGGCACTCGCATAATTCATCTTCTCTTTGGAGAATCCGCTTCAAAATAACACATGGTTAAATAACATACATGGCCTTTATATATAACAAATGCATGTGTTCCTTAGGACATATAGATAGTTCTTCATGTCTGATTCACTTCAAAATGGTTTTTGAAGCTAGGAACATTCTATGCTTTACCCCAAAGTCAACTATTTAAGCAAATGCTGATGGTTTCTTCAATTGACAAATATTATCAAATAGCAAGGCATCTTTTCTGTTACTAGTTCTTTGAACTAATTCTGCAATACCAAGGGTTTATGTGTATTTATGCATATATACATAAATCGAAAAGCGAACACACATTCAGATTTTTCAAATGAGCTCGTGGACATTCGAATATTTTCTTTATTTAATTATTTTTTGAGAAGTAATGGACAAGTTGATATTCAAGTTCCTTCTACACGATTGAGATCCTTGAGCAAGGTATTTCGTAACGGTAATGGTGGCTGTAATAGCTGTTAAACCCTTTACAGTCTCTCTCTTTTTTTATTGAAAAAAAAAAAAAAAAAAAAACCTGGATTAGTTAGTGAGTGGTGCATGCTTTTCAGAAATTCATGCCATATGGGATATCTACAAGTTAGTAATATCCCTTTCTTAACTAATATGGGGATGCAAATGCCTGGATTATTGATCTTTGCTAATCTTAGATGCTTTAGTTTCTAGTTCAGGCTCTTTCATGAGTAGAATGTACTCTCCTTTTCATATTTTCATCAAGGGATACCAAAATATTATGGTTTAATTTGTGACAGGAATACTTCTCATGATCTGTTTCCATGCAGAATTTGCTTGATGTTGATGCCCATAGAAAAATCCACATTTGTGATGACATTATGTTGGTTGAGGTTGTGTCTGTGACCAAAATTGGAGCTTTTGATTACAGGCCCATCTTCTTTTAAGTTTATGGATTATGTTTGGAACTTTCAGCATATATTTTAGTGTTTTTTCTTTTATTCACTTGTGACTTTTTTTTTTTTCCTTAAGTTCTGAGGTTGTTCATGGTGATGTGATGTTGCCAGATCAATAAAGTCACATTCAGCTTGACTCTAGAGATCATTCATCAGGTGGGTGATTTCTCCTGTCATTGCTACTTTAATTGCCACTTCATTTATTTCCTTAGAAGGTAATCATGTGGATGCATCTCTGATTTGAGTGCCAGCATCGAGCTCCCCCTGTCACATTTTCCTTTGTATCATTAGCAAGAATCTCAGTTACAACATAGATTTCTTTCAGCCTTGAAAACTTAGCATATTGAGTGCATGTGGTTGGCATACATAAGTGCATTGGCATCTATTGTTAAATGGTGAATGCAGTGGCTTGGATTAGCTCTTCCTTGCAGAGCTGATGACCTAAAGAAACCCTGCCTTTTGTTTGATAAATGCCATTTCCTGTATGAGTAGAAACTGGTGCAGTTCCCATCACTTCAGCTCAGGGAGGATGTTTCTCGGGTACCATTTACACTATCATTTCTTTGTTGATCATCCTGGTGCAGTTCCCATCACTACATCGAGAATTCAGTTCGGTTGTGTTAGGCTCATCCCTTTTGTGCAGAAGGGGCTATCTCTGTAAGACATCTATCCTCTCTCATTGAGTGTCTTTTAAATATTTCTTTTGAATTGTTTTTATTTACTGAGTAATGCTTTTCTATCAGTCTAGTATTAAGCAAATCTAGTTGATTTGGTGATGTTCTTTATTTCTTTTTTCCTTTTTTTGAGTAATTGATTGATTTTTTTATGTAAGAAATGCCTGTTGCAGGTGTTTTCATTGAGAAATGCTATGATAGTTGAATGTGTGATTTGGGCACATGCCCTTGAGATTTGTGCCAGTCACCAAGTGGGGAACATTCTGATAATATCCTGGCCTAAAGTCATGTTGCTCCACTTATCCAGTTAGTGGTTAGCCACATGCATGTGGTGAATATGGACCATCTATAATGATTTTTAACCAAAATAGATGAAAACACTAGTACCATAAGGCTCTCTCACCCTTTCTACAAGGTTTATGCATGGCTGAGAGTATTGCATCACATTTTCAGTAAGGAGAACCATTTGGACCTTCTGGGGTGTTATAAAGAAATGAGTATATTTGACAGGGCCTTCCTGTCTTTGCTATTGGTGTTAGACTCAGTATATTTGACAAAGCATCTATAAGGAAATTTATGCTGCCACTCTGGAAGTTATATTTCTATCATCATTTCTAGCTCTAGGGGAGTCTCTGGATTTGTATCAGATTAGTTGATTTTATATTCCCTGTTTGCTTCTTTTCTTGGGTCTACTTCCTTTGCCAACTCCCTTGGACTGTTGTTTGTTGAAATTTTTTTAGAAGTTTGGACATTCTTCCTTCATGTGGGTGTTAATATTTCATTAACTGCAATTTCAGTCCCATTGAGGATGATTAACTGATTATTTGCAGAACTGGGATGGTGTGGCAGTGCAACTGCAGAGAAGGTTAGTATGTTGCTTCCAACGTTTGTCGAACTGTTGTTGAATTTCAAAATGTTGGAGCTTGGTGCACTTCCAAATGATTTCATTGGTAGTTGGCTCCTATAGTAACAGCAACTCTGTAACTATTTTCCATAGAAGAAAGTTGTATAAGACTTCCAGCAATAGAAAAATTCCTAGTAAGTATTTAAATGAGCTAATAGCACAACACAATAGGTAAGAGGGAGAGAATAGAAAACAAAATGATATTAAACTGTTTCCTACTTCATCAGGTCTTGTCCTAAAGCCCTATAGATATGTGCTTGACAAGAATTTCAAAAGATTTTGTGTTGTTGCTATATAGGCAGCAACAAAAACTCTTTAAAGATTTTTTAAAATCAACTGGTACATCTTAGATTTGCAGCTGGTACATCAGTTGGTCGTTTATGATTCTTTCAAACAGCTCAGAGAAATGGCAAGATAGTCAACTGTATCACAAGCTATGGTACAACCAGTTTTCTGTATGAATGTATCTTTAAAAAAAAAGAAAAAAGAAAAAAAAAATCAGAAATCCAGCAAAAGAAACAACATGGAATTAGAACAAAGATTGATCTGATATTAAGTAATGCATGTATGGAATAGGACAAGCAAAAAATAAAATAAAATGTATGGAATAGGACAAGATGTATAGAAGACAAATAGAACAATAGGTGTAGAAGACATACCAAATTTAATAAAAGCATAGGGCCTGGCAGCAGTTTCTATTTGACTCCCATTGACTTTCTCAAATTCATTTTTGAGGTCTTCTAGGTATTGAAAAGCAAGTTTCTTCGGATAAGAACGATCACACATGGTTAAATAACATACATGGCCTTTAATAATATAGCTGCAAAATTAGGTCAGGGTAACAATTGCGTTTGATTTAAATGGACTGGACATGAAATGCCTAACATAGCTCCATGTTGTTTTCTTAAGTAGCTAGTTCTGCTGCGTGTATCAAGCTGAAGTGCTACTATTTCTTGTTCTGCAATTGGAATCCTTAGGAGAGCACTTCTTATAAACAGGTGGTGTGAGTTGGCCACTTTTCTTATTTGGTGCAATTGCTTACATGTGACTCTGATCTCTTGTTGGAAATTATCTCTGCTCATCCTTCCCTGCTCTTTCTTGATGTAGTTTGTTTTCTATTTAGCATCAATTTCTTTCAGGGATTGGCATAGAACTTAGATTTTACCCAACCAGCTATTTCAATGTGGATGGTGCTTGTAAATGAACAAGACCATGAACTTAGATTTTACCCTACTAGCTATTTCAATGTGTTTAGCACAGATGCACAGCTTATGCCTGGGATGGGTATTGTTTGAAAAAAACAAAGTTCTTTATACATAGATTGGAGGTGGGTGGGGGAAACATTTAGTACGTAAAATTATAATTAGGTTCTTTTGAAGCATAATCCTTCTTTCAAATTTGAGGCCTTGCTCTATTCTGGTTCTTCAAGTTTGCATTACTGCATCACCTTCTTCTCCTTCTTCTTCTTTCAAAATTTTTTATACACATTTAAACCAAATCTGATGACTACAAAGAAACTGTCTTAGTTCACTGATTATGTTACATAGATTTCATTTCGTTCACATTTGCAACAGGCTCTTGCAAAGACATTGACTGTGGATGAGCTTTTTTATATGAAAGAGCAATTTGCACTATTGGAGCCAAATAAGAATGGGTGCATCTCACTAGAAAACATAAGAATGGTCGGTTTCTTTCTGTAATATCTAGATTTCTTACTGGGCATGTTTTCTGTTGGTTGTTAAGCTACAATGCTCAGTTACTTCTGTTGATGATTACTATTGAATATTTTGGCCAGGCATTGTTGAAAAATGCAACAGATGCTATGAAGGAATCCCGCATTCATGATTTTCTTGCTTTGGTATCTATTTTACTGTTGACTCTATAGTTATTCTTCAATTTCAAATGGTTCTATATGTTTTATAACTTTTTACCAATACTCCTTTCTTCTATGACAGTTGAATGCTCTTCAATATAGAAAGATGGACTTTCACACCAGCAGCTTTATGGTCAGCTAACAAACACGTCTACACACAAATGAGAGAGAGGATCCATTCCAGTGAAAAGAAGAATTATCAACGCCTGATGAAAGGGCGCCGTTCTTTGAAGTGGACATGGTCCTTGATGTTGTCTCCTTCCAACTTGAGGCTAGCCCACCACACCAAATTGCCTTCCACCTTTAGAGAACTCCCACCAACAGCGGTGGTAGAAGCAACGGCATTGTCACAGGGAACTTGAAGAGGAAGATTATTCAGCTTCAGACATCCACTCACTCTCAGTTTCTCCAATGCCGGCAAGCACACCTCACCACAAATACTCTCCAGCTTAGGTAGCTCCCACAGACACTGTACGTAGTCGTTGGAGTGAGCCTTTAGCTACCCCCCGAACACCGCCTCCAGTCTATTGTAGAGCCCGTAAAGGTCTTCTGATCTAGACATTACTTATACAACAGAACGTTCTGGGTTATCCAATCTTGGGAACAAAAATGAAAGATGTCCATATATATGGCAACATATTCAACCACATAACATGTTAAGCAATTTCGCATTGTGGTTGAATATGTCTATGTGAGTTTGATTCCCAAATACATAGTCTGTCCAGATACATAAGGATCCATCAGAGGGATGTTTCAGATCATCAAAATATACAATCATGTGTGCTTGGCTTGTCCATAATTGCTTGAGCCAAGAAATGGACATCAACCACTAATTATCCTTATATCGAATGCTTACACAGATGTATTGAGGTCAGAAAGCATCGAGCTTGTGCAACCCAGCTCTCTTACAATCCAACACAGGCCTGGATAGAAGGTGTGCAATATCCAAGCTTTCCATCAGGTGGTTCCCCGCTTCTTGATGCTACGGTCCAAAAATCAGGCAAGTCACCAAAAGCAAGGGCCCCACACCCTTAGCTTATTATTATTATTATTATTATTATTATTATTATTATTATTATTATTATTATTCTTACTGATCTTCATTGCTTCAATATAATGAAGGATTTCCATAATGTTCGACTTCTATTATGTATTTATCTTTGGTTGTAAGATGCTTATTCAAAGTGGAAGTAACTATATAGAGTGTAGGCTCAGGGGTCCACAATGCTTACATGGATGCATGATCAAAGTTGCTTATTAGGTACAAGCCACTATATGGCTTTCCTTGTGCTGAATTCTGGTCCATCCATATTGAGTTGAATGCTAGTTAATGCTTCTGTAAAAAGGCTCATATTGAGTTGCATGCTATGATGCTTATGATGCAGTTTTATCCTTTAAGAAAAAGGGAAGAAAAATCTGTCCACATATTTATATATAAAAAAATTTCATAGCTATTCTCCTCCATTTATTGATTCCTTTTATTTTATATCAAATTTGTTTTTTGGTTATTTTATTTTGTTTTGTAAACTTTTGTCTTTGCATTGGTAATTGAAGGTGGGGCATTGATAACA
The DNA here is from genome assembly GCA_021015155.1 of Magnolia officinalis. Taxonomy (NCBI): domain Eukaryota; kingdom Viridiplantae; phylum Streptophyta; class Magnoliopsida; order Magnoliales; family Magnoliaceae; genus Magnolia; species Magnolia officinalis. The sequence continues at coordinate 23,814,738 of JAJHSJ010000009.1, forward strand.
GAGGGGGGCTTTGCTGCTTCATATGAGAATGGATATGGACTTCATTCGGTATGGTTGTTTTTGCAGGAAATATTTATGATTGAAAATTTAAATTTCGATAGTGTAACTTAGATTATGAGTGTACATACTGTTTTATTACCTGACTTCTATGCATGGCAGGGTGCTGCTGACAAAGGTCCTCATATGGGGTGCAATTTTTTTTTTTCCTTTTGCTTTTCCTTGTGTCTCAATCTGTAAATTTTATGTCCATTATGTAACCTTTCATTCTCAGGCCCACTATAAATGAGGTTGGTTGTAAATGATTTAGAGGTTGTGTTTGAATGCTAATTTAGGCTTGTAAAGGTCTTTTGATTTAGAAGATTCAACCTAGCAGAATTTTTAATTGTTTCTATTATTTTGTTCTTTTTCACTGCAAGTGATTTAGCGGCGTTTTTTATCTCTTATTTGTTACAACTTTTTAGCGGCGTTCTTAAAGTATTTACTGGCGTTTTGTACAAATTTTCCGGCTCTTTATATCTTTTAGCGGCGCTTTTGTAGTTTTCAGCGGCGCTTTGACAGTTTTCGGCATTCAGAAGAGTCGCCGCTAAATGATAATAAGCGCCGCTAAAGATAAGCGTTTAGCGGCGGCCGTAAAAAACGCCGCTAAAATAGATGAACGCCGGTAAATGACACAGCGACGCCCCCCTTTTGCGGCAGCCGCCCGACCGCCGGTAATTCTTATACCGGCGGTTTTTAGGACTTTTAGGGCCGGTTTTGGCCGCCGGTAATGCCTATTTTTCTTGTAGTGGCTATGACACCAAAAATATAGCCACGCAAAAGACTTAAATGGACCACAAATTGAGGATTAAACATTCACCGTTAGTAACTTCTTAGGAGCTGGAGAAGTTTCAGATAAGCTGATATTTATGTTTTCGCTTCATCCATGTCTACATGGCCTTATCAATAGGTTGTATAGTAAAAAAAACATTACGGTGGCCTTTAGAAATGTTTCAACAGTGAGTGGCATATCATTGCAGCTTCCTTTTGTGTGGTCCATGGAGCTGTGAACCTACTTCATTTTTTATCTAACACCTTAAAAATGATTTTATCCACGCCCGTTGAGATTTTCTCTCCAATCATTTTATCTAATACCTTAAAAATGATTTTATCCATGCCTGTCTTGCGTCCTGCCTAGTAATCCGTCCGGGCAGGGCTCTCTGGGACCCACCGTTGAAAGGCCAACATGATATATGTGTTATATCCACACCGTCCATCCACTCCACTCGGCAAGATTATTTTAGAGGATGATTCAAAAAATAGGAAGATATATAAGCTCAAATGGACCACACCTCGTAAAGTTAAGGAAACAATGATGCCTACTATTGAAACCTTTGTAGGGTCATTATATGTTTATTTTGAATCCAACTTGTTCATAAGATCACGTGCACCAGTATAAGGAGAAAAAAAAAAAAAGAAATATTAGCTTGATCTAAAACTCTTGTGGCCCCAAAAATTTTCAATGGTAGGCATTCAATCTCCACTGCTCTATGTGGTGTGGTCCACTTGAGCTTCCAATCTATTTCATTTTTGAAAAATTTCCTTAAAACAATCTCTCCAAATGGATAGAGGACTTGGATATAACACATAGATCATGGTGGGGCCAACGGAACTTGATGACGTCAACACACCACGATAATCGGCGGTGCGCGCGGCAAACCACGCACTCGGATCGGTGTAAGAGCCACTTTTCGAGGTAAGGCCCACTTTAGAAAGGCCATCGAGTCTCTTCGTGTTTTGTTAAGAAGATTCTAAGCATTACAAAAATATATATGAATGTAAGCCCTTTGACCCTTACATGGTTTCACCTGTCCACATCTCTAACGGCCAGGATTGTATACGCCAACCAACGCTTACGCATAGGCTCTTCATCGTCTGACTTCCACTTGAACGGTTGTGATCATCGATATGCATGGCCTACCTAGCTAACTACTAATTCACTTTGGTAGTCCACGGACTACAAGACGGACCCTCCAAAAATATTTACCAACTGACACTTGGGTTTTTCACTATCTATTAGCCGTTCCAATCAATAGTTTTTGGACGTAGGAATTATGGGATCCTGCTCATCAGCGCACGTTCTGTTGGCTGGTGACGCAGGAGCGCCCATGGTAACACGATCTCGAGTGCTAAGTTGGTGTGCCCCTCTATGGATGATGGATGAGTCAGAAATCTTCCTAATTAGAGGACCCCTGTCCTTTGATCAATGGCTTAAAAATACAATGTTCCAGTTGGCGTTATCTGATACTGTACACGTGTCATACATTAAATCAAATTAAATAGACTAACTTTTGGAACGCACTGTTCCTGAGTCACAGTCCCAAAATCAGATTGGTTGAACGATTTTAACCTATGATTCTTGGACACTTGTTTGTTGGAATAGTTCCAGTAGATATCTTTCTTTTTTGACCGTCCAATAAGTGCCCACCAATCAGATAATCAAACAATCTTAGGCTTTCGGTTCATGATACATTTTAAGTGGGCCAAATAATACAGTACACGTTGGTAAAGCTCTGCCTAATCCACGCTGGCAAAATGGATCAACAGTATGGATAAAACACATACATCATGGTGGGCCCACAGAACTTATCCATAGCACACGGAAGCGGATTGCGTCCTACCCCCGCCCTGACAGTAATCCGTCCGGGCAGGGCTCTGTGGGGCCCACCGTGATGCAAGTATTTTATCCACACCGTTCGACGCTTTTCTCAGATCATTTTTATATATGAACCAAAAAATGAGGCAGCTAAAAGGATTAAATGAACCACACCAAAGGAAGCTGCACTGATAATGACATGCACCGTTGAAACCTTTCTAAGGGCCAACGTGATATTTTTTTTTACCATACAACCTATTAATAAGGTCATGTAGGCGTGGATGAAGTGAAAACACAAATAGCAGCTTGATCCGAAACTTCTCTGGCTCCCAAGAAGTTTTTAATGGTGAAAGTTCAATCCCCACTTTGTGGTCCACTTAAGCCTTGGACCTGCCTCATTTTTTAGTTCACATATTAAAATTATCTGAGAAAAGTGTCGAACGGCGTGGATAAAACACTTACATCACAGTGGGCCCCACATAGCCCTGCCCGGACGGATTACTGTCCGGGCGGGGGTAGGACGCAATCCGCGTCCATAGCACACAGCACGGACATCCGTACTGTTGTGTTACACTACACAATCGGAGACTAACAAAAACGGTTCATCATGCGATCAAACGGTCCACGACAAATGGTCTAGTTAGGTGGTTAATGATGCTGAGGGTCTGGCCCACCAGGACTCAGCCTCTTAGACTCATACTCGCCCAATCTCTCATACACGCCCAATCTCGTCTCATGTCCCCGATAACCTGCCTTGAGCATTGCACTGGCACCCTGCAAGGGTCGATTCGATTGCATTAGCTCACTTCGATCCGGAGATTGAACCAGACGACGAGGCTCTACACTCCCAACCAAAACTAGAACCAGGACGAAGCAGGCAAAAAATTTCAAACTCCCCATTTCACTTAGACCTTATCAAATGCTGGTGTAGAGAGGCATTGAGCATCCCATCTGATTTATACACACAATTTCAAGCCTCCTTTTACATATTTAACTTTGTGGGCTGTTTAAACCTCTGTTAGTGGTTTTATTTTCTAGATTACTATGCTTGTCCTCAATATAAAAGACGGCGCCTCATTACCGACACTTTGTCTTTGCTTAGATGCACCATCCATTACTACAATTTCATCAGAAGAAAAGGGGATGATTCAGCAGACTCCTCTGTTTTATCCGTATCAATGGTCAATCTAGTCAGCTGAGTCATGTTTGACCACATACATCTGTATATGACGCTGGAAAGGGTTATCTAATGAGGGTGGTGTGGCTTAATCTTACAAGGAAGGGGCACTCTCCCACTCAATTCTGCCCATTGGCCTTATCTCTATTTTCTAAGTGGGTGTCATTCAGATACAATGCTCTTCAAGAAAATTGGATTGGAGGCATTTTAGAGAAACCCACTTGGCATTTTGAGTTTGAAAGATTGTAGAAGAAAGTGATCAGATAAAGATTAGCAACATGATTAGAATTGAAAGCCAGGCTCTAAAAACGCACACATGGGTGTTTTTAGTTTCTATTCCAATCTTCTTATCCTTGATAATTGAGATGGATATATGCAATGACGGCAAGATTTATTAATTGGCAATTCAAATTACAGCACATTAGTGAAGAAACAAGCTTTATCCTCACTGATAAGTTCAAAGCTGGTCAGCAATTGTCCCATCATGGTAAAATAAGAAAAATCCACTTCTATTCAACAGCCAGATTCGTTGTACTACGACGTCTCATGACATTGAAATCAAGGTAATCTCCTATGTTGAATTGCAAAAATCTACTTTATTAATTAAGTCTTTATGATTAAGCACAAGGACACCATTGGCTAAGATTATTTGAAAAGGGAATTTTCGCGCTGGCCTTTGAAGATACATCTTCTACCCATTTCATTGGACTGCACTTTCTAGAAATGAGTCAGGATTGAGGCCAAGAAGATAAATTTTCTTAAGTGGCAAGAGTCGCTGTCACTGTTCAGACGGTTTGGCATTTGTGCCGAAACCAAACATTAAACAGCTAAAAACAGTTCGTGGTCGGTTGAAGATAAGAAATTCAAACACCGAAAATTATTACAATTCTTTTAATCTTTGAAAACTGGTCAGCCGTCGATGATATGTGCAGAGATTAGTGGGCTCTGTTGGGGGCCTTGCACAAAACCTTAGGATCTATCCGCCTGAAACAAACTAGAAATATGAAATAATAATGCAATGAACTAAATCAAAACATAAACCACACCACACCAGAGATTTTTACGTAGAAAACCCTCAAAGAGATAAAAACCACGAGACCTCGTCTAGATCAACAATCCACTATAAAGCAGAACGTTACAACTGATCATAAGCACACACCGCTTGAATCAAACCTTCTTCACTCACGCAGGAGTGGATAAACAATAAGAGAACCAAGAGAAAAATAGAGAGATCTCACCGATCACAAGGATGTAGAAGCGCTGAGACGTGGACTGCGAAGTAGATCACCTCTACGAGCAGAATCTCCCTTCTACAAGCTTCCTTTCTCTCTCTCTCTCTCTCTCTCTCTCTCTCTCTCTCTCTCTCTCTCTCTCTCTCTCTCTCTCTCTCTCTCTCTCTCTCTCTCTTTCTATTTCTCTCTCTCTCTCACACCTTTGATAGCCCTAAGCCCTCTTAGAGTACCTTTAGGAAACCCTAGAATCCCCTGGAAATATCCTAATCCCGGATACACCCCTTTATATAAGAATAGAAAGAGGTATAACCCAAATAGGAAACAAAATCTGCAAAATCTACGTTTCCGCAATCGCATCTGCGGAACTCGTCGATGATATCGACGGTCTCTTGATAACAGCTTCGATATCATCTGAAGGTCTCTCGATCATATCGAGACGGGACAAAAACTGTCCAGCGACTAGGAGTGGAAATTCCAACAATTATCGATGTCATCGAGCCACTCTCGATGATAGCCTCGATATGATCTGAAAGTCTCTCGATCATATCGACAGGACAAAAAAACTGTCCAGCAACCAGCAGTGAAAAATCCTGCAATTATCGATGATATCGAAACCTGTTCTATTTCATCGATCCCACTAATGAGGAGAAAAATCCCCATCAAATCTCCTCCTTTTCGACTCAGGAGGAGTTCACCTTCTTTAAGCCAACCTGGTTTCTACAAACCTCAAACTTGCCCTTGACAAAGCCTTGGTCATCATGTCTGACCCATTAGCGTCCGTGTGGACCTTCTCAAGCTGTAACACCTTCTGTTCCAAAATATCTCTGATCCAGTGATACCGAGCCTCTATGTGCTTTGACTTGGAGTGCTGACTTGGATTCTTGCTCAAGTGTATAGCACTTTGACTATCGCAATAGACCACGCGCTGCTCCTGCTTCAGGCTAAGTTCCTGTAGGAACCTCTTCATCCAAAGCATCTCTTTACATGCCTCTGTGACTGCAATGTAATCGGCCTCTATCGTCGACAATGCTACGACCTTTTGTAGCTTGCTCTGCCAAGAAACCGCTCCCCCTGCAAACGTGAACATGAACCCTGACGTAGACTTTCTGGAGTGTATGTCGCCTGCCATATCTGCATCTGTGTAGCCCTCTAATACAGGTTTTTCGTCACCATAGCATAGGCTCAACCTGGATGAGCCTCTTAGATACCGTAGTATCCATTTCACCGCTGCCCAATGCTCTTTGCCAGGATTGGCAGGATACCGGTTGACAACACCAACCGCATATGCTATGTCTGGGCGTGTACACACCATAGCATATATCAAATTTCCTATAGCTGACGCGTAGGGTATCTTCTGCATCTCTTCCACTTCTGTCTTCGTCTTGGGACACTGCCTATTGTCAATCTGAAGTGACCATCCAGTGGAGTACTGACCAGTTTCTTTGCATTCATATTGAACCGCTCTAGGACTTCTCAATATACCGCTCTTGTGACAGTCAAAGCTTCCTGCTGCTTCTGTCACGGGTTATCTCCATTCCTATGATCTGTTTAGCCGGGCCTAAGTCTTTCATTGCAAAAGACTTGCCCAATTCCTGTTTCAGCCTGTCGATCTTCTTGATGTCTTTTTCCATGATGAGCATGTCATCAACGTATAATAGCAGAACTAGGTAATCACCATTTGAGAACTTGCGCGTGAATACACAGTGGTTCGACTCCGTTCTGTCATACCCATGTTTCAACATAAACGAGTGGAACTTCTTGTACCATTGCCTTGGAGCTTGTTTCAGCCCATACAAGCTCTTCCTCAGCCTACACACCATATGCTCCTTGCCCTTGACTTCGAACCCTTCTGGTTGGTGCTTGTAGATCTCTTCTTCCAGGTCACCATGGAGGAAGACAGTTTTAACATCTAACTACTCTATCTCCAAATCCATGCTAGCCGCCAACCCAAGCAACACCCGTCTGGATGTCATCTTCACCATTGGTGAGAATATCTCTTCGAAGTCTATGCCTTTCCTCTGACCAAAACCTTTCATCACAAGTCTGGCCTTGAACATCGTCTGTGAATTCTTCTGCTCAGTCTTCTTTTTGAACACCCACTTGTTGCTCAAAGCTTTCTTGCCCTTAGACAATTTTACCATATCATAGTTGTGGTTCTTATGCAAGGATTACATCTGCTCTTGCATAGCTTTCAACCACTCTTCCTTATGCTCGTCGGCTAGGGCCTCAAAATAATCTTCTGGCTCTCCCCCATCAGTGAGCATAATGTACTCATGCGGTGAGTACCTTTTGGATGGTTGTCTATCCCTAGATGACCTCCTCACCTGTGACTCAACAGGTGGATCAAGTGGGGGCTGCTCCCTTGATCCATCTTCTGAAGGAACTCCCTCATCCTCTGCACCTTGTTGTACTCCCCTGTTATCAGGCACCACGGGAGGAATACTCGGATCCATGTCCTCTAGCTCACCTGAACTAGGCTGGTTCTTCTCTGGCTTACCAATGTCTTCTATACACTGATCTTCAAAGAATACCACATCTCTGCTCCTGATGAGCTTCCTCTCGGTCGGATCCCACAATCTGTAACCAAACTTTTTATCACCGTACCCCAAGAACACACACTGCCTGATCTTCATATCGAGCTTGGACCTCTCGTCCTTTGGTACGTGAACAGATGTCCTACATCCAAACACCCTGAGATGACTGTACGATGGATCCTGTTTAGTTCACACCTTCTCAGGTACTTCTCCATTCAATGGGGCTGATGGAGACCTGTTTATCAAATACACCGCCATGTGCATTGCTTCTCCTTAGAATGTCTTAGGCAATTTCACATGGGATAATATGCATCTGATTCTCTCTACAATGGTGCGATTCATTCGCTCAACTACATCATTATGCTGGGGGGTCTTGGGAACCGTCTGTTCATGCCGTATACTCAGGGACTTGCAGTACTCATGAAAGTCGCCAATGTATTCACCACCAGTGTCAGTGCGGATGCACTTCAATGATCTACCTGTCTCTCTCTCGACCATAGCATGAAACAATTTAAACACACCAAAGACCTCGTCCTTGGATTTCAAAGCATGAACCCAAACCCTCCTAGATGCATCATCTATAAAAGTGACAAAATACAATGCCCCACCCAAGGTTTTTATCCTCATGGGACCACAAACATTAGAATAAACCAAATCTAATGCATGCACTTTATTAACATGAGAAGCAGTTTTAATGAATGAAACTCTATGTTGTTTTCCTGATAAACAATTGAGACAGGTTTTGAGAGTTGTACCTGTCACATCTGGAAGGAGCCGCTTCCTCGCTAGTAGCTGAAACCCTTTTTCACTCATGTGGCCTAGACGCCTGTGCCACATGTCAATAGCTAAATCTTCCACTGCGTTCAACTCACCCTTGCACATACTGACACTTGTCTTGTAAAGGGTGCAACACTTCTTTCCTCTGACCATGATCAACGAACCTTTGATGAGCTTCCAGCGCCCACCAGCAAACCGGCTTTCATAGCCATCATCATCCAACCTTCCCGTCGACATCAAGTTGAGGCGAAGGTTTGGGATATGCCTCACATCCCTGAGAACCAATGTGCAGCCCACATTGGTCTTCACACAAATATCACCGACTCCTACGATCTTCGATACGCCAGAATTTTCCATCTTCAGTCCCACAGTCACCAGACTTGTAGCTTGTAAAGAAGTCCCTGTGTGGAGTCGCATGAAACGAAACTCCCGAGTCTATCACCCAGTCGGTGTCCTGACTCATAGCCATGAGACATACATCATGATTTGCAGAAAGAATAACTACAACGTCACCATCTGAAGTGACAGCAGTGGAATCTGATTAATCTTCCTTCCCTTTTCCTTTATTGTCGTTTTTCTTACCACAACATTCATGCTTGTAGTGGCCATTCTTTCCAC
>JAJHSJ010000009.1:23823807-23897012 GCA_021015155.1 Magnolia officinalis
CAGCAGTGAAAAATCCTGCAATTATCGATGATATCGAAACCTGTTCGATTTCATCGATCTCACCAATGAGGAGAAAAATCCCCATCAGGCTCTCTTTAGATTAAGCTTTATTATAAGAGTTCTTTTGCAAAAGTCAAAACTGTTTAACGAATAATCCTATCCCAAACAATAACCAAATAAATTCAACCATAAGTCCACAAAGGGCAGTGGGGCTTTAACTTTGATACTCGGGCAGAATGTGATGGATGATGTGCGGGCACTTACAAATTGTATTTGTGGCATACAAGTAATTCAAACTTAAGTGTCTAAAAAATGGGCCCCAGTTGTTATGTAACATAAACAAAAATTATGCTAGGTTGATTGTCTAATTATCAGGTTGATGAACATTTATTGGACGGTTAAAATGAAAAACATCCAACAAGTTCCCACGAATAGGAGGTTGGGATTGTTCGACAATTTGATCTATTTGATTCGAGTTAATGAATACCGCATGTATAATTTTTGAGTGCCTGTGTATCAAGCATCATATTCTGGCAGAGTATCAGATAACTTCTCTTTATCTGTTTCTTGTGGCGGCCATGAGTCAGATGCAACTTGTCCTCGTCGACGCGGACTTGGTTCAGTCCGATGTGGTCAGCACAGGAAACATGCCTGACTTGGACGAGTCACTACCCACGTGGCCATTCCTGACCGGCCGACTCAAGATCGAATGAGTCAGTCCGAGTGGCCAAAAACACATTCTGGATTTCAGTTTGTAAAAGTGGGGCAAGTGCAGCACACGGTTAAGTGATCCAAACGGTTCATATAATGGCCCCACTGTGAATGGTCCATGCACCAAAAACCCAGATTAAAAGAATTATAAAGACAGCAACAGCTTATATTCAGCCAAGAAAAAGGTTAAACTATAAAGCTGGGATCTTCGTTGGAATTCGTAAATGGGCCATCCACGGTTATGCTGGGCTAGGCCCAGCCCATCCTAACCCAATGCATGAGCCCGACCTAAGCCCAACAAAGGCCTTGCACAGAGCGCCCAAGCCCAAGCTGAAAAATGGTTGGGATAGGCCCAACATGGCCAGAAAATTGATAAAATCTAAATTTTCCAACTTGCATGTTCCTAATCTATCCATTGATCAAGTGTCCTCATTGAATGAAAGAATTGGTTGCTTTTTATAAATAAAATCTAAGCTATTTAAAGACTTATTGCAGATGAAATTTGACCCATACTTAAGGTAACAACTATATTTTTTTACTTCTAAAAATATTTCCAACTATATTTAAAATATCTTCTCACGCCCTTTCAATATATAAAGTTCTCTAATTAAGAAAAATTATTTATAGAGGAAAAAAATAAAAGAAGAAGGAAAAAAGTTAGATTTATTATATATGACATAAAATATACAAAATTCAAGTGACTAAACAATTTCAATGGACGGTAACTAGCCAAGAACAGTTCAGCCAGTCATTCCAGCTGAAATGGATTGATGACTTGTACCCTAGTTTGGAACCGCAAATAAGCTTTCAAAATATGCCGAAAGCAGCCAAAGTGGTGACTCAACTCAGGACCGAACAAGTCAATCTGAATGATGAGTCTTCAATCCATGAACTGATTTGCAAAATTGTTCTAACTAATCTTTTATATGCATGAAGATAATGCAGGACATCAATACAAATTTATTTATTTATTTATTTTTATTTGGTTCAAATAGAAAATTTATTCATGTACATCTTGTAGGCCCTCAAACACAACTTAAGTTCCTGTTAATCATTTTAATGACCCTGCCAAGACTATAATCTCTATCGCTTCCAATCGAACTGTCACTCTTTTGTTGGGCCATGAATATTGCGATTGGATGGTTGATCACCATCCTTTTAAAGATCAAGACTGGTGACCTGATTTGGGGAGCCAAAAGAAAAAGAAAAAGAGAAGAAGCTAGCAGCTGCTTAAATCAATCAGGGAAGATAAGCCTCTTTACTCAGTGCAGGCAAGCGTGGCTGGACTTGATCTTGCACGAAAAGTGAACTGGGATAGAAATCAACCAAAGACCAATCCCTGGCTGGCCAAAATTAGGTTTTGTGCAATCCATAGTGAGACACTTTCTAACCATCCATTCATTGTAAGTTTTGCTGGTGGTAATGTAACCTTTTGCTCCTTTTAGCTGAAAGTTCCTTTTGCAAGCCATTGATAGATGGCTACCATAACCTTGTTGTTTATGGGATATGGTGACGCAGGGATGAACGTGATGAGGTCGATCACCGTCTTCCTCAAGGATAAATACTTCAAATCTACGAAGTTTTTCTGGACTCCTCACAGAGACTTCTCGAATCCATGGGAAAAAATAGAAATTAGAAATAATTCTAGAAAGTCGAAATAAATTTATCGATGATTAATAAACGAGTCTACATTCCTTTAAATAGGGATACCAAGACTAGGAAGAAGTTTAGGAATTAAACTATAACTAAAGCTCCATAAAATTCATAACTTTACTATTTATAGTAAGTGTCTTATCTGGCTTAACCATGTTATTCTTCTAATTTTTCTAAACACTTTTCATGTTGGACACGACTCATAAATCCCAACGGATGAAGAGTTACAATCAAACCAAAACTTACTAAAAATAGTAAAAATGGAAATAAACATGGAATTCAATAGTTGATATGATGGAATCTCGCAAATTCGGCATGGGTAACACGGGATAGGTAGGTTGGTTGGCTAAAGTAGCTTGTCCTACCCCAAAATCATATATGGTATGTCAAGTAACTCATTCTGGTTTGTGAAATATGTTTATTTTAAGGTTCTGACGGTCTTGATACTTTTGCTTCCGATTGGGCCTTCTCTGATCCATCTTGGACATGAAAGTGTCTATGACCCGCTCTACATCAGTCTCCTCCACTTCAAAAGAACTCATTCTCGAGTTCTCGTCCTTCTTCGATTCTTGATACTTAGTCAAGTGTACCGTAATGATACCGGCCCAGATCAAAAGTTACGGTCAATTTACGGTCCACCTTCTTTTAGTCCAACCATGCTAGGAACGTATCTGTGACATGTTCTACGTCATATGGCTAATCGGCACAGTGGCCCACCAGATCAATAGTCATGATCACTACATATGTTTGTTAAGCTTACTATGGAATGAAAGTGCATAAAACTTCTACAATACAAACTTCGTCCCAACATTTCTATTAGATAAATGATGTTAGGACACCTAAAATTTTCAATTTCTTGAAAAGGTAAATATCATGATAAGTTAATCAACTATTGTTAGAGTGCAAGTGGTATTATTTTTGGAAATATCAATGTTTTTTTTTCTTTTTTAAATATTTTAATTTTCCCTTTTGTGACCCACCATCCATAGAGGTAGTGAGAAAAAGGTCTCACACAAGTCCACCATTTTTATCATCAACCCTATTGATCCCATGATCAGGTGGGCCACAAAGTACGAGATAAACGGATGCTTAAAAGAATTTTGTTACGCCATTCTTTTATGTTTTTTTTGTTTTTTTTGTTTTTTTTCGGTTATATGATCTCTGACTCCAGAGGAATGAACTGACTTTATTTTCAGCCCAGATGATCTAAACAGTGTAGTCCATCTGATGGAAAGGTATGATTAGGCACACGGTTGCAGTACGAGATTTGCGATGTGTGGCAAACATATCTCTTTTATGAGTAGATAGAGAAATAAAGGCAAAGGAAGAAAGAAATTGAAAAAAAGGGGAAAATGGAACTAAAGTTAAATTCCTTTCTTCTCACAATATTATATCGGTTTTACGAAAATGTTATACCCTTTTCTTTTCTTTTCTTGTTCATTATAATAAGTATGTTTAAGGGGGAATTATGGGATGTAATCCAAATGCAACTGAGAGAATGAAAATCCAAGATTTAGATTCACGCTTCCAAATAGCAGCATGGATTTTGTGCAATTAGGAATTGAATTCACTATTGTCAATTCATATCCACTACAACAAATTATACTTTTTGCAACAATTTTTTTTAGCGACGAGTCGAATTTCATTGGGAAATGCAATTTTTTACAACAACATTTTAAGCCGTTGCAAAAAATATATTATTTACGATGACATTTTAAATCGTCGTTAATAATTACCTTTTTTTGTGACGAGCTTCAATTATCGTCGCAAAACTTGTTGCAAAAAGTTTTCGTATGAATTTTTTACAACGATCTTAACCAGTCGTCGCTAATAGTCACTTTTTGTGACAAATTAGGTGTCGTAAAAAAAATATTTTTTACGACGACACAAAAGATGTCGCAAATAGTAGCTTTTGCAACGACTAGTTCAACTCATTGCAAAAAATACTGAATTTTACTTGTGGCAACGAATGTAGTTTTATTGCGAAATGTTAGAGTATTTGCAACAACATTTTAAATCATCGCAAATAGTCAACGTTTTTGCGACGAGCTATAATTATCGTCGCTAAAATGTTTCCCACCAATTTCTTATGGAAAAATTACATGGCGGGAAAGACGTTTCGCCACGTGTTTCTATGGTCATCACTAATGTCCACTTTATGCGACGAATTGAGTGTCGTGGCAAAATATTATATTTTGCAACGACACGAAAGTCGCTACAAATAGTCTGTTTTAGCGACGACTAGGTTAACTCGTTGCGACAAATACCAAACGAAACGTTTTGAGACAAATGTAGTTTTATTGCGAAATGTTAGAATATTTGCAACAACATTTTAAATCATCGCAAATAATCAACGTTTTTGCGACGAGCTATAATTAGCGTCGCAAAAACGTTTCCCACCAATTTCATATGGAAAAATTACATGGCGGGAAAGACGTTTCGCCACGCGTTTCTATGGTCATCGCTAATGTCCACTTTATGCGACGAATTGAGTGTCGTGGCAAAATATTATTTTTTGCAACGACACGAGAGTCGCTACAAATAGTCTGTTTTAGCGACGACTAGGTTAACTCGTTGCGACAAATACCAACTGAAACGTTTTGCGACAAATGTAGTTTCATTGCGAAATGTTAGAGTATTTGCAACAACATTTTAAATCATCGCAAATAATCAACGTTTTTGCGACGAGCTATAATTAGCGTCGCTAAAACGTTTCCCACCAATTTCATATGAGAAAATTACATGGCGGGAAAGACGTTTCGCCACGCGTTTCTATGGTCATCGCTAATGTCCACTTTATGCGACGAATTGAGTGTCGTGGCAAAATATTATTTTTTGCAACGACATGAACATCACTACAAATAGTCTTTTTTAGCGACGACTAGGTTAAGTCGTTGCGACAAATACCAACTGAAACGTTTTGCAACGAATGTAGTTTCATGGCGAAATGTTAGCGTATTTGCAACAACATTTTAAATCATCGCAAATAGTCAACATTTTTGCGATGAGCTATAATTATTGTCAGTAAAACGTTTCCCACCAATTTCTCCGGCAAAAATTACATGGCGGGAAAGACGTTTCGCCACGCGTTTCTATGGTCATCGCTAATGTCCACTTTATGCGACAAATTGAGTGTCGTGGCAAAATATTATTTTTGCAACGACACGAAAGTCGCTACAAATAGTCTATTTTAGCGACGACTAGGTTAACTTGTTGCGACAAATACCAACTGAAACATTTTTGCGACGAATGTAGTTTCATGGCGAAATGTTAGCGTATTTGCAACAACATTGTAAATCATCGCAAATAGTCAACGTTTTTGCGACGAGCTATAATTATCGTCGCTAAAACGTTTCCCACCAATTTCTCCAGTAAAAATTACATGGCGGGAAAGACGTTTCGCCACGCGTTTCTATGGTTATCGCTAATATCCACTTTATGCGATGAATTGAGTGTCGTGGCAAAATATTATTTTTTTGCAACGACACGAAAGTCGCTACAAATAGTCTGTTTTAGCGACGACTAGGTTAACTCGTTGCGACAAATACCAACTGAAACTTTTTGCGTCGAATGTATTTTCATGGCGAAATGTTAGAGTATTTGCAACAACATTGTAACTCATCGCAAATAGGCACCATTTTTTCGACGAGCTATAATTATCGTCGCTAAAACGTTTCCCACCAATTTCTCCCATAAAAATTACATGGTGGGAAAGACGTTTCGCCACGCGTTTCTATGGTCATCGCTAATGTCCACTTTATGCGACGAATTGAGTGTCGTGGCAAAACATTATTTGTTGCCACGACACGAAAGTCGCTGCAAATAGTGTATTTTAGCGACCGCCGGGTTAACTCGTTGCGACAAATACAAACTGAAACTTTTTGCAATGAACGTAGTTTCATTGCCAAATGTTATAGTATTTGCAACAACATTGTAAATCATCGCAAATAGTCGACGTTTTTGCGATGAGCTGTAATTGTCGTCGCTAAAAACGTTTCCCACCAATTTCTCCCGAGAAAATGACATGGCGGGAAAGACCTTCTGCCACGCATTTCCATGGTCATCGTTAATGTCCACTTTATGCGACGAATTGAGTGTCGTGGCAAAACATTATTTGTTGCCACGACACGAAAGTCGCTGCAACTAGGCTGTTTTAGCGATGACTAGGTTAACTCGTTGCGACAAATACAAACTAAAACTTTATGCGACGAACGTAGTTTCATTGCAAAATGTTAGAGTATTTGCAACAACATTGTAAATCATCGCAAATAGTCGACGTTTTTGCGACGCACTATAATTATCGTCGCTAAAACGTTTTCCACCAATTCAAAATTTTAATTTTGACACGAAGTGTTGTTGAACATGCGATGAACCTCCAATTAATGATTGAACGGTACAAACCAACATAAATCTTGTTATCAATTTCCTTATTGACGATACAAATGGTACACATCGACAATCGCTTGATCGACCTCCAATCAACAATCGAATGATATATAGAAAGTGTTGTTGACCATCCGATCAACCTTCAATCCTTTATCGGATGTTGGAAATCATAGTGCATCACTTCATTAAGTCTCCAATCAATAATCGAATGTTGCACATCACCGAAAATCACAAGGTCAACCATGTTTGATGGATAGATGGAATGGATGGATGGATGTTTTGATGATTGATGGGATGATCAACCATGTTTGATGAACGAGATGGTCGGATGTTGGATGGATGGATAGTATGGTTGGATGGATGGATGTATGGATGGATGTTTGGATGACTGGATATATAGATGGATGGAATGGTTGGATAGATGGATGTTTGGATGATTGTATGAGATGAATGGATGGTTTGATGGGGGATGCAATGGTTGGATGGGGGATGAGATGAATGAGGCTCCGATGGGCCACTAAGTGGCCAACAAGATGTATGAATTCTATCCACACCGCCCGTCTTTGCACGACATGTATCTATACACCAGCTGCATGCTACAACTTACAGCTCATAAGCTGTTGCAAATCGAATTGTGTACTGAGTTACTCAGTAGTCAGTACGCTCTCATCGTACTGAGTAAACTCAGTTGGGCCCACCTTGAATGTATGTAGTCTATCCAAGGCGTCTATCCATTTTTCCATCTAATTTAAGGGGTTGATCCCAAAATTGAAGCATATCCAATGATCAAGTGGATCATACCACTTGAAACAGTGGAGATAATGATTTCCACCGTTGAAACCTTTTTAGGCCCACAGTGATGTTTATTTGTCATCCAACCTGTTCATAACATCATAAATACATGGATGAAGAGAAAACACAAATATAAGCTTTATCCAAAACTTCTGTGGCCCTCAAGAATTTTTCAACGGTAGATGTTCAATTCAACTGTTTAATGTGGTGTGGTCCATTTGAATATTGGATATCTCTAATTTTTGGGCTCAAGCCCTGAAATTATTTTGTAAAATGAATGAATGGAGCCGATAAAATACATAAATCATGGTGGACCCCACAAACTTCACTCCGTACGCTAAGTGTAGTGAGTTGCTCACTATGCAATCCGCTTCAAAGCTGCTAAGCTGTGTTGACGACTTGACGTGCACATCACAAAATTTCTCAGTGGGCTCTTATCGTACTGAGTAAAATCTGTTGAGGCCCACTGTGATTAATGCATGTGGTTTATCCACGCTGTTCATCCATTTTTCTAGATCATTTTAGTGGTTGAACCCAAAATTGATGCATATCCAAAGCTCAAGTGGACTATACCACAGGAAAAAGTAGCAGTATTGTTTTTCACCGCTGATAAATTTATAAGGCCCCAGTGATGTTTATTTTTCATCCAACATGTTCATATGATAAATATATGTGATAAATATTCATACGAATAACTCCGGATCGGATCGGTCTAATCGGATCCATTCAGTTCAGATCGGTCCGGATTAACCACGATTCGAACTTGATTCGATGAACGGTCGGATCTGACTAATCCAACTCGAACAACACCAATCTAGGCCTTTGGATCGGTTCAGATCGGGTCGGATCCGATGGATCGGGTCGGTTTGTGTCCAGCTCTAATTAACATGTCAAATGTGCCAATGCATGTCCTACACTACATGGCATTTCTTGTTCCAAGATGTCACATGTGTCATCATCCATCTTTATTAGTTCTGAATATGCTACATGTATCTTTAAAAATGGTTAGACGGTATGGATACAACTAGAGGTGGGCATCGAGCAGAGTCGGACCGGATTGGCCCCAACTCGTTTTGGTCCGAAGTTTTTAGTACCGAACCCAAACCCGATCAGATCCGGCACCGAGTCCGGGTCCTTTAACTCAATCCGATCCGTTGTATTGTTGGCCTGACTCGAACCGAGTCCGACTTAGTCTGGAAAATCGAGTCGGATCGGGTTATATACGGTTCGGATCGAATATTCTTGACACTAAAAGAGTTTCAATAGTAGAGGAAGGTGGTCATTAAATCTATACTGTGTCCTCTCGTAAGGGCCACTTGAGTCTTGGATATAATTCATTTTTGGCAGCATGTACTAAAATGAGCTCCTAAAACGGATGGATGGTGTGGATTTATCACAAACATCATGGTGGGACCCACAAGCATTTATGTGCCTAACATTCAGGTTTACATCCATTTTGACAACTAATTTTATGGCATAATCCCAAAGCTAAAGTAGATCTAAATCTCAGATGGACTACACCACTGGAAAGTGTGGTGATTGAACATCATGTTAGCTTCCGATTTGTTTTTGGTCACATGTGTGGTATATGCGAGCATGCTAAAATCTATTGTGATCGAGACCTGAGAAGATCGGTCACCTATTTAACCACTAACACAAGATTGTTACAAGATGATCATGTGACTGTCAGAGGGTGAGGGTGGAGCTCTTTTTCTGAAGATGAGAAACAATCATACAGAAAGGAAATACTTACAATGAACCACGGGACGAGACTAAAGGAGCCTCTATTTATATTGAAATATAATGAAGCTAAAGTTATGATAAAGAAAGATGTGATTGAATTGTTTGGTATGAGGCGATTTGTCCTGTTGATTTTCCCTTCTAATTATATGCTTGCTTGCCTGATACACAATTTACTTCAATGCACTGTCATTAGACGACATGTACTATCCAGCTCAGTCCTAGCTGCGCTTCCATTAAAAGTACTCCAAATATGGTACAATACACCCATCGTTACAAACTTCTTAGAATTTGTAGAACAAATTCCATATATATATTTTTTAGATTTGGCGCCCTGGACTCAGATTGCCAATATAGAACATAGCGACTGATGTGACACTTATATGGTCCTACTATGATATAATTGTTATATCCGCACCGTCCATCCATTTTGCAAGATCATTTTACCGCATGAGCCCAAAAATGCAGTAAATCCAAGGCACACATAGACCACCTCACAGAAATCATCGGGATAATTAATGAGTTGGTGGTTTTTGTTCCCAATAGCCTTGTAGTATATATGATGTGGTCGTGGTGGGCCTTATGGCATCTTTCCTTTCCAAACTTAAGCTTTTTGGTCATTTTTTCTTTTCTTTTTTTAGAATGGAAATGCCCCTATCCATCATGTGGGGCCCACTTTTGATATCCACCAGTCATTGTGTCAGGCACACCTTCTATCTATATCATACATCATGTGGCCCACTTTGGATGTGGTTCATCCATCATGCGAGACCTTGGATATGGACCGTCCATTAAGTGGTGCCCACTTGATGTGGATTGTCCATTATGAGGGGCCACACTTTCATGTGGGCCATCCATCATGTAAAGCCCACTCCATCCATGGTGGGGTCCACAGAGCTTGGTGATGTCACTTCAGTAGCGATTTGGCTATCAAGCCTATATACTATTGGTGGCTTTCCCCCCTCAACAATGGCTGGGGGTTGGTGCTCTGTGGCCCCATTGTACTTGTTTCATCCATGTCGTCCATCTAATTTTCAGATAATTATACTATCAGACCAAATGAGGTATATCCCAATCTCAACTAGACCACATTACAGGAAGTTAAATGAGGACCGTTAATTTTTCGGGGCCATAAAAGTTTGGATCACCTATCTGTTTTTCCCCTCATCTGGTCCTCTATGACCTAGTCAACCAATTGGATGTCAATACACTTAAGGATTTAATGGTGGATATCCAATCACCATTGTTTTCTATGGTGTGGTCACCTAAGATTTTTATTCTAATTTTTGCTGTAATTCTAAAAAATCTATAAAAATGGATGAAACACATACATCATAGTGGGTCCACGAAGCACCCACCACAGTTTACCATATATGGCAGGGAGTAGCCAATCCGTTTCATATACGGGACGCGAATTTCCCGCAAAAGCCTCTCAAAGGAAGCAGATTGCGTACTGAGTAAACTCTTTGGGCCCACCATCATACATACATTTTATCCACTTCGTCCATCCTTTTTACCAGATCATTTTAGGAATATATTCCAAAAATGAAGCATATCCAAAACGCAAGTGGAACACACCAGCAGAAACAGTGTGAATAAAAATTCTACCGTTGAAAAGTTCTCAGGGGCCACAAAAGTTTTAGAGCAAGCCGATATTTTATGAGAAATCCATCCCGTTAATACATGTGGTTTATCCATGTCGTCCATTCGTTTTTCCAGATAAATTTAGGGGTTTAACCCAAAATTGATGCATGTACAATGATCAAGTGGACCATACCACAGGAAATAGTGGAATTATTGATTTCCACCGTTGAAAACTTTCTAAGGCCCCAGTGATGTTTATTTGTCATCAAACCTGTTCATAAGATCATAAACACATGGATTAAAGGAAAACAAAAATATCAGCTTGATCTAAAACTTCGGTTGGCCCCAAGAATTTTTCAACGGTAAATGTTCAATTAATTCTGTTTCTGACGGTGTGGTCCACTTAAGGTTTGGTTATACTCCATTTTTTAGATATAACCCTGAAATCATGTGGTAAAAGAGATGAACGGGATGGATTTCTCATAAACATCGCAGTGGGCCCCACTTGGGTTTCCAGCGCCGGAACTTCATGCGTAACGATTTCCAAGGAAATCCGCGTCCCCTGGTATCGTGGACGCGGATTGCGTCCTACCACCGCCTGGACGGGACAGGGCTCTCTAGGGCCCACAGTAATGTAAGTGTTTAATCCACGCCGTTAATCGCATTTCTCAGATCATTTTAAGGTATTAGCCCAAAAATGAGACAGCTTTATATCTTAAGTGGATCACAACGTGAAGATTGAATGTATACCATTAAAACCTTCTTGGGAGCTGGAAAAGTTTTGGATCAAGCTGATATTTGTGTTTTCACCTCATCCACGTCTACATAGCCTTATGAATAGGTTGAATGGTAAAAAACATCACGATTGCCCTTAGAAAGGCTTCAACGGTGGGTGTCATTAACACACTAGCTTAATTTGGTGTGGTCCATTGGTGTTGTGTGCCTGCCTCATTTTTTGGTTTTTATCTTGAAATGATTTGATAAAATCATTTAACGGCGTGGATAAAACACTTAGATCACGATGGGCCCCATAGATCCCTAACACAATCAGTGTTTGTGCACTGCCAAAGAGAGAAGCTCTAACGGAAAGAGCATCTATGGTAAGACAAGAGACTCTTCCGCTTCCCGAGTTGAGTAGACGTTATTCCTTATACTCCCTAAAATTTAAAATATTCATCAACTCTCCATCCTCCCTAAAATGAAAAATATCCATCCAACTCTCCATATCCTCCTGTAAAGAAGATAAGAAGCTTTAAACGGTAGAGTGCAAAGAGAAGGCAACATCAAAGCGGTGGTCAGGTTCAACTGGTGATCTCTGTACGTGTTTCTGTTCTGAATTATATTTATATTTTGAGGCAGGTATGTTCGCAAGACCCACTATATAAATGATTTGTTTTTTTTTTTTAAAAGATACCATTTCATATATATATATATATATATATATATATATATATATATATATATATATATATATATATATATATATATATATATATATATATAGGTCAACTTGAACACTCGACTCAGTGTTTAACAATTAAACTAGGAATCACAGGCTAACTTGATTTTTGTGGACTTTAGGCATGGGGCCGCTATGCTGCATGTGTTTTATCTATATTGCCTGTTCATTTTTCTAACTCATTTTTGGGCATTTACAGATCCAAAGCTTTAGTTGGACCACGAAAAAAAAAAAAAAAAAGACATGGAGCTCATATTTGTGTTTTCTGGTTCATCTAAGTATGTGACCTTGAAAAATAAAACATCATGATGGGCCCTAAGAATATTTCAACAGTGAATCCCACTGTTTTCAGTGGCCTAAGAAGGTTTCAACGGTGGGCTTTAACTCCCACTGTTTTCTTTGGTGTTCGTCCACTTGGCTTTGGATCTGCATCATTGTTGGCCCATGCCTTAAATTGAACTGACAAAATGGATGAATCAGCCTGCATAAAACACATGCTTCATGGTGTGGCTCTGAACTTAGTGCACATTTAGTGCACATTGCCTGGAGTTGGCTTTTGAAAATCTCATCTAACAGCTGGGGTGGGAGTGGGACGCCCCTGCCGATCTTTTGCAGGGACCACCATATATGTATGTGAAATCCACTCCTATCATTAAGTATGTTATAGTTAGTCTTACATCCAGAAAATTAGGCTGACTTGTTATTTCAATAGGCCACACTAAAAGAAAAAGTTGGGAGAGACATCCACTTGAATTTCTACGGAGCCCCACCTGTTGATTATCCAAAATCCACTCAAATCATTACATGCCACAAAAATAAACATTAGGCCTTAGGTCCAAAATTCTGTGAGGCCCACCCTGCGGTAGGTTAGCTCTCCACCGGATTAGGTTTGGCCCTTACTGTGGGGCCCACCCTAATGTATGAATTGCGTTTCCATGCCGTTCATCGGTAATCAGGCTTATGAAGCCAATACTTAATCAGATCCAAATCCTAGCTCCACTATACCAGTAAAAATTCCTATGGGCTTACTGTAATCTATATGTTTTATCTACGCCATTCATCAATTTTGACGGATCATTTTAGGGAATGACCTAAAAAATGAGGTAGATTGAAGGCTCAAGTGGACTACACCACATGAAGAAGTCGGGATTTAAAGCCCACCTTTGAAAACCATCTGTGTCCACAAAAGTTTTGGATCAAATTAATATTTATGTTTTCCCTTCATACAGGTCTACGTTACTTTAAGAACAGGTTGACGTCAAATAAACATAACGATGAGCTCTTGAAAGTTTACGATAAGAGTTCATTCCCCACAGCTTCATCTGGTGTAGTCCACCTGAGCCTTGGACCTGCCTCCTTTTTGGTTTCCTGCCCTGTAATGATCATGACAAGTACATTGATGATTGAACTAAGCTATTTTTGGCACAGGCCCGCCTTAGCTCAACCCAACCTTTAAACCAAGTTTATGGGTCTGTGGCCCTGCATGACCAGGCCTCCTAGATTGGCCAGACCACATGGACCATTGTCACCCTTACACGTGTACCATTTCCTTATCAACCGTAGGCTTTCAATCCCCACATCTTCCTGTGGTGTGGTGCACGTGGGCTTTAATCTGCCTCAGTTTTTGGGCTCATGCCCTAAAATTATCTCTCAAAATAGATGGACGGCCTTGATAAAACATATACATCCTGGTGGGGTCCTTACTGAGCCCCTAACATGACCATCCCTCTCTAGGTAGGTCCTGGTGGGGGTAGTACCCAATCCTCGCCCAACGCATATTGCGATTCTGTGTCCAAAGTTGGGACGAACAGCTGCCTTGGTTTGTGTGGAGGGCCCATATGGGGGAAAATTCCTACCGTTGAAACCTCCCTGTAGACAGTGATGCTTAATTGCCATCCATACCGTTCATAATGTCATCATTCCTACTGGATGAACTGAGAACACAAATATTAACCTGATTCAAAACTTTTGTGGTCCCACAAATATTTCAACTGCGTACGTTTATTAATCCTCACGTTCTCAGCCCACTTGAGTATTGGTACGGCTCATTTTTGGTCCCATGTCCTCAAATAAACTCACAAAACGAATGGGCGGGGTGGATTTCTCACAAACATCATGGTGGGCCCCACCTAGGTTTCCAGAAATCCGCATTGATATATGGAATCAGCCATTTTGAGCCTTAACAGTTCTTGGATGGAGGCTCATACCAGAATTCGGGAGCTCCCCATGAACTCCCCACCTATATATATATAGATATATATATATATATATATATATATATATATATATATATATATATATATATATATATGGAAAAGGTTCAATACGGTCGAGCTCATGGGAAATCCCCATGAGGTCGAGATGCGTGGGCCCCACCATGATGTATGTCGAACATCTACCCCATCAGTGAGATGCTCCATTCCATAGTGGGCCTAGAGCTTAAAAATCAAGTTAATCCGTGACTTGTGTGTGCCACACCACATACAAAAGTTGAGAGGGGTTACCCTCCATTAAAACATTCATAATCATTTTTTGGGCCCACCGAGATGTGGTTCACATATCCAGGCTATCCATTATGTGTGTCCCACTTGGATGAGGGGTCAGACCAAGTTTCAGATGCATCCAAATTTCAGGTGGGCCCCACCAAGTGCTTTTATATGGACATCACCACGAAGCCCCTGACATGACCATTCATCTCTTGCTTATTATGTACATGATTGGAGATCCAGACCGTTGATCCAGGTACTAATCACGTGCTTATTATGCACATGATTGGAGATCCAGACCGTTGATCGAAAAACCATTCTTTTATAGTGCCTCAAAAATATCTCAGACTCAAAGATTATAAGTCTTTGAACAGTAGCCTGAAATAAATAATCACGTTAATCACAACAACTGTCCCAACTAATTGCAATGGACAGGACATATAAGTTTGTCAGATCTGATTTTTTTTTTTTGGGTGGAATCATGCATCACCGTCACATCTTATCAACGGTCTAGATCACAGGAAAGTGCCCCACAATTGTACAAATCCACTCGGTCCATTTGTTTTAAAAGACCACAATGGGACAACATTCTAAAATCCAGACAGATTCAAAACTCATATGGACCACACCCACAAAACAGTGGCAACAACAACGTCCATCGTTGAAACTTTCCTGGAGCTGATCATAATGTTTATATGCCATCCAAACCGTTCATAGAATTATTACCACTTAGATAAACTGTAGGAACAAATATCATCTTAATTAATACAAAACTTCTGCCATCCACTGGCGTTCATTCTCCACTATTTTGTGTAGTATGGCCTACATGAGTTTTGCATCTATGTGGTCTTTAGAAACAGATGGATCGAATGGATTTTTTCATACACATCTCAGTGTGCTCCACACAATCTCGGGCATAGAGATATTTCTTTGCCCGTGGTCACACGCCATCCCCTACCGTGTCTAAGAAGGTGTTTGATTTTTCAATTACATTATATATACTCATAAATGAGGTATTATAAATGGGAGCAGATTGTTTGGTGTGCCACGCACTGCCACCTCCATCTTGTATTGACGTGCCCATCCCTACGTACATAACTTCTATCACAGCCTAGATCATGGGATCAAGCGCCTATATACCTCCTGTGTCGGTGTAAAAAAAGAATAAGAGAATGGAATAATTGGATTGGGAAGACTTTGTTCTCATTTACATTTGGTTAAACATGTGTAGAATTCCACATATGTAGGGACTAATGTATTTATTCAACTTGTGATAGGAAGACAAACATGGATAAGAGTTGGATACAAATTAGAAATAGGGCTTCAAAAGAGTATATAGAATTAATCGAAGAGTTCATGAAGGTGGCAAGACGTCATATAGGCGGACTTAATAGCACCCGATGTCCGTGTCACAAGTGCAGCAATTTGTATTACAAAGCTATAAACGAAGTGCATGCGCATTTATATGATAATGGGATGGATAGGACGTGTACCCGGTGGTATCATCATGGTGAAACTGATGAAGCTCTAATGATTGAGGATGATAATGATGGTATGGCGGGAGATGAAAATACGTGTTCTAATGCTATGCAGGACGTCATAGAAGACTTGCACACAGGAACATTTATGGATACTATAGATGCGACAATAGGGGAAGGGAAAACAAATAAATTTACATACTTATTGAGAGATGCTGAGTGTGAACTGTATCCAGGTTGCCACAAGTATACAAAGTTGTCATGCTTGATAAAGTTGCTACATATGAAGATAATAAATGGTTGGAGCAACAAATCATTCAACATGATGCTTGAGTTCATTAAGGATATACTTCCTGAAGGGGAAACATTACCAAAGTCCCATTATGAAGCTAAGAAGGGTTTGCGGGACCTGGGACTCGGATATGAGTCCATACATGCCTGTAAGAATGACTGTATACTTTTCTGGAAGGAGCACGAGAAGGATGATACGTGTCCAAAATGCAAAGAGTCCAGATACAAACGAGTAAATGTTAGGGGTAAGAAAATCCCGCACAAGGTCCTGCGTTACTTTCCATTAAAACCAAGGCTGTAGAGATTGTTTATAAACAGGAAGACAACTTCTGAGATGAGGTGGCATAAAGAGAAGCGCACCATGGACCCAAAGGAGAAGGTATTAAGGCATCCAGCAGATTCTGAAGCCTGGCAAGAATTTGACAAGAAACACGGTTGGTTTGCCGACGAACCTCGAAATGTACGGCTTGGACTGGCCAGCGATGGTTTCAACCCATTTGGAAACATGAGTACCACTTATAACATGTGGCCAGTTATACTTATTCCGTACAATCTACCGCCTTGGAAGTGTATGAAAGAGCCATTCTTTATGATGTCCTTGCTTATTCCTGGCCCAAAGTCTCCTGGAAATGACATTGACGTGTATTTGCGTCCGTTGATAGATGAGTTAAAAGATTTGTGGGAAGATGGCGTAGAGACATATGATGCGTCGAAGAAAGAAAATTTTCAATTGCATGCAACATTGTTATGGACCATTAATGACTTTCCTGCCTATGAGAACTTGTCCGGGTGGAGGACAAAAGGCAAGATGGCATGTCTGACATGTAACAAGGAAATGACTTCTTATTCATTAAAGAATGGGAGAAAGATATGTTATATGGGTCATCGTCGCTTCCTCCCTCCGCAACATAGTTGGCGGAAAAGAAGTAAAGATTTTGATGGTAAGCGGGAAATGTGGTTGGAACCTAAGCATCTATCCAGGGATGATATATTAAATCAAATGGAGGCAATTAAAGATGTAGAATTTGGAAAGAGACCGAATACTAATAAAAGAAAGGTTACTGTAAATGAGTTGAATTGGAGGAAGAAAAGCATTTTCTTTGAGTTGCCATATTGGTGAACATTGAAACTGAGGCACAATCTAGATGTGATGCACATCGAGAAGAATATTTGTGAAAACGTCCTAGGAACAATAATGAATATTGAAGGAAAAACAAAGGACACCCCAAAGGCTTGCATGGACTTGCAGAATATGGGGATCAGAAATGAATTGTGGCTAGTTCTGAATGGTGATAAATATTTGGTACCACCAGCTTGCTACACATTGTCTATGGATGAGAAAAAGAGTTTATGTCAATGGTTGAAGGATGTAAAGTTTCCAGATGGGTTCGCATCAAACATCGCGCGGTGTGTAAACGTCAATGATTGTAAGGTATCGGGCATGAAAAGTCATGATTGTCATATTCTTCTTTAACAACTACTGTCAGTGGCAATTCGTGGGTTTAAGCATAAGGATGTCTCCAATGCATTAATTGAGCTAGGGTTTTTTTTTCAAGGAGATGTGTTCCAAGACGATGAATTTGAGAAGATTAGAGCAATTGGAACAGGACATCCCAATAATTCTATGCAAGCCCGAAAAGATATTTCCGCCTGCATTCTTTGATGTCATGGTACATTTAGCTGTGCACCTTCCTCGTGAGGCAATCATTGCCGGACCTGTGTCATTTCGATGGATGTATCCCATCGAAAGGTAATATATAAATTTAAATTTAATCGTTAATCAATTGTTATATTAATAATGCTTATATATTAATTATGTTTATGGGTCTGATGATGCATGTCAACAGATTCTTATACACTTTGAAGAAGTATGTGAGAAATAGAGCAAGGCCAGAAGGTTCCCTAGCAGAAAGCTATATAGATAACGAGTGTATGAATTTTTGCTCGATGTATTTTAAAGATGTTGAGACAAAATTCAACCGACAAGAACGAAATTATGATATTGTTCAAGGAAAAAAACATGGGGGATTGTACGTCTTTACACAAAATGTACGCCCTTTAGGAGCTGCAACATATGATGAGATGGATGTAACTGAGCTTGCAAAAGCATGAATGTATGTGCTAAATAATTGCCCCGATATCAATAACTATCTAATGTAAGTGAGCTATTTTGAATTTTACTCATAATTCATATGTTTTGCATTTAATTTATAGCATTTATCCACTTTATATGTAGGGAACACAAACAATATATTGAGAGACAATGCACTACCAATGTGCAACAGAGGCACGAACAACAATTTTCAAATTGGTTTGAGGAACGTGTAAGTGATCAACATAGTGTTTACTTGAATATTCTTATAAATATTTATAATTTTTTATTATAATTTATTAATCTCTTTTACACTTGTTTTCAATAGATGAAACGATTACGCGAAGATAAATCGCTTGAAGCGACGGATGAACTGTATTCATTAACATGCGGTCCTGATTCACGAGTTATTCGGTATAGTGGCTGCATTGCCAAGGGCATTAGGTTTCATACCAACGAGCGCGATGAAAATCGCAAAACTCAAAATAGTGGCGTGGTTGTGAATGGAGATCATGAAGAAAACTTACATTTTGACTTCTTTGGTATATTAACGGACATTATTGTTTTAAACTACTGTGGAGGAAATCGAGTCTTCCTTTTCAAATGCGACTGGTGGGATGTTAGTAATAACAAAACGGGAATACAAAGAGACAATCATTTTACAAGTGTAAATTTCTCTCGTAAATGGTATAAGGATGACCCGTTTATACTGGCTATTCAGGCTGAGCAAGTTTTTTACCTCAAGGACACTAAATTGAAAGGCAATTGGCATATCGTTCTGAGGGCACCTCCTAGAAACTGGTATGATATTCCAAATTTGGAGGAAGATGTACAAGTTGAGGAGGAAGATGAAGATCCACTAACGTCATATAGGGTTGATGGTATTATCCAAGATGACCATCATAATGTCGACATGTTGCTTAGGGATGATATGGGCCCAGAGTATGTTGATGCCAATTTAGTAAATGTTGAAGTAGATAAAAATTTCATCGATGATAATGAAAATGATAGTGGAGATGACTGGGATGACGATGTACAACTTCTATGTAGTGATCATGATACATGAAATGGTCATGTAAGTTTTAGCTTATATAATATTTTAAAATTATAAATAAAAGTTATTTTTTTCATGTTCAATATTTTCTTCGCATGGTATCATTTTTTATTTACGTACTTTGAATTGTTTTATTTGTAATTTGAACCTCCAACTCTAGCAGCCATGGCACCCGGCGGTGGTATTAAGAGACGTAAACTGTTCTCCTCCCAGTCTTCCCCAAGTGAGCCTTCCACTGCAGGACATTCCTTACCCCAGTTACACTTGAACGAGACTCCCACCGCCCAAACTCTCTCCTCCCAGGCTTCTGTTCGCCTTTCCTCTGCCCAACAGTCACCATCAACTATTGTAGGTAAGATTTACATATATTTTATTCCTGTGTTTATATTTAAAGACAATGTTGTACAGATGCTTAAGTTTTCGTTGATTTTTTTTTTTAAAATGCACTTTTAAAAGTACAATTTTTCTATAGTTTAACGAAAACTTAGGCGTATATAAGGCATTGTCTCTTACATTTAATTAATGTTCGATTCGTATATATTAAATTGTATTATTTCCATTTTGCAGATGAAACTTCCACCACATCTAGAAAAGGACATGGTCGGTCAAGGGGACTTGCTCTCGCTAAACATTGCTGATTACAGGCAAGCGACCCTCTATCACTTTCCCACCAGGGAAGTATAAACCGATGGGGCCATAGGCAGCCATTTTCACAACCGAGGTGGGGGTGATATGTCGACAGTGGGCGCCCCTTACTTGTGAGTCTTGGCAGTCCGTGCCTGATAATGACAAGGCAGTCATACGCAGCCGAATATTGGTAAATGAATACTACGTTCCATTTTATTTTATTTCTTCTTTTAAATAATTATGTCATTAAATTTATTTACAATTTATTGATTCATGTAATATATTATTTATCAGGATTAATTTGAATTGACATGGAACTTAGTAATGTTAAAAAGGGGGTCGACATGTATTTGGGCAACCGATTCAGGCAATATAAGAGTTGGTGCCATTCCTACTATAAAAAAAAATGGAGGTCGTGAGGGGACACGACAACACCCTTACGATGGCATCTCCCTCGAAGATTGGGATAAAATTTGCAGTATTTTCGAGTCTGATGCATTCTTGGTGAGATCTAAATTTCATTCATGTTTTGTTTTCAATAACTTTGTTATAAGTATTGTAATAACTTGTTTGTACTTTTAATGCAAAAAAAGAGTAAAACAAACATAGAGAATCGCTCCAAGCTTATGGTGAATCACACGGCTGGTTCGAAGCCGTTTGTCAGACTTCGTAATGAGATGGTATAATTTACTCTTTTTTTTTTTTAATCTTACACGTATTAATTTAATTTATTTATCACATTACTTATTAACATTGGAAATATGATATTTCTTGTTTAAATGGAATAGTGTGACCAGGAGACCCAGCAAGAGCCTGATCTCATTACTTTTTATAAGAACACACACATTAGGAAGATGACAGGAACTTGGGTGACTCCGCGTTGTGGGGAGCTATATGTGAGAATCATTTAAACTTATTTTAAAATTATTTTATTTCTTATTCATTTCATACTAATAATGTTTTATTAAAACTACAGAACGAAATGCTATAAATCCATACTAAATCTCAGTCGGAGGACACTACACCATTGACAGCAGACGAAGCATGTTTTAGGGCCCTTGGTTCTAGATCTGGCTACGTCCGTGGTCTTGGGCATGGGGAGGTGCCTACATCGACCCATCGTATCCATGTTCATTTGGATAAGGCTATGAGGAGGGCCGAGCAGGCAGAGGCAACGTCGGCTGAGCTGCGAGAAATGGTAAATGATATGAAGACATGACAGACTCAATTGGAGGAAATGTTGCATACCCTCATGTCACAGCAACCCCAATCACATCATCAGTGGTAAGTTGAATGCCATACTTAAATTATGCAAGTAGTATAAAATAGTCACTAATAATATTTTATTTTAATAATTTTGCAGATTTTTCTGCAGATTGGCGTTATTTTCCCAGGCCGCACCACATTATCGATAACGCACATTTCTTTTTTTAATTATTCATTTTTATTGGACAATTTGGACATGTGTACTTTTTTATGTTCTGGATACTTATAAATTTAATTATTTTATTTGATCTCATTACTTTTTATATTTCAATGGATGATGATGAATATTGATTAATACAGGTTATTTTGTTTGATTAAGTTGGTTCAAACAAAAAAAATTGATGCCATTTTGTGATATTTAATGGTGACGTGTTAGCTCATCGCTAATATTTTGTGACAAGTTGTTAGTTCATGGAAAATAATTAAATCATTAGCAATGACTTGTTGTTTTTGTCACTAAATAGAATTTATGACATCGTATTTGTGATATAATTGATGACGATCAACAATCGTCGCCACAAAGGCTTTTGCGATGACTTTATGATTTCTTTAGTAATAAGTGGACTCATCGCAATACGTCTTTATTCGCGACGAGTTTTATGTTTAGCGATGTTTTACAATATGCAATGACAACGTGTAAACTCGTCACAAATAAGCTTTATTTAGTGACAATGTATTTAGTCGCAAATAATTATTATTTGCAACAATATCGGCGACAAGCAACACTCGTTGCAAAAAAAATTTGTGACAAATTTTGGGTTTGTTAGCGACGATGAGGACTCATCCCAACGCGTCTTTATTCGCGATGAGTTTCATATTTAGCGACATTTTACGATATGCAATGGCGACATGTCAACTCGTCGCTAATTAACTATATTTTGCGACAAGTTATTAGGTCGTCTCAAATAATTGAGTTATTGGCGACGAGTGTCGTTTCCCCCGCTAAATAGAATTAGTGACGCCGTATCTGCATCAAACGTAGCGACGAGCAACACTCGTCGTAAAAAACTTTTTGTGACAAATTTCAGTTTATTAGCGACGACGAGGACTCGTCGCAACATGTCTTTATTCGTGACGAGTCTCATATTTAACGACGTTTTACGATATGCAATGACGACGTGTCAACTTGTCGCTAATTAACTATATTTTGTGACAAGTTATTAGGTCATCGCAAATAGTTAAGTTATTGGCGACGAGTGTCGTTTCCCTCGCTAAATAGAATTAGTGACGCCGTATCTGCATCAAACATGGCGACAAGCAACACTCGTCGCAAAAATTTTTTTGTGACAAATTTGAGTTTATTAGCGACAATGAGGACTCGTCGCAACATGTCTTTATTCGCGACGAGTCTCATATTTAGCGACGTTTTACGATATGCAATGGCGATGTGTCAACTCGTTGCTACTTAACTATATTTTACGACAAGTTATTAGGTCGTTGCAAATAGTTGAGTTATTGGCGACGAGTTGTCATTTTCGTCGCGAAATAGAATTAGTGACGTCGTATCTGCATCAAACGTGGCGACGAGCACACTCGTCGCTAAAAGTTTTAAGCGACGAGTTTGGAGGTTTTAGCGACGAGTTGACTTGTTGCAAAAAGACTGAATTGTTGTAGAGATCATGTTTGTCACTGTTTGGGAAAAATATGACAAGTCTGGAGACTCGGTTATGGAGTGGATCAATTTTAATGAAACTATCCGAGAATCCGAGCCAATAGTTCGAACCGAGATTAGATAAAGCTTAAAGGAGAGACTTAGCTTGGATTTGTAGATGACACGAATCCCGACCGAAGCTGAAAGAGTCCAAAGCCTTAAGCAAGTATTAGACACATCAAGTTGACTCGGTTAATGAGGCAACAATGTCTAAAGGGACCTATTAAAGGCCCTAAAGCGAAAAGCCATCTGACCGACTATAAAACCGACCTATGTATGGTTGGTTGTAGTGTCGGCTATCGGATAGAAGAGAAACATCGGTCCTAAACCAATGTGGATTCATCCGACAGTGGGTGAACAACTTTCTTTGTAAGCTAGCCGAGATCGCGAATCTATTAAGTCCGAGCCAAGCAAAGAAGAGACGGTGTAATCTTAAAGACCGTCACGAGAATCTTGTAAAAGGATCCCCGACCCCGGAAATCTCGGGATCGGGAAATATCCGTAAATGAGATATTAACTAAATCAAATCCTTCGGGAAATCAGGAAAGAATCCCCTTACGCCGAGACCTCTCACTCCTATAAAAGGAAAGCTCTCC
This sequence comes from Magnolia officinalis, assembly GCA_021015155.1. Taxonomy (NCBI): domain Eukaryota; kingdom Viridiplantae; phylum Streptophyta; class Magnoliopsida; order Magnoliales; family Magnoliaceae; genus Magnolia; species Magnolia officinalis. Next base: position 23,847,674 of record JAJHSJ010000009.1, read on the forward strand.
AGGATCAAAGGTAGGTAAGAAAAATCCTAAGAAACTCCTTTTCGTGAGCCCTTACTGACTTAAGCATCGGAGGACCCCCGGCCTTAGCCAGGGTCTCTCTTTCTCCTTCATTGTGTTGCAGGTCAAAGTACAGGAAGAAGTCGATCCAGATATTTGCATCAACAGTTTGGCGCCGTCTGTGGGAAACGATACAAAAAGTCATTTTTCACGTTTTACCCAAGGTGCTGCGTACTCATTCTAATAGCGACAACCAGAAGAACAAAGCCCGAAGAACTAGGTGATGCGGCCCTCACTGGACAATCAGGAACAAGTGCAGCCAAGGGGGTACAAAATCAACCCGACAATCATCAAAGTTCCTCCCCTCGTCCAGCCACTTCAAGCAACTAACATTCAGCGGAACCGAGAAAATGGACGATTAGATCGGGAAGTTAAAGAGCTTAGAGCTGATATAAATGTCATGAAACAAATGTTGGAACAAATGCACCATCAGCTAATGCAGCAGTTTAATCAGGGTTAGGTGATGAACGTTCCACAACAAGTTGCCGACCCTCAACCTACCGTTCAACGATTCCTTCCACAGTCGAGTCAACCCCATGGGCCAGCTGAGCCAGTGCCCACTCATTCCGCGAATGCTAAGCTGCCTCCCACTGATCTCCGACATGAAATAGATCGGAGGAGGCGCGACCAGCTTCCGGATGAGACCATGGCAGAAAGCGGCGAGCCCTAGAAAGATGACCTCCAAAACTTCAAGAAAGAAGTACGAGAGGAGATGGCAGACATAAAGCAAGGTCGGGATATACGTCAAAACTGGCTTGAGAATAAAGCATCCCCTTTCACCGACGAAGTAATGCGGGCTTGACTACCAGAAAGGTTTCGTCTGCCACAAATTACCCCTTTCACCTGTAAGACCGACCCATCTGAACACCTCGAGTGCTTTCGGACGTATATGGAATTGCACGATGCCTCGGACGCCGTGACGTGTCGAGTTTTTTCCCTCACCTTAGAGGATGTAGCTCGACTTTGCTTCAAGCAGTTAAAACCGAACTCAATCAGTTCGTTCACGGAGCTCAGCGACGCCTTCCTTACCAATTTTATCGGCGGGCAGAAGAAATTAAAGCCCCCTGCACATCTGAACAATATCATTCAAAAGGAGGGAGAGCTACTGAAAGACTATATTAAGCGTTTCAACTTCGAATCATTGCAGGTTCGAAAACATTCAGAAGAGACAGTGCTCAATTCCCTTATGCAAGGTGTTAGGGACAAACTGTTTTTGTCCTCACTAGACAAGAATCCACCGAGGACTCTGGCCAGGTTCATGACTCGATCAGACAAATACGCAGATGCCGAGGAAACAAGAATCATGAGCGAAGCCACCCAAAACACAAAAGCCTCGGCTAAAGAGTCAGCCAAAAAGGAAGTTGACTCGGCTGGAGGAAAGAAGCGTAAGGACGACCGAATGCGTGACGAGCGCAAATCGAGTAAGCGACCTGATAAAAAATTTTCCATGTACACTCCACTCAACAAATCGCAAGAACAGGTGCTGATGGAAATCAAGATTGAAGGATTCGTCAATTGGCCCGACAAACTTCGAAGCAATCTTAATCGACGAAATAAGAGCAAGTATTTCCATTATCATCGAGATCACAGGCACAATATGAGCGACTGCTATCACCTAAAGGAAGAGATTGAAAGGCTCATCTGAGAAGGCCGACTCACCGAACATGTTGAAAAAAGTGGGACAACTGAAGAACGCCTAGGTGACAACCGACCCACGGAGGAAATCTGGACTATCATCGGTGGTCCCCGAGGTAGAGGTGACTCCAATAATGCTCAGAAAAACCATGCCAAAAGCCTCAACCGACCCGAGTCAGAGCTCATGATTATAGCTCGACCTTCAAAAGAAAAAAAAAGAGAGAAATATTGTATCTCGTTTACGGACGAGGATGCCCGGGGTATCTGTCACCCTCCATGATGACGCATTAGTTGTCACTCTCATCATCGCGAATCGAAAGGTGTTCCATATCCTAGTCGACACAGGATCGTAGGCTGACGTACTGTTCTCTCAAGTGTTCGATAAAATGGGAGTTGAACGATCGGCACTGCGACCGGTTCGTACCCCATTGGTCGGATTCTCGGGAGGACAGGTACTCCAGAAGGGATTATCTCGCTACCACTCACAGCCGGGAACCCTCCACATCAAACGACAACAATGGTTGACTTCTTGATAGTCGACCAATCGTCCGTATACAACGCTATACTCGGCCGACCCTCTCTGAGTCTCCTCCAGGCCGTGGTATCTACATACCACCTTTCCATGAAATTCCCGATTGAGTCGGGAGTAGGAGTCGTCAAAGGAGACCAACAAGATGCGAGACGTTGTTACATGTACAACTGTAAAAATTCCAACCGAAAAAGCTCCAACCGAAGTATCGATGATCGAGTCGCTAGATCACTCACCGACTCAATATCGATCCGACTTATCGACCGATCCAACAGAAGCGACGACCACTAGGCCCTGAAAGGTACGCTGTCATTGAAGAGGAGGTCAGCAAGCTCCTCAAGGTAAAATTCATAGAAGAGATATACTACCCGGAATGGGTAGCTAATGTCATACTTGTGAAGAAAGCCAATGAGAAGTGGCGAGTCTGTATTGACTATACCGACCTAAATAAGCCTGCCAAAAGGATAGCTTTCCTCTTCCCAGAATAGACCAGTTGGTAAATAGTACTGTGGGACATGAACTCCTTAGCTTTATGGATGCGTATTCAAGATATAATCAAATTGTAATGCATCAATCCGATAAATCCAAAACCACCTTTGTCACTGACAAAGGCCTTTATTGTTACCGAGTGATGCCATTTGGTTTGAAAAATGCTAGTGCGACTTATTAAAGATTAGTGAATAAAATCTTTGCTCGGCTGATCAGCCAAACCATGGAAGTGTACATTGATGACATGCTCATCAAAAGTATACACGCGGCCGACCATATAGCTGACCTAGAAGAAATGTTCCTTATCTTACGCAAATTTTGAATGAAGCTGAATCCAAGTAAATGTGTCTTTGGTGTAAACTCGGGAAAATTCCTCAGTTTCCTAGTCAGTCAGCTAGGAATAGAGGCGAACCCGGAAAAGATAAAAACTCTGCTCGACATGGAATCTCTGAAAACGATTAAAGACGTTCAAAGGCTGACTGGACGAGTAGCGACACTTAATCGTTTCCTATCCAGAGCCACAGATAAATGTCTCCCGTTCTTCAAAGAATTGAAGGGACGACAAACGGTGGATTGGAAGGAAGAGTGCGAAGCAGCGTTCCAGCAACTAAAATCTTATCTCGGATCTCCGCCTCTCTTATCAAAGCCCGAGCCAGGAGAAGCTTTACTGTTATATCTAGTCATGTCTGAGGCAGCAGTCAGCTCGGCCCTGATACGAGAGCATGGAGGGAAGCAGCTGTCGGTCTACTATGTCAGCAAAGCACTATTCCTGCAGAAACGAGATACCCACTCCTGGAAAAATTGGCCCTAGTTCTAGTAGTCTCCTCGCACCAACTTCGGCTATATTTTCGAGCCCATACTATCATCGTTATGACCGATCTCCCACTACGTCAGATTCTACAAAAACCAGAGGCATCCGGCCGACTTACGAAATGGGTGATCAAACTTAACGAATTCGACATTCAATATAAGCCGAGAGTAGCGATTAAAGGGCAAGTTGTGGCCGACTTCATTACTGAAGTAACACCACAAATTGATCCATTGATTGGATATGCGACCGAGCCTGTCGAAGAACCGACTATTGCTTCTCCCGAGTCTTCACCCGACCCTATACCCTGGAAGCTGTTTGTCGACGACTCCTCCAACTCTAAGGCAAGCGGGGCAGGAATCATTGTGGAAACTCTCGATCAAACCTACATGCAGTATGCCTTAAGACTTGAATTTCAAACTTCGAATAATATAGCCAAATATGAAGCGTTGTTGCTCAGCCTCCAACTCGCAGCTAGCTTGGGTGTTACGCATCTAAATGTTTTCAGTGACTCTCATCTGGTTGTCAACCAAGTTACCAGTGTGTATCAAATACGGAAAGATCAACTAAAAGCATACATGGAAAAAGCTAAAGAGTTGATCAATGGCTTTCAGTTTTGTATCGTCACTCGGATCCCTCGGACAGAAAATGCCAAAGCCGACCTATTAGCGAAACTCGCCTCCGCCGACGAAGACGACATACCCAGGTCTATTCCGATCGAGTACGTCGCTAAACCGAGTATTATTGAACCAGTCAACCTGACAATACATGCTATTGACTAAGAACCTTTATGGCTTGATTCGATCATCAGATACCTCGATAGGGGAGAGTTACCTGACGATCGCTCCCGTTATACCATACTTAACGGGACATTATACAAGAAAGGTTATTATGCTCCATTACTGCGATGCCTAAACCCTAGTGAAGCAGACTATGTATTACGGGAGATCCATGAAGAAATCTGTAGAAACCATTCAGGAGGACGATCACCCGTGCATAAGGTCTTACGTCAGGGATACTACTGGCCGATTATCCAACATGACGCTCGCAAACTCGCTCAGAGATGCGATAGGTGTCAAAGATTCGCGGTTATCCTAAGACAACCTCCCGAAGCGCTGACGCCTATGACTGGCCCCTTGCCCTTCGCGCAGTGGGGAATCAACATCATAGGGCCACTCCCCATCAGAAAAGGCCAAACCAAGTTCACTGTCGTAGCCGTGGACTACTTCATGAAGTGGGCCGAGGCTGAGCCACTGGCGAAAATAACTGAACAGATGATCACTGATTTTGTATAGAAGAACATTGTCTGTCGGTTCGGGATACCCCGAACCATTGTTACCGACAATGAAAAGCAGTTCGACAACAGGAGCTTTCGTGAGATGTGTGATAATCTCAGGATCAGAAATGTGTATTCATCGCCCCACCATCCTTAGACGAACAGACAGGTTGAGGCAGTCAATAAAATCATCAAACAACATCTCCAGACTAAGCTTGATCGAGCTAAAGGAGCGTGGGCTGAAGAACTCCCTAAAATATTGTGGGCATACCGAACTATAGCTCGAACCGCCATGGGAGAAACTCCTTTCTCCCTTGCTTATGGCTCGGAAGCCATCACTCCTATCGAGATCGGATTGCCTTAAGCCCAAGTCAGTTCATTCAATGCAAAGGATAATGAAGAACTCTTAGCACTCGGACTCGATCTTGTGGACGAACAAAGAGAAAGAGCTCGGCTACGTGTGGAGGCTCGACAACACCAGGTAGCTCGGTTTTATAATACTCGAGTCAAGGTTAGACGATTTCGAGTTGGGGATATGGTTCTTCAAAAGACGTTTCTCAATACAAAGGAAGTTGGCTCAGGTACACTGAGACCCAACTGGGAAGGACCCTATATAGTCTCAGGCACCGTCCGACCGGGGACGTATTGGTTAGAAGACCTAACTGGACGATTATTGCTTCATCCATGGAATGCCGAGCATCTAAAAATCTATTACCCCTAAAGTCGGGATAGCAAAGCAATGAAAAAGGATCGAAAATAACATGCATGTAAACTGAGTCAAAATGAATAAAATGAAACTGATCATATTCATTTATCGGTATTTTTGTTACATCAGGTTATATCTTACTTCAGTGTTACATCCATTAGACTAGAAAGGTTTAAGGGCGACAAGAAAGATCGGCCACAACGTGCGAATCTCTTCCCCGGGTAAGACTATTCTCGAGTTTGCATAAGGCTGGTGTGAGTGCCAAAAATGGAGCTGATAATGGTACCAAACCGATAATGGAGCCGATGATGGTACCAAAAACCAAGCTCCGATATTATCAAAGGTCGCTCTGGACGACCTCTGGAGCTGGAGTCGCTTCAGATTCTGCCCCAATACCACCCGCGCATCATCAGACTCTGCCACTTCAGTCGCTGGATCCTCGGGAGGTCCCTCCTCGAATCTCAAAATATCAAGATCAGGATAAAACTGCTTCACCACTTGGATGCAAGCCTGATACCCGCTCGCATATAGGCGATCCCTTTCGTCTTCAAATTCCAAAGATTCAAGGAAGTCCTTTATAGCCTTCTTCCCTGCCTCTTTCCTGGCCACCTTGAGTGCTGCTTTCGTATCGGCCTTCAACCAAGCCAGCTTCTCGTCAGAGGTATCATGAGCTAGGCAGAGTTGCCGGCTCTCATCATGGGCTTCCTTCAGTAGCTGAGCCATCTGAGCACATTCACCTCTGACATCTTCAGCCGCCTTTCGAGTAAGACCCAACTCGCCAGTTAAATGGCCGACCTTAATTGAGGTAATCTCAAGTTGAGCCTCTGCCTTTGCTACCCGTTTCCGAGCCGCATCGACTTCCGTCACATCTTTCCGACCTTCTCGGCCTCGGTCAGATCTCCGCTGGCTCTCAGAAAGCAAGGAGCGAGCTTCATAAAGAAAGGACAAAGTCTGATTAAAACCGAAAGAGACAAAGAGCTAAAAGATAAATTCGAACCCTACCTGAAGCAAGATCTTTGCAGCTTGGGAGAGTATCTGACTCCTAGGGGCTTCGAAGATGGGAGCGAACTCCTTTTCACTCCCGTGGAAAATAGCCCAAGGGACCATGTCTGCCACAACCCGACGGAAGGACGATTGCTCCTGTGGAGCCGATTCCCCCCTTGAAGTCTCTCCTCTCTGCTCTTCCCTTCGCCTTGAGACCCGTTCTGCAATGGGTGTCGGCTCAGGAGCTGCCCAAGACTCGGTCGGAACGTCCTCCACCCTCTCTTCAGGGTCAGAAAGAACAACTATGGCCGGGACGGGCGAAGTGGTGGCGACTGGGGCGGAAGGCTCCACGATCGAGGGAGCAGTTTTTGCCTTCTTCAGAGGTCGAGGCTCTGACAGAAGTACTGACCTGAGAGGAGCCTTCAACTTTGCCTTCAGAAGGGGTCGAGCTTCGGCCATCTCTATGTCGGACAAATTGCAGAGTCAGAAAAATTCAAGGATGATATGTCTGAATGGCTTAAAGGTACCTGTCACGAATGAATCCAGGCTCGAAAGGTGAAGACGCTCCGGTTGTAAAAGAGACTTCCAAGACCTATCTTCTGGACTCAACATCCATAAGCCCTTAATCCGAGCTAAAGTGTTAGCTGCTAGCTTAGGTTTCTTCTTGGGAATATTTGCACAATATGATCAGTTAGACTTAGGAAGATTACAACAAGACATAACAAGGGAAAGGGCGTGCCGAGTCACTTGCTTCAGCGAATGCCCGAGGAACGAGAGGCTCGAATAGCCCAGGCTCGGCAGTCTCCCAGCGACCACATGCCCAGAACCACCTCTCTCTAATGCTTATTAGAAGTAGAAGGGTCGGTTATCAAGGAGTCACCCTTGTTCCTCAAGCGCGCAAGAAATACCAACCGGGCTGCGAAGTGTTCGGCCGAACTTGATACAGGTAGAGGAACTCATCCATGGTCAGTGGGGGCTGTTCTGCATCAGCCCACAACACAACACATCCGAACAAGTTTCTCTACCCATTCGAAACTATTTGCCTGGGTGCAATCCTGAGTCGGGAAAGAAAATCCCGAACCATGGGTTGTAAGGGCAGACGCATGCCACATTGCATGACAACTTGAAAAATTGTGACCATCTCAGGAGGGGGATGATCGGGCAATTCATTCGGGAGCGGAAGTTGAAGAATTACTGAATCAGGAATACGATACCCGACTCAGATTTTATCCAAATCCATCTCAGTCAGAACTAAGGGGATCGGCCCCTTTTGTTCGTCTCCGACCTCCTCACTTTAGGCAACCTCTCCTTCTTCAGCTGTCGACTCAACGAACTGAGCCGATCTCCGTAGGGGAACTGACTCAGTGGATCCCCCAATCTCGGCCCTCGCCGGTCTCCTGGGAAGAGCCGACTCAGAGGTTTCTAATTCTTCTTCCTCTTCTTCTAAATCGTCCCCAAGGAAAAAGGGGTAGGTCTGCGCGGGGCATGTTTCAAGACAGAGGAACCCTCCGGAGCAGGGCGTTCCGCTGGAATCCCATCAGACGTCCTAGCAGTGAGCTAAAAAGCCTTATTGGCGTTTATCGCCATCTCCGTCAGTAAGGAAGGCGGTTCGGAAACATTCCAAAAGTGCTCCGTTTCGCCCTCATCACTTGAAATCCCCTTCCGGGGACTTGAAGGGTGCATTATCACTGAACGATTGAAGAAAAAAGGGAGGGAGAGAAGACTCACCGGAGAGGAGAAAAGTACACAGTTGAGGAGGAAGGAAGAAAGCAAGGATATGTAAAAATGGCAGATCGTAAGCACTGGAGGAAAGAGAAAGAATGTAAGAAGAGAAAATCGGGCGGGCAGACAAAAGTGCGAAAGATGATCCCGCTCCTCCTTTTATAGCCGAGCCACGTGGCATCAACATTTAAGGAGGAGTCAAATCGACGCCTGCTTCGACTCCCTCGTCCGACCCGTTGCGCACGCCGACTGATGCAAGTAACGTCTTCGCCACGTGTCCGACGCTCATAAGTTGACGAAACGACTTGACGGCTGCTCACTCGTGTGACCTCGAGTAATGAACCGTCGCGCATTAAGAAAGACACAAGAAGCAATAAATACTCCATCATAACCTCGGTCTCTAGTATGTACCGACTTAGCAATACGTTACTCCTTAGTGCTGATATAACTAACACTAGGAGTAGGGGGATTATTGTTTGGGAAAAATATGACAAGTCCGGAGACTCGGTTATAGAGTGGATCAATTTTAATGAAACTATCCGAGACTCCGAGCCAATAGTTTGGACCGAGATTAGATAAAGCTTAAAGGAGAGACTTACCTCGGATTTGTAGAGGACACGAATCCCGACCGAAGTTGAAAGAGTCCAAAGCCTTAAGCAAGTATTAGACACATCAAGTTGACTCGGTTAATGAGGCAACAATGTCTAAAGGGACCTATTAAAGGCCCTAAAGCAAAAAGCCACCTGACCGGCTATAAAACCGACCTATGTATGGTTGGTTGTAGTGTCGGCTATTGGATAGAAGAGAAACATCGGTCCTAAACCAATGTGGATTCATCCGACAGTGGGTGAACAACTTTCTTTGTAAGCCAGCCAAGATCGCGAATCTATTAAGGCCGAGCTAAGCAAAGAAGAGATGGTGTAATCTTAAACACCGTCACGAGAATCTTGTAAAAGGATCCCCAACCCCAAAAATCTCGAGATTGGGAAATATCCGTAAACGAGATATTAACTAAATCAAATCCTTCGAAAAATCAGGAAAGAATCCCCTTACGCCAGGACCTCTCACTCCTATAAAAGGAAGGCTCTCCAGGATCAAAGGTAGGTAAGAAAAACCCTAAGAAACTCCTCTTCCTGAGCCCTTACTGACTTAAGCATCGGAGGACTCCCGACCTTAGCCAGGGTCTCTCTTTCTCCTTCATTGTGTTGCAGGTCGAAGTACAGGAAGAAGTCGATCTAGATTTTTGCATCAACAGGCACCATTCAAAATCTTGGATTTCAAATCCAACTTAGTTGGAAGTCCTCAAAAAGGCCTCTTTTCAAATCCAAGAGAAAAAGTAGGGTGCAAAATTCTGGATTTTCAATCCTCTTCCATTGTTACAACTGCTCTCTTCTGCTCTCTTTTAAGGCTCCCTTAGTCAAGATCTAAGCTACCAAACAAAAATTCTAAATTCCAAAGGATTGAAAGACCAAGATACCAAACACAACTGAAAGAATGCAAAATCCCATTTGGATTTGGACTTAAGAATCCAAATTCATGCTGCCTAAGAACTTGACGCAGAGATGGACGTGATGAGGTTGATCACCATCTTCCTCATGGATAACTACTTTGAGTCCACGGAGCTTCTTTGGACTCCTCATAGAGATTCCTCAAATCCACGGGGAAAAATAGGAAAATAGAAATAAATTCTAATAAATTTAAAAATAAATTGATTGGTGATAAAAACGAATTTACAATCTTTTAAATAGTGATATCAAACTTAGGAAGAAGTCTCATAATGAAACTCCAACTCAAATTCATGCTACCTAAGAACTTGACGCAGAGATGGACGTGATGAGGTCGATCACCATCTTCCTCATAGATAACTACTTTGAGTCCATGGATATTGACTGAGAGGACGAGGCTCTTCACTCACAACCAAAACCAGAACTAAGACAAAGGACACAAAATGTCTCGAACACCCCATTTCACTTGCAACTTATCAAATGCTGGTGTAGAGAGGCATTGTGCATCCCATCTAATTTATATACACAATTTCAAAGCATCCTTTACTAAATTTAACTTAGTGGGGTGTCTAAACATGCGTTACTGGTTTTATTTTCTACATTACTATCCTTGTCTTAAACTAAAAGCTAGAACCTCATGCCTTTTGTCTTTGCTTAGCATGCTTATATGCACCATCCATCGCCACATAATTCATCAGAGGAAGAGAAAAAAAGATCATTCAGCAGACTTCTCTGTTTTATCCCTAGCTCTTGTCAATGTAGTCATCTGCATGCATGTTTGGCCACATACTGTTGCACAGCACGCCAACAATGCAGTGAGCCGAGATCTAATCTCAAACCTCACCCACAAACGATAAACAAGAAGAAATATAAACTAGAAGTAGATCAAAGCAATCCAAACAAATCACAAGACAAGATATACGTGGAAAAACCCCAACAAGGGTAAAAAACCACGGATGCAATCTTCCACTATGAAGAAAAATAAAGATTACAAAGCAATATACTAACCTCTCCCTTGGAAATATAGAGAAAATCCTTTGCCCACACCTTAGAATTATTTCATAATGCTTTTCAATACCCTAAAAAACCCTAGGGACACCTATATATAGTTTAGGCAACTCCCCTTTCGCACCTTTGCGAAAGGCGACACAGAAATCCGTAGTCCGCATCAGATTCGGAAACGAATCTATGTAACCACGACCAGTCGAACGGACCCCACGATCGGTCGACCATGAGCCTCGACCGGTCGAGTACCTCGGAACCAAAAACCTTATGTTTGCTGGACTTTGGGTCATGCCAGTCCATGACTGGTCACGGCAGGTCGAGTGGGCTCCACGACCGGTCTAGCTGGGACCACGACAGGTCGTGCGCGGCCCCAGATGTAGCTTCACTTCTCAACAATCTCCCACTTGGAGACACATCACCATAAACCTTTGTCTTCTTCATCCAGAGTGCACCACCTCCCCGTCTTCAAGCCTGAAGACCAATCAAAGTTGAATAGAGCTTCAGCTTCTCCCATGTGACCGCCTTGGTCAGCATATCCGCAGGATTCTCACTATGAATCTTCTCCAGTGCAATTGATCCATCTTCTAGTAGCGAACGTATGAAGTGATATCTGATGGCAATATGCTTGGTCCTTGAATGAAAGGCCCTAAATTCTTAGCCAAGTGTATTACGCTTTGACTGTCACTGTACAGCTTGCAATCTGCTTGCTTTTTACCCAACTCTTCCATGAAACCTTGCATCCACACCATCTCCTTGCATGCTTTTGTAGCCGCAATATATTCTGCTTCTGTCATACTGATAGATACTATCTTCTGTAACTGAGAGACCCAACTAACTGCAGCACTACCCAGAGTAAAGACATAACCTGTAGTGCTTCTTCTGCTGTCGATATCTCCTGCTAAATCTAAATCCACATAGCCTTGTAGCTTGATTTTCGATCCACCATAGCACAACCCTACATCCTTAGTACTTACTAAGTATCTAAGGATCCACTTCACAGCTTCCTAATGTTCCTTCCTGGGGTTGTTCATGAACCTGCTAACAACTCCCACTGCTTGACCAATGTCTGGCCTCGTACTCACCATAGCATACATGAGACTCCCAACAGCTGACGCGTATGGGACTTTAGCCATATAGTCACGTTCCTCCTACGTCTTTGCACGTTGCTCCTTAGATAGCTTGAAGTGATTGACTAATAGAGTGTTAACCGGCTTAGCACCTCTTATATTAAATTGATCAAGTACCTTGGCTATGTACTCTGCCTGTGACAAAACCAATTTCTTATTTTCCTTGTCACGCTTTATCCTCATACCTAGGATTTGTTTTGTAGCTCCCAAATCCTTCATGGCAAATTCTCTAGACAGTTGTCTTTTAAGATCTGAGATGCCCTTCATACTTGAACCGGCCACAAGCATATAATCAACGTACTGAAGAAGGATGATATACAACGTATCAAACATCTTTAAATAACAACAGTGGTCAGCATGACATCTCCTATAACCATAGATCAGAATCGGCCTCGATACTCGGCCTCGACAATCGGAATCGGCCTATGAAAAGGTCACAATGTGGACATTTAACCAACATCGCTCCCAAGGAGTGGTCCACATAAAGCCATACGTATAGTGGGCCTATGGCCCCACATAAGGGCCTAACATACATCGCCATGGGCCTCACGCATGGGCCACATATTCATCACATTGGGCCACGCCCATGGGCCTTATCAAATGGGCCTCATATAGCACATAATGGGGGTGGGCCCGGTTCATTCCAAATGGGCACATCAAATGGACAACTTGGGTACAACACATACATCACGTGGGGGCCACGTGAATGGACGTTGTGAATACAAAGTACATACATCTAGGTGGGCCTCATACATCCCAAAAAAAGAATCATATTGAAGGATCAAATGATCATTTGGACCATACCACGAATAGTAGTGGAGATAATAATTCTCGCTGTTAAACAAATCACAGGGCCCACCATAAAGTTTATTTTCCACCCAATCTAATCATAAGGTCCTAAAGACCTGAATTAAGAGGGAAAATAATCTCCCTATTGATCCAGAACTTCTATGACCCAAATGGGTTTCAATGATAGATGTTCAAATCCCAGTATTTTTACGGTGTGGTCCACCTGATCGATGGCTGGACACATCACGGAGTGGACCGCCGTGATGTATTTGAGATCCAACCTATTCATAAGTTAACATAGTGATAGATGAACTGAAGACAAAATATCAGCTTAATTGGAAACTACTGTGGCCCTTAGAAGGTTGAACGGTGGATGTCACTGTCCACTATTTCAATGGTGGGGTGTCCACTTGAACCTTAGATCTGACTTATTTTTAGTCTCAAGCCTGTAAGACAAGCTTACCAAATGGTTGAACGGTTTGGATGCAACACATGTATCATGGTGGGTCCTATAGATGGACGGCGTGGATGAAGCAAGTGGGACCCAAAGAACTTGGTGACGTCATGTACACCAGCTATATAGCTGATGTGTGGCACTCCAGCCAATCTGCTGCATAATGTGGGTCCACACGTGTGGAAGGTGTGAATACAATACATATGTCAGTGGGTCCCATGTGGGGCCCACCATAACGTTTCATCCAATCTGTTAATAAGGTCACACAGACCCGGATGAAGAGGAAAAACAAATTTCACAATAATCCAAAGCTTTTGTGACCCAAAAAGGGTTCCAATGGTAGACTTTTAATCCCTCATTGTTTCCTGTGATGTGGGCCACCTGAGTTCCTCATATGGCTGATTTTCGGAGGGGGCCCACTGCCCTAAAGGGGCCATCAAATGCACGACGTGGATCTTCAACACACATCATAGTGGGGCCCACGACTGGGCCCCACGTCCCTGCCCTCTCTTGCACCTACGCAGCAGTAGGACGCTGCTGCAGCGTCCTCTGGACGCGCAACAGCACCTGCTGCATTTATTATTTATATTTTTTTATTTTTCTGTTTATTCGTGGTTTTTCGTTGGTGGGGCCCACATAAGGTGAATCCACCCCACCCATTGGATCCTATGGCTCAAGACAGTCTAAATGAGCCCAATATTCGATGTGTTTTGGCGGATAAAAAAATTAAAGTGGCCCCTAATTGATTTGAATGGTAAAAATCACTGTTTTCTATGCTATGGCCCGCTAGAAAGTCGGATTGACTTCATTTTTCGGCTCAACGCCTAAAATGAGTTGGGCAATAAGATGGACGACATGGATTAAATCCATACATCAAGGTGGGGCCTGTATGAGCGGCCCTCTCTAAAGCTTGTTGAATCAAGCTAATATTTTTGTTTTTAGTTCACGTGCAGCGTCCCTAGACGCTGGACAGTTTGGACACAAAACATATTTAAGGTGGGCCCTGCTCAGGTGGGCAACCAAATGGCTAGATAGTGTGGATAAGACATACATCAAGGTGGGGTCCATCCGGGTGGGCCACACGGCCACATCATCACAAAATGAAAGATAAAGGGAGAGAGAGGAGACACGTGTGATGGAGGGACCCCGACACTATGGGCCCTCACTTTCCATGCATTTCAATCATACATCAAGTGGGTCCCAATACATGTGGGCCCACCAAATCAAAAATCAACGGTGGAGATTCTTTCTCCACCAAAATGAAAGGTTTAGGTGACCTCTTTCAAACTAGAAAGTAAACATCATGATGGGGTCCATGGAGAATGACCCCATCATGGAATGATCATGAGAATCGTAGTGGGCCATCGGCCACATCTAGGGTCCAAAGTGAGATCCATACCATCAATCGGTAAGCCCCACTTGGCCCATCATCAAAATAATGAAATCTAAGCCTATAAAAACACCCATCGTTCGATCTTCTTGGTCCAATGGAATGCCAAGCTTCATGTGCCTCACTTTGATGGAAGATGATGAGAAATGAAGGTCTAGGATGATGGATCTTGGGAGAGAAAGTGGGCCACACACAACTCACTTTTTCTCTCTTTTGGAAGTGCTTGGACGTGCATTCTTTTGTCTCCTTTGTTGCTTGGAAAATGTGAAGAGAAAGAGAGAGAGAGAGAAAGGGTGGTTGTAAGAGAGGTGATGGGTGTGAGTGATGGATGTGAGGTGATAGTTGTACTTGACTTGGGGAGAAAGAAAGCATGGGTTGTGTACTTTGATTGATTGATTGATTAATAGGATGGGTTGTAGAGATTCTCTTGGGTTTAGCAAATACGTGGTGTTTTTCTCAAACTGAACGCGGGCCCATATCTCCTTGCCTGGGTATCGCCTTGGTGCGCGAGATGCGGCGTTGAAACCGCGACGACGGTGCAGTCACAATGGTACAAGCCTCAGATTAAGCTGACTCAGATCTACGTGATATGACTTAGGGTCGCGTGCAAACACAGATTACAGATCGCGGATTGTCGAAATTTGATGGGAAGGATCGCGGGAGTCTACGAAACAGTACGGACTAGGATAAGGGCCTTACACTTAGGATGGGCATGTCCGCATAAGTATGCATCTTGGGGCATTCACCACATCTCGTGGGTGATTTAGCCACCCAGTTGCTCAGTAGTCGTACGGACGTGGGCGGTTGGGTAACCGTCGTCCATCGTGTAGTAGTGAGGCACCTCATGGTCCCCTTCATTAATAAATGTCGCTCTGGATCAGAGCCGACCGCCTTGGCCTCAGATCACTCGGAGCCGACCGCCTCGGCCTTGGATCACTCTGAGCTACTGCCTTGGCCATGATCATTCCAAGCTCCGAGTTAGTCGTCCGGTCCTAGTCCTCAGAACGAAGGTATAACAAATGTAGTGTTGGAAGTCTGTCCCCTGCTTATTCATATAACCCCGAGCTTAGTCTTGCGCCTCAAGTCGGCTCTAAATAGCCCCGGGCCTCGGAGCTCAGGTGCCTCTGATCTTCCCATAACACCTTTCATACTTTTAAATTTTGCAGTCGCTTGTATTTGTATCGGTACTTTTGTTACAAACCTAGCCCTCTTGAATTGTTGCCGGATTTTGGGGGTAACCATTGCAACTGTTCATAAAGGTATTCTTTCCCGTAAACCCATACAGGCAAGGGAGAGGAGAAGTGAACAAAGGAGGGTATCGATACACGACTCTACCCTTTGTTGCCTTCAATGCCTAAGGGTCGTTTGACACCGAGGATTCAAGAATTCCTTAGTTATTTGGCACCGTAAAGTAACTGGGTTTTCAAATCCACCCTGGAAGCTTGGATTACATCTAAATTCCTTCTAAGAGTTGCATGTGTAACGTGTTTCACTATTAATATACTGGACACATGACCCACTAATGATACCCAAAATAATTAGATTATCAAATGCATCACTATTATTATTTTAATACGATGATCAGCGCCCGTCCAAACATTGTCCATTTAAATCAATGGTTAAGTGATCTTGTGCTTGTGGCCCATTCAAGACTTGAAAATTCATCATTTTTAGGCAAAGTATATATTTCAACGGGCTTATTACAACCATTGTGTCAAACATTACATACATTCACTAATTAGAGATATTAAAGTTGATTTGGTAATTAAATTCAAACCCCCATAAATATTAGATGCATAACTACTTTTAAATTAAAGTTATTTATGAATAAAAGGTGCCAAACACAATAGGAGGATTTAAATTGCAGAGGGTTTCAAATCCAAGGGGTTCCAAATCCACACTCCCAAACAGACACTTAAGTTATGTTGGTAGACTTGGAAGAAGGACTAAATTGTGGGTTTTGAGCTTATCTCCTTTTGTTTAGGGTAGTTATACTTATGAGATCCTTGGGCGGTTCTAAAATTGTCATGTCTTAATAAGATATATTGGGGAGTCCCTATTTGGATGAAAAACTGCTCCTGAAAATGTAGTCGATCTCACCTCGGTCAATGTGATCTTTAATCGAGATTAGATTGGGCACTCCTTTTCAAGATCCGGGGCATACTCCCCTCCGGGTTCCTCGTACCATATTAGCGGTGGTCGGTCGAGTCAGCTTGGAATTTGAGGGAGCTCGGATCTCAAGCTCCTTGCCTTATAGGTCCTTTGCCTGCGTTGTAAATGCTCATGGTGAGATGAATCTTCCCCCACCGAGTTGTCCTCAGACAGCTCAGATCGAGGGCTCATCTCTACGTTGGGGGGATTGCTTAATCTATCTTTGAGCCCTGTGCTCTGACAGCTTAGCTCAGAAACCCGTCCCGGACCTTCGATTACCCCAGTTCAAAGGCACTTCTCTCATAGTTAGTCGATAGTTCTTCCCGTGTGAGGGGCCAGTTTGATTTTCCCCACAACAGTTGGCCCCATTTCTGAGCTAAGCATGCACGAGATCGAGAGCAAAGATCTCAAAAATGGTCTAAAAGAACAATAATTCAAATTTCGAGCAACCCAGTGTTTTTCAAATTTTAAATCGAACATGGAGCTGAAAGGTCAGCAGCTACGTGGAATTTGAAAAGGCATGATTATTGACGTGGGAATATGAATTAATGGCAGATCGTCATTCAGATTCTCGATGAATCACAAGTTGATAGCTATCACCCGAGCCATCATGCTTTTGCTTAAGCGAAACCCTTCCTGTCACGTGGAAGG
This sequence comes from Magnolia officinalis, assembly GCA_021015155.1. Classification (NCBI taxonomy): domain Eukaryota; kingdom Viridiplantae; phylum Streptophyta; class Magnoliopsida; order Magnoliales; family Magnoliaceae; genus Magnolia; species Magnolia officinalis. The sequence goes on from JAJHSJ010000009.1 coordinate 23,864,952, forward strand.
GCGTGCCAGTTGAAGCGTCACCTTGGGCTCCTTGCTGACATGTGGCACCTTGGGGGAATAAATGTGCTATCAGGGGAATTTTATAAATACCTCGATCCCCCATCTTTTGTTCATTTGTCTCTTTAAGAAGTCTGAGCTTTGTTGACCTGCGTCCAATACAACCTCAACTTCTTATTCTCAGGTGTCCTCCAGTCCTTAGGAGTTCCCGTGCAGAAGTAATTTTCCGGTACGCCCTTCTCATCCGGCTTCCTTCTTTTCCCATTTTTTTCTTCTCTTTTCCTATCTCTCCCCGATGTCTTTCGATGAGTATTCCGGGGCTGCCACATTTTTTTACTGATACTAGGAGGAGTTGGTGAACGAAATTTCTGACTTTAGGTCTCTGCCCCTCGCTGAGTCCTTTGAGTCCAGTCCTTTAGGACCTGACCCCCCCCCCTCCTCCGTTGAGTCTAGTCATAGGGAGCCTTCTTCTCTGGCCGAGGTGACTGTCCGAGCTGAGGCGTCATCCCGGTTCTCTGGTGACCTAGTCCTTATGGTTGACACCTTCGTTTCGAGTTTAAGTGTGGTCGATCTACATTTCCTCAAGTCAATAGTTCATGATCCCTAGCTTGGTGACCTTGTACTCTATGTTCTTTTCTTGCGGCCCTCTTCTGCCTCTCCACCCCATAGTGAGAGATCTCATCTTCGGGTCACCTCGGGATAGCTAAACCCTAACGTTTGGTGGACCAACTCTAGCTGTCATGCTCCAAACTCGAAAACCGGGCTCACAAAATTCCCGATCGCTGAATCCGGCATCGACAGCTTCCGTAGTACCCCATTCTTGGCTCCCAGTGCCCATTCGCCAGGTTCCTATCCTGGGATGCTACGAGGAGGATTTTCATCATTAGTTTGATTCGTAATAAGCATAACCAAAGACATAACTCACAAACAACAACCAAAAACTCCATCACATTTCCATTATGATCAAAAACTTTATAAGTACAATGAGCATAAAGGGAAATACAATGATGATAGACAAAAACTCCAAGACGATCTGATATGTGCTCCTGCCTCAGTGCTGCTGTGGTCCAACGTCACCTGCATGCAACGGTCATGCATAAGCTTATAGAAAGCTTAGAGGGCGGTGAAAGTGTGTGCGCAAGGTAGTAATGAAGTATCAGAGTAATGCGGAACATGCTGATGAATCCATGAATACTGTTAGCCGTACCAAGGCTATGAAATGCAAGGCATAAATGATGTCGGCCATACCAAGGCCATGCGATGCAAGGTGCAACTCAAGCATACAAATCCTCATCTAAGTCCACATATCAGTACAACTCAGATCTGGAATATCACCAGGGTCTAGTACATTCTAAACCATATTGCCGCCCCATTACACGCAAAAAGGTAAGTGGAAGAGACCTCACTATCCGCCTACCAATATCGGGCTCGGCTCGTCGATAGCGGACCCATTCCTCGATCTGGTTAAACTCAGCCTAGCTTGGCCCCCTCCTATCGGACGGGTAAGGCCGCACCACCTTCCAACCGACCACGACACAACGGAAAGCACGGTTGTTTGGTAATCGGCACTCGGCGCTCATGCACCCACTTGGTCTAGACGTTGGAGCAATCTCTTGGTACCATAAGGGTTTAGGGACTTTCACCCAGGGATATCTATAGCACCCCATGTAGAACAAGATTTTCGGTATCCAATCCTACCAACCACGATAAGCTTGTGGAGGCTACGACCCTGATGTTGCTAGGGCGTATAGTAACCATGTCACACAATGCGAAATGCATGAATCACACTATCCAGTCATGCAGCAATCCTGCGCGCATCGTGCTCTCATGTGGGGCAACACCGCCTAACCGGGAGCCCTTAGACAATCTGCCCGAAGGCATATGCTATGATCAGTCACCCCTCATATCAAGCATACATATGATGCGTATGATCATGAATCATGGAACTATACTAGACATGTTATATGGTGATGGATGTTGTTCATTCTGAAGATGGGCGTAGACGGTTTACAAGTATGGACTAACAATGGGCCCTAGGCCAAATTATAATGCGGACATTTAACCAACATTATTCTTACAATGTGGACGTCAAACCAACATGCTCCCAAGGCACGACTGTCATAAACGTTATTACATAAACCATGTTGGGATCACACATTGCAATGGACCTTAGGTACATCCCATTGGGCCTTAAATACATCAAATGGGCCATATCACATGGGCCTTATATTCATCAAGTGGGCCACATCAATGGGCCACACCAATGGGCCTTATGTACATTGCAATGGGCCATAACCCGTGGCCCTTAGAATGCATCAAAATGGGCCTCGTAACATGGGCCTTATATATATCAAAGTGGGCCTCAACCATGGGCCACAAATACATCTAATGGGCCTCATAACATGGGCCTTACATCCACATCAAAGTGGGCCCCAATGGACTACCATAAATAAATCAAGATGGGCCTCATCCACGTACCAAGATGGGGTCCACTTGAACTATGGATCTGGCTTATTCTTTAACTCATGCCATCAAATGAGCTTTTAAGATGGTTTGGATGGATTGGATGCAACCCATGCATCATTGTAGGGCCCATGAAAGCCCACCATCAGGTATATTACATAATATATATATATAATATATATATATAATATACAATATATATATATATATATATATATATATATATATGAGAAAGGTACAATGCGCTTGAGCTAATTTTAACGCCCCATGAGGTCGATCTGTGTGGGCCCCACCGTGATGCGTTTTGAACATCCACCCCACCTGTTAGATGCACCATTCCATCGTGAGCCTAGGTCTCAAAAATCAAGTCAATCCGTGACTTGTGTGGGCCACACCACATACAGAAGTGGGGAGGGGCCGTGCATCATTAAAACATTCATAACCATTTTTGAGCTTATCATTAAAACATTCATAACCATTTTATCGCTGCTATCGCTCAAGCTGACAATGCTGACGATTTTTGAGCTTATCATTAAAACATTCATAACCATTTTATCGCTCCCTGCTATCGTTATGATATCAAAGCTCAATGGTTATGAATGTTTTAATGATATCATTTTATCATTATGAATGTTTTAAAATGGTAACCATTAAAACATTATGACGATTTTAATGATATCAAAGCTCAATGGTTATGAATGCTTTAATGAGATCATTATGACGATTTTTGAGCGATATCATTATGACAATTTTTGATATCATTATGACGATTTTTGAGCGATAGCAGCGATAGCATTCATTATGACGATTTTTGATATCATTAAAACATTCATTAATCACTGCATCGCATTCATAACCATTTTAAAACATTCTATTGTGCACCTGTCTTGATGACCATGATGTTTGTTCCTGAGGGTCACCTGTCTCGATGACCATGATGTTTTTATGATCTGTTTTAATAATGATGTTTTAATAATGATGTAATGCGATAACAGGGAGCGATAGCAGGGAGCGATAGCATTGGAGTTTTATCGCTGCTATCGCTGCTATCAAAACCCTAAAACAGGTTAGGGTTAGGGTTTCTTACCTAGAAATGACGCCGGAATCGTCGAGAAAGCGATGAGAATGGAGCGGTTAAGCATGGATAGCAGCAGGGAAGCGAGGCATGGAGATGCTCCCACATCTCCCACACTTTCTCTCACTTTTCTCTCTCCTCTCTCTAGGGTTTCTCTCAAATTCTTATGGCTGTGAGAGAGAGGGTTCTAAGGTCCTTATATAGCCTAAAAACTCACTAAAATAGACTTATGGTCAAGGTATACTTAGGTTATAACCAAAGCGGACCTGTTTCAGCTCAACGGATGACTTCTGGCTGACCTCCTTGAGCCAAAGGTCGGACTTAAGCTCACTAACATTGGATCTAGGTATGGCTATGTTTTCGTTTCAGTCGGCTTCTCAGATCACGCATAGCGGACCAGTTTCAATTCAAAGGTTAGTGGATCTCGATCGGAAATTCCAGGTACATGAATATGTTTGGGGAAATATCCCTGATCCGACGGTGTATTTTGGCATGATTTTGACGGTCTGGTTGTTTAATACTGATCCGCAAGCGAGAGGTACCAGATTTATTTATTTTGGATTTAATTTAGAATTATTTTCACATTTCTCACACTTCCCGCTCCAAGCTCAAGCGAATTGCATTGGGACACTCTCTGGATTTGATTTTTGAGATGGTTGTCAAGCCCAGTAAGGCGGTCCTAATTCCTTAACTTCGTGTTAATCGGACTTCCGACGTGCGGTCCAGATCTGATACGGAGTTTCGAGATGCTCCCGACAGCAGCCGGGTAATGAGATTGATCCTAGATTTTAGGGTAACCTAGCGTCAATGATTTTACAAGTTTTGGGTCTTGCAGATCGTATTTAAAGTGATTGGTGCGAATTTCACAGGTACTCTAGTTTAACATTGGCTAATTCTCGCCTAATTTCTAAAGGATTTAGTCCTGAGTAATTTCTGTCTGAGGTGGTACCTGGGCCTTTGTAGTTTCTATATAAAGTGATCCAAGTTATAATACTTAGCTAGTTTAAGATAGTGTCTAGGGTGAAAGTACTTTAGAAAAATTGAAAGAACAAGGTGGTGAAGGGTGGGATTTGTGAAGGAAATGGGTTAAGAAGAGATTTTAGACTGTGGGATTCAGTTCTGACAAATTAGTAAGGTGTTAGGATCGACCCATTGCCTAAGGACGTCTAATCCCAGGTTGGCAAAATTCTGGGATGTTACAGGAAACTTGGTATTTGGATCTGGGGTGCCCCTTGCAAGGTTAGCCGGGCTAAATCGGGGAGGCCTATTGGGAGAATGACGGGTTCAGAATTCGCCTTTTTGGATTTGTCGGGTTTGGGGCTGGATGTGCCCCTTGGGGAGAGTGGTGTTGAAGGTATGACTTGGTGGGTGATAGGGTGCCTCTTGACAGATGAGAGGCTGAATTGTTTGTGGTGCTTCGAGGAATACGAGAGGCTGTGTTGTTGGTGCCGCTTCGAAGAATACGAGAGTATGTGCTGTTGGTGTCGCTTCGAGGAATACGAGAGGTTGTGTTGTTGGTGTCGCTTCGAGGAATACGAGAGGCCTAGGCGATGGCGCCTGTTGGTATCCCCATGTCCGATCTGTCGTACCGGGCATGATTGCTTGTATGGAATGTGTGGAGAGGGGTACGTGAGTCGCCCTCCCTCAATGTGGTTGACAGTAGAGGTACTAGATGTACTGGGTCCCGCTTGATGCGATGGTAGGGGATTTTGGAGAATATTGGCCTGAGCTGTATTGTTGGCCTGTGGGGTGATCACAATCTTCTGGCTTTCGATTAAATCTTGGACCGCATGTTTCAAAGTGAAGCAGCGGTCCGTTAAGTGGCCAGGAGCCTGGTCATATATGCAGTATTGGTTTTCATTATAACCAGGCGGCAAGGGATTAATTGGAAGTCGAGGCTGGAGTGGTGTAAGAAGTTGTTTTTGCATTAACATTGTCAGAACTTGACTATATGTTTGTGCTAAAGGGGCGAACTTCCTACCTAATATTGTTTGTTTGTATGAGCCTTGCGCATTCTCCCTAGGCTGTTGCAGTTTTTGTTGAGGCGGTTGTGCCTGATATCCCTGTTGGATTTGTTGTGGTTGGTACTGCCTATTTGATTGTAGCTGGTATTGCCTGTCTTGTTGTGGCTCTGGTTGTGGAGCGTACTAATTGCCTTGGGTGTTGGCGACGATATAGTTAACCTTTGTAGTGCGTTGCGCAGGAGCAGTGTCGTTTCCATTCCCATATCCAACAGATTTCCCCTCAAATTTGTTTCTTCTGATTGTGGGGGCCTAGTGCGGCCATGGATAAAAGGTTCCGGCTCTGATCTTGGCTTCCACTTGTTCTCCAGCTCGGATAAGCTGAGAGAAGTTTACGTAGGGGTATGAGATCAGATATCCTGAAATGTTGGGATTTGCGGAATATACGATCATGGATATCTGTTCTTCGTCATCGATGGGGTTTCTTATTCGAGCTGTCATAGCTCGCCATCGTCTTACGTATGCTAATAAGGATTCGTCACTTTTTTGTCTCAAGGCAGCCAAGTCAGACCTTCTTGGAGCCATATTCTGGTTGTATGAGAACCTGCCGATGAATGCCTTGGAGAGCTTTTCCCAGGTTCTGATTTGATGGCTGTCCAGTGAGGTTTACCAATCCAAAGCATCACCCTTAAGGGACATTTGGAAGAGTCGTATCAAGGCTCCATCGTTCCCTGCTATCGCATTGAGTTCCCTATAAAAGGCTTTTAGATGTGCTGTGGGACACCCACTACCGTCATACCTTTTAAATTTGGTTACCTTGAAGTTTGGAGGGACCTGGACATCAGGGAAAGGACACACATCTCTGAACTTGGTGGATGGGTGATCAACTCCTTGTTGTCTCTGAAGCTGATTTTGCACCATTTGTAGTTATTCTCATAATTCCTTGATTTTAAACTTGCCTTGTGGCGGATATCTTGCTCCTTGCAGTAGGGCTTGTGCTGCTTCCTCTTCGTATGGATCAAGAATGAGAGGTTGCTGAAAAGATGGTGGACTCTTGGTGGCGGGAGGTGGCTGGAATTGGACACCACTCCCTTTCGGATGAGGGTGTGATGTTCGGAAATGGCTCCCGCCTAGGGTATCTGTCAATTCTTGAATGTTGCTTCTGTTAGGTGGAGTTGGACTAGAAACTGGCCCCCTTCATGGGCCTTCGCCAGTTCTTGTCTGTGGTTCCCATGAGGGGGAACTTGTGCTGTAACCGAGTTATTGTGATGTGCTGAGTAGAGATGTGCGGGAGGGTTGCTCCCAATTGCTGGTTGTTCTTGTTCTTGTGCTGACTCTTCTGGGAGAGGGAGCACGGGATTTGTTGGGGGGATGAGAGAGAAGGTAAAAGGGGTTTGAGGGAGTGAACTATTATGTACACTTGGTTGGGTTGCTTGTGTGTTTGTTGTGGCATTTGGTACTAGGCGAAGTAGCAGCTCTTGCACTGCTTGGAGACTCTGAGCCATTTCTTGCATGGTAGTGTTGGCTTGCGGATCTACTAGAGCCATTGGTGGTGATAGTGCGGGTGCCGGTGTAGGTGCGGGTGCTGATGTTTCTGGAGTTGGCTGAGCTGCCGGCTCTTCTTCATGGGTAGGTTGAGAGGTCACGGCTGCACGGGATCAGGTGGTCATAGTTCAGGTCCTTGCTCGAGAAAGTGTATGCTAAAGATATAATATATATATATATATATATATACTTTTTTTTATGGATGTTGTGATGATATCCCTTGAGATTTAAAAATACCACACTCTTTCGAGTTGGGTCTCAGTTAGTGTGAGCTAGCACGTCCCCAGCGGAGTCGCCATTCTGTAGACACAGAAAATTGGCTCCCACGCTGATTTGTAAGTTTATGTTCTTTTGATGATGGGGGTGATTTGGAGTCACCACAAGCCGAGTAATTTTAAAATCCGCAGTCGGCTAGAACCGCTGAATACGTAAGGTTGGAGAAATCTGAAGACTCTCCTACCTTAGATTGACTCCTTGTCTGCGATCTGGAATTTCAGGTAAGGGACCTTGGTTACAAAGAGGGAAGGTGTTAGGCACCCTCTCTGCCCGTATGAATGTACGTCTCTACTTTGTGTGGTAAAACAATCTCAAGGAATGGATGATGTGGTTGAGATAGGACTAGGCACACATGGATTTCTGATGCAGCAAGATCCGAGATTTTGGCAAGCCACAGAGCATACGTCCAACAGCGTGTTTAGAGGGCGGATGTGATGATACTTATGCAAAAAGACAAGAAAAATGGAGTAGATCACTAGGAATTTCTGATGTGACAGGATCCGGTGTACGACAAGTCACAAAGCATACGTTCACTAGGGATCTAGAGAAGCAGGGGGGTTGAGAAGGGAATAGATGTCATGATGAATGCTTGTATGTAAGATGAGTGGATCTTTGGCTTAATCTTGAGTGGGCTAAGATATGGATGAACCATGATCACCCTGGGCTAGGCTTATGGATTGGAAAGGTTGAGAGGAAGGCTAGGGGTGGCTTGAAAGATTAGGGCTTCGAAGGCTCGGGAGCTCCTTCCCTCTCCTTCACTCTCTTCCTTACTTTCTCTCTCTCTCTCTCTCTCTCTCTCTCTCTCTCTCTCTTGGATGAGAAGGTGTGTGTTGAAATGAGAAGAGGAGAGGGCCATTTATAGCCTTCTCTAATGGCAATGTGGTAATTTTGGGCTTTAGGAGGGGTAAATGCTGATGTGGCAATAAGTGATTTGTTGGAGAGAGAGAGACGCCACCTGGCGTGCTCTCATTAGCTAATGGGGTTGATAAAAGGGTAAATAAGCTCGGATTGAGGGATAATTTCAGGAGAAAGTTGACTTTCGGATGCTGGGACAGCTGTCCCCAGATGTCCACACGCGGGCCGCGCTTGGCGGCACTCCGAGTACCGCCTGCGGTAGTCCGCCTACCGCCCGGGTTGGGTTGGGTCCGAAACTCGTGTGGCTAGCTCCACACACATTTTTTGAGAGGAAGCGGTAGTTTGACTACCGCCCGCGGTAGTCAAACTATCACCTCGGGTACAGTTTCTCCTAAAATTTGGCCGGTGGGTCCTTTTTTGGGTCTTGAGGGTTGAACAAAGTCCGTTTTGAATATTTGGCTTAAAAAGGCTAAAAATTGGCTCGATTGTGACCTAAAAATGGACCGAGAAATTGGTTGATTGTGGGTGAAGGTTTGGGTATGCTTTGGCTTGAATGATGGCTTGTGACGGCTTAGGTTTGGATCACGGTTTTGGCTAAGGTTAGGGTTTAGGTTGGTATTAGGGCTTGGTTCGGATTAGGGTTTGGTTTAGGATATGCTCATGGTTACCGGATTGTCTTAGCTTTCTCAAGATGTTAGCCTGGGTTGGGTGTCTACAAAATGGCATGTAAACATCACCGTCGAATCCAAGGATTAGGGGTGTACGTCAAATAAACATCATGGTGGGCCCTAAAAAAATTTTAACGGCGAGAATCATTATCACCGCTGCTTCTTGTGGTGTGGTCCACTTGAGATTTGGATTTGCCTCAGTTTTGAGATAATGCCCTAAAATGATAAGAAAAAATGGATGGACAGAGTGGATAAAACATATACATCAAGTGATCACTCAAAGCTCCTGCCTATTCATAGCTGGAGACGGGCGGTGGTGGGACGCAATTAGCGTCCCCTCTGTACACGCAGAACAGTCAGCTGCATACTAGTTGGCACGAGACTCGTGGGAACTTTTTTAAAAAGTCATCAGACGTGATGTTCCAAAATCTGAACGGTTCACGTGAAGAAAAACCTTGTGAAACCTCCTGGACCCAATTATTACTTTGATCCAAAACTTCAGCGGGCCATTAAAAATGAAAACAGTATCCTTCCTTGATTTTCATTTCTCTTTGCTATGGCCCATCAGAATTTTTGATCAGGGTAAAAATTGTCCCTTGAAATTCATGAGATTCCGCATAAAATGTACCATTCGGATTAGACGTCCATGATACGTGCAAAGGGACTTCAGAAGCGGATTACCTGGACGCGGATTATATACTAAGAGGTTGAGCAGCTGGACTTGCTATAGAAGTGATGTCGCCAAGTTCTGTGGACCCCACTATGATGTATATGTTGTATCCACAACGTCCATCCATTTGGAGATATCATTTTAAGGCTTGAGCCAAAGAATTAGGCAGATCCAAAGCTTTAGCAGACCTCACCATAGAAAACAACAGTAAGATTGATGCCCACAGTTGAAACTTTCTTAAGGCCTACCATGATGTTTTTTCGAAATCCAACCTATTCAAAAGTTAACAAAGACATTAAAGAAGGGAAAACAAAAATATCAGCTTGATCAAAAACTTTTGTGGCCTTTAGAAGTTTTTAATGGTGGCGTCACTCTCCCCACTGTTTTCTGTGGGGGTCCACTGGAGCTTTGGATGTGACTCATTCTTTGGATCTTACCCTAAAATGATCTCTCCATATGGATGGACGGTGTGGATACAAAACATGCATTATGGTGGGATCCACAAAACTTGGTGACATCACTTTAGTAGCATTCTCGCTATACAACATGTCAGTAACCAATCCGCGTTCGGATTAGCCACAGATAGGTTAAGTAGCCAGACTCCCCATGGAACTGACATCACTAGGTTCTCCGGGCCCATCATGATGTTTTTGAGAAATCTACCCCGTCCATCCGTTTCTCCTTATCATTTTAGGGCATTATCCCAAAACTAAGGCAGATCCAAATCTCAAGTGGGCTACACCACAGCAAGCAGCGGTGATAATGATTCTTACCGTTAAATATTTTTTAGGGCCTACCCTGATATTTATTTGACATCCAACCTATAGATTAGGTCATACAAATCTAGATGATGGAAAAAAACAAATATCAGTTTGGTCCAAAAATTTGGTAGCCCCAGGAAGTTTTTAATGGTGAGAGTTCAATCAACACTGTGTGGCCCACTTGAGATTTTGATCTACCTCAATTTTGGGTTCATACCATAAAATTATTTTAAAAAATATATGGACGATGTGGATTTATCACTAACATCTTGGTGGGACCAACCTAACATCTTAGCAGAAGAATTTAATGTGAAAATGCTTCCACCGCATCCTTCAGAGAGTTAGAGAATGGGGCAAAGAGGCGTGCGAGAGAAGAAAATATGCTCTTTCAAGCTCGTGCTAAGAGCGCCTTCATCCAGACCGTCTACCTTATCGGACGGTTGATAGGAAGGTTCGCATGTAATGACGTGCGAACCGGTGCGTAGCTGAGCGTTCCTCTCTCTCTCTCTCTCTCTCTCTCTCTCTCTATATATATATATATATATATATATATATATATATATATAGCTTCTGAAAAAGGGAAGATGATAAGTAGGCCGTTTACCAAGCATACTTATCTTCTTAATAAGTAGAAACCAAGATAAGTTATTTATGGTATAAGTAGCTTATTTTAAGCAACTTATGATCGAAAGGGGCGGGCGGATTAGGTGTTAGTGGGTGTTACCCTTGCTATAGGGCCCACCTTGATGATGTGTTGTATATCCATTATGTCTATTCATCTTTTCAGCCCATTTTAGGGCAAAGTACCAAAAATTAAGCGCATCCAAATCTCATATGGACCACACTACAAGAAACAGTGATGATTGAATGCTCACCATTAAAAAATTCCCAAGGCCCACTGTAAGCAGATCTGTAATGTTTATTTGTCATCCAATCCGTTGATAAGGTAAACCAAAACTGGTTGAAGGGAAAATGAAAAGATTAGCTTGATCCAAAACTTTTGTGACCCACAAAAAGTTTTTAATAGTTATTCACCTCTTTTTTCCAATGATATGGTCTACCCGATATTTGGATCTGCTTAAGTTTTGGGATAACATCCTTAAATGGGATGAAAAAATGGATGGGCAGCTTGGATATGAAACACATTCATTAAGGTTGGACCCACACGGTAAGGGTAACACCGACTAAGCTGTTACTCGGGTAACAGTTAATTCGCTCCAAGATCAGAGGGCTGGGATTCTGTAGTGACCCTCCACGTCCGTACTGGTCAGCACTAGTCGGTGATTTGTAGGCCCACCATGATATGTGTTTTATCCACGCCGTCCATCCTTTTTGCCATCTCATTTTAGAGAGTGAAACAAAAAACGAGGCAAATCTAATTCTCAGGTGGACCACACCATAGGAAATATCTGTGATTAAATGCCCACCATTAAAAGCTTCTTTAAGGCCACGAAAGTTTAGATCAAACTGATATTTGTGTTTTCCCTTAATTTAGGTTAGTGTGACCTAATCAATAGGTTGGAAATAAACATTACAGTGGGACCTATTAATTTTCAATGGTGGGCATTCAATCACCACTATTTCTTATGGTGTGGCTCAAGTGAAGTTTGGAATTACTTTATTCTTTAGTTCATTCGATCAGGAAAAATGAATGGACGGCTTGGATAAAGCACATGCATCTTAGTGGTGTTCATAGAGCACCAAACAGAACGGACCTTGGATCTTAGTAATGGAGGGGTCACGACCGAATCCGATTCCCCTTACATAGGTTGAAGAATCACGACTGAATACGATTCCCATTACATGGGTTAAAGAATCCTAATCTTGGATCCATAAACACTTTTTTGTGGAAATAGGATCATTGGATATTTTTCAATTTTACCTTCTAATAATAAAGGTCCATGAATCTGACACTCAAATGATCAAATAAGTGTAATTTTTATTTATGTTAGGAATCATAATTTGGACTGTTTAAGTTGACTTGTATGCCATGAGTGCAATTTTCAAATGACTGCTTATCATTGCTTGACAAATCCCATGATAGAATACACTATCTGTTGTCATCATTTTCAACCGTAGGTGTGCATGCATGCTAGAATTAAAATTGCGGCTTCAATTTAAACTAAACAACATTGACCCCAAGTGTCAAGATAGGCAGATGTGGTTCATGATCAAGATCTAATGAGATCGATTGCTTATTCAGCCACTCGCGCAATGTATAAACAAGATCGGGCGATGTTCAGAGGGTGGGGTTGGTCCTCTAATGATGGTTGCATCTTTGCCTTTCATACGAAAGGACTTTTTGATATATATAAAATGAAATAAGAAAAGAATTATTACAGTCGGTCGTGAAGAGAATCTGCAAAGCATTTTTTCGAATGAAGAACTGAATCCAGCGTGCAAGCATAGACTTAAATTACAACTAAAAGTTACCAGCTACTTGATTAATGCTACGAATTATACTACTGAATGGAAACAATAGGCTGAAAGTAAAATATTACACTAAGAAATGCAATTTGCTTGACAGGAAAAGTAAAGGATTACACTATGCAATGTAAATTGACTAGTAAGGAAGAAAAGAAGTCTGGTGAAGTGATTGTAGATTAGATTTCCGTTGTAAGAGAATTTCCCCAAGTTTTTCAGGACATTTCAGGTTTGCCTCCTAAACGGGCAGTGGATTTCTCTATTGATCTCCTACCTGGTACTGTACCTATTTCCCTATCATAGTATAGGATGTCACCTTGCGAAATGGAAGAACTTCAAAAGCAGATTGATGATTTGCTAACTTAGGGATTCATTAGGTCAAGTGTTTCCCCTTGGGGTGCTCCAGTTCTATTTGTAAAGAAGAAAGGCAGATCTTCATGGTTATTTATCGATTATATCGATTATAAAAGGCTAAACCAAGTGACTGTGAAAAATAAGTATCCATTACCCCGTATTGATGACTCATTTAATCAGCTTAAGGGGGTGAGGTACTTTTCCAAGATTAACTTAAGGTTAGGATATCATCAATTCCGGGTCAGAGATGAGGATATATTGAAGACGACGTTCCGAACGAGATATGGTCACTATGAATTTCTAGTGATGCTATTCGTTCTCACAAATACTCTGGCCGTATTCATGAACTTAATGAATCAGGTGTTCATGTCATATTTAGACCGATTCATTATTATCTTTATTGATGACATCCTGATCTATTCAAAAATTCAGGAGGAGCACGAAGCACATTTGAGAACAGCTTTGAAGACACTCAAGTAAAACCAGTTATATGTTAAGCTGTCGAAATGTGATTTTTGGGAAAAGGAAGTCAAATTCCTAGGGCATGTGGTGAAACAAGAGGGTATTGTAGTTGATCCGACAAAAGTGGAAGTAGTCTGGAATTAAGAGCAGCCCACTACAGTTACTGAGGTAAGAAGTTTCCTGGGAATGGCTGGATACTATCGACGTTTTATCAAGGAATTCTCCTAAATTGCTCGACCGTTGACATAACTCATAAGGAAGAATGTTCGATTCATTACGAATGAAAATGCAGAACAATCCTTCCAAGATCTTAAAAAGAGGTTGACTTCAGCTCCTGTGCTTACTCTGCCAGAAGAAGGGGCAAAGTCTGTAGTGTATAATGATGCATTGAAAATTGGACTGGGATGTGTGTTAATGTAGAATAATAAAGTAATCGCATATGCTTCGAGACAGCTGAAGAAACATGAAGAGAATTACCCGACACATGACTTAGAGCTTGCAGTTGTGGTCTTCACCTTAAAATTTTGGCGACATTATCTGTATGGTGAAGAGTTTGAATTGTTTTATGCTCACAACAGTCTCAAATATATCTTTACTCAGAAAGATCTAAATATACAACAAAGAAGATGGATGGAAACCTTGAAAGACTTCAATTTTGAAGTATCTTACCATCCGGGAAAGGCCAATCTCATTATTGATGCTTTAAGTCGAAAAAGGAAACACAAATTGATGGCCTTTTTTATGATTAAGGAATGGGAAATGATGGAGTTCATGCAGGACTTAAATTTTCAACTAGTATTATATGAGCCACATACATATTTGTGTCATTTAAGGGTAGAGCTGACATTATTATGATAGATTATTGATGCGCAGGATCAGGATAAATGGTTAAGAGAAATAAAAGATAATATCATGAATGATGAAGGCTCCGATTGGTGAGTTGAGAGTGATGGTGGACTCATATATCAGGGTCGTATTTGTATACCAGACATTTCATTATTGAAATAGGCAGTCATGGACGAAGCTCATAAATCCAAGATGGTTGTTCACCCAGGCAGTACGAAGATGTATCAGGATATGAAGCGGCAATATTGGTGGAGAAATATGAAGCGAGACATAGCTGATTACATCACTAGGTGCTTGACATGTCAGCAAGTGAAGGCAGAACATCGTAAGACACCGGGTCTCTTGTAACCATTACCTCTTTCTAAGTGGAAATGGGACAGTATCATGATGGATTTCATCTCTGGGCTTCTAAGAACTCAGAAGAATCATGATTTTATCTAGGTGATTGTGGATAGGCTGACGAAAACCGCATGATTTCATCCTGTTAGAATAACCGATTCTGCATATAATCTGGCAACGCTGTATATTAAGGAAGTCATCTGATCGTATGGGGCGCAACGAGAAATTGTATCTGATCGGGATTCTCGGTTCACATCAACATTTTGGAAGAGGCTACAAGAAGAGCTAGGAACTACCCTAAATTATAACACGACATTTCACCCTCAGATAGATGGACAGACGGAGAGAGTAAATCAAATATTAGAAGACATGTTGAGAGCATACGTGCTGAATTTCAAGGGCAGTTAGGATGATTATATTCATTTAGCAAAATTTGCTTATAACAACAGTTTCCAATCAAGCATTGGTATGGCACCATATGAGGCCCTGTATGGTTGTCCATGTCGAGCACCATAGTGTTGGGCCAAGGTTGCTGATAGGAGTCTGTTGGGACCTGAGCTAGTTCAGATTACGACCAAGGAGATTGATTTGATTCGGCAACGTCTTCGTACGACATAGAGTAGACAGAAGAGCTATGTTGACAATTGATTTCGCAATTTGGAGTTCAGTGTAGGGTTATGCTGACAATCGACATCGTAATTTGGAGTTCAGTGTAGGGGATCATGTCTTTCTTAAAATCTCGCCTATGAAGGGCATGATAGTGTTTGGGAAGAAAGGCAAGCTTTCACCTCGTTATTTGGACAAAAATTTGATTTTAAATCGGATTAGAGTGGTTACGTACCGCTTGGCATTACCACCGAAGTTGGCAAATGTTAATAATGTTTTTCATGTCTCTATGTTGAAGAAATATGAGCCTGATGCTTCACATATCATTAGTTGGGAACAGATAGAACTAAGTTATGATGCTTCTTATATTGAGAAGCCTATGTGCATACTAGACTACAGGGAGCAAGTCCTTCATACCAAAGCGATCCCATTAGTCAAGGTGTTGTGGTCACGTCATGGAGAAGAGGAAGCAACTTGGGAATATGAGGCAAAAGTGAAGAAAAATTTTCCACAATTATTTGACACCATGTGGCCCACCTAATCCTTGGACCAGTCTCACCTATAGTTAGATGTCGTAATTGGACATTTAGAAAAGCATGAACAGGATGGATTTCCCTTACTATCCTTGTGGGGCCCAGTTTTTTATGAGTATGTATATAGGTGTGCATGCAAATGATGTGCACCGGACATAACACCCAATTAAACGGACACTAACCCGTGACTTCACAAAACAGGAGAGAATTTCTCTCTCTTCCATTCTCCTGCTCAAACAACGGTTTAAATGGATGACCGTTCGTTGGATGATGGTGGCCTACCCATCTTGTTAGTATTGATGGATTTGGACCGTTCATCTTATTTAGGGGACAATCTCGACCAAACCCTGACCACTTCGCACATTGAAACACGTGTGTAGGTGCACGATCAGTGGCGTTAAGAAGGCGTATGTATGACAATTCTGAAAACAGAATCGGTTTCTGTTTTACCTTGCTCGCAATCTGTGCGTGAGGCGAATATCTCATTCCTAGGCCTCCATTCTCGATTCATCTGAACTATAGAAGAATCCTTTCAGTTCAGGAATTGTAAGGAGAGGAAGGTGGAAAGATATTTCTACTTTTGGCAATGTGAGTGTCGTAGAAAGGATTTGAGCCATAGAACGGCCATCCGAACAATCTCAAGCATACATTTCAAATATATAGCGAGTCTAGAAGCTTCACTTTTAAGTGATTAGGTTTTTTCAGCTACCATTGAGTTTCATTAGCTGCCTTAGGAAAAAAACTCAAAACCATCAACGTGTTGGGAGTTCTCATCCAAAACATGGGTCCCACATGCATCCCAACATCCATCTAAGCTGTCCAGTCGAGTTAGATCATGTGATGACCCGTCAACCACAACCTTCCCATTAACATCCATGCCATCTTCTCCATTGGGTTGAAAAACCCATCGTCCGTATGTGGGGTCCATTTGTCGATTAGGAGCATTCATTTGAAGAGTCTTACCATTAGATAACCACCCCTAAATTATAATTATATCTCTACAATATGTCTGACCATGCTAGTGGGTTATTTGCTAACTGAGTCTAAGTAAGTTTTAGTTTATAGCTCAATTAATCATTGGATTAGTTTTAGAATCATCTAGAGTCAGTCTAATGGTTATAAATACCTCATTTCCATTCTTCTCTAATCATTTTCAATTCAAAAAATTCAGAAAGAGAGGGAGAGAGAGTGGGGTGAGTTCATGAATCTGAGTCGAGCTATACTGAGTCGACTCAGCCTTGGCGACTCTCGTTATCAATCAGAGTCTGTCCATATTCGAGATGTTGTCTGAAGAAAGAGGAGCAAAGGAAGATGATCAGAGCTAAAAGTTCGTGTGAAGGGGAGTAGTGTTGACAAGCCACACTAACTCGGTGGTATTACACTCAATCTAGGGTGTTGGTGTGTCGTACGACTTGCTCAAGCGTCATTAGTGCAGCTAGTTGTAGAGAGAAAGTTGATCTGTTGGATTCTTCATCTGAGGTAGGTGTATCTTAATATTCTTCCTCAACTCGGAAATCAACCAGGTTAGGTTGTTCCAATGGGGTTATGCTGAGTTTTCAACTCATGATAGTCCATTATTTTCTTTGATAATTCATGCTAACTTAGTCATAAATTGGATTCAACTCGAGTGAAATAAGGGCTGACTCAGTAGTTTGACTCAATTTATCCTAAACCGAGGTACACCTAGTTGATGACTAAGTTATCATACCTGCTAGTTCTGCTGAATTGTAGTTAGCTCGGTTTAGGAATGTCGATTCAACTCATTGATTCATTATTTGATTAATGTGCTAGCCAACTCAGTTAAAATCTGAGTTACCTAGTGATGTTCCAGGCACTCCACCGAGTCAGTATGATTTATATTACTGTTGTGTTGAAACTAATTAATGCATGTCTTCCTAAAACCAAAGCTCAGGAAAACTTCACCTGGTGAACTAAGTTCTTAAATCTTACTTTAGTCATGATACTGAGTTGAACTAAGTCTCGAGTAGATCTTGGCATCTTGTAGGTCTTGAGTTGATTTTGATCCGAATCAAATCGAATTTGTGGTGAACTATTGTTATTCCTTTAGATTCCAGCTAGAATGTTGTTATTACTTAATAATTTGTTAATTAGTATGTTTACTTTTCTTACCTCTTAGTAAGGGAGATCCAAGCTTAAGGTGAGATCTACCCTTCAATCTTCCTTCATAATGGTAATTTAGGTTTATTTCAAATATGATAATCTTAGTAGAATATTTATCTTAGAAATATCATTACATAATCTCTTAGTTAGCATTTGAACATGATAATATCAATTGTTTGAGTAGAACATACATGTACTCTTATCCTTGTATCACGAATCCTCCCGTCTAAATTTTATTATGTAGAATGATATCCAATAGTTAGTATATTCATGCTTGTAGGTGAATTATGTTACAATCATGTTGTAATGTGAGATGTTTTTGGAATGAAAATTAATGTGTGGAAGATACATAGATTAGAATTGGAATTGAAGATAATTTAGTATGATGTGGCATTTGCATAGTTTTGTTATATGAGTTGTAAATAGAAAAGTATGTATTATAATGTATGAATGTGGGTGAATGTGTGGCATAGCATGCATGTACTGTTGCATGATTGTAGTTAGTGTATACAAGTGAGTGTCACTATGTGTTATAATGTATGAATGTGGGTGAATGTGTGGCATATCATGTGTGTATTGTGGCGTGATTGTTAAATGTGTGCAAGTAAAAGAATATTTGTCTTATGAGTCAAGTAATAATATATTGTTTGACTATATCAAAGTATAATAGGAATTGTTATTGAATCATAAAATTATATGTATGAAGAATGTTCCTTAAATTAGTGGTCTCATTATGTAGAATTGTAACGCCCCCATGCTTTTGAGTACTCGGGTGTTACTATGATAATATAGATTAATGTATTTGTATCAAGATACAAATAACATACATTGTTCACCATCATTTGATAAGTCACAACCCATTACTTAATTTCAATAGTCAAAATGCCAACATCTCATATCCAACCATTAATTTAAATAATTCATAACTAAACGATAAAACCCATGTATTTTAGCCCACTTACAAACCCAAATAATCTAATCTTTATAATCAAAGACTTATAGGAGACTGAATGAATGAATAAATGGCCCTAATCGGGCTGTGACCAACTTGAACAATTCAGAAATATATATATATCTATATATATATATATATATTATATATATATATATATATATATATATATATATATATATATATGTATATATATATATGTAATGTATGTATGTATGTATGTATGTATGCATACATATATAAATCTAAATACAAATAAAACATATAGAACATCTCCAAAAGAGAGAACCATGAGATTTAAATATAAATAATTGATAAAAAAAATATATAATAAAAAATTTAAATGAAATATAAAACATTGCAAAAATGATATTTAATATTATAAATATATATATTAGGACATTTAATCCATAACCCAACCATTAATTTCTAGGCAAATGGTTCCATAGACCCTTTTTACCGTTGATGTTCGAATTCGGTACGATCTGATCATTAAATCAACAGAAACCCACAATTGGAGCTAAGCTTTAAGAAGTATGGTCCACCTAGTCTATGGATCTGCCTCATATGTGAACCCAGACCCTAATAGGACTAGTAGGAACCACTGAATGGCATGGATCTCTCAGCACATCACTGTGGACCCCACACTCACAGTGTGTTGTACACCATTGGGTGTACACCTGCAGTACACCAGTCCGTAGACCTGGTCAAATGGGCGTTGGCCCAATAAAAACCAAAAAAGGAGAATTTCTCTCCTTTTTCTCTTTTTCACTAGTAAACGGACAGTCGTCCGTAGTGCTGATCGTAGCCCACAAATATGGGCCAACTTCCATCATCTGAATCGTCCATCATGCTCCAGCCGTGTGCTCGGCGTATTCTGAAATGGAAATCCCATTCTTCCTCCACGCTGGCAATCAGTGAGAGAATTTTCTCTCATCCCAACTGTTGATAAGGGGGATTACTGATCGTTCATCCATTTCCAATAGCGAGCCAACTAGCATAACTATTCCAAAAATGGAAAGATTCAGTTTCTAGCTCTTTCTGAAACTGTTTTAGGCAAACTTTATTTGAACCGTCCATTGCAGAGCATCTCAAATGTTCAAAACTTATACATTTAAGGGCGGAAACCCTAAGCTATGATAGGAGAGTTATTCTTCTCCCTTTATAACAGCCGCAAGAGGATATCGCCCGATACCTTCAAGGCTCGAACCCACCAAGGAAAGGGATTTGGAGCTTTGAAATCCATAGTCTAGAAGCACCGTAAGATCAATTCAGAGTTGTCCACTGGGGTAGAATGAGGAAAAGTCAATCGAACTTCGATCCTCCATTGGAACCGCCTTCTTCTCCACAGCGTCTGCCGAGTGCAGGGCAGATTCTGGATTTGTGTATGCTCGAGTCCAGTTCCTCTTGGGCCTCTCAGCAAAAAGAAGAAAGGGGATTTAGAGAGAGGAGAGAAGAAAGAGGTGGAGTAGACGGGAGATAGAAGGAGAGAGGGGTGTCGGGTTGCCGTCAGGCCCAACCCAACTGAGTCGAGTCTGTCGAGTTTGGACTTTGTCTGGGTTGAGTCCAGATGCTCCTGGACTTCCAGGAAGTGAATAAAAGGAGAAGAGAAGGAGAGAGCAAAGAAGAAGGATGGGAGAATCAGCGGGGTGCATCGAGTACCGCACCCATTTCAACCAGACCGAGTTGTTGGTCGAGTTGCAGACTCGATTCGACGAGTCAAGGGTCGAGTCCGCTGAGTCCGGATATCTGGACGTGAAAGAAACAAAGAAAGGAGAAAGAAGAATAGAGAGGAAAGAAGGAAAGAAGAAGAAAGACGAAGAAGAAGAGGAAAGGGAAGCTGAGAAAGTGGTCACTGAGTTAACTCAGTCAAGGCTGTCGAGTTCACTCGAGTCAAGCTCATCTCGAGTGTGTTTTAGGTTCAGTAACACTTGGATGCCTTGCTAGAGAGATCTTGACTTTATCAAGTGATAGAGAACTCAGTTTTGGCAAAGTAAATTTCTAAGTTTCATTCTTTAAATCTCGTGTTGTGATTGAATTAATCCTTCGTATTCAGATGTGTTCTCCTAGAGTCAGCTTAGGTTGAGACCGAGCTATCTCAAAGCGAGCTAATGTATAGTTGAGTCCTAAGCTAGTGGTCTACCCAAATGTCTAGGTGAGTCACTTTCCATTTGAACTGAATTAGAGTTTAGACTAGACTAATAGTATTAAATATGGAAATCGGATATTGAGTGAAATTTCCAAGGACCATGATTATACCTATCTAGTTAAAATTCAAATTATGGCCGAATTGAGTCTATAGCGAGTTGTGTCGATCAAATTAAGTTAACTTACGGTGAATTAAACTCTCTTGCTTGGTAAATCTTAATTTTCCTAAATTTTATGGTTTAATTTCATGTAGGAGATCAAAGCCTGAAGTTATAATCTTAACAGTAGAAGATGTATGGAACTTAGCTCCAACCCGTTCGAGTTGGATTCGTGCATTAGAACATTCGTATTGCGATCGTCTAATTTAAAGGTGAAGATTACCCTTCAAGTTTTTCTATATCTTGATAGATAGCGTAGCTTGCTTATTTCATCTCTTGCATAACATAATACTTAGTGAAATTGTTGATAAATGCTAGTTTCTAATTGAGTAATTCTTGATAATGACTGACGGTTAGATTTATATTCAAATATGAACATGCGATAGGTCTCAAATATTCTTCTTTACATGTGTAATTACTTTTGACAATGTGCTTGGCTTGTTTTGCCACTTGCGGTTATTTTTGGTGTTTGTGGAAGTCCTTGAATTAGTGACATTTTTGCTAAATAGATTAAATGGAATCTCCTTGTCGTGGAGTTACCCTCTTGTGTATCATTTGTGCCTGCTTTTGGGGAATAATCCTTTTTATCACACCATTAGGTGAAACATTTGGCCCTTGCTGCTTTTATGGAATAACTGCCCCACGTGGCTTTAATGGGTTATTTTATACAACCTTGCGATGGTAAGTTCCACTTGTTGGACTACGATTGGCCGCTAATTGTGTACGTTACCTTTAAACATCCTATTTGTTAGCCTCATGAGCTAGGGATGGTGGAATGTAACACTATGCCTGAGCTGTCAGCCAATGCCCGGTGACAAACCCCCCATAGTGACCTTTGGGCTTATTAAAAATGATTGTTCGAAATTAGAATAATAACGGTTGGGCTAATCATGAATTTTCATGGCATATGGTCTTTTCCGGGTGATTAGTTCTCCATGGGTGTACCGTTGTGTACTTTTCTGGGTGACTAATTCTTCTTGGGCGATGTATATAACATGGTCTTTTCCGGGTGGTTAGTTCTCCTTAGGCGTACCATTGTGTACTTTTCCGGGTGATAAATTCTCCTTGGGTGATCTATATTACATGGTCTTTTCCGGGTGGTTAGTTCTCATTGGGCGTACTTTTGCATACTTTTCTAGGTGACTAATTATCCTTGGGTGATCTATATTATATGGTATTTTCCAGCTAGTTAGTTCTCCTTGGGCGTACCTTCATGTACTTTTTCAGGTGGTTAGTTCTCCTTGGGCAACTTTTTACTAGCTGGATGTGCATCCCCAGGTCTGCAAGCATATACACACATCCATGCATTTAAAAAAGATCATCTTTGTGAAATTTATTTAATGAATGTGTATCTGATAAACCTTATCTAATTTCCATAATAATCATTGTGTAATATTTGTTATACGTTGCCTTTGTTAACTATGCTTAATTATCTTGATGATACGATAAATCTTGAGGGTTATACCTCACTGCGATTGCCATTGACGCTATCAAACTGTATTCAGTGTGCAGGAGACGCAGATGATGTGTACGCTAGTGTTTAGGTGGAATGGGAGGAACCAGATGATCTTGCGACTCTCTATTCCTGACTTTATTTGTATTTTAATTTATACTGTTATGTTTGTAAAGGTTAAGACATTGGTTTGTATAAGTTTTTGGATAACCATTTGAAATCCTAGTAACATATATTTGGACTCCCTCTTATACTTAATTGTTTCCATCCCGCTATATTACTAACTCTGATAAAAGAAAAAAATGTACGTGAAATTTGAGTTACAGTTAAAGGTTTCAAGAACCCAGTAGAGTACTTGGGTTTCAAGAACCAGTAGAGTACTTGGGTTTCAAGAACCAAGGTGTTATAAGATGGTATCAGAGAGAGTCTAGATAAACCTTGCCTTTGGGAAACGGACTTATGCAAACCTCAAATGTCTTAAATCAAAATGTTGGAGAATTAGAGACCCAAACTTTAAGCCTCTTAGAAAATTTCAAGTTTAGTTGTTTGAACGTAAAAATCAAACTTATATTCCCTTGAATTCATTAGGATAGACATTCAAACTTGATTGGAATTACTTTGGAATTATGAAAATTGAGAATATAGAGACTCAAGATTCTAAGTTCCCTAGGAGATTGCCTGCATAACCATCAAACCTAGTAACAAAACCTAGATCCCCTTAGAAAATTATTAGTATAGCCAGTCGAACTTATGAAATTCCATTAGAATTAGGAAAGAAATTAAGAATGTATGGACTTAATCATTAGGTTCCTTAAAATTTTTGGGTCTAATTATTTGAAACTTATAAACTAAAACTTAGGTACTTTAGGAAGGTGAGTGCTCTCCATGATGCAATTAAAATTCAAATGAGAACATTCCTCTAACTTGACTTCCAAGAAACAATTTTAGAGATCTAGAGTTTAAACTTTTCAAAATTTTCCCTTAGTTAGAAGTAAAATCATTACGACCTTCAAGGAATGAAACGAACTTAGGCATCATAGGAAATTCCCCAACCACCCTATTACACATTATGTCAAACATAAGTACTCCTCGTATTTAAAGGATCATGTTAGAAATTGTAATTCGTTTTTCCTCTCATAAAACAAGAAGATCCAAATCCAAGAACCATTCATGAATTCACAATCAATAGTTAATGGTTCCGATTTGCCCTGAATTTGGATTCTGTGACTGGAAGTCCATTTTTTTTCTCTTTCAATACGGAAGCGAAGGGAAGTTCTTTTCTATGTTGGCTTATCTGTTGGTGCTTTTCTACTTCAAGTGGTTGACAGTGGCCTGAAGAAATGGCACTAGTAGTGGAAAATATAAATGATGTATGGCTCCACTGGTTTAGAGTAAGAATGATACCAGTCTTAAAATTAACTTAGTTGACATGGGATTTTTTTGTTACAATAAAGATAGTCTATGTAAGTGATACCTATGTATGGTCAAGTTTCAAACTGTAACATGTGATTTGATCAGTTCGCTGAATAACTGTGTTCCCAGAAATGCTTATGCATTTGAAAGTTTCCTTGCAGACCCACAATTCTAAGAAGCATGATCTCCTTGAATCTTGATTTTGTTCTGCTATTGCCATCTAATAAATTCTGCTGAAACAAGGATGATTTTCTCATGAAATAAACCACTACAGCATTCGAGAAACGTGGACTGAGATTTTAAAACATGCACCACACAATAGCCCGTTTCAGGGTATTCACTCCAACGGTAGGTATATAACTGGGTTGACCTGTTCCAACCCTAGGTCTACTTGAAGTTCAATACATATTATCATCATCATCTGTCACGCCCCAAACTCGGAAAACGGGCTCATGAAATTTCCGATCGCCGAATCCGGCGCCGACAGCCTACGTAGTACCCCATTCTCGGATCCCGGCACTCATATGCCAAATTTCGATCCTGGGATCCTACAAGGAGGATTTTCAGTATGATTTTTTTTAATGGAGCATAACCACAAGCATAACCAAGTCACAAAACAACATCACCACATATCCACTATATCAAAAACTTTAAATACAATGCAGAAAGGGAAATACAAAGTGATCAAAAGCTCCAAAATGATCTGATACGCACTCCTGTCTCAGCGCTGCTACTATCCAACGACACCTGCATGCAACGGTCATACATAAGCTTACAAAAGCTTAGAGGGTCATGTAAGTGTGTGCGCAAGGCGAGTGCCAAGTATACAATATCAGAGTAGTGCGGAAATATACGGGTAAGTCTATGAATGCTATCAGTCAAACCAAGGCCATGCGATGCGAGGCCTAAGTAGCCAAATATCATATGTGAGATGCAAAGTAAGCATGTCAGTCCTCATCAAGTACACATATCAGTACAATTTCACTCTGGGATATCACCGGGGTTTAGTACACATCACACTGACTGCCTCTTCCCTAGCCACACAGCCTAGTAAGTGGAAGAGATTACACTATCCACCTAACCAATAGTCTGCAAATACCTACCCGACTCGTAGATAGCAGACTAATTTGCTAGCTGGTCAAACTCAGTCTAGCTTAGAACCCCCTCACTTGGGCGGATAAGGCCACACCCCCTTCTAACTGACCACGACACAGTGGGAGACGCGACCTACTGGTATTCGGCACTCCTGCGCTTGTGTATTCACTCGGTCTAGACGTTAGAACATCTCCTGATACCAAAAAGGTTCTGGGACTTTCACCCAAGGACATCTTAAGTGCCCACATTACTAGAACCAAGCATTTTCAGTATCCGATACGGCCATCCACAATATGCCTGTGAAGCCACAACCCTGATGTCACTAGGGTGTACAATAATCATGACACACAAATGTGAGATGCATAAATCACACCGTTAGTCATGCAGCAATCTTGTGCGCACCATGCGCTCATGTGGGTAACTCCTATTAGTGAGTCCCATAAATAATCGGCCCAATGGCATATGCTATCACCAGTCACTACTCATATCAAGCATACATATGATGCGTATGACATGAGTCATGGAATTATACTAAGCATGTTATAAAGTGATGAACTATCCTTACAACGACGATGGGCCTAGACGGCCTACACACAACTAGTATGGGCCTATCAATGGCCCCTAGGGAGAGTTACAATGCGGACATTTAACCAACATTACTCTTACAATGTGGGTGTCAAACCATCATTGCTCCCAAGGCATAGCCCGCCATAAACATCATTGCATAAAATCATGGTGGAATCACACATTGCAATGGACCTTGTGTACATCCCATTGGGTCTCGACCCATGGGCCTCATATATATCAAGGTGGGCCTCATAACATAGGCCTCATATATATCAAGGTGGACCTCAACAACAGGCCCTATACACATCAAGGTGGGCCTCAACAACGGGCCCCATATATCACATTGGGCCTTACAAATGGGCCAGGCACATTACGGTGTGGCCTGCCATGACATGTTTGAGATCCAACCAATTCATAAGTTAACATAGAGATAGATGAAGTAAAATATATATATATATATATATATATATATATATATATATATATATATATATATATATATATATATATATATATATATATAAGCTTGATCAGCAGCTTCTGTGGCCCCTAAGAAATTTGAACGGTGGATGTCGCTGTCCATTGATCTATGCAGTGTAGCCCACCTGATAGGCAGATCTGCCTCATTTGTCTCAAACCTTAAGGCATCCTCACCAACTAGATGGACAGTTTGGACGTATCACATACATCAAGAGTGGGGTCCACTGACTGTCCAGCAACCCAGCAAAATGGTTAGACGACATAGATGAAACACGTACTTCATGGTAGGGCCAATGCCAGGACCCAAGGTCCCTGCCCGTTCACGCCTCAGCGTAGTAGGATGCTGCTGCGCGTCCTCTGGATGTTAGCAACAGCACCTGCTGCATCTCATATATATATATATATATATATATATATATATATATTTGAAAAATAGATTTTCCACCGTTTTTCCCCGGTGGGGCCCGCATTAGGAGAATCTGACCCAGCCGTTAGATTATATGGCTCAAGATAGTCTAAATGAGCCCAATATTCGATGTGTTTTGGTGTACATCAGAGTGGATTTTAACGGTAAAAACCACTGTTTTCTATGCTATGGCCCGACAAAAAATCGGATTAGCTTCAATTTTCAGCTCAACGCCTAAAATGAGCTGAAGAATGGAATGGACGGCGTGGATTAGATCAATGCATCAAGGTGGGGCCTGTAGGAGTGGCTCACCCAAAAAGCTTAAATCAAATATATATATTTTTTTGTTAATACATCCACTGTCTGTTCACACTTCACAAAGTCCAGCGTCCAGGGACGCTGGACGTGGACATATTTATCAAGGTGGGCCTCAACGAAAGTGGCCCACGTAGATCGATATGATATTTGTGTTTTTCCCATCTTCGTTAAGGTAGGGCTCACATGGCTTGGACGGTGTAGATCCAACGCGTCCATCAAGTGGGTCCCACGAAGGTGGATGACATGGATATGAAACATATTACAAGGTGGGCCATAACATATGGGAAAGAGATAAAGAGAGAGAGAGAGAGAGAGAGAGAGAGAGAGAGAGAGAGAGAGAGAGAGAGAGAGACGTGATGATGGAGGGCTCCATCACTATGAGCCCTCCCTTTCCATACATTCAATCATACATCAAGTGGGTCCCAATACATGTGGGCCCACGAAAACAAAAATCAATGGTGGAGATTCCTTCTCCACCAAAATGGAAGGTCTAGATGACCCCTTTCAAACTAGAAAGTAAACATCATGATGAGGTCCATGGAGAATGGCCCCATCATGGAATGATCATGAGAATCAAGGTGCGCCATCGGCCACATCTAGGGTCCAAAGTGAGATCCATACCATCGATCGGTAGGCCTCACTTAGCCATCATCAAAAGAATGAAATCTAGGTCTATAGAAACACCCACCGTTCGATCTTCTTGGTCCGATGGAACGCCAAACTCATTGTGCCTCTCTTTGATGGAAGATGATGAGAAATGAAGGGCTAGGATGATGTATCTTAGGGTGGAAAGTGGGCCACACACATACACTTTTCTCTCTTGAAAATGTTTGGACGTCCACCACTTTGGTGTTGCTTGGAAATTGTGTTGAGAAAGAGAGAGAGAGAAAGGGTGGTTGTAAGAGAGGTGATGGGTGTGAGTGATGGATGTGAGTTGATAGATGTACTTGACTTGAGAGTTGACATAGGGTGGTTGCTTGACTTGGGGAGAAAGAAAGCATGGGTGTGTTCTTTGATTGATTGATTGATTGATTGATGGGATGGGTTATAGAGAATCTCTTAGGTTCTCAAATGCGCAGCATTTCTTTGAAATAAACGCGGGCCCACATCTCCTGGCCAGGGTATCGAATCGGTGTGCAAGACGTGGCGTCGAAACCGCGGTGACGGTACGATCGCAATAATACAAGTCTCGGAGTAAGTCGACTCAAATCTACGGGATACGCCTTAGGGTCGCGCCCAAATGTCGATTATAAGTTGCAGGTAGCCGGAATTCGTCGGGGAGGATCGCGGGAGTAGACGGAACAGTACGGATTAGGATACGGGCCTTACTGCTCTCCCCACCTAATAAAAATTTCATCTTCGAAATTTATACTACCATCGCAGCTAATCATAACTCATAAGGGAATAGAAAACATAACATCATATATAATCAAAACACAATACAATATACAATCAAACATCGAAAAGATGGGGATAACGCTCTCGAATTTTCGCCTCGCGCTCTCAAAACGCCTCATCCACACTATGATGGCCCCACTGCACCTTCACCAAGGGAATGACCTTAGTCCGTAGGACCTGCTCCTTCCGATCGAGGATATGAACTGGCTGCTCAATGTAAAAAGCATCCTCACGAACCTCTAACGGCTGCCAATTAATAAAGGGAACGATGTCTGACCCACACTTCCTCAACATGGAGACATGAAAAATGTTGTGGATGCTAGACAATTGAGATGGCAAGGCAAGCCGATAGGCCACGGCGCCACTGCGCCCGATGATCTCGAAAGGTCCTATGAATCTCGGGGCAAGCTTACCCTTCGCTCTGAAACAAACCACACCCTTCATGGGTGAGACCTTGAGATATACATGGTCCCCAACGACAAACTCCAAAGGACGACGCCGACGATCAGCAAAACTCTTTTGCCGGCTCTAAGCTGTGTACATCCTCTGCTTGATGATATCGATAGCCTTTAACATCTGTTGCATAAGCTCGGGACCCAGGAGAAGCCGCTCTCCAACCTCAGTCCAACAACTTAAAGATCTGCACGGTCTGCAATATAATACCTCAAAAGGAGCCATGCCAATGGTCGCCTGATAGCTGTTATTGTATGCGAACTCAGCCAATCTTAGGTGCTCGTTCTAACTACCCGAGAAATCAATCGCGCAAGCTCGAAGCACATCCTCAAGGATCTGGTTGACCCTCTCGGTCTGGCCATCGGTTTGCCGATAGTACGCGGTGCTGAGTTGCAAATCAGTCCCCATCGCTCTCTGGAAGCTCCCCCAAAACTGAGACGTGAACTTCGGGTCTCGGTCTGAAACGATTGAGATAGGAACACCGTGCAGTCTCGCGATCTCATCAACAAACAACTTGGTGAGCTGATCCGCATGTCAGGTCTCACGAATTGCAAGAAAATGTGCTGACTTCGTCAGACGGTCCACGAAAACCCAAATGGCGTCATGACCGCGCTGTATCCTCGGTAAACCCATGACAAAATCGGTAGATATGTGCTCCTACTTCCACATTGGGACGCTCAACGACTGTAATAGACCATGGGGTCTCTGATGATCGGCCTTGACACGTTGACACGTGTCATACTCGGTCACAAAACTGGCTATCTGGCGCTTCATCCTTGCCCAAAAAAATAATGCCTCATGTCGTGATACATCTTCGTCGAGCCAAGGTGAATAGAGAACCGCGATCGATATGCCTCAGTATGAGATCTCTACGCAACTCAGGAACATCCGGGACACATAATCGGCCTCTGAAATGAAGTCCACCATAAGAACTAATCTGCTAATCTGACTGACTCTCAGATGTTGCCTCAGCCCGATAACTCGGCACTAACTCATCTGTCTGCTGAGCCTCGACCACCCTTGCGACAAGAGAGGATTGACATGACAGGCTCGATAACTGAATGATAGAAGACTGCGAGCCGATCTGGAAGTCAAAATCTGACACATCCTCAAGCATCCTTCACTCCTGAATTATCATGTGTGCCACCAGGCCTCGTGGCTAACAGCTAAGGGCATCCGTCACCACGTTCGCCTTGCCTGGGTGGTACTACAGATCAAAATCATAGTCTTTCAGGAGCTCCATCAAATGCCTCTACCTCATGTTTAACTTGGACTGAGAGAACAAATACTCAAGCTCTTGTGGTCAGAGAAGAGCTCGAATCTCACCCCATAAAGATAGTGCCTCCACACCTTTAGGGCGAAGACAACTGCTGCCAGCTCCAAATCATACCTGGGGTAGTTCAGCTCATGGACCTTGAACTGGCGAGACGGATAAGCCACCTGCTTCCCGTGCTGAATCAGGACAGCACCCAAGCCAACTCGCGAGGCATCGGTAAATACAACAAATCCGTCACTCCTGAAGGGAAGAGTGAGGACAGGAGCAGATGTGAGGCAGTCCTTCAACTCCATGAATGCCTGCTCACAAGTGTCACTCCAAATGAACTCAGCACCCTTCCGGGTCAACCTGGTCAACCTGGTCAATGGGGCTATAATACGAGAGAATCCTTCAATTAAACGTCGGTAGTAGCCCGCCAAACCAAGAAAACTATAGAAATCGGACGCTTTCATGGGCTGGCCCCACTGACGCACGACATCAATTTTCGTGGGGTCCACTACGATGCCCTACCTCATCACCACATGACCAAGGAACTTTACCTCCTCCTGCCAGAACTCGCACTTCTCCAGTTTTGCGTAGAGCTGGTGCGCACGGAGGGTCTGCAAGAAAATCTTCAGATGCTGCTCATGCTCCTCACAGGTCCTCGAATATATCAGAATGTCATCGATGAACACCACAACAAACTGGTCGAGATACGGACGGAAGACCTCGTTCATCAACTACATGAATATTGCGGGCGCATTGGTCAGTCCGAAGAACATGACATGGAACTCAAAATGACCATAGTGAGTCCTGAAAGCTATTTTCGGGATATCCTCATCTTTGAAATAGCGGTGAAGACCGCTTTAGTTGAAGTAGGAATATGCCAATATGTCCTAGAGGGGGTGAATAGGACTTTTTAAAGTTTTTATGGTTGATTTAAAATCCTATTACACTAATCCTAACAATAAGCACTTATTAGGATTACAAAAGTAACTCTACTAGCTTCCAAGCCCGGTAGAGGATCCAATCACAAACTATTTAAGAAGTAAACAATATGCAAACTGGTTTATGATGGATATGACTGTGTATGTGTGTGAGGTGTGATCTCGGATATTTAGATATGAAAATATTAAAGTAAATCACATAATCAAAAGAATAGCAATCTCAAACACAGTCATTTTTATAGTGGTTCGACTACTTGTCTAGTCCACTCACGGTAACCGCACTCAACCCTTGAGTGTACCGGATTTCACTAAGGAGGTTTCACAGCAGTTCACCTCAAACCTAAGGTTTTAAATTAGGTTCACCTTCAACCTTTACAACCTACACTGAGGCTGACTGTTTATGCTCTCACGAGCAAGGGTCAACACAACGCACCCACTTTTAGGCACACTGGCCAAGGATCTTCCATAAGACCCTAATGGAGGTTTCATACGGATCACCTCGAACCTAAGGTTTTAGCCAGGTTCACATTCAACTGAAAGTTTATGCTCTCCACAGAGCAAGGGTCAACACTACGTACCCACCACGTACACTCCTGCCGCAGGCCTCCTACGAGGGCTTGTAAGGGTGAGAAACATCTAAGAACCAATCCTAAAAAGGAATGATCACAAGTGTCCTCTGGACTCTAATAACTTACAAATAAGTAGATGAGTCCCATTCAGCACGTTGACGAAGATCTTCTCCTTGTTGATGAAGAATCTTCGGCTTCCTTGATCCGCAACACAGATGATGTACCAATACGAGGCTTCGGGTTGGGTCAAGGTTAAAACAGAATCCTACTCTATAAAAAGTTTTCCTATAAGGAAGATAGAGTGATTCCGATTATGCATTCAAGGCATCCCAGCTTAATGATTTGCCATTAAGGTAGTAGTTGGAGGATCCTTGAATGCGGAAGTTCATTCCTCAATCCACTCTATTGAATATCAATGATGAGGGTGGATTGGAGGATGAACTTCCCTGAGAGAAAGGGCTTTAGGTATATGATCTAAGGTAAAACACTCAAA